>OX415249.1:82802586-84002586 GCA_948329865.1 Linaria vulgaris | reverse complement strand
CTACTTTATTGTGTGAGGACGTAGTACCTTGGGAGGTCCGTTTCCCACCGAGGGCTTGAAGGGTAGCCATCTTAAGGGGAGAGGGCTAAGCCTTCGACTCGCCCTATGATTCGACGGAATTTTCTAACTCGTCTAATCTACTCCAAGGATTTTCATACAGTTGCTGAGAGGTTCATTTATATTTATTGTTACATTATTTGTTTAATTTCATATATGTTAATGTTTATTTTTATGTTATATGATTCTAGAAATATAATCATGTTTCTGTTTACGTTTATGATTCACATGTTTATGTGCAACACGTTCCCAACAATATTAAGATTAATTTTTTTCTCTATTCGTAATATGTGTTGCACGTTCTAGAGGTGTTGTTAATTTCCAGAATCTGCCTATTATATATGTGTTGTTCATGTTAATAAGTTTTGTGGATCCCAGGTTATATTATATGTAGCATGTCCAGTATATAATGTTGCTCTATGGTTATACTGTGGGTTCGGCTTATGTTTTAGTCTTTGTTTTATTCGTTAACCTGCTAATGAACTAGTGTTGTTATGCTTCTCCTTTGGAGTGTTGGTCATTTTCTGTGTTTACTGTCCTTAATCTACTAATTGGTTTGTTGTGAATTTCAGATTATTAGGAACTTAATAATTTCTTTGTTCCAGTTTATATCATGTAAAAAAAAATTAATTATCACAAGAGCAGGTTATTTTCTGGTTTTCGAAAACAGCAGGTTTTCAAATTTATTTGAAGTTTCAGTTTCTAAAGTGACCAGAATTTTTTTTTCTGAGTTCTGCAAATACTATTCGAGTCCGATTTGAGAAGGTAGCATTGTCCTTCACTTACTACCTTATTGTGTGAGGACGTTGTACCTTGGGAGGTCGTTTCCCACCAAGGGCTTGAAGGATAGCCATCTTAAGGGGAGATGGCTAAGCCTTCGACTCGTCCTATGCTTCGACGAAATTTTTTAACTCGTCTAATCCACTCCAAAGATTTCCATACAGTTGCTGAGAGGTCTATTTATATTTATTGTTACATTATTTGTTTAATTCCATATATGTTGATGTTTATTTTTATGTTATATGATTCTAGAAATATAATCATGTTTCTGTTTACGTTTATGATTCACATGTTTATTTGCAACACGTTCCCAACAATCTTAAGATCAATTTTTTTTATCTATTCGTAATATGTGTTGCACGTTCTAGAGGTTTTGTTAATTTCCCGAATCTGCCTATTATATATGTGTTGCTCATGTTAATAAGTTTTGTGGATCCTGGATTATATTATATGTAGCATGTCCAGTATATAATGTTGCTATATGGTTATACTATGGGTTCGGCTTCTGTTCTTAGTCTTTGTTTTATTCTGTTAACCTGTTAATGAACTTCTTTGCCGCAGTGTTGTTATGTTTCTCCTTTGGAGTGTTGGTCATTTTCTGTGTTTACTGTCCTTAATCTACTAATTGATTTGTTGTGAATTTCAGATTATTAGGAACTTAATAATTTCTTTGTTCTTGTTTATATCATGTTAAAAAAAATTAATTATCACAAGAGCAGGTTATTTTCTAGTTTTCAAAAACAGCAGGTTTTCAAATTTATTTGAAGTTTCAGTTTCTAAAGTGACAAAAAATTTTGTTTATTTCTAGTACCTGTTAGTGTTTTGCTTGTTTCTAGTAACCATGAGTTCAAAATTTTCTAGTAGCTTCTAGTTTTGGTTTCAAAAACTTTAGCGAGAAGGTTTTCAAAAATAATTTCCAGTTCTGCTGGCTGTAAGAGAGTTTCGATCCCTGTACCTCCTATCGATGCATGTTCGTCCGATACCATTGTCCTAAATTAATTCTAGTGAAATATGTGACGCGTTACATATTTAATTTCTTAAATTATATCGTAGCTGCTGAGTTTCGAACCCTAGTCCCTCACTGTTATTGCTACTGTCTTTACCTTTTGTCCGTTATGTTTCTTGGTGATTCAATTGGTCAGTTAGGAATTTATAACTTCTTAAATTTGCTGAAATTTCTTTTGACAAAAAAAATTGAGTTGTTGGGCTAAATGATTAATTTTGAGAAGTTCGTGGTGGTTTTTAGCAAAAACACAACAAAACAAGTGGCGGGAAAGTGGTTGACGTGTTGGGGGTACGGGTGACTAAGCGCCATGAGAACTATTTGGGGGCTTTCGTCGGTGATTGGCAAATCCAAGAACTTTTCAATTATACTTGTGATCGCATTTGGGAAAGGGTTAAAGGGTATGTGGTGGAAAAAGTTGCCTATTGGGGGAGAAGAAGGTGTTAATTAATTAAAGTAGTTCTTCAAGCGATTCCCATGTTCGCTATGAGTTGCTTTAGGTTACCAGAGTCTATAATTATGGAAATTGAATCTATGATCAGCAATTTATGGTGGAGTAATGGAGATCAAAGAAAAACTCATTTGATGGCGTGGAGGAATATGAGTAAAAGTTAGAGGGACAAAGGACTTGGATTTCGAGATTTCAGAACTTTCAATTTAGCTTTGCTTGCGAAACAAGTTTGGCGTATTATTGAGTATCCGGATAGCTTGGTGGCAAGAATTTATAAGGCAAAATACTTCCCTAACTGTTTGGTTTTGGACGCGAAGCTTGAGACAGCGTCGTATTTCTCGTGGCACTGCATGTTTGAGATATTGGAGGTTTTTAAGGCCGGTTTAAGGTGGAGAGTTGAGAGTGGGGAAAACATACACATTTGGGATGATGCATGGCTAGCAAGGGATGCTAACATTTTGGCCTTAATTGATGAAGTTACGGGGATGTGGAACGTTAGTCGTGTGCGCTAACTATTTTGGGCTTATGTTGTGTCAGGGATTCTTTCTCTTCTATTAGGTGAAGCGGAAAACATTGACAAGATGAAATGACATTATTCTAAATTAGGTTTCTCCATCGTTGAAAGTGCGTACCATCTCATCATGGATCAAGGTCTACATAAGAATATTTCAAATAATGGGGAGAGTTATAGCCATTGCATAGGATTGGATTTTTCTTTGGATTGATAAATACCCAACGAAGATTAATTTGCTTAGTTGGCTAGTGTGCCATAATATCCTTCCTGCTAGATGCTCATTGGCGCAAAGAAAAGTGGCAGATACCGTGTGCCCGATTTGTTTTTACGGAGAGGGAGATATTAGGCAGGTGTTGTTGTCTTACCTTGTTGCTAGAAAGGTTTGGGAAATTATGTTTATTCCTTCATCGGATTTAATGCGTGATAATGAAGATTGTGATGGGTGGTTGTGTTGCATCTATGAGGGACGAGGGCATACGACATCAGAGCGCATTATTGTTACATGTTAGTCGTTATGGGGAAATCAGAAAAAAGTGGTGGAGTGTGAAAATGTTGCATTACCGCATGAGATTTTGGAGTTCGTGGATTTTCAAATTAATTTATGGAATTCATGACGTATGATTTCGGGTGAGACAGGTAAGCCTCTTGATCCATGGTTTTGCACCCCTCTTCCTGCTTAGTTTTCACATTCGTTTTGATGGCGCTACCTTCAAGGACGACCATGAGACAGGATTTAGGGCAAATGATGCAGTCGAGAAAGCGTTGGACTTTATGGTGAAACGGGATCATCCCAAGAGAGGCTGATTTTGGCTCGGTCCGTTTTTGATGTGCGAATAGTCAAATTTTATCCGAAACGGGCCAAGGAACCATAGTAATCATCTAAAGATCATTGAGGGAGCGGATTTTAGCCAAATTCCTTCGTTTAGGCCTCGAAAATGCCGTTTTTGCCGTTTTTAGTAATTTTCGTTTTAGTTATATCTTTATTTCTAGAACTCGGAATTGCATTCCGTTTGTTGGAGCGTGTTCCTTATGAGTAGCACTTTTAGTTTATGTTTTTATTTCGATTTTTTTCTTTTTTGAAAAAAAAAACGTTATTTCCTATTTTTAGTTATGCTTTTATGGTATATATTCTATGTAAACCCTAAGAAGACAGTTAGTTGATTATTGAATAAATTTCTTGAGAGTTTCTCTCTTTTGCATCAATTTCTTGGTATTCTTCGTGAATCAACAAGCTTTTGATTTTTGTGTGTCGTTCTTATCTTTCCTATAAGCTTCCGCTACGTCAGCAAGTATGCAACAATGTGGCAAGTATGCAACAATGTGTGGCAGGGAATCTTGGAGCGCGCCACGCTGAGGCATATGCGGCATATTTGGCGGTAAGGTATACGATTGGTGAGAGTTAAACGAATGTCATCTTTGAGGGTGATTACGTATTTGTTATCCCCGATATATGTTTTCCAAGCGAGGCAAATGACGAACATGGAAATATTATTGGTTATATTTGGTCTCATATGCGACACAAGAGATATTACATCTTCTAATGGACTAGTAGAGACAATATTGTGGAGGCGCATCATCTTGCACGTACTGCTCCTGTAAGAGTTCTTATGTGATCATGTTCATATATATAATCACATAAACACGGAAGCGAAAGATCGGCGTACCTCCTGCCATTGTTAAACGTAAGTGAAGCTTTGCGACGTTCCCGTAGTTGCGAGTTTCGTTCCTTTTGGTCTTCTAAATTCTTATTCGTTACTCTCTCTCAATTAATGGTGTATGAGATATATTACTTAATGAGAGTGTTGAACGAATTATGGGGACCAAATAGAATATATATAGTCGAAGACTCCATAACCGCCCATCAACGGTGAATGGACATGACTATCTAGAGGGTTGCGATCTTGGGGTTGCATAGATTCATAGATCAATAAAGAAATATAAAAAATATAAATAAATAAACTTACATTCTCCCACTTGATCTACCTGAATCACAATCCCCAACAACAAGAAACAAAACGCATGGATCATGGCGATAGATCCTTTGATGAAAAACAAGTAGTATCTCCCATGTATCACAATGCATTATGCTCCCCGTCACCAACCAAAAACTTAATGAATAAACCCAATGTTTATTCTTGGTCCATAACAAAAATATTCTCATAATATATCAAGATATGACATATCCAAATGTGTACACAACTAAATATGAGAATACATTACATTAAGAATTTCATTAAACATCGTTCAAACAATGAAAGGTTACATAAGGGAACCAAGTCCCGTACCTTTAACATGATCCTCAAATTTTTCGGGAGGCATGCCTTTAGTTAGAGGATCAGCTATCATTTTATCAGTCCTTATATGTTCAATGATGACTGATTTATCCTTGACACGCTCTCTTATGGCTAAATACTTAATGTCGATATGTTTGCTTCGACTCCCGCTTTTATTATTTTTAGCCATGAAGACAGCAGCTGAATTGTCACAGTATAATTTCAGGGGTCTACTAATAGAATCCAAGATTCTAAGCCTTGATATGAAACTCTTAATCCATACACCTTGAGAGGTTGCCTCAAAACAAGACATGAACTCAGCTTCCATGGTAGAAGTAGCAGTTAAAGTTTGTTTTGCACTCCTCCACGAAACAGCTCCACCAGCCAACATAAAAATGTAACCAGAAGTTGATTTTCTTGAATCAACACAGCCAGCAAAATCTGAATCTGAGTATCCCATTACTTCCAAATGGTCTGAACGTCTATATACGAGCATGTAATCTCTAGTCCCCTTAAGGTATCTTAACACCTTCTTTGCAGCTTTCCAATGCTCAACGCCTGGATTACTTTGATATCTCCCCAATAACCCAACGACAAATGCAATGCCAGGTCTAGTGCAAACCTGAGCATACATCAAGCTTCCAACAACAGAAGCATATGGGATATTTTTCATTTGTTCCTGTTCTAAATCATTCTTCGTGCACTGACTCAAGTTCAGTTTATCACCCTTAACAATGGGAGCTATACTGGGTGAACAATATTTCATCCGAAATCTCTCTAAAACTTTGTTTATGTATGTCTCTTGAGACATACCCAGAGCACAACGAGCCCTATCGCGGTGTATCTTAATCCCGATGACATAAGATGCATCCCCTAAATCCTTCATATCAAAGTTCTTAGAGAGAAAATGCTTCACCACATATATCATATCCTTGTTATTACTTGCAAGCAAAATATCATCTACATATAGAATTAAGAAACAAATCTTGCTCCCACTAACCTTCTGGTATATACAATTATCCATAACGTTCTCTTCAAAACCAAATGAAGACACAACATCATGAAATTTTAAATACCACTGACGTGAGGCTTGTTTCAATCCATATATAGATTTCTTAAGCTTGCAAACTAAGTGTTTACCGTTATTGGATGGAAATCCTTCAGGTTGTTTCATGTATACCTCTTCCTCCAATTCTCCATTTAGAAAGGTTGCTTTCACATCCATTTGTTGTAATTCTAAATCGAAATGTGCAACTAATGCCATGATGATTCGAAGGGAATCTTTCTTTGATACAGGAGAGAAAGTCTCTTTGTAGTCTATTCCTTCTTTCTGAGTGAATCCTTTGGCAACGAGTCTAGCCTTGTATCTCTCAATGTTACCTAATGCGTCTTTCTTTGTTTTAAAGACCCACTTGCACCCAACGTCTTTCGCCCCTTTAGGTAACTCAACAAGGTCCCATACTTCGTTTGAAGCCATAGAATTCATCTCATCAGTCATAGCAACATACCACATCTTTGATTCATTACTACTCATGGCTTGTGAAAACGTCTCAGGATCATTCTCGGCTCCAATGTTAAAATCCGACTCTTGTAGATACACGTGATAGTCACTAGGTATCACTGATTTCCTTGTTCTAGTAGACTTCCTTAAGGTTGTATCAATAATCTCCTGAGGATCCTGTTGATCAACTTGTTGTTCAGCCACCAAAGGTGATTCCTGAACAACTTGATCTTCTAAATCAACATCAGCTTGTGGAATCAACGACGAGGGTTGTGTACCAACACGATCACCATCAGAAATAGAATTCTGTAAATGATCACTCCCACTGATTATGTCATTTTCAAGAAATTTTGCATTTCTCGATTCCAAAAATCTAGTGATATGAGATGGACAATAGAATCTATATCCTTTAGACCGTTCAGCATATCCAACGAAATAGCCACTAATGGTCCTAGGATCAAGTTTCTTCTCTTGTGGGTTATACACTCTTACTTCAGACGGACATCCCCAAATGCGTGCATGATTCAAACTTGGTTTCCAACCCTTGAATAACTCAAATGGTGTCTTAGGGACAGCATTTGTTGGAACATGGTTTGTTTTTACGGGGAGGGAGATATTAGGCAGGTGTTGTCGTCTTACCTTGTTGCTAGAAAGGTTTGGGAAATTATGTTTATTCCTTCATCGGATTTAATGCGTGATAATGAAGATTGTGAGGGGTGGTTGTGTTGCATCTATGAGGGACGAGGGCGTACGACATCAGAGCGCATTATTGTTACATGTTAGTCGTTATGGGGAAATCAGAAAAAAGTGGTGGAGTGTGAAAATGTTGCATTACCGCATGAGATTTTGGAGTTTGTGGATTTTCTAATTAATTTATGGAATTCATGACGTATGATTTCGGTGAGAAGGGTAAGCCTCTTGATCCATGGTTTTGCAACCCTCTTCCTGCTTAGTTTTCACATTCACTTTGATGGCGCTACCTTCAAGGATGACCATGAGACATGATTTAGGGCGTACGTAGTGGATTCTTTGGAGATTCATGTGGCAAGTATGCAACGATGTGTGGCAGGGAATCTTGGAGCGCGCCACGCTGAGGAATATGCGGCATATTTGGCGGTAAGGTATGCGATTGGTGAGAGTTAAACGAATGTCATCTTTGAGGGTGATTACGTATTTGTTATCCCCGATATATGTTTTCCAAGCAAGGCAAATGACGAACATGGAAATATTATTGGTTATATTTGGTCTCATATGCGACACAAGAGATATTACATCTTCTAATGGACTAGTAGAGACAATATTGTGGAGGCGCATCATCTTGCACGTACTGCTCCTAGTTTAGTTTTAGTTTAGTCTCTTTTGTCCGTCATAAAACGGCTTGTATGAAATCTTTGGCTTTTGGTTTTTAATAATATCTTTGCTGACTATCTTAAAAAAAACGATGTAATAAAATGTAATTCAAGAAAGTAAATGAAGTTTGCAAACACTACAAATATTAAGTTGTCCTCTACTAAAACTCTAAAAGTCCAAAACAAGAGATATGGAGAAAAGGTACTATCTTTGTCTTCTCTATTATTGTATCCAAATTGTTTGATTGCATTATAGCTAACAAAATAAGCGTAAAGCTTTGGTAAAATATATCAAAATAAAATTGTACTTTATGTGCGTACAAAGAGCCGAGATATAATTCTTTTTTAAAGTAAATTTATTTTGATGTAATTTTATAGAGATATTGAAGTAATCCTTTGTTATGGCACTGTTTCGGTCTTCCAGTTGTTCTGGTACTTTTTTGTTTGTTTTTTAAAGTTAAAAGAGGAAAATATAAATCAAACAATTGAACCGATGTTATACAAAAAAGCAACACTCAAACTCGACCAAAACAGCCAAAAAAATCAAAGAAATGTTATTTTCCCCAAACGAGATGATGTATATGGAAGAGGCGTAATAAGTTCATATTCAGAGGAAAAGAAGAGAGTATAATCGGCTAACTCTTTCGGGTTAAGCAAATGAGTATCCTAATGTACGACTGTCAAGGAAAAAGAAGGGGACCGAGATGGCATGGAAGAAGTGGCGGAAACCTAGGGAAGGATGGACAAAGTTAAACGTTGATGGAAGCGTGCAAGAGGTTACGAACTCAGGAGCAACTGGAGGAGTATTGTGGTCCGAAACCTGAGCTTGGTTAGGAGGATTTTACAAGAGTCTACCGTCTCCAACAATTAACGAAGCAGAACTTGAGGCACTCAAATTAGGACTCGCATTCACTTGGGAGAAACGTATCCGAAAGATAGAGGTAGAGATTGACTCTCTTTTGGCGTACAATATGGTCATGGGACAAACTGTCGGCACAGAGTCTACAACGAGATTGATAAATGAGTGCAAGGAACTAATCCGAAAGCCTTGGGAGATTAAAGTGAGATGGATCCCTCGTTCGGTGAATAATGTGGCCGACGGCATACCAAAACTGAGTGTTGAGAATAGGGATCGAGAGATATTTTTGGATAACCCCCCTCCCCCGATTGTAAAACTTATTAATTTGGACCTCGCCTAAGAAGCGCGCTTTTCGTTTTCTACCAAAAAAAAAAATTATACTCAAATTACATGCCATGTACTCTATAGAGCGTATTATCCCTCCTCATCCATCCCGATAATATAAAAAATAGGCAAATTACTCCAAATGTATATGGAGTACATTTTGCAATTTATAAAAATATACATGGAGGAAATGACATAGTACATGAAGATGATATATATCTATTTATTTTATTTTCACAAGGGGTTAGTTTGCTATTTTTGACATAAAACTTGTGGGATAGAAAAATTAGTATTTCTACTTTACCTTAAGTATAAATATAGAAATCAATGTCATAGTTTTGGTTAAGTTAGACATTCCTTGATTATAGGAACTCAATCTTCTCAATTAATTAAGACATCCCTGCTCAATATATTCTTTGAATGCCGAGATAAATTAGTCATAGTGTATAACTATTAAAATATATTCATTTATGATTTGAAACAATATTTTTTTTAGAATTCATTAATATAGGGTGATAAACAACAGTTGACCTTTCTGCCTCCATTTCTACTTAAGGAAAAAAAAAAAAAATTAATCCATGTACTGCAAACATATTTTTTTCTAATAAATTTCGGAAGACCAGTGAATTA
This sequence comes from Linaria vulgaris, assembly GCA_948329865.1. Classification (NCBI taxonomy): domain Eukaryota; kingdom Viridiplantae; phylum Streptophyta; class Magnoliopsida; order Lamiales; family Plantaginaceae; genus Linaria; species Linaria vulgaris. Next base: position 83,992,845 of record OX415249.1, on the reverse strand, counting down.
TAGCACATGACCCTATTTTATATTATATGTATTCTTATATAAATGTGTGTGAAAGTGTACATATGTTACGGGTCCAATTCAAGACAATTATTAAGTTTCTTTTAATTATTAATATATGTAATTAAATTAGTATTATTTATTTTTTAGTTGGTTATTAAGTTAGTAGAGTAGTGGGACTAGTGGTGTTAGTGCTTAGTGGTCTTACAAGTTATTTTTATTTGCTATATATATGTAAGGTTTGTAAACATTATTTTCAAGAAGAAATGAAATTAAATTAGTTTAGTTAAATTCTGTGTTTCTCATCTCCATTCTTAGGAGTTCGTTCTCACTCGAAGTAGAACAAAAACCCGTTAGGATCTTAGATCCTAACAATGGTGCTTTCATTAAATCCGTTCAAACACAATCGTTCTCCTCATCATCGACTCCATCCATGGCGAATATTCTCCAACATATTCAAAATGAAATAGATGAAAGTTGTACCGAGCATCGACAATTTCTTGAAGGATTTCAGAGTTTTCTTACCGATATGAATCTCCAATCGGTTGCTTGCACAGCAACGACCACGACTTTCAATCAGTTGGCAGTGGCATCCGCTCCACCACCACCCCCAGACCCACCAGTAACCTTGTCGCCTGATCTCACATCAAGGATGGCAGCGAAGACAACAGAATATAGCACAAACAATCTTACACCTAACAAAGTAAGTTTTGTTCCGTGTTATTTTAGTGTACTTTATTTCACGAACACACGAAACATGCGACAAAACTTCCAGTTTCTCCAAAATTCTGAAGTCCGCAACCGTTCTCGCATTATTCTACAAGATTTTGGTAACAGTTGTGGCGACATATTCTGGAAATGGTTGTTTAATTGGAAAAAAAAAAAAAAGGGCAGAGAAAAGTATTTTGAGCTTATTTCCAGTGGAAGAAATGCATTGGACTTTACATACCACAACAATTCTCAAAATCGGAGCGCCACAAATATCAAGCCTTGAGGACAAGGCTTATGTCAGGGTGGGGTAATGTTACGGGTCTAGTTTATATTATTATATATGGGTGTAGCTTATATTATTATATATATTTATATTTAGTTATTATGTTAGTTGTGTAGTTTTGGTTTATGATGATATATTAATTATTATGTACAGTAGAATAGTTCTATTAGGAGTTACATTTCAATTAGTGTAGTAGTGGTAGTGGCTTAGTGGGTGGTTATGCTTTTTCTATTATATGTAAGGCTTGAACCGTGTACTTGCAATTAAGAAGAATGAAATTAAATTAGTTTAGTAAATTCTGTCTTTCTCATCTCCATTCTTAGGAGTTTCGTTCTCACTCGAAGTAGAACAAACCCGTTAGGATTTTAGATCCTAACAATGGTGCTTTCATCATTGAACTCGCCAAAGCCTTCCAAATCCACTCAAACACAATCATTCTCACTCCCATCATCAACCTCGCAAATGGAATGTATCATGGATGCATGCCTTTCCAAAATGCAACAACACATGAATGATTTTTCTTCCAAAATGTTGGAATTTTCAGAAGCAAGAAAAAAGTACAACGAAGAGATGTCTCGTCGTATTGACCGTATGTTATGCATATTGTCAAAGCTTGAAGAAAATTGGTGTGCACGTTCATCACCACAACCCGCAAGTCCTCCAAAATGGGTCCGACCAACAATCTACCACACTCGACCAAAACACAAGCCCAAACGTCGTATTCAGTTTCACACGTGTAAGACACATCTAAACTTTTATGATCGTTGTTCGACTACTAATCAACATTTTGAGACACGGACTTGTCGTTCCTATAAACACGTTCTCATTGTACGCCACATTTGCCATATCTATTCTTTTCAATTCTATATCTTGTTCGGCATACCACATCGTGACCTCTTGAACACACTACTCTCAATTCTCTGGCATGGATATTTCAAAGATAATCACAAGGCATGGCTGCGTAACTGGAAAAGGAGGAAGAAAAAAAATATACATATTAACCAACGATTCTTTCTTTGGAATATTGAAGAATCAAAATTGGCCTTGAGGACAAGGCCAAAGTCAAGGGAGCGGGAATGTTACGGGTCCAATTCAAGACAATTATTAAGTTTCTTTTAATTATTAATATATGTAATTAAATTAGTATTATTTATTTTTTAGTTGGTTATTAAGTTAGTAGAGTAGTGGGACTAGTGGTGTTAGTGCTTAGTGGTCTTACAAGTTATTTTTATTTGCTATATATATGTAAGGTTTGTAAACATTATTTTCAAGAAGAAATGAAATTAAATTAGTTTAGTTAAATTCTGTGTTTCTCATCTCCATTCTTAGGAGTTCGTTCTCACTCGAAGTAGAACAAAAACCCGTTAGGATCTTAGATCCTAACAACATACGTACATATGCATATATTTTAATTGACTCACAAATATATGTATATGCATTTCCGAATTCATTATTAAAGAACAATTCATTTTATCGTTTCTGTGGTACTGATTCACATAGTTGAATTATAATTCATAGTTTTATGTTAAAAGGAGAAGAGATTTATCTTTCAAAAGATTCTGCTCCGTTGAGAAAGAATTTCTCAAGATATTCATATCTTTATTGAAAGATTTTTTATGGAGAGAAAAATAATTGATATATATTTGTTAACAGGCTTGGAATAATACCTGATTAACAGATTTATTTAGAGGTTCGGAACACCGTTATCCGTGGTTCAAAGAAAGTAAATGACTATTTGGAGAAAATTACGAAAATATCCTTCCTTTATTCACTGAATTTCTTACTCTGAGGAGCACCCGTATGATCTTATCCTTTTTTCTTCGGGTTCCCCCCTTTTCTTTTTTCTCCTTTTCCCTTATATAGGTATGGGGGGGGAGTATGTGTCACCATGCATGTGGTACAAGTGTAATGTTGCATGTATTACAAGTGTCCTTCTATAAGATAAGGTATATCTTGTTGACAAGGTGCTGACTAGGCTGATCATTATCTTGTCCGAGGGCTACGGGGAGTTCCGAGGGGTTACTTCCTCTGTTTTCTTCCCTTTGATAGGCGGAATCTTCTGTTTTCTCTTCTCCGAGGGGCTGAATTTCACGAGGAGGTTCACTAGTTGAAGTGAAGTGGGTGTCCGAGGAGTTTTCTGTTCCGGGCACAGCTATTTCTTCATTGACTTCTTTGGTAAGATTTTCCGAGGGGCAGATTTATCTCGCCAGGCTTGTAAGGCGGGCTCCGAGGGCATCAATGTGCATGTAAGGTGGTATTCTTGCGTATGGATTCCCGTAGTAGGGATTCCGAGCGTTTCCTGCTATCGTGAGAGTAGTGGCTCCTTCGGGAATCATTCTCCGAGGGCTTTTTGGCCTTTGTTGAATGACCTCCTTGGTTGGTGTCTTCAGAGTAAGGGAGTTTAGTGGTTGGTGCTTTGAGTAGAACATTGTTTTGTGAATTTTGGCCTTCGGGATAGTGCTTCCGAGGGCTTTGGGAGTAAATTTGCAAGGAAGTATTTTCGTATAGTGGTCCCTCTTGGCGCAGTGATGGATATCCGAGTCGCGAGGATCCATCGGGGTTTACTCTTTTTCCGATGCCACGTTGATATCTTATTTTTATTCATCTTGACTTTCCAAGGGACGCTTAGATGTCCATTCGGGTGTCACGTCGTACCCTGGTAGGATATGTGAATTCCGAGGGATTCTATTACCTCTTCGGGTGCCACGTCATACCATAGTAAGGTATGTGACATACGAGAGTGTTTGTAACGATAGTATCGCCCTTGGGATTAATCCTTAATTTAAGGGTTAATCTCTTGCATAATCCCTTATTTATTTTTTAGGGTTAACACTAGCCCCCCCAAATTTCAATCGTTCTCGTAGAGACGAGTGAAATTTTATTTTGTGGCCTTAATAAGGCAAAAGGGGCTTTTTCTTTATTTTTTTTTTTTTTTTTTTTTTTGGTAATTTTTCCGAGGGCTTAGGATTTTCTCCATTCTTTTTTATGATTTACGGGGGTATTATATGTATATAAATATATACTTAAAATACCATGAAATAAAATTACCGTTATGGTCTTGGGAAGCAGCGGTCCAGATGAAGAATCACTTTTATAACGGCTCTTTTTAGCCGTTGGATGTCTTAAATGACATTCACTCATCCGTGCGTTAATTTGCAGTAACGGCTAGCGCGTGGATTGACACGTCGCGTCCTGAGTGGAGACGTGGGGCGTGGGAAACAGGGCACGTCTTTTAATGGCGGTCTACTTATAAATATACCCGTCCGTACTCTTTTTCCCCATTCTTCTTGCAAAATCTTTCAATCTTCAAGCTTCCAAATCTTCAATCTTCTCCAATCTTTCTTAAAAAAAAAGAGTGACTTTAGTTCTTCTTAGTTTTTATTCTCACTTACCCGACTCGCAAAAATCTCTTTCCGTCCGAAAAATAGATGGCTTCCTCTGCCAACACGTCCTCCGCTGCTGCCGCTCCCGTTGATGCTCCTGTTCCTGTTGCAACTACCGTTCCCCTCGTGGGTCCTGCTGCCACTACTCGCAAGAAAAGGGCTGCCGTTACCGAAGGGAGTGGCGCCGCCGCCACGAAAAAGGCTAGGGTTTCGAAATCAAAGAAACTCCCTCTCCGTGACTTCTCCAAGATTGAACATGTTCAATCCGTGGTTACTTATGAACAGGTCATGGATTTGTTTGAGGCTACGGGAACTACGATGGCGAATGTGACCGTTCACATTCCTTCGGAGGATCAGAGGGCGTGCTATCCTCCTAAGGGTATGCTCACGGTGTATTTCGCGCAAGTGAATTACGGGTGGCGCGCGTTTATGCCCTCTTTTTTCTGCGAAGTCTTCAAGACTTGTAGGATTTGTCCGAGTCAGTTGGTCCCCAATGGCTATGCTGCCCTCTGCATCTACGTGTTTTGGTGTATGGTCAAGGGGTACGAGTGTAATGTGGACCATTTTTTGTCTATTTTCGATGTGGGAGTGTCACCTGGGGGATATCCCTTTTATCACGTTCACCACCGAGATCACTCGGCCAACTCTACGAAGAGGATTCTGGGTGCGACGATAAGTTCACACGGTGTCTGGAAGGACAAGTACTTTTATGTGAAGCCCATCCGAGGGAAGTGGGACGTGCCCTTCAAGTGGGGGGAGGGTGTGACCCCAATTCACACTTTGGCTGAAGATATGGTGCTTTCCCCAGTGGTTGCCCAGCATGCGCTAATGGAGTCAGAAGATTTTCGGTGGCTATTTGCTAAGTCTGGACTTCATTTCGTGATAGGGGTTAATGACAACATGAAGAAGCCGCTTTCTGTTTCGAGCCTGTACATGACGGCTTTCAGTAAGTTTTCCTCCTGTTGCTCGTATGCTCTTTTATTCTATATCTACTCTTTTCGAGCAGTTTTTCGTACTCTTTCATTACTCGTTCTAAGACATTTTGGGGTGACACAGAGGAGGTTCTGGCGAGGTACTATTTAGTACCTGGTTCTGAAGAAGTGGCTCCAAGTAGTCATAGCGGAGCTTCCGAGAAAGGAGATCACGAGAGGGAAGGTCACGAGGGGGGAGACCATGAAGGGAAAAGTCAATCCGAGGAAACAGGAATGGGCGCGGGGGCCGAGGGTGTACATGAGAATATCCCTCGTCCCTCTCTATATGCCGAGGGCATATGTCTGGATGTTGCTCCATTGCGACAGGTAGACCCCAGGTCGGCAATGGTCTTGATGCCTTCTTCCGAGTCCAATACCAGCAATCTTCCGAGGAGTTCACAGGGGGTGCAATCTCCGATAGCCGAGGAGGAAGAATTTTCATCTCCGGGGCCAAATGTCATCTTGGTCTCCTCTCGGGATCCTTCGCCTACTATTCCGGATCCTTCTCCCCTTCGCCCTCGTAAGTTTCTTATCCTTCTTTGTTTTCTTAACTTTAATACCTTATTTACATTGATTTATTAGTCAAATTTTGTTTTCATTATTTAACTGCTTACCTTGCTTTTGTAGGGGTTGATAAGGGGAAGGCTCCTATGTTTCCGGGCGCGGATCTGTTCGCTCAGTTACTTCAACCGGACTCGGAGAAGTCATCCGAGGGGATCGACCAAGGTCCTACGGATCTACCGAAGGATTTTGAGGCGAAGAAGGAGGTGTGGGATACCCTGCTCCGGGGAGAGGGTCCCTCGACCACTGCCAAGGTTCCGGAAGCGATCCCGACGGAAGCAGTGGCTACGACTCCTGCTACTACCCTTCCTTCTCCGATAGGAGATCTCCCGAAGAGGGTTCCCCTGCGGAGGTCAGCTTCCGAGGGGAATTTTTCATCTCCAGTGTCCGAGAAGGAGCCTCCGACGGTAGGGGAGGCATATCATGAGATCCTCCATTTCTTTGGATCTTCTCTTGCCGCGCCCGCGGAAAGTTATCAGTTTTTGCGGGCTAGCATGGTCTGGATGGAAACGATAGTAAGTATTAGTCTTCTAGCCACTTTATTTTTAAATGATTTTCCTGTATTTTTCCTTATGCTTCACTTCTTGCCATGTAGTCCAAGAAGACTCGGGAGGTTATCACTGCAGTAGAGCAGCGCCATTCGAAGGAGGTGGCTGAACTAGGATCTCTCCGAGGGCAGGTGACTTCTCTCCGGGCCCAACTCTATGAGGCCGAGTCAATGAGAGATGTTTTCCAAACGAAGTTGGAGGCCAGCGACTTCGTTTGGAGGGAAGATCAGAGAACCAAGGAAGTGATGCGGCTCACTTTGCAGAGGATGCAGTCGGCTTTCGACAAGCTGGAAACGTCTGAAGGAGCTGTTCGAGTCCAACTGACTCTTCTGGAGAAGGAGAAGAGGGAATCCGAGGAGCTTCTCCGTGCTCGGGTGAACGCTCTAGAGAAAGAGAAGTTGGGGTGGTTGGAGCGAGAACAGGAGCTTCAATCTCGGGTCAAGGAGTTAGTGGATCTAAAAATAGCCAAGATGGTGCCCCAGGAGGAGGTGCAAGCCCGAATTGACGAGGCTGTTCGATACGCGGCAGTGGAAGCGGAGCGCCAAAGTGCTTCTTTGTCCGCTCGGGATTCCCTTGGGCATATGCTATGGGGATGGTTAGAGTGTGCTACCGTAGCCCGTGGAGTAATGCCCTCGGGGGTAAACTTTGGTAGTCTTTTCGACGTCAAGAAGCTTGCTAAGCCGTCTCCTGAGCAGGTTCAACATCTTCTTGAGATGTATGACGCAGTGATGACACCTAGGGGATCTCCGGCTCCTCTTCCGACCGCGTCAAATCTTGGGGCTACTGGTTCAAGTGGCATTTCACCTCCTCCTCCACCTCCATCGAGCACAGGGACTTAGAATAGGATCTCTTTTTTATTATTTTTTCCTTTTCTTATGCTTTTGTAAACTTTTCCGAGAGTTTCTCGGATTTAGGAATGAACAATTTGTCCTATTCCTGCCTTTCTATTTTGTCTTATTTGTCCATTAGCATGAGATATTAATAAATTATTAGCATGCTTGCATATAAAACTTATTCTTTTTTTTTTTCTCTTTTTCAAGAAGACAGGCTAAAGACAAAACCTTTTATCTGCTGACTAAGTACATAACTTAGCAGGTCGTGTCAAATTACACGCATGCTTAAGAGTTATTTATCCTAATTAAGGACACTCATTAGCACGTGTCATACTCCCAGGAGTGAGGGGGACAGCTCCAGCTTCTTTCCATATGATTAATTCATATAATATGCTAACAATGGTATTTATACTCATTGTTAAAAGTTATCCTGCTCCAGCAGATAAATCATTTTACTTTCTCCTTTTAGAAATCCACCTTCATAAGACTTGGTTCTTGCTCTCGTAGTTGTACTTAAGACTTTATTTTCGACTTACGTATGAGAGTAAACGGAAAACTTACTATTAAAGATGATGCCGCCACATCGCAGGCATGGGGGGTCCACATCATCAAGTAGTTCTTCTCGGAGTCGTGCCCGAATCGGCCCTGGGTCCCAGGTTTATAGTGCTTCCTCGGAGAGTTCTTCCCCGGGACAGCGTAATAGGTTGGTTGAGAATCAAATGATCATTAGGACAAGTTCGTCTTCAAGGGTGGGGAGTAGGTCATCGTACACGGATTCTCGAAGGATAGACCATATAAGGGATGTGTTCCTAGGTAGAGAACCGTATTCTCTTGCTGATGAGCGTTCTGTTTTCAACTTAATACCTTTGAGTCCCTCCCGGTTGATAGGTCGGGGACAGGTAGGTTCCGCCGTTAGTATTGTATACGGAGAGTCTCTAGCAACTCTTTTTACGGAATTCAACCTGAATTTCGATGATTTTGATGTAATTGTGCCCTCCCCGGACCAGAGAGCATACGATCCTCCTCCTGGATTCCTAACTGTCTATTGTGACCAAATGCACTGTGGATTACGGGTGTTTTTTCATCCTTTTCTTCGATCGCTCTTCCAGTATTGGCAAATCTGTCCGAGCCAGTTAACACCCAATTCGTATCGCCTTTTAGTGGGATACGTTTTATGCTGCGAGCTCCTTAACCTTCCCTTGTCACCGTATCGGGTGGGGGCAATTTTTATCCTTCAGCCTTGCTCGGATGGAGTCCCCCTTTTCAGCCTGGCCTATCGGGACGTCGAAAAAGCCTTCACTGGTACATCCAGTCCTCGCCCTCGCAGGGGGGACTGGAGGCGGAGGTATTTCTTTGTCCGTTCGAAAGGTCATTCGGCCCAATCGTGGGGAGTGCCTATCCGATGGGGCTTGGGATATGTTTCGCCCATATCCGAGACGTTAGGGCGGGAGTGGGAGGAACTGAGTCATTCCGGGCTATTTTCTGGCTCGTACGATATTGCCGGTCTGCTTGCGTGTCCTGAGGCTCTTATTCTAGCAGGTCTTCAAGAGGGAATAAGGAGAGAGAATTTGCCAATTCATCCTCTTCATGGCAATTTCTATTTCCGTAAGTCTGAAGATCTGTCTATTTCTCTTTTATCAAGTTATGCGCCCTCGGGATCATCACATACTCTATATTTATCTTATAGGTGCGGAGATGGCGGCCTTTTCCATAGATCCCTTTAATGGTGTTTTTCTAGGGCGAGCTCTACATGGTATGCGGCGGGCGTCAGAAGGCCTTTCCGATACCTTTGTGGTGGTTACGAGGGCTAACTCCCCCTCGGAGAGACAGGAATCGGGGGGTTCGCCCGTGGCAGCCCCCCCAGTGAGCTTTGTGGTTCCTCTAAGGGAAGAAAATTCAACTACGGCACTTTCCCCGATAGACTATCCAGTGCTTCCCTTGGTGTCACGACCCTTTCCTCGGATTTCCGATATCGTAAATATTGTGGAAGGAAGTCCCGAGCGCGTACTCACGTCGCTATCCGGAGGGAATCCTCCTCTCGTGGGCTCTCCTCCCGCGGGCGCGAACCCGGGGTTTTCTCCCCTCGGGGAAGTATCGGGGTTTTGCCGAAATTTTCTTAGTGGTCTTTTGAATGTTACGGATTGTGAACTCATGAGGACCCTTCCTTCCTCTCGTCTTCAGGACTTGGTTTGCAAAAACCTATGTGAGGTAGATACTCATTTTATTTGTTAATTTTGGTTACTTACCTTTTGCTTTCCCAGTAGTGATCCATTCATCTGCACCCAGATTTACATGGTGCTAGACGCCATCGGATCTCGGGGGTGTTCCTCTTCAGATCCTGGCCTGGTATATCGTCGACGGGATGAGTTAGAGCATGGTTTGTTGGAAGCTCAGACGGAAATTTCCCGTTTACAGGAGGAGCATGAAGCTGCTAAAACGATTCACGAGATGGTTCTTCAAATTGAGAGGGATAAGTCTTGGGAGGTGGAGCGTCAGTTAATGCTAGAAAGGACCCGAGTGACGAGTTTTCAAGCGAGTTTGGAGGAGTTGAAGAGTCAACTTCGTCACTCCGATGAGCAATTATTACAGATGACTCGGGAACGGGATGCGGCCACTCATCGGGTGCTAGAGGTTACTCGCGCTCACGATGTTGCTTTAGTGGTGGCTCGGGTCCAAGCTGTTCTGGATATCGCGGGTCCTTCAGTTTTGAGGGAGTCCTTGCAAAAGGAGATGCGCGATCTAGTCCGCATCGGGTATCGACTTGGTACGGATGCAGTTCAATCATTGCTAGAATGTCCTGGGAACTTAGTTATTCCCGAGCTTAGTCTTCATCCCATCTTTCCCGAAGATGGTCCCGTGGTTTCCGAGGGCGTTTCATTGGCGGATCCACTAACCTTGTCCGAGGAGCAGCGTCGTCGCCTTATCCGAGAAGGGAAGCGTCCTTTACGAGAGGAGTAGTTTGTAGTAAGTAGTATTTAATTTAGGGTAGGTGGTCTTTTGGGGTCCGATGGCTGTTTGTCTATAGTAGATGGCTCCTAGGGATTAGGTTGCTTGTAATGATTTCCTATGTAAGGTTATCACTTTTGTTTTGCAACCCTATGTACCCTGTCGGATTCGAATGTATCATAACCATCCACTTATGAACAAGCAATTTTATTTATGTAACAATAAAGATGTTACATTAAGCATAGTATCTTCTAAGGTTGAAGGAATTCCACGTATTACGAAGAGTGGCGCCTTCGGAATTGGCAAGTAGATAAGTTGCGGGTCCGACAATTCCCGCTATCTTGTAGGGTCCTTCCCATCGGGGTTCAAGCTTGCCTACGCTTTTAGAGGCTCCAACCCGTTTTAGTACTAAATCACCCACTTGAAAAGTTCGAAGCTTTACCTTGGTATTATAGTGTCGTGCCATCCGAGTTTTGTATTCCTCGGCCCGAATGGCTGCTCGGATTCTTCTTTCTTCTAAAAGATCAAGGGCCAGAGCTAAGTTAGCACTGTTGGCCACTTCTTCGTACTCCTTGACCCGCCAACTCTCAATTGAGACTTCGGAGGGTACGACTGCTTCACAACCATAAGATAGGCTGAATGGGGTTTCACCCATGGTGGTATTTGGTGTGGTCCGATAGGCCCATAATATGCCGGGTATTTCTTCAACCCATTTGGCTTTGTGCCAGTCGAGTCGAGCCTTCATATTTTTCAGGAGAGTGCGATTAGTTCTCTCCACTTGTCCGTTGGCTTGAGGGTATCCCACCGAAGCAAAACGGTGTTTAATTTCCCAATGATCACACCACTTTTCTAGCCCTTGGTCAACGAACTGTAGACCGTTGTCACTTACTAGGCTCCGAGGGACCCCAAAACGGCACAAAATGTTTCTCCACAGAAAATTAATGACCGCCCCTGCAGTTATTCGCGCCAGGGGCTCCGCCTCTACCCATTTGGTAAAGTAGTCTACTGCTACGAGTAAAAACTTCTTTTGACCAGCATCGGGAATAGTGGACCGACTATGTCTATTCCCCATTTAGCGAAAGGACACGCGGTCAGATGGGGTTCCCACGGAGCCGCCGGTTGATAAATCCGAGGGGCATAAGCTTGGCACGATTTACACTTTTCCGCGTGGTCTTTGCAATCTTTAACCATCGTGGGCCAATAATAACCCTGTCGGATTATCCGTCCGACCATGCTTCCACCACTGGTATGACTGCCGCACACCCCTTCGTGAGTTTCTGCCAGGACAAGTTGCGCCTCCTCTTCATTTAAACATCGAGCATGAGGGTAGGAGTACGTCCTTCGGAATAGTATTCCGTCTTTGAGGAAATATCGGATGGTCTTTTTGGACATCATTCGTCGGACGGATTTGTCCTCGGAGTATCCTTCAGGATCTTGTAGGTATGCTTTAATGGGTGTTATCCAGCCTATCGGAGGATTTGTCATGTTGACACTTACCTCTTCATATTCAGTCCTCTCGGATTCGCTCATGTGTAGCAGAGTGATTTTCCGAGTACGAATGATGGTCAACTGTGTAGCCATTTTGGACAAGGCATCAGCTGCCTGGTTATCCCCTCGGGGAATCTGCACTAACTGATATTCATCGAACCATGCTTTGGCCCGATGGACTACTCGAAGATAACTCTGCATCCTCTCTTCTTTGGCTTCATATGTGCCCTGAACTTGCTGGACAATTAACTGAGAGTCGCTATGCAGGCGAACTTTTCGCATTCCGCCTTCCCGAGCGAGCCTCATTCCAATGAGGAGAGCTTCATATTCGGCATCGTTGTTGGATACGGGGTAATCAATTCTAATCGCGAAGTGTAGCGCCTCCTCTTCGGCTTCCGTGTTGATCAAGATTACCCCGGCTCCGCCATGCGTATTTACGGAGGAACCGTCTACGTAGACGTACCACAGAGGTTCCTTCCTTTCTACTCCGATTCCCGCAAGTTCTACTACAAAGTCTGTCAAGACCTGGGCTTTAATGGAAGGTCTCGGGGCATAGGAGATATCATACTCCGTTAATTCGACGGCCCATCTTATCAACCTCCCCGAGGTCTCAGGTTTATTGAGAATTGCTCGTAGAGGGTGCTTAGTCAGGACAGTGATCGGGTGGGAGAGAAAATATGGGCGCAATCTACGCGCCGTGGTAACCAAAGTGAGTACAAGTTTTTCTATCAGAGTGTACCTGGTTTCTGCTCCGAGGAGAGTTTTGCTAACGTAGTAGACCGGATGATGTTCCCCATCGTGTTCTTTGACCAATACCGCTCCGATAGCCTCCTCTCCTACGGACAGGTACACAAAGAGCTCTTCCTGGGGTGACGGTTTGACCAGCAGGGGTGGTCTCACCATGTAGTTTTTCAATTCCTGGAGAGCTTCTTCACATCGTGGGGTCCACTGGAATTCTTTGATATTCCGAAGAGTTTTAAAGAACGGGAGTCCTTTCTCTGCTGATTTGGAGACAAATCGGCTGAGGGAGGCCATTCGCCCAGTCAGTTTCTGCACGTCCTTTATGGATTTCGGGGTTGGCAACCCAATAATGGCTTCAGCTTTCTCGGGGTTAACTTCTATTCCTTTCTCGGTGACCATGAATCCCAAAAATTTGCCTCCTCGGATGCCAAAGGAGCATTTCCGAGGGTTTACCTTCATCCCAAAGCGATCCATAATAGCCAAGGTTTTTCGCAAGTCTTCGGGATGATCTTTCGCGGCACGACTTTTGACGACTGTGTCGTCTACATATACTTCCACAGTTTTTCCGATGAGTCCCGCAAACATGAGATTCACCAGTCGTTGGTATGTAGCTCCTGCGTTCTTAAGTCCGAAGGGCATAACTAGATAACAAAAAGTACCTGCGTCCGTAATGAAGCTGGTTTTGTCCTGGTCCGGGAATGCCATCGGGATCTGGTTGTATCCTTGGTCCCCATCTAGAGTCGACAGGAGTGCGCAACCAGCGGTTGAGTCGACCAATTGGTCTATGCTTGGCAAGGGATAGCAGTCCTTTGGGCAAGCATCATTGAGATCGGTAAAGTCAACGCACATCCTCCATCTTCCTCCTGACTTAGGGACCAGGACCACGTTGGCCAGCCACTCAGGATACACGACTTCTCGGATTTGCCGTAGGCTGAGAAGCCGTTGAATTTCTGACCGGATAATCTTGTTGCGTTCGGGTCCCATTCTTCTCTTCTTTTGTTGAATGGGTTTGGCCCCTGGCTTTACATTAAGGAAATGTTGGCATACCTTATTACTGATTCGTCCGGGGGGGCCTCCTTCCCATGCGAAAAGATGACAAAATTCCTTTAAAACAGATACCAATTGGGTTTCCAATTCAGATTCCATATTAGTGCCCATCTTGATCGCTCTAGCGGAATTTCCTTCCACGAGTTCTACCATCTTAAGCTCTTCAATGGGTTGGACTCGGGTTTCTTCTACCTTCCGTTTTTTGCCACTATCCGAGGGGTTTTCGTCTTCTTCGGGGAGTAGGGCATTCATTCGGCATTCTCTGGCTCTAGCTTGATTGCCCCGGACTTCCCCGATACCTGCCAAGGTAGGAAATTTTACCTTAAGGTGGAGAGTAGAGGGGATCGCTTCGAATGACCGAATGGAGGGTCTTCCGCATATAGCGTTGTATGTCCTAGATGAAGCTTCCACCACCCAGAATTTGGTGTGTTCCGTTCTTCGTAGGGCTCCTTCTCCCCATGACATTGGCAGGGTCACAGTTCCGAGGGTGTTACAGGCTTCGCCAGAGAAGCCTACTAGAGAGACTTCAGCCACTTCCATTTGTTCCTTCTTCAATCCCATGGCTAGATAGGTGGGAAAAAACAAGACATCCACGGAGCTTCCCGTATCTATGAGGATACGCTGGATCTCAAATCCATAGATGATAGCTTCAATTACCAAAGGGTCTTCGTGGGGGTAGACTACACCTTTCAGGTCTTCGGACCCGAAGGTGATATTGGGTAATCTAGCCCCTTGGGCGGAGCATACTGGGAGCCCTTGTCCCACTCGTCTGGCTTCTTTGAGATATTTTGTCTTCTTACCCTGGGGTATTCTGGAAATGTCTCCTCCCTCTATCATGTTGATCGTTCGTCCCGAGGAGGGATTGACTTCATACGTATCGGGGGGGGAGGTAGGTTCCGATACCCTGCGGTCCTTTCCCGTGACCGCCGTGGAAACACAACGGTTCTTTCTCGGGGGGATTTTTGACGCTTTCTATTCTTTTCTGGGGACTTCCGCCGATGTTCCGCGGTTTGTTCTCGTGATTGCCGGTGCAGAGTATCCTCTTCCTCCTCAGGTCCTTCTCGGGGCCTTTTCCATACATGTGCTTTGGGCTCTTCGGGATTGTTTCTTTTTAGGTAGTTATGCAGATATCCTGCCTCCAGAAGGCGAAGTATTTCTCTTCGCAGGGTAGTACATTCCTCGGTGGTATGTCCATAGGTTTTATGGAATTTACAGTACTTACCCGTATCTTTATCCTTGTTGGGAAATTTGGTGGGCCGGGGCCAGCGCACTTCTTCGTTGCCCCGCATCACGTTAAGTACTTCCACGGGAGCTAGGGTCATCGGAGGAAGGGGCACAGGTTTAAGGAATTTCTTGACTGTCTCCCCATCGTCCTTCCGAGGGGGCGCTTTTCCGTCTTTGCTCTTTTCTTTGGTTTTAGTTTCCTTTTCCGTCTGCTCGTGACGTTCATTGTCATCCTTCTCTAGCCCTCTCTTTGTATGGTCGGCTTCCTCCATAAGAATATGAGTTTCAGCTTGTTGCATAAGTTCATTCATGTCCGTGACATGATTCCCCATCAGATATCGGAAGAATTCTCCCGCTCGAAGCCCTTGTGTCAGAATATCGGCCATAATGGTTGGGCTGACATTCGGAACATCCAATGCTTCGTCCGTGAAGCGTTTTATATATTCCCGAAGGGATTCATCCTTTCGTTGTTTAACAGTAAAAAGATGAGTGGCCGATTTAGGATACCTGCGGTTACAGGCGAAATGGCGGATAAACAGGTGAGCCAACCGGTCAAAGCTGGCCACTGAATTAGGAGGGAGATGGGTAAACCAAGATTGGGCTCGTCCTCCGAGGGTAACAGGGAACACTCGGCATAGGACATAGTCCGGGGCGGACGATAGGTCCATTCCTGCCAAATATTGATGTATGTGATCTTGCGGGTCTCTCCCATCAGCTTCTCCTGTATATAATGGTACGTTAAGAGGCCGCATTCCCGAAGGAATCGGAGCAGATGCTATTTCAGGAATGAAGGGAGATATCTTAAACGTTGGCTCTTCCTTGGGCCCTACGGTCCTCTTGAGATCTCCTACTTCCTTTCGTAGATCTTCAAGGATTCCCCATAAGGTTGGTTCTCCGTTGGGAGTGATAATAGGAGGGGGACGATATACGGGGAGAGACCTCTCTTCCCTCTGGATTATCCTCGGAGTTTCCAGATGATCATAACGCCTTGGCGTCCTCCGAGGAGTTTCTTGGTACCACGAGATGGGCGTAGGACATTGTGCCCTTCTTGCATAAACCTCGCCTTGTTCCGAGGGGTGATTTCCTGGGTTCAGAGATCCTGGGGCGGTTTCCAGAGGAGATTCGAGTTCTCGGTGATTAACTCGAGTGGTAACTTCCACTAATCTTTCATAAACAGATCGGGGGACATTGATGAAGTCCCTTTCGTCGGAACGGCGATTCGCTACAGTTTCCTCCGAATTGTCCGCATAGGGCAAGTAATTTTCGCTGTAAAATAAATTTTCCATAGTGGATTTGCTTTCTTGAACACGCTCGAGGACAACTTCTATGGTGTTCCCACAGACGGCGCCATTTTGTTAACAGGCTTGGAATAATACCTGATTAACAGATTTATTTAGAGGTTCGGAACACCGTTATCCGTGGTTCAAAGAAAGTAAATGACTATTTGGAGAAAATTACGAAAATATCCTTCCTTTATTCACTGAATTTCTTACTCTGAGGAGCACCCGTATGATCTTATCCTTTTTTCTTCGGGTTCCCCCCTTTTCTTTTTTCTCCTTTTCCCTTATATAGGTATGGGGGGGGAGTATGTGTCACCATGCATGTGGTACAAGTGTAATGTTGCATGTATTACAAGTGTCCTTCTATAAGATAAGGTATATCTTGTTGACAAGGTGCTGACTAGGCTGATCATTATCTTGTCCGAGGGCTACGGGGAGTTCCGAGGGGTTACTTCCTCTGTTTTCTTCCCTTTGATAGGCGGAATCTTCTGTTTTCTCTTCTCCGAGGGGCTGAATTTCACGAGGAGGTTCACTAGTTGAAGTGAAGTGGGTGTCCGAGGAGTTTTCTGTTCCGGGCACAGCTATTTCTTCATTGACTTCTTTGGTAAGATTTTCCGAGGGGCAGATTTATCTCGCCAGGCTTGTAAGGCGGGCTCCGAGGGCATCAATGTGCATGTAAGGTGGTATTCTTGCGTATGGATTCCCGTAGTAGGGATTCCGAGCGTTTCCTGCTATCGTGAGAGTAGTGGCTCCTTCGGGAATCATTCTCCGAGGGCTTTTTGGCCTTTGTTGAATGACCTCCTTGGTTGGTGTCTTCAGAGTAAGGGAGTTTAGTGGTTGGTGCTTTGAGTAGAACATTGTTTTGTGAATTTTGGCCTTCGGGATAGTGCTTCCGAGGGCTTTGGGAGTAAATTTGCAAGGAAGTATTTTCGTATAGTGGTCCCTCTTGGCGCAGTGATGGATATCCGAGTCGCGAGGATCCATCGGGGTTTACTCTTTTTCCGATGCCACGTTGATATCTTATTTTTATTCATCTTGACTTTCCAAGGGACGCTTAGATGTCCATTCGGGTGTCACGTCGTACCCTGGTAGGATATGTGAATTCCGAGGGATTCTATTACCTCTTCGGGTGCCACGTCATACCATAGTAAGGTATGTGACATACGAGAGTGTTTGTAACGATAGTATCGCCCTTGGGATTAATCCTTAATTTAAGGGTTAATCTCTTGCATAATCCCTTATTTATTTTTTAGGGTTAACAATATTGATTGACACTTCTGATTAATTGCTAAAATATAATTAAGGAAGTTTAAGTGCAAAAAATAAGTTAAAAGATTGAATAGATATGAGTTTGTAAAACAAAGGTTTTTGTCAAATTACACCCATGTGCGGTCATGTTCCATGTAACTTCAAATTTAGTAACAGTATACTTTTCTATACTTTTAATAAGTAAAATTACATGATATGAATATTATATTTATTAATTTGAATTTTAATATGTCATTTATCTGATAGCCTAAAGAATAAAAATAAATATATAACTTTGCCATAGAAAAATAAGTACAAATATAATTTTCAGGCAAAAGATAACCCGGCCAGGCCACTATCAAATACGAGATAATGAACTACGCGAAAGAATAATTTTCGGATTAGGGAGACATATGATATGGTCATTATTTTTCATGAAAGAATAATTTATTAATTTAACATAACATATGAGGCAATTTGCCTAAAACCCAAAAATTGACCACTTTTAATATCTTGAAGTTGGATAATTTCATAGAGTAGTATGGTGGAGCAACTCATAGTCACCTGAGTCTACGGTTTTTTGATTATTTGGTGCCAAAATATGTGAGTCGACTAATGTTATAACGCTTAATGACAAAGTATGAGAACTCAAAAGGACATATTAACAGCGAGGCCAACAAATTTTTTCGTTAGCAAATTTTTTATTTAGGAATGAGAATAATGTAACTTATCTGGAATCGAGTGAAGCATAGACCCTTTCTTAAAGGATGTTAGCATCCATTCCGCATTCAGATGGACTTTTAACCTGCACTTGAAATTGCTCACAGAATTGAGTCATGTGGAGGTCACATAGATGCGTCATTTTTTATTTTGTAATGATCATACTGAAATTTGTAAATTTACACTTTCCAGGATCATTTGAGACGGATTCTTAGGGGTCAGTCCTCACTATTTGATTGGTCAAGGTCCAGTTCCTTGGCGAGAACTCTTTCTCCCCGTGTTCTGGAAAGTCAAATAGACGCAAAGAAGGTATATTAATGCCTCTGTTTGTTAATGTGACTTGAGTTTGAAACGAGACACAATACAATAAAGGTTAAGATATGGAGAGTGAACATCTGGAACGGCCCTGTTATGTAAAGCCCACATTACTTAAAGGTTAACCACTTCCCTTTTAATATCAAGTCGTCGGATCTAGGTCAATTCTCTTGATCAATCCTGGCCGCTTATCTTCATATAAAATGAAAAGTTTCATCCCTTTCCTAACCCGCCTCGCTCACTCTCTTCTGTCGTCCCTAAACCCTCATCCCTACCAACAAAAGCAATGGCTAATCCACAGATTCACGCGCACGTGGTGGCGTTCCTTCAGAATTGTAATATCCCGGGTGTTGCCTCCGGCGCGGATTTGACCACCGTAAGATCCTCCCAACATAATCTTCTGTATTTCTCATACTTAATCCCAAAATTCTTATTTATATTTATTTTTTCTTTTATTAGTCGGTTCAAAGTTACGCAAACGGCATGCTCATCCTGACCCGGCGAGTTAACGAGCTGGATGACATCGTTGTGAAGCGCGACGCAACCATCAATCAGCTTCAAATTGAGCGCGACGGCCTCGTGGTGGCGCATGATGCAGCCGTGGTGGCGCGTCAACAACTTCAAGTTGAAAGGGACGGCTTACAAGTCCAATTGACAGCTGCGCTTGGCCAGCCAAACAACCAACAACTTGTGGCGATGCTGCAAGCCGAATTAGCTGCTGAGAGAACCACTAACCGGACCCTGAGGACCGTCTTATTAATGCTGGTGTTGCCTGCTGGAGGCCGCGCTGTTGGGAACCCTAATCCCGAGGTTGCACAACTATTACAAGCTCTCGTAAACCATAACTTTGTTGTGCCTCAAAACCCAGCTCCGGGTTGCGGTGGTGCGGGAAACGTTGCTCCGGGCGGCGATGATGCAGGAAATGTTGCTCTGGGCGGTGGTGGTGCGGGAAACGTTGATCCGGGCGTTATCACTTAATTTTTCGAGATTATATTTTCTAGGAGTGCTATTTAATTTTGTTCAATAGTTTAACTGCACGTTTGGTTACAAAATGAATGTTGATGTCATTTAGTTTTGTTGGCTATAGTTATTAACTATTATTTGTTAATATTTTTATTTCACTTCTGGGTTATAATATTATTAGCAACTAAACGACAAAAATATTTTTATTATTGTGTATCGTCATAAGGTGGCCGAGTATAGATTCTTCTAACAAAAACAATATTATTAAGCGTCATAACTAAGCTTGTGTTTGATAGAATTTCATAACTGAGTAAAATTCTTGGGCAAATGATAGAGACGGCAAATTCTCTAAAAACAGAGCAAAATCTCATAAAATCTCTCAAAATGTCTATTTTGCCCTAGTCATTCAAAATGGTGTATTATATACTTGATTTTGTCCGTAATTAAAGAAGATTTCCTCCTTAAATTTGGTGATATTGTTTGACAGTTTAAACTAATTCCGGCAACATTTGATTTCACAAAAATGAATACGAATTTTGGTAGTACAATTATTAATTAAATCTTGCCTTAGATGTCTTTCTTACTTATCATTTATCAACAAATATAAATTTTAGTCTACTGATTTATGGTGATTATTATTATTATTATTATTATTATTATAATTGAATTAATTAACATCTAAACAAATAATGTAATCACGACAAAATAATTTTTTTAATCTGATCATACCAAATGTGGTTTGTGCATTAAATTATTAAAAATATGAAACGATGAGTTCCAATTTTTCTTGTGAGTCATTTACTTAAAGATTAATATGAGTTTTTGTCACATCATAATCACATACATACCTAAGTATGTAAAGTAAATATATTAGAATTATTTATAAAGAACCTTCATGTATTTATTGAAGAAAAGTAAAATCATATAAATTGGTAGACTTTTAATTTCAAAGTTATAGTTTTGCCCCTCACTTAAACCTATATTGCGTGTTTACGTAATAAATATTGATTAGTTACTTAAACCTTTTAATTTTATGTTAGAAATAGGAAAGAAGAATCAAATCAGACATATCTCCAAAGATTCTCGTAAGATGTGGGTAATTATAGATAGGTAACAAAAAGGAAAATAAATTATACAATTGATTTGAAAAGGGTATAATAGAGAATAATAAAAAATTGCTATGTATTTAGGGATTAAATTCTTGTCTTCTAATGAAAACTAATTCACATTATACGTGTGTGATCTAGAAAACAAGAACATTATTTTTGAAAAGCACAAATAGACATTATCCTTTGTGTAACTATGTTATGTCAAATAGAATGTATTACTCCGATAACGATAGGCAAACTATGTTAAATAAAACGTAATATCATTGTATGAAAAAAGATACTCAAAACGCCGTTGAAGATGCGGACGGATTTGATAATTAGTTGGTTGTCCATTTTTTTGTCGCGTTTGTTTTGCGGTTTCAGCAGTTTTTAGACTTTTGAGGGACTGTGTGATGCAGTTTGATTTTGGCTTTGTTGCTCTCTGGTCAGCTGTGGGGAGCAGCAGGTGTTTTTGCAATAATATGGTTACTGAGTTCAAAAAAAAAAAAAAAAAAAAAAAAAAGATACTCAAATTACATGCCACGTACTCTCTATAGAGCGTATTATCCCTCCTCATACATCCCGATAATATAAAAAATAGGCAAATTACTCAAAATGTATATGGAGTACATTTTGCAATTTATAAAAATATACATGGAGGAAATGACATAGTACATGCAGATGATATATATCTATTTATTTAATTTTCACAAGGGGTTAATTTGCTATTTTTGACATAAAACTTGTGGGATAGAAAAATTAGTATTTCTACTTTACCTTAAGTATAAATATAGAAATTAATGTCATAGTTTTGGTTAAGTTAGACATTCCTTGATTATAGGAACTCAATCTTCTCAATTAATTAAGACATCCCTGCTCAATATATTCTTTGAATGCCGAGATAAATTAGTCATAGTATATAACTATTAAAATATATTCATTTATGATTTGAAACAATATTTTATTTAGAATTCATTAATATAGGGTGATAAACAACAACAGTTGACCTTTCTGCCTCCATTTCTACTTAAGGAAAAAAATTAAATTAATCCATGTACTGCAAACATATTTTTTTCTAATAAATTTCGGAAGACCAGTGAATTATAGCACATAACCCTATTTTATATTATATGTGTTCTTATATAAATGTGTGTGAAAGTGTACATATGTACGTATGCATATATTTTAATTGACTCACAAATATATGTACCGAATTAATTATTAAAGAACAATTCATTTTATCGTTTCTGTGGTACTGATTCACATAGTTGAATTCTAATTCATAGTTTTATGTTAAAAGGAGAAGAGATTTATCTTTCAAAAGATTCTGCTCCGTTGAGAAAGAATTTCTCAAGATATTCATGTCTTTATTGAAAGATTTTTTATGGCGAGAAAAATAATTGATATATATTGATTGACACTTCTGATTAATTGCTAAAATTAAGGAAGTTTAAGTGAAAAAATAAGTTAGAAGATTGAATATATATGAGTTTGTAAAACAAAGGTTTTTGTGAAATTACACCCCTGTGTGGTCATGTTCCATGTAACTTCAAATTTAGTAATAGTATACTTTTCTATACTTTTAATAAGTAAAATTACATGATATGAATATTATATTTATTAATTTGAATTTTAATATGTCATTTATCTGATAGCCTAAAGAATAAAAATAAATATATAACTTTGCTATAGAAAAATAAGTACAAATATATTTTTCAGGCAAAAAATAACCCAGGTCACTATCAAATACGAGATAATGAACTACGCGAAAGAATAATTTTCGGATTAGGGAGACATATATATGATATGGTCAATTATTTTTCACGAAAGAATAATTTATTAATTTAACATAACATATGAGGTAATTTGCCTAAAACCCAAAAATTGATCACTTTTTCGGAGCTTAAAATGTCAATACTATGGGATCACAAAAGTAAAAATGATTTTGTTTATTGAACAAAAAAAAAATATATAAAATGTTAAAACTAGAAGAATGTAATGATTGTAAATTAAGACATCGGAATATATAAATTGAGGAACACGAAAACGACCCCAAAACGTGTCGTTGCAGCTTAATAAAAATTAAAATAATCCAATCCCTCTTCCTTCTTCATAATCCAAATTCTTCACAAACTCACACATCAAAATCAAATCCCTAATTGTTCAAATCCCTAATTTTATATATATAACCTAAAAATCCAATCTTTATATCAATTTTGTTCCGCTCGAATTCCCAATCAGCTCCGATATTTGGAAAAGGGCCTTATATATAATTCGTAAGAATTCTCAATTTTCCTTTTGTACGTAGCTATCAATTTTACTCAGCTCCATGATTTTGTGCGTGCGTGTGTGTTTGATATATTATTTATTGCTGTACTCTATGTGATAGGTGTTTGTTAGCGTTATCTGTTGTTGTCTAATTGATTTATGGCGGCGGCGTCAAAAGGGAAAGTTTCGTATGCATCCCTTTCCAATTTGGACAAAGGGAATAGCAAGTTTACTTACGTAGATGACTTTGATGATACTGCCTGGACTATCCCGAAAGGCGGGAACTTCGAAGGGTTGAACGAAAAAGTGTCGTACCCATTTCCAGTTGATTCGGAAGGAGGTTATGCGGACGAAGGTTATGATTCTGGGGAGGATGGTTATGCTCCCGTATCGAGAAATGGTCCGCCTGAGGTGAACTTGAAGAACTTAATGGGTGGGATGGTTGCTATATTGACTGGGAGTAATAAAGGGCAGTCAGGTCTTGGTAGTCTTCCTCAGTTACCGAGTACGGACGTGTCGTTCCTTGGTTCTGAAAAGAATGGCGAGACTTTTGTGCACTCTTCGGTTTACCTACCAAGTGCTCCTCCGCTTCTCGAGCCGAGTGGTTTTAATTATAGTGCTTACAAAGAGGTCTTGGAAGCTGAACCACCGGAATGGCTTCCGGACAGTTCAACGAAAGTTTGCATGCAGTGCACTGCTCCCTTTACAGCTCTTACTCGTGGAAGACATCACTGTCGCTTTTGTGGAGGTATCTTTTGTAGGGTTTGCTCGAATGGAAGGTGCTTGTTACCTGCGAAGTTTAGGGAGAGGAATCCACAGAGGGTATGTGATGCTTGCTACGATAGGCTGGATCCACTTCAAGGTGTATTAATCAATACCATCAGCAATGCTGCACAGGTTGCGAAGCATGATGTGATGGATTGGACTTGTTCGCGAGGTTGGTTAAATCTTCCTGTGGGCTTTTCCATGGAGCAAGAGATTTATAAGTCAGCCAATACTTTGAGGAGCTATTGCCAGGTCCAACTCTTATTATTTTATCTTTGGTTTTTCACCTTAATAGTTGCTATACTAATGATAAAGCTACTTTTGATAAGTTGATTCCTCATAAGTCATTTCAAATATTAATGGGTGACCTTATCAAAGGCTTAGTGTTTTGAGACCTCAAGTGTTCTTTTATGTTTTCTTGTGAAGTATCATTTAATTGTGCAAACTGAAACTTAGAGTGTATGTTGCCCAGGTTGCTAGATTGAATCCTGAGAAATCTATACCTGCTGCTGTTTTAAAAGGAGCGAGAGGTCTGGCAATCTTGACAGTAGTTAAAGCTGGGGTCCTACTTACATACAAACTGGGAACAGGCTTAGTTGTTGCCCGAAGATCAGATGGGTCGTGGTCTGCTCCATCTGCCATATGCTCTGTTGGTTTGGGATGGGGTGCACAGGTGTGGAACGAGTTGTCTTTTTGTGCATTTTTATGTATTTATTTTTGTTTTTCGTAGTGGTTTATAACTATTACCCAGATACTACGACCGAACATCATTGCCAATTTTGAGGGTTTTTATTTTCTCTCTTTACCTTAGTTTTCTGAAAACCTGGAACAAATACTTTTATGTTTTTCACACTATGCATATCATGTATAGATTGGAGAAAGCTCATGCTGCTACTGTTTGGAAGTTGACATTGGACATGTATTACCTGATTTTTGTTTTGATGTGCTACCAATTTACATTTCAGCAAACAAATCTCGTTCTAAGACTTCTTTCTTTGTCTTTTTGATTTAAAATTAAGAAATTTTTACTCTTGTTGGAATGGGAGACTTCTCTCCACTGAACTGTACTTCCTTTTCTGAATTAGTTTTGTTCTCTAAACACAGGTTGGGGGTGAACTCATGGATTTCATAATTGTTCTTCATGACACAAAAGCTGTGAAAACTTTCTGTAGTCGCATGCATTTTTCTCTTGGTGCGGGTTGCAGTGCTGCTGCTGGACCTGTTGGAAGAGTTGTAGAGGCAGATCTGCGAGCTGGAGAAAAAGGTTCCGGCATGTGTTACACTTACAGTTGCAGTAAAGGTATGAAATAAAGGATGAATTTACCTGTCTATCTGCAGATAATGGTTGGAAATTTGGCAATTCCCAAATTCTGTGGCCTAATATGTTTAAATGATCTACTCTGATGTATGATTATTCTGATATTCATTGGAGATGCTCTTGAACTTGTTACTTCTCTTTTCATAAGAACTGAAATGGTACCATACTTTTTGAGTTTCACGTTGTTGGATGTCTTAATTAATTTCTTTTTGAGATTTACATAAATTTGTTCGTTTCATTTTCAAACAGAATGGTATCTCACCTGTGTTGTGTTCTCTCTGAATCAGTTTTTGAACAACGAACTTGTAATGTTATCTTTATTGGGTTCAGTTTCCTTCCCGCCTTTTGTGTCAATGTTTCTGTGTATAGATTAATTCCATTTTGTCTTATTTTATCAGTAGTGATCTCAACTTAGGCCCCTTGGGGTTTGACTAGGAGGTCATATAAGGTTCTTGCATTTGATTTTCTTTTGCGATGACCATGTATACAGGGACATGTTTAGCGTTGGAGAGTTGTTGCTGAAATCATTTCACTAAAAATTGACGTTTTGAGATTTGTTATGTTGAATATATAAAGAACTATATAAGGAAAGGTTTACCACAAACTTTGATTCGGATGTCACAGGTGCATTTGTTGGAGTCTCACTGGAAGGGAACATTGTCGCCACGAGAATGGACACAAATCTCTGCTTTTATGGCGATCCATATCTCACTACAGCTGATATATTGCTCGGGACAGTGGACAGGCCAAAAGCTGCAGAACCACTGTACGGTGCTCTCAGAGATCTTTATTCCAAACTGCGATGCTAGATCTAAGGGATTCGCTTGTAAATATTCTTGAAATGCCTTTGATCGCAACTCGGTGGATACAAATTTCTGTTTATTCATAAAAATATGATATTCTTGGTTCAAAAGGGGGCTGCGAAAGTTCGCTTCATTTGTGACATTCATGTATATATCAGCCTTGTCCCTCTCATAGAAGGTTGCTTATAGTATACACTTTTGTATAGATGCCTGTGTACTTCCACTAGTGTATATTTCTTCTACTTCCAGTAAATTGATATGGACTTAATGCCATTGGAATGACCTTGAAAAGGTTATTTTAGTGCTGCAGGTACATAACGCATATGTACAGACTACATATCAGTTCCGTATATCATTGCTGATGCATCATTGTTTTCTTGTATTTTCTGCTTAAGGGAAACTATTGTCTATTCAGATTTGTCTATTCAGATTTCTGCAGTTTGATTTGTTTCAAAATAACAATGAATTATGACATCCTCAAAAATATTGTGACATCGATTTTCGTGTGATCTCATCTCAATTTCTATTGTGTCGGTTGGTCGTACTATATCACCATCTTTTAGGGTCATAATTCATTAATTGCATACATAATAAATGTCCACAATAGCGAGTAATTCCCAGTGACATTTTTTATTATATGTACTCTCTTTCTTGCTGTAAGCTCCACATTTATAGTTTGTCAATGATGGGTACTTCCAGAATCATTAGAGAATGCGTTGGTACCAAAAGCAGTTGCAACTGGAACATTTAATTTTTGTAAATGTACTGTATAAAACCAACCCCCACCTTACCCCATCAAAAAAATGTTGCCACTTGACAAGAAACTGTTGACCTTGCAATCAGTCTTACATTGTTGCTGACTTACATTTGAAAACGGTTGGCAGCGCACATTACGTTACTCCAACCTAATGCGTAGTTCTATTTATATTGCGACGTAAAGGCATTGCCACCTAGTTTATTCTTATAGACCTCTTATAATTTTCGCAAAAAATACACTTGGAATGGAGATGGTAATATAACTGACCTACGAGTGAACCAACAACAATGGATTAAATTACAGACGAAAGAACCAAACAGTGTGGCAATGAATTAAATCTTGTCATATTCGACATGACAGATTTCTTTCCCCCCATAATTTGACACGGGATTTCGGACGTTTCTCAGTTGATACGTATTCTGTTTCGAAGTCCTGAAACTGACCAAACTAATTTGCGACTCTTAATGCATGCGGTCGAAGACATGGTGCACTACTCGCTACTTGATGTACCTCCACAAAGAGCATTACAATGAGGAAAACTTTTTTTCTTCTTTTTCTTTTTTCAGCGTCAGTGTAAAAATATGTAAGTTATATAATCAGGTAATAGGAATGCGAGTGCAATAAATAACCACAAAATAGCTTGATATAAAGAATTTGTCTAAAACGGAAAGCACAATTGTTACTCCCCTTTAGTCTTTCTTGGTTCTCAATGAAGCACGAATAAAATTATGTCTGGGCTATTCCATCTGCCTGAATTGACCCCAATCATAATTGGAATAATACAGGCTCGCCTCTTCAGTTCTATACTAATAAATGAAGGACTCTCGAGGTTCTAATCCCTATTATACAAAAATAGAGGTAAACTGGAAGAAATATAGAAGAAAAAAATGCTAAATGAACAAATGTTACAATAGGTTGTCAAGCTGAGCCTGCAAATCTTGTATTGAAACCATATTAACAACATCCTGTACATCTTCAGGCGAATACTCTGATTTAAGCAGAGACTGTATTTGCACATGTGCTTCAACAATATTGGTCCTGCAAATAGGTTGATAACTTTAGAACCCCGATGAATTGAAGTGTAAATAGATAAAACTGAACAGCTTGTTTTTCATAACGAAATAAGTTGGTCCAAACAGATTCTCAGAAAGGCGTCAGCTTCTTCCTTTTAAGGTTTGTTAGTGAACTGCCATTCAAAAGTTCAACACAAATGTATATGTCATGGACAAGGTTGAGGAGCTTACTTAATTGGTTTGAAAAGTATTCCACGAGTTGAGGGGTTTTGGAGATAAAGCTTCATTTTAGCCATCACTCTCGGCAGCTCTTGTTGAATAGCAGACGACACCTGTCGCAAATCAGCCACCATGAACATTTAAGCAGCCATAGAGAGAGCAGGAAAGTTATATATGGCCAAGTACAAGGAATGTTGCAGTCGAGTATATGCAGAAACAGGGAAATATTACTACTGACTTTCTAGCTTTAATCGAAAAGGAACCACTATCCCAAAGAATTGTTACTGTTAAACGACAACTACAAACGTGCTAACAGAGGAGGATATATACCTTTTGGACAAGTTCAGCAACTTTTTCTGGACTAGCAAAAGCTTGATTCTTGAGTGGCTTAGTACTGGCAGGTTCCACCTTCTGATTCTCACCGCTTGAGGATAATGCTACTTTCACGGCAGTGACCTTCACAGAAGTATGATATATACTTAAGGATAATGTCCATTTGTATTAAAAAAAAGTAAATGACAGCCCCGTGGTGGAACAAATACGATTCACAAATATAAAGCAATAAACACATTAATCTTTGTAAAGTTATGCCTTAGGTGGTGTTTGCAAATTCTAGTGGAAGTAGAAGTTCATAAGCCAAAAGCACCCTCACACCAGCTTTAAGATTGTGGGGTTTTTTAGCTTAAAAAAAGTTGTATAACCAAAAAAGCTAGATTTGCAAACACACCAAATCACTTATTCAAATAAAAGGCTGATTATGAATTTTTTTAAGAGTTTGCAAACACCACCGAGGCAGTTTTTTAAGGCACTTGTCTGTTAATTCGAGTCCCCCCATTATGGTCGAGTACCAGGAAAACATGAAACTAGCAAAGGTGCCTTGTACAAATCCAGTATTTTTGTGTTCCAGATATGAATTCAACACTTCATATGATTCACTAGATGTACAGTATGCTGATTAACTTCTATAGCACAATATAAAAACTACAGACCTTGGTGACGAAAGACAACATTGGGTCCACAACTAGCTTAGTAACTGACATAATGAACTCCTCACAAGTGGCTTTGAGGCTTTTCTCCAGCTCCTGCACGTAAAGTATTTATCAGTGACACATTAGACCAACAACAAAATAGAATGTATTGTGAAAGCACTTGTCGACCAAGCTACAGTGGAAAATAAGCATAACAAAAATCCATGTCACATTAACAAACAGAGGCATTAATATACCTTCTTTGCGTCTATTTGACTTTCCAGAACGCGGGGAGAAAGAGTTCTCGCCAAGGAACTGGACCTCGACCAATCAAATAGCGAGGACTGACCCCTAAGGATCCGTCTCAAATGCTCCTGGAAAGTGTAAATTTACAAATTTCAGTTTGATCATTACAAAATAAAAAATGACGCATCTATGTGACCTCCATATGGACTCAGTTCTGTGAGCAATTTCAAGTGCAGGTCAAAAGTCCATCTGAATGCAGAATGGAAGCTAACATTCTTTAAGAAAGGGTCTATGCTTCACTCGATTCCAGATAAGTTATATTATTCTCATCCCTAAATAAAAAATTTGGTAACGAATAAATTTGTTGGCCTCGTTGTTAATATGTCCTTTTGAGTTCCCATACTTTGTCATTAAGCGTTACAACATTAGTTGACTCACATATTTTGGCACCAAATAATCAAAAAATCGTAGACTCAGGTGACTATGAGTTGCTCCACCATACTACTCTATGAAATTATCCAACTTCAAGATATTAAAAAGCAGAAATTACACTCTCATAATAAAGTCCGTTATGAATGACAACCTTATGATGTCATAAAAGAAGACTGGGTTATTCATTTCATATTTCAATGCAGATTCAAATGGGAGTGTTCTCCGCCAGGTTCCTGCTATTAATGCATAAATAATGGCAACTCATTATTCTGCGATTTCTTCAAAAGTAAAAGATCTTAACTTAAGGGGAAGATCTCTCTGGTACAGTTAGTCCAATCATGGAATGCAAACTATATATGGTCATCACACAATGACGTATACATTCTCCATAGTAACTTAGAGCAATCAAGCAGTAGATTCTATAGTAGATTCTATAAAATATAATCAAAGCAGAATGCTTCAAACATATGTGTCAAATGATTAACATGAAACTCCAACTGGAAGTGAAGAAGAGAAATCAGCCTCAGTGGAAAGCACTGACCAGCAAATGAGAAAAGTCAAGCTCCTTGTGTGTAACTGAGAATTCGATGTCAAATGGTGCAATCTGGACAAAAAATTAATGGGATAAGTAACAGAGACACACAGTGTGGCAATTCATGGTTCAAGAAAATACAATACCTGCTCTCTGAGGATCAGTAAATGCTTTATGAGAAACAGTTGCCCGTCCATGATGGATGATCTTTTTGCAATCAGTTTGCTAGCTTTCTACAAATGAAGTAACTTAGCAATAACTCTTACAAAAGTAATAATAGGACATGAGACTGACAAAATTAAAACAACAATTTAAGAACTTGAGATTGGATATATGGGATCATCTCCCTCCCCATATCATTTTCGAATGAACAAAAACATCTAAGCACTGACCTGGATTGATAAAGAGCAAACCTCAACTGCTTCCTGATAAAACAATTCAAAATGAGAGTAATTGAGTAAATTCGACAATATTCACCAGATATTAAACGAAGATCTAGCGTAGTACTACAATACCTGAGCCAAACCAGTAAAAACTGCTTGCTCTAGACAACGATAAAGCTTGGACAAACAGGTTATAGTCTTCTCAAGTGGAGGATACCATGTTCTTGAAACATCTGGGTTTTGATCATCCTGCAGCTGGATTAGAAGATTAACATAATACAAAAGTTATTCATACACTGAGAAAACTACATAGAATATCAGCAGGTTAGGTGAAGCAGATAGAGGAAACTAGTCCAAATGGAAAAGGCAGAGGTTTAGGTAACAGGAAAGGCAAAGAGAAAATAACTTTCAACAAACCAACAAAACCAAAGGATATAAACAAGTATTTTAAAAATGAATTCAAACAACTCCATAATGAGATACTGAAAAAAAAAACCATATGAAACACTTACAGGTGTTGTTTCTGACGTTGTGTCTGCTGATTGCTCCAGTTTAGCAGGATAGTCTAGATCTTCTTCCAAAGGAAGATAATTTGCAATCTGACAAAAGAAAGATATGCATTATTGTGTAGAAAATTTTCTCTAGATCCTAGATGAACAAAAATAAACTTTACGATATATTTTTTATCTCAATGGTCTTTCCATCGATTCTTTCAGTCTGTTTCTGGGATTTTTTTTGTCAGTTTTCATACATTTTCTGTAGTAAATGTTTAAACAAAGCCAAAACTCTTGTAACAGAACTGGTGGTTTTCATGCTAAAGGATACAGATCCAAGTCTCATTAGTCATTTCCACGAATTGCATTTCTTTCATGTCACTTTTTCTGTGTTATTCTAATCTCCAGCAGTCCACAAGTGAATATACTCCTAATATAACATACCCACAAGATATGCATAAATAGAAAGGAAATGAACTCAACAATGGGTTTCAGAACAAGAATATGCGAACACACGGGTGGACAAATCTCCCATTATTTTGAAGAATATTTTTGGAGCGAATTATTTGTCTTGAGCCATAGGCATGTGGAATTGTTGAGTTCAACTGTAAGAATGCCACCGGTAGTCCTTTTTACATACTGCTTTCTTGAACTTTAAGTATAAGGTGATTCGTTAACTGCTACCAGTGGCATTGTATTGGGTCGGTGGCCTAATTCCGAGATGAATTTAAGATTTTGGTTTACTGTGCACAACTCTCAAGAGAAAAAATAAAATGAAAATGAAAAAATGTTGAAAAGAAATAATAAGGGGGAATAGTTTGTAGGTGCTGGTTGCACAGAGGCAGCAACTAATTTAGCCAGTAGCAAAGAGTTTAGTTTGTAGTTTACAGCTTAAAATTCTTAAAACAAAAAGACAATGTGTAAATGCAAAGTAGCGATATATATTGTGTATAGTAAGTGTTTCATCTGACTTTCTTAAATTGAAACGGATGCAAGGTCTTGGTTTGGCCAAAATCAAAATATGAGAACAAGTTGGATTCTAAAGAGGGCCGTGGGCTTTCATTTAGATGGATTAGGTTGTTGGATCAATAAAGTTAGTCTGCAGGACTTCTGCAAGGTCCGTGCCATCCAAGTTCGTTTCCTCACTGCAAGTTACTTTAATTGTGGACCAGTAAAAACCTTCATGTTTGCTCAGCCAGAAAGCCAAGCTTTAGTAGGCTTCTGGCAAATGGTGTAGTACCGATTAAACAGTACTTTTTCAAGTAGTCTTCTTCATCCTATCTTAATGTTCACTAGTTTCAATTTTGATGTAGTCAAAGCAACATACTATGCACAACCAGTCTCAACAACTATACTAACATTTTTCTGTCAAGCATTTTGTGATTTAGTACATGATTTACGAAATATAATCGGCAGAAATTTGATGTGTTAATAGGTTGTGTAGAATTGAGCTCTCTGCCATCCTACGATCAACAGAATCAACGTTTGAAAGCTTCAATATATTGACAAAATTTTCCTCATAAGTTTAAAGTTCTATTTCATTCAGTTTATCACATACTATTTGAGCATCATAAACCTTGATTTTCTATATCTGTTTTCTCAAGCCCAACATTCAGATATACAACACCAGAATAGTGACTAACAAGCAACAAAGAGAACGCACATTCCCAGAACCAATGTCGATAATTTGCTGGCAGCACAGAATAGACGTAATAGATGATGAGTGATTACCTCATCACGAATGTGAGTTCTAGCACGAAAAGTTAAACGCTCATGAACATCTGCTAAGATCCTCTCTAACGTAGGGCGCAATCTTGCTAATGATTCACCTCGTCTACTTATCTCTTCCCCCAGGACTTCAACTTTCAGAATATAAACAAGCTCACAGAGAGTATCAAGATTTGTTTCATGAATGAGTTTCGGGCGCAATGTATCATACAAGTATGTGCACCTGCCAGATGTTTGGTACAAGAGTTTTCAGTCTCAAATATTGCATTTTAAAGTCAAATAAAGAATCTAGTGCTGCATAAGGTTAGAAAGTGAAAGATACTAGTCATCCATAAGCACTAGTTTTATAGAAATAAGAGAAAACACATTTTAAACTTATAATGGACAACCATATTTTAGAATAAAAAACCATATATACCATGCAAGCCCAAAAACAGAAGTTAAGATTTTACGCAACATATTTTTTATTGCTTGCCCCAAAATCAGAACAATGAGAAATGATTTGTGGTAGATTTTTAATAGCCAACGTTGAACCTCCTCACATTTAATAATATGAAATATACTATGAATTTCATTGTGGCAGTTCCAACTAATTGAAGACGTTCTACCTTACTAGAATGAGTGGAGAAAGAGAATCCGTATGTTCATGTTAACGTGATTGTAGGTTGGTTCCATTTACTGGAATAAACGTTGGGTTGTTGAAATTTGTTGCAAACGCATATATGAACATTACTCAGAGCTTCTTAGATATTAAAATCTTCTTCTTTTCTCGCATACTGAATTGACAGTAAAACATCATTTATCAATTATAACTCTATAATTCATGTATTTGCAGCGGGAATTTTCAATGTAGGTACTTTCTCAATTGAGTTAAGTTTTAAGAACCTATTCCAGGAATGCCATAATTCTAAAGACAACTGTTATTTTCTGCTTCTCGGATATATTTGAAAGAGTAGCCGAGTTATGCACTCTAAGCCCACGACTGCAGATTCCAAGAGTATGATTCGCAAGGTGATTGGGTAACATGATTCACTTGGAACATATATTCAGGACCCCTTTTTCTTCTAGTATTTAGAGAACTCTATTCCAGATTATTTATACCACCGGAAAAAAAAAAAATCCTGTTGATTCTAATGGTGAAAAACTGTAACAATATTCACACTGAGAACTTTTACTGGGGAAAATTGGTTCCTATTGAACAAGTAATTACAACAGAATGATCCACAGCAAATAGAGGCTTCTCCTGTAATAAGAACTATTTTTAAAAAATGAATGCCAGATCACTGCTTGAGTTATGACTGTCGTCAGATACAAACTGATACACCGAAAAAGGAATTATGTTTTCTCTCACATGAAAGAAAATGGAGATCCAGCAGTTTTCAATAGAAATGGAATTTTTGGGACATAAGAATCAGTGTTATTATCATCACTCACATGCATATGCAGAAAAAGGTAGATAAACAGATGGGAGACCAAATAACACTAACAAAATGATACAATCAACTGACTTACAATGGATCTATTAGAGGAGCCAAACTTGAAACATCCTCTGACGAGGATGGGAAGAAATGATCAAAAAGTTGATACTCAAGCTGACAAACCTGCAATTTCAGTCGAAATGCTTCAGTTGTGATTTTAGGCCATAAAGGTTAAACGACTTTTAAGTAAATAAGCGTATCAAATTCATCTAATGATCAATTATATTGCTCTCTTTTTTCATCAACAGCGCAGAAAGGGCAACTGAAGTAGAGTGAGGTCAAACGATTTCATTGGGCTTTAAATATGGTTTCCTTATCATATATTATATGTTAGTAAACAAAGTGGCAGAAGTTTCTCCTTGCCACATGAATCTGACCATCCCGCATTTACAAAATTTAAAGATTAAAGTACACCACAGAGACATTGCTATCAAGAGAACCTGCATTAAGTATGCACATCCAGATCTTGTCAATGATGGCAAAGCTTCTTTCTTGGAGAACTCGGAGATCCGTTGGTGCACTATATTCCTCACCTAGAATGACAAAGCCAATGGGGGGAGAGAAAGAGGGAGGGGGGGGGGGGAGGGAGTTAACTAGAGTGTAATGATGAATGAATAAAGCTAAAACATAAATGAGGAGAGAAACATTAGAGGTAGGAGAGAGTGAGAGAGATGCTGCACCAATGAAAGCCTCTGTTCGCAGTAAACTTTGTGGCACTCCGTGAGTATCTGGACATATTCCTTCCTAGGTTTTCTGCTTTCAATTTCCTCCAAGACTGGCTTAAGCTGCAATTGTGCAGTTCTTAGCATAACAGACACGATAAATAGTAAATAGGATGTGCCAAAACAAATCTTAGTCTTTCAAAACTAAAATCCCACTCTAATATCCTTTCAGTACGTAGAACTATGAACAGGGCCATAATTATTACCTCGTTTGCAGCTGCCTTGAACCTGACGTAAATGGCAGATGCCTCCACACCCTCGGACACGGCAGCTCTACTGCCAGCGTTACTTTTTAGTGCTGCCTGGACCTACAGTAAAAGAGGAACGGAAACTTATTACCATTATTTAATAAGGAACAATGAGATCCAAAGCACAGACAAAAAGCAATCTACCTGGGAGGACGTGTTCTTGAGAACAGAGTGAACATGTGAGCGGATCATTCCTAGTGCTCTAGACTGTCCCGGGTGATAAGAGAAACAATGAAGAAAGTGAGAAATAAACTTTTATCCATACGGCTGCTTTATATGAACACATGAACACGGTGTCGCTTTGTGGCATACCTGAAGTTGTCGGAATTTAACCAAGTAAACATTGCATTCAGCATACTGTGGATTACTCTCGACATACCTACACACAGTAATGGTAAGAATTAAAAGTCAAATGTACAGATATTGTGATATGGTAAAACTTATAATAATTCCATGCAGAGCCAGTACCTTGAGTTTATTCATCTACTTACACTTAGCCAACCATGGATCAGTAACGAAAATGATTACTTTGCCCAAGAAAAAAATTGTGAAACCAGGTTATTGGATTAACCTAGAGAGCTGAGCCCAACATAATATTATGTGAAATACAAGTCAATTAACTCACTCAATTCTTCACCAGCATATGATACAAGCAGTACTCAAGTAGGTTATGAATTAATTAAATAGCTGGACGTAATAATGCAACTTACGATATGCATTCATCAAGTCTTTTGAGCAGAGGAAGGAAATTCTCATGACCGACATTCATACTTGGAGAATAAAAACAGGTAGCAACCTGCATAAATGCAATGTCAATAATGGAAGATGTCAGGAGTCTTTCATACTTCGGATTGTAGACAAGCTCAAGCTCGCATGCATAGAAAACTTCACATGAAATGGCATCAGAATTCCCCTTAAAGAAAAAGACCAAAAAAAGGAGGAATATAAATTAATACATATGAGATGTTCCTAAATATCTACCATTGGGCCTGTTTATATTTGCATTCACAGAAAGTTCAAATTCAGTATTGACTTATCCGCCTACCAAATGAAACTACAGACTTTTCAGCCTAGTTTGCTTTCGGTCAAGGTTATTCATCCACTGTCTACCACTCGTTATCGGACTTTCTTTTAGTTCATATAAGTTTTGCATTTCTAAGAAACTATTAATTACCTGCAGGCTGGCCTGCAAACAATGATGCTTCAATCATAAAGGGTCGAAGACTGAAATATTACTACAAAATGAACTGCTGATTTGTTTACCTTAATTAGAAAAGAATGAAAAAGATAACTACTAATGATGGGTAGTTCAAGCAAGGCGGAAGATCTATAACACACCGGTAAGATGCATTGAAATTTGCGAGATATGGCAATTGAATAGAACAGAAGCGTGAACAAGAAATGTTAGGTTCGGCCGTTACTGAACAATTTTAGCCAAATGACTATAAATGAAATGCTTTCCTTAGTAGGAATAAGTACAGAGGGTCATATGCTCAATTAACGTCATTTCTATTTAGTTGATATAGTCTACTCTGACCAATTAAAATTAAAGGCTAATTTGTTTTTGCTAATTAACTTGTTGGCAATACTTCCGTTCGTTTTCAAAATTGAGCTGCGCAAGAACAAACTTTCTGCATACTTACTCTTCAAATGGACTGATTCTCAAGTAACAAGTATCAATGCGGTAAAATAATACTTAATACCTTATAACATATAACAAACCGATCTCCCAAAATTATTTTTGATTTTGTTAAAATATTGAAAGTTCCAGCACAATTTAGAGAAAGAGGAATGACAATGAATGATCCTTTTGGGAGAACTCATTCTAGACGAGGCACAGATCAAGTGAAAATTCACAAGGTTGATCGCATTCACTATAGATGATTCCATCTATACACAGATTATGGGATTTGGCGAAAGCATGAAGTTTCAAGCTCATAGGATAATGCCCAAAAATTCCTCATACATTATCCACATCACTGTAATCACACAGGAGCACAGGTAATTAGTATTGTGTCTTAATCATTCTACACCTCACCTCCTGTCCTCGCATATTCCACCTATATCTTATGTCAATCCCATGCACTTCGAGTTAAACATTAACATTGTAGGGAAATAGTTAGCTGGATAAACCTACAGCTGATTCCGTAACATAATGGAAGTAAACAGAACAAAAGATCCGGGCAACATAGGTCACAAATAAACTGCCAGAATCAAAATCAATTCAAATACTGGAAATTTAGCAAGGAAACCATGTGAATAAAATGGCTTTGAATTTCAGACGCTTGTTCAGAAATGAATTCCATATCAATCCAGCACAATGAATGTCCAAATTCAGAATATTTCACAATATATGAATCTCTAAGTAAATGGCATTCAAACCTTACATTCTCCAGTTCATCAAAGTAGTTAAGTTTGACACGAAGTGATTCAGCAAACTCAATAAGCCGTTGCTTCTCTATCAACTGCAACATGAACAAAAGAGGGATTGCGTGAATCAATTTAGTTGTATAAACGTTGTAAGAGGTTTCAACACATCATTCATCATTGACATTTTTTTTTAACTTATCAATTTACATGTAGTTGAACACTCGTATAAAATACATGGACTTATGCTAGAAGGGAAACTGTAATCCATATAACTCAAATAAGCAGTTATCACCACCTTGAGCCGAGTGGCACAGTTAATTAACTTCTCACCAGTAAATAATTTGCTGCAAAACGTTATTTACACAACTTAGCATATATATACGAGAAACATAACATACCAATCGATCGCATGCATCATGCAGGGTTTTTGTCTTTGTTGCAACTGCATCATGCTGCAGTTGTAGTTCATTAAACAATTCAAGGGTTTCATCCACCTGCAGCAAATTAGATCATCTCTATGAGCAGATAAGGGAGGCAGATACTGGAACTGAATATATCAAAATGATTGAAGCAGAATTTTGTCTTAAACTTATAGAATCTAAAAGGTAGTATCTCACCTGGTGGAGTATACTATCACAAGTTTGTATACGCTCCGTTAATGTCCTCACATAATGCTGATATTTTTCTTCTGTCTATAAAGAAAGCAAATTAAGGGAAATGGTACAAGCCATACAAAGTAATTGCATACAGATTTAAAACTGATATAACCTCTGATTTCATGGCTGCCTCAAGATCAGTAAACCATTTGTAGAACTGCAAAAACCAAACAACATATGAAAAATAGAAGAAATTCAGACGAACCTTAAGATATGTCGTAAATGTAAATAAAGCCATAAAACTCAAATTCAAATTTTCTAGGAAGTACAAAATAACATATATCATCACTTATAGACATATCTCATAGATAGAACACGTGCCTTAGCATTAAGCCATAATTAACAATGTGCACGAAGATCCACTAAAGCTTCGCTCGAAGATATAAAAGACCTAATTTCTTCAACACACTTGTCCAAGATCAAGAAATTGAAAAATCCATCCGGTAAACATAATCATAAACTCAAACTTTAAATTTGAATATGTATCCAATCATAGACTTTCTTTTAGGATCCTTCCTCTTCTCGATCTCTTTTTTGGAGGTAGACTTTCAATAACAGCTAAATGAATGAAATGAAAGAGTAGCTCAAAATCTGACATGAAAGCAATAGGTTCAAATCTTTTGGGGCCTACAGCTATAATCACTAGAGAAAATCTCTGGATCATGGAGCAATAACCACATGTACTGTGTACAATGTTACCAACTAAGTATCAAAAAGCTGTGTCGAGAATTCTAGTCACCCATATTAGGATTATATGACAGGCAATGGAAAACACAATGCACCTGATTTGTATTCACTAAAACCGTTTCAACGGTCTCTGAATCTCCTGCAGTACTGTGCTCTGTCAATATGGAAAGACCATTTTCCTGTCCTGCCACTTGCTCTTGTGCCTTGTCATTGTGAAAGAAAACAAATGAAACTCAATAAACATAAAACCCGAGTCTCATGAACAAACACTAACTGGGTAGAAAACCAACCAAAGTGGAAGGAAACGGTCGTTCGGCAACCGCGTGGGATAGAGCAACAATTGCTGCCTGTTGTTGCTCAGTCAATGGAGCATTCTAGTGATTGAAAAAGTAAAAAAAAAAATAAAAATACAAATCAGCAATGATATTTTTAACACAATTCTGTCAATTGCTTTAACAAATTCTGACAACGATTTCCTAAGTTCACAAAGCTTAACATCAAACAACTCATAAACGAATCCGATTTCCACAAAATCCACCAAATTATGCTCAAACTAACAACAAAATCAGATATACAAACAAACAAACGCATTTCGAGATCCAATGCAGTAAAAAGAAAAAACAACACCAGATCTACCAAACAATAAGCTCAATAACATCAAATTAAGAACAAAAACCAATCCGAGCGATCAAAATGCAGAGGTAAAGAGTACAAAACCTGTTCCCAAGTGGAAGCGAAGTTATAGCCTTTCGAGATCGCGCCGGATCTCGGCACTCCGGTTTTTCCGGCTCCCGCCGGAGACGCCGCCATTTCACCTCCCAGTCGCCGGAATAAACGGTAAAATGTCGCCTAATTTTGAAAATCGATTGTAAATATTGGGGCAATTGATGAGAATGAACTCGTTGGGCAGTAAAAACTAAAAACCTTCACTGATTCATCGAGATGGAGCAACAGATACACTGTTATAAATTAAATTATAATTATGTTAATTTATTTAGATTATTATTTATTATATATATATGTGTTATGTAAGAAGATAATTATGTAGTGGAAAGTTATCTTATTAGAGGAATTATATATTGTTACTTTTTATGTAATTTCTTGATGTGAAGAAAAATATTTGAAAGTTAACTTTTAGTTTTTTCTCTTCTTGATAGATTTGTCTTATTTCGTATTTGGATTATTGTCGATTCATCTTCATTTTAAAGTGTATCATTCACAGCATTAATAATTAGTAGGGGAATTGTAATTTGATATGAAATGGTGATGCAGGTAGAAAAGTTTTTATAACGGCGTTGATTTTGGAAATAGAAAAAAAAGTCTGATTTAAGTTAGAAATAAAAATAATACTAGCGATAATTATGAGAAGTCTGATATCATAAATTGTAAAATTAAGATCACTTGATCACACGTGCTTTTGTTTATAAATTAAGATTTTTGCACATTTTCATAAGAAAAAATATTGTAACGTTTTATATTTGACTATACTGAAAAGTAATATGCATGTATCAAAGCAAGATCCGAAGCTACTGAATTGTTACTATATATAATATAGCGGGCCGAATATTGTTTTGAAATCGAAACTTTAATTCATGTTACGAGAGAAGTTTGAATGGAAAAGAGTTTACTGGTTTAGCATTTATGTAGCACTAGCAACTTTGACACACGCGGAAACCGCGTATAATTATGTTAACTTTTAATTAAAAAAAATTGAATCATAACCCGTGGTTGTTATAAATACATTTTTTTGGATTTATATATATATATATATATATGCCTAATAGTTTACATAAATTAATAAAATGAGCGAGGAGGTATGTGGAATTATCAGATGTAAGTATTTTAGTTTTAACTCGTTATTCTAATACATACTTTATGCTTAGATTTTTATTCTGTAATATTTCCCATGTGTCCCTCTTGTACCTTACAAAATTGATATGAATTAAGGTGGTGCTCAGGTCCTTAGGTATCAGTGGTATTAGAGTCATGAACCAGGATAAACATACTTTGGGAACAATCTATTACATAAAACTTTATTATGAATTTACTAGGAAGAAATAATACTGTTCAAAATAGTATAAATACAGAGTATGATATACCTAAAGATTTAGAATTACTTAATAAATGGACTATGTTTAAGATAGAGCCTAAAATTCTTTATAAGTTATGGACTTTCGAAAGACTTGGTCTGAAACAAGTTGTTAAAACAACTGAGGAATCTATTTCTTTAAATAATGAAGAAATGATAATAAAATTGCTAAGTGAAAAATATATTTCTTTATATAGAAATACCCATAAATTTATTCATATAAGTTTAATTCATATTGCTTTTAAACCTTTAACTCTTGAAGGACTACCAGAAAGCTTTATAGCAGCTTTAAGATATGGTAGAAATTTAGACTGGAAAAAATCATTAATGGGAATGATACAATCTAGCTTAGCTCATGGTCCAGTCTACTTTGATGTATATCCAAATTTACAACTATCTTTATCTGATATTAATATTCTTGATGCTTTAACATTAAATGTTAAAACTCATGGTTATAAATATTTACTAGGTACAGAAGTAATATGTATATGTTATAGAGTATATTATAAACCATTATATACTTTAAATCCTCAATGTAGAAGGGTTGATAAACCTTTAAATGAAACTATACTGATAGAATTTAATTTTAGAAATTCTAAAATAATTACTAGAAGAACGATAAAATGGGATGAAATTGAATTCTCTGAAAATTGGATAATCAACAAAGTTGTTCCTACACAACAACCCCCAATTCAGAATGATTTATTTAATGTATTACAAACATCGGAATGAACTGTTTAAATACAGTTTGAAAAAGGAGAAAGTAGATTATCAAAGAATGAATCTTTGAGATCTCATTATTATATCTCTCCTTTAGACTATATTGTGGAAACTCCCTCAAGAGCTTCTACATCTCAAATAAGAGAACATGTTCAAACACCTGATACAAATACGGAAAAGGAACAAAACCTATTTATAAATAAAGATAACATTGTTCATGGTATTTATGAAAATATTCATCACATGAAAGATGCAGATATAACTGCTTCCGAAATGAACTTCTCTATTTAATGGATTTTAAAACTAAAATTGATTTTAGTCCTGGATCTTCCGCCAGGCAAGAAATAAGGGAAGAAATTAATACTCCCAGATGGAAAGAATTTAGAACATGATTTTTTGGTAATTTTCCAAAAGATGAGCCAAAGATTATTTAGAATGATTTCTACCAATTCTGTGAACAACAGAACAAAAAATGCGCTTTTGTTCCATGGTTTATTATACTTATATTGAAAATTATATTTCGGTGCTATAAAGGAATTATAAACTCTTAGATGGAAGAAGTCTACAGGATATATATCCACCTCAACAACCTTTCCAAATGGGAAAAATCAATTTCCTTGCTTTTGCAAAGTTACTGGAAACTGATACTCTACCAGTAACTCTACACCACTTAAATGAGCTAATAAAACAACAAAACTATACAAACTTAAATCTTATTATTGTAGGAGAACAAATCACTTCTCTTCATAATAGAGTTGAAATGGTTTTCAAAGCTATTAATAACATTAATATTCCTAAATCCGAAGTTTCTATTTCGCAAGATATAAAAATTGCTGCTCCAAGCAGTCAGCCTCCTCCGGTAATTACAGACTTTAAATTAAAACCTATGGGAGAGCTTGAAAAGCTTTTAGATGAAAAAATTAAAATTTTAAAATTAAACACTTTAAATTCAGAATTAGAAAATAATTCTGATTATAAAACTGTGATAAAGGAACAAACCGATAAACTTAAATGGGCTGATAGACCTACACAAAGATTATATTATTACAGGAGACCTTCTCCTATGGATACTTTACATGAAGAACGAGAGTCTGTTGATAATAACTCTTACAATGGTAAAAGTATATATGAATGGAATATTGATGGAAATACAGATAAACAAATTTATGATGTAGCACATCGAATGTTGATGTATTCTACTATTTGCAAACAAAATAATAATATTGATAAATATGTAGCACATATGATCATTGCTGGCTTTACGGGTCAACTGAAAGGTTGGTGGGATAATTATTTATCCAAAGAAGCAAAAGATAATATTTTAAATAAGGTGAAAATCGAAAATAATATTCAATATGAAAATGCAGTTTATAATTTAATTGTAACCATAATAGAACATTTTACTGGAAGATATGCGGATAATAATGAAACTATTCGTACCCTTTTGCAAAATCTAAGATGCAAAACTCTTACTGATTTTAGATGGTATAAAGATACGTTTTTAAGTGGTGTCATGGAACTTCCTGAGTGTAATAGCTTGCATCGGAAGTCTAAATTTGTTGATGGGCTTCCTAGCCTATTTGCTGAAAGAATTCGCAAAAACTTAAGGAAAGATCATACTTCAGTTCCTTATGATAATTATACTTACGGTAACCTAATAGGTACATGCATACAAGAAGGTTTGGCTTTGTGTAATGACATAAAGCTTAATCAACAAATAAAAAGACAAAGTCTTATAGAAAGAAAGCAATTAGGACAATTTTGTGATCAATTCTGTATTGATACACCAAAAATTAATAAACCGACTTCATCTCATAAAAAAATCCATAAAAGAGATGGTACTGAAAGACCTTACAGAAAGAAAAAAAAAATCTGCTAAAAAGATAGAGAAACATGCTGATAGAAAATATCAACGTGACACTCAGAAAAAAGAAAATAAAAAACTAATAGTATGCAAAAAAATGTGGAAAAATTGGTCACTTTGCCCGTACTTGTTGGGTAAAGAAAAAATTAAACAATCTTAATATTGAAGAAGGATTAAAGGATTCTTTATCAAAATTATTACTCAATTCTGACAATGAAAGTACTTCAGACGAAGACCTTAGTCAGGAGGAAAATCTTAATATAGAATTAGCACAAGAAGAGCTAACTCTTCAGAATCTGAGGAATGTGATACGTGTCTTTTAGGACTTCCTTGTGATAAAAATTCCTCTGAAAATACCGATGAGTTTTATAAACTTTTGTCTCAATTTCAGAATCATACTATAAATGTTTTAACAGATAATACTTTGTTCGAATTCTTAAAGCAGAAAAAAGACATTGAGCTTAGGTCTCAATTAATTGATCAACTTGGTCTTAATAAAGAACCAGGACCGTCTAATACAAAGAATAGACTAGCAGAAGAACCATTGATTTCGTCCGGACCATATTCTATGACTGAGGTTTATAAACTCCTTAAAGATAGAAAGACAGGAAAAACTCATGCATCTGTTTTTGATCTTTAGAATGAGATTAATAATCTCAAAGAAGAGATTAAAAATCTCAAACGTAATACTAGTACTCTTGATATAAGAGTATCTAAATTAGAAGATAACACTTCTTCTCATAATGAAATAATAGATACTAAGAATATAAATATTTCTACAGAAGATGAAAATTTTCTATCCACAATTAAAATTATTAAGTCTCAAAAATGGTATACTGAGGTAATTCTTTTAATTGATAACTATTTTACAAAAACTTTTGATGTTCTACTGGATAGTGGAGCAGATTTAAATGTCATTCGTGAAGAGTTAATACCAACACGATATTTTCAAAAAACTACTCATGCTCTATCTCATGCTGGGGAAAAAAGATTACAAATAGAATACAAACTCCCCAAAGCTTATATTTGTAATAATAAAACATGTATCCCTACAAGTTTCTTACTTGCTAAGGATATTACAAACCAAATGGTTTTATTCAGATTTACTGAAGAAGGATTATTGGGTATTCATGAAGGGCATAAGGTTTTATTCAGATTTAAAA
This sequence comes from Linaria vulgaris, assembly GCA_948329865.1. Lineage (NCBI taxonomy): Eukaryota > Viridiplantae > Streptophyta > Magnoliopsida > Lamiales > Plantaginaceae > Linaria > Linaria vulgaris. Next base: position 83,948,575 of record OX415249.1, on the reverse strand, counting down.
ATAAACCTTATACTAGAATCTTACATGAAATGTTTGACTCTTTATTTCATAAAGAAAAACAATTAGATTTCTTAAAACAAGAAATCACTTGTTTGAATATTGAAAATAATCTTAATAATCCAAGATTACAAGAAAAAATTAAACTTCTAATAAATGATTTCTCTATTACCATTTGTAATGATCAGTCGAATGCTTTTTGGGATAAAAAAAACATATTGTTTCTCTTCCTTATGAAGAAGGTTTTGATGAATCTCAAATTAAAACAAAGGCAAGACATTGCCAAATGAATAAAGAACATTTGGAGCTATGTAAAAAGGAAATTGCTTCTTTACTTCAAAAGAATTTAATAAGTCCTTCAAATTCACCATGGTCTTGTACGGCTTACTATGTTAATAAATATTCAGAACAAGAAAGAGGTATTCCTCGTCTTGTTATAAATTATAAGCCCCTTAATAAGGCTTTAAAATGGATTAGGCATCCAATTTCTAATAAAAAAAGATTTATTAGATAGATTATATGATTCTATCATATTTTCAAAATTTAATTTAAAATTTGGATACTGGCAGATTCAGATTAATAAAGATGATCGTTATAAAACTGCTTTTAATGTTCCTATTGGACATTTATGAATGGCATGTTATGCCATTTGACTTAAAAATGCGCCTTCGGAATTTCAGCAGATTATGAATGACATTTTTACCCCTTATAGTGAGTTTATCATTGTTTATATTGACGATATTTTAATATTCTCAAAATCTATTGAAATGGATTTTAAACATTTGTAGATTTTTAAATAAATTATTATAAGAAATGGTATGGTCATATCTAAACCTGAAATGTCACTATTCCAATCTAGAATTAGATTCTTAGGACATTTCATTGAAAAATGAAGTATAATACCTATTAATAGAAGTATCGACTTCGCAGACAAATTTCCAGATGAAATTCTGGACAAAACTCAATTACGAAGATTTTTGGGAAGTTTAAATTATATATCTCCATATTATAAAAATCTTACTCAAGATACTTCTATCTTATATGAAAGACTTAAAAAGAGACCTTGTTCTTGGACTGAACAACATTCCAATGCGGTCACCCTCAATGGAAGAAAATTGTTGATGCTGATAGTTCAGAGATTGGGTTTGGAGGAATCCTTAAACAGCTCAATCCCGATACAAAAGAAGAAATTTTTGTCAGGTTCCATTCTGAAAAATGGCATAATAGTCAGAAAAATTATGCCCGAGTTGCTAAAGAAATCCTAGCAATTGTTAAGTGCGTTTTAAAATTCCAAGATGATTTATATAATCAACATTTTATAAACATACAGATTGTAAGTCTGCCAAATACATGTTTAGTAAAGATTTCAAACATGATGTTTCAAAACAAATGTTTGTCAGATGGCAAGCACATTTAACTCCTTTGATTTTGATATTGTCTATAAAAAGGGGAAAGATAATAATTTTCCAGATTTCCTAACTAGAGAATATATGAAATGATTCCCCCAGCAAATTTCTGCAAAAAATTGGCTAGATGGATAAAAATGATAAAAAAAAACTTCTAGAGTTGTTTCAAAATCATACCCCGGAAGAACTAGGGTTTCATCATGAAGAAACTCGACAGATGATTATACAAATCCAGAAAGATATTCTGGAAAGGCATGAAAAACTCGCAAGTTTATTACTTGTCTAATTTCCCTTTTCATTTTTGCAGATATGCAGAGTAGAGGATCGGCTTCTTCCTCTTATAGAGGACGAAGAGGACGAGACAAAAGTCCAGAATACCTGGGCAGAATAAGAAATCAGAAGCTCATAGCCGCTGATCTATCGCATAATAAAGAATTCCAGGAATTTCTGGCCTTTAAAAAACAACAAAAATTGGGTAATACTCAGTAATCTGTTAATAGTCCAGATGAAACAACATCATATGCCAAAGCTGCAATGGATGAAGATATGCACACTGGGTTTATTAATAATACAAACCCATAAATTATTCTTCTTATAGAAGATTCATATTTAAAATGGGAAAATGAGCCCTGGATAATTGTCCGAAGGAAGCTTGATACATTTTACTTCATTTCAGGTACTTATAAATCCAGTATGTTTTATGAAACACTCCTACAACACACATGATCTTGTGAAATCTCCCATTTTACAGGGATACAAAAAGAAATTTATAATTTCTCGAAAATAATTATTAAGCATGTCATCCATATTGATGAATGAGGGTCTTCTCCAATAAGAGAAAGAGAGTTAATAAACCCAAATACAAAAGCCCCAATTAGATATAACTATTGGGATTATGTTGAGGCATTTCATAAAGTGCTCCTTTATGAGAATGATAGGCACAAGCATACATGGTTCATAAAGATTTGTGGTCATGTTTATAATAAAGAAATACCAAATTGGTTTCTTACATGGTGGAAATTTTATGGCACTTCGCTAAACATTTTACCATAAAGTTTTAAAGAAAAGTTCAAAACTTGGGTAGATATATGTCCAAAAATTATTGAAAGACAGCATAATATTGCTTGTCCTGAAGGAATATCTTCCTTCTATTTTTTTACCGAATTCTCTATTCCATGGATCTGGAAATGGTATCCAGAAGTTGGCAGAAATGAGGATAATATTCCTTGTTTATTAAGAAAAAGTTATTCAAAATTTTGGGAAAAATGCTGAAAGTTAATTCGGAAACAAATCAGCATGAAGGTCAAGAAACCTTGCATCAAATTGATGAAAGACTCTAAATTTATCAGAAATTAGCTGAAAGTCAACATAAAAAGAATGTTCAAACTCCGTTAGACTTCATAAAATGGAAAATCCAATTGAGATCCGAGAAGATGGATGAAAGAAGTCTTATGGCGACATATATTGAAGAAATTCAAAAGGACATTTCTAAGGAAATGGAAGAATTAGAGGAAGACACTTCAATGGGATCAAACCCTGATGAAGTTCTGCAGGATGCTCAAGATCCTAATAATATTGAGATTAATGATATCTTTCAAATTCTTGAAGATGCTATCAAGGAGACGAAAAGATGAAATACCTCAAACTCACACAAAAGCATGATGGTGCCATAATATCATCCAGAAGATTCCGACGAATGCCGTGACATCACAGAAGTTACTGTAGAAAAGCCAATTTTACTGTAGCACTTTACTTTAAAAAAGTTGTTACTGTTTTATAAACATAATGTAATTTATTTGAAGTTCGGCCTCCTATATAAGGGCATTTTCCGTTTCTTCCTAGGGCAGAATTTTTAGATTTTAATTTTACTTTCTCCCCTTGTACACAATCTTTCTTATTGTGAAATAAAATCATTCGGATTGAAGTTTATACGGGCTGTCGGAGTTCAAGTAAGCTTTATTATTTACTTTTTAATTATGTTCTATCTTCCTTAGCCCAATGATAGGCTAAGTTATTTGTTATGTAATGGATTGAAACCTTTGTATGTATATTCTGGGAAATTGGCAAAGAATCACCTTTTATTTAAGAACCAAAGAGATCCATTGATGTTTATATCAATTAGTTTGTTACAAGTTCATAACATGGTTTGAATATAAATTTGGCAAGTTTAAACAATCAGACATGTTTTGCACGACTATTTTCCCCTTTTCTTGCCGATTGAATGGTGTTTGTTGTGGGGAGTTGTTGGTGCATTTTGTCTGGTTTAAACTTAGACAGATTTTTATTCTGTAATATTCCCCATGTGTCACTCTTGTACCTTACAAAATTGATATGAATTAAGGTGGTGCTTAGGTCCTTAGGTATCAGTGGTATCGTATTAGATGAAAATATAAGGCGTACGAAAGAATAAATACTCATTTATTGCATGAGAATTGTGCAGGGTAGAAGAACCATTAAAATTGCTATAACAAAAAAAAAGATGTAATAGTTTAAACAAGAACTAATCTCAAGTTACATCAACTCTCTTCGCCAACAAAAAATAAGTTATAACCTCAAAGCTTTAAAACATATGTATTAAGGCCTTAGAGATCGATGGTGAAACATTAAGATTTAAACTTAATTCGTCCCATGTCTTCTGCCTAAAATACCACAACAAAGAAGAATACTTCAAATTTTCATTACCACATACAAAATTACTAAAAAGAAATGCTCGTCGACACATATGTCACTCAAGTAAGGGATTTTTGACTTTTTGGTCCTCTATAGTAACCACCTTTCAAATTTAGTCCTTTATAGTGTCTCGGGCCGTTTTTGGTCCTCTAAAGTAACCAAAATTTCAATTTTGGTCCTCCGGCGATTATTTAGGGATATTTTCAATTTTTCCTTCCAAATATTTTTATGTAATTACACTTAGACCCCAAATATTGAAATAATTATATTTTTATACTAATTTAACTTATGTTTTATATTATATTACTTTTAAAACTAAAAAACAAAATATGATATTGGTATAGGGGAGGCGGGGTGCAGGGGTGGTGGGTGTTGTCGTGGTGGTGCATGGGCGGGTGGGGGGCGGCGGGGTGCATGGGTGGTGGATGGTGTAATGGTGGTGTAGGGGTGGGTGGGGGAAGGCGGGTTTGGTGCAGGGGTGGGTGGGGGCACGCAGGGTTGGTGGAGGGGCGGGTGGAGGGAGGCGGGGCTGTGCTCGATTGAGTGGGGCCATGCAGGGTGGGTGGGGGGAGGCGGGTGGGGGGAGGCGGGTTGGTGCAGGGGTGGGGGGAGGCGGGGTTGGTGGAGGGGCGGGTGGGGGGAGACGGGGTGCATGGGTGGTGGGTGGTGTAATGGTGGTGTAGGGGTGGGTGGGGGAAGGCGGGTTTGGTGCAGGGGTGGGTGGGGGGAGGCGGGATGGGTGGGGGAAGGCGGGTTTTGGTGCAGGGGTGGGTGGGGGCACGCAGGGTTGGTGGAGGGACGGGTGGGGGGAGGCGGGGCTGTGCTCGATTGAGTGGGGGCAGGCGGGGTGGGTGGGGGGAGGCGGGTGGGTGGAGGCGGGTTGGTGCAGGGGTGGGGGGAGGCGGGGTTGGTGGAGGGGCGGGTGGGGGGAGACGGGGTTGATGGAGGTGAGTGGTGGTGCAGGGGCGGGTTGGAGGTGGTGACAGGTGCAGGGGTGGTTGGGGGGTGGGGGTGGGGGGAAGGGGTTGGATAATATATATATATATATATAATTTTTTTTAACTAAATAAATATGGGGTGGGAGTGTAGTTGTATAAAGTTTTGGGGCGAAAAATGCAAAAATAAAACTTAGATCTAAAGTCATGTGCATGACACATGCGTAATTCCGGGGAATAATAGAATATTCCGTCACAGGAGGACCAAAAATGAAACTTCGGTTACTTTAGAGGACTAAAAAGGGCCCGAGGTACTATAGAGGACTAATTTTGAAAGGTGGTTACTATAGAGAACTAACAAGTGAAAATTCCCCTCAAGTAATGATATTCTCATCATGTATGATAATAAATATCTCTTAATTAATGAACAATTTAGTCTCAGTAATTTGCATTAGGAAAAGCATTATCACTTTGTGCACTTTAAAATATGTGGCATGTTCCTGTCAGAAATTCCATTTGTAGTTGCATCTCTAAAGCAAATTCCTAACTCGTCATCCTTCCAATTAATTTATTACTCAAGAACTTAATCACAACAAATGTAATATTTATATTTCTACAAAGTGCGGTCTTCACAGTAACGAAAAAGTCAACAAAAATCTCATTGCTTCATATTAATATTGTCGTACTTGAAACGAAATTGGAATATGCAAAGTTAGAAAAAAAGGTTAAAATCTATAAAATATAGTTTGTTGAAACAATGAAACTTTCAAATAAAAATCAAGAAACAGATTCCGCAAAAAGGAATATGAAAGATCTTGGATCTATATTACTTATAAACAACTACAATTGCACTTGACAATAATTGCAACTGTACTCGTAAGTAAGACAGACGATGATTCTATAACCTTTAAAACCCGTTTTACTGTTGTAATTGATAAAATACAGTTAAACATAAAGCGATAAAGAACACAAATGTTTTTTACATGGTTCAGTCCAAATGTATTAGGGATATTCCTTAGTTGATATTTGATATATTTTACAACATCTCTTGTAATTATCTTACCATAATTAGTTGTACTTATCTTACCATGTTGTAAAACTATATATAGTGCACCCTTGTGATTAATAAAGTTATCACCCATTCATAAATCTTATATGGTATCAGAGCTCATGCCAATGAGGAGGTCATGTGTTCAAATTCCACCGCCACCCGATTATTTTAAAGTGTCACGTGACAGACGTAATAAATAATTTACAGCCTGCACATGAGTGAGCGTGTTGGAGATAATATATATAAATATTAAATGCATACCTATTGGATTACATACTTTATCATGAATTAAATCACGTATCCAAGATCGCCACATGTTAAACCATAAAGAAATTCATAAGTCATGAATCGAGAAGCGTACCTTGATCCATACATATAAGCTTTTATGCGAGAACGGTGAGGCCTCGGTCTTCCACAGACTAATCTATCTCTCTTTACGGGTTTCTCTATTGATGGGAATGGAGAAGAAGAGTAGTCATAAGATTAGCCTTGGGGACCAAGACCCTATAATCTTATATAGTAAACTAACTAGAGCCCCATAAACCCTAGTTAGAGTACAACAGAGAATTACATATTACAAAGCACATACATATTAAGATACTAATTGAATTCTTTAATTAGATCACTTAATTAGTCCAATATAAATAATTAGCATTTTAATGTAATTGTCTTAATTTGTAAAGCCCACATATTAGATTATTAAATATAGTCTAACAATCTCCCACTTGGGCTACAAATTAAACCCAAACGACAATTACATCTTATAACCTTAGGTGTACACAAAGTTTGCTAATTGTCGAAGTATCTTCTTTGAACAATCTTTGTCCATCTCATATACCAACATGGAACCAAATCGGCCTTTGTTACATTATCGTAACTCGACCCTCAATGATCACGCATACCAAATATACTCAATGACACAGATCATGTATGGATGTATAACATGGAAATTACATGCAATGTGATCTTAGTCATGCCTATTTCCAATTGGTCCTAAATTCCTTAGTGAGATCAAACCTTAGTCTCTCAAACATTATGTCAAACCACAATTGAAAGATAAATAATAAAAAAAAATTCAGAGCTATAATAAGAAAACCATCAACTTTTTCTACAGAAAACTGAACATACATAAACCAATGTATCGTGTCAATAAATGAGCCCAACACATAAAACAAACTCCCACTAAAATCATAAAATAAGACAACACTCGTGTAAGCAATATGCTCATGAAAGACCTTGAGTGTCAAACCTTTATAAGTGGGTAAGCTAGCATTACGCTTGTTTCTATACGCTCATTAAACACTAACTAACTCTGAATTCTCTTATAACAATTAGGTACTTCAATGTCTATGTGGCTAGAATTTGAAGAACTCCTATTGTTCAAACATATAACTGTAATATATTGTCACCATAAACCTTTAGCGGTCTTTCAAAACTTATCCACAACTTGCAGCCTTGTGACAAATTTCACAGTCATATCACAAAATTGGTTACCACATGACAAGTTATAAACTATATTGATATCCTGAAAGAACCTATAAGTGTATGTTGAACACCTTCCCATAATATAGCTTCATTTGACAGCATATAAAAATAACAAGAATTGGATCATTTGGCAACCTCATATTGTAGTCAGAATACCAAATGATCTCCTAATTTTCTGACTTACAATTGTTGAGCATGTAATCTTTTATTCTATTAAGTACCTTATAACCCATTTGGCTGCAATCCAACGATCCATACGGGTTTACTTAAGTAATTGCCCAACATATCAATTATGTACGCTAAATTTAGATGCATACAAGCTTGAGCATACAAAAGTTTCAATTTCCAAAGAAAAAATAATCTTTTGTATCTCCTTTATTTCTAAAAGTATGTCATTAACACCGAGCATTAGGAGTATAAATTACTTCCACTGAAATAATGATATACACAAGTATCAAGTGTATTAAGCTTAAAATTGCACAAGGCAATGACTTGATGATACTTGTGATACCACTGACAGGAATACTTATTTATATCACATACGTGACACTTCCTCTTGAGGTTGTTTTGTTTGCTCTTTTGAAGCAAGATCTTAACATTGGGCAGGGATTTCCATAGATGAGTACTCATTGTTATCTTGCAAATACAACACTATCCCCCTTCAAATACAACATCTTCAAGATATCTCATATTTCCTGTCTCAAAGAAGGACTCAGATTCTAAATCACAGAGTACTTATACTACAGACCTTTAGTGCCTCTTGATTTTATTTACATGGTTTTATTAATTGAAGCAATTGTTTTAGCATACATAGTTTATCAATCAAGGTACTAGTCGCAACCAAAACAGAATTAAGTAAAAGACTAAATTTATTATTTCTAAATGAACAAGAATTACCAAATTTGTCCAAAAGAGATAAACATACCCGTCTAAATGACAGAACTACATAAGTCTTTCTTAATTCAACTAAATGACTAGTCTCAAAAGATATTCTAAGAATGCCAATTTCTTCAACTAAAAACTATTTTATCATCGCCCCATATAAATGATTCTTTCATCATCACTTGACGATTGACTCTGAATGCAACCCTTTCTTTGCACGCCATAAGACGTATTTGACATATTTGGAACAATCCTTCTTCACATGCCCAAGTGTCTCGCAAAAGAAACAAACAAATTCTTTATCTTGAGTCTTGGCTTGTGAAGTTCCCACTGTAGTAACCTTATTTTCAGTCCTCTTTTGCTTAAGGCTCTTAGAGTTAATTGCAACTCGAGCACCTTTAGTCTTTTCACGCTTCAATCTATCCTCTTCTTGCACAGAATGTGAATGAACCATTAAGAGTCCATTTGTCCTTATTAGTATTATAGTTAAACTATAAACTGACCAAAGTATGCAAGAAAGAATATAAGTACCAAATGCACAAGCAAGTGATCAAGCTAGTGCCTTAGGTTGAAGCAATGTTAGACATCTCCAGAGTGCGCTCCCTAATGTTTTCTTCATCCTTATACTTTATGTGGACAAATTTAGCTAAAAGCTTGCTTGTCACAACCCTTTCGTTCTTTACAAAATGCTTTTATTTTCTTGAAGGAAAACATTCACAAATACCACATATGACATACCGAACCTAAATACTTCTGGAACACTGCGCTTTAGTAAATTCAGACTCAAGTGAGTAGAACCTTCCCACTTCTCAAAGTTCACTTTGACTTGAATGGAACTTGTCTCTGTAAGAGAAGTAGGTTGTTCTATCCTTAACATTAAGTCTAAATTCATGCAACATAGAACTAACAGAATGCTCTCTTTCCAGCTCTTAAGTTTTGCCGTTTTGCACCAGAATTTAAATTATGTTGGCAATAATATTGACAGCAGAAATAATAACTAATAAAAGATAAAAAGATTACATAAGCTCACTTAATAGAAATTCATATCATAACATGCAAAGTTTACTAAAATAATCATGTAAGACATAAATTTCAATCAACCGAAGTGTGGTGGGCCCATTGAAACAAGATACCTAGCACAACATTGAGGTTTAGTCGTTGGACAGAAAGCTCAATTTGAAAGTGGTACTCTCCATGCAGAAATCAAATGCTAATAATAAATCCTGTCAAACAACAACCTTCCGTTGGGCCGATATGTTGTCCACATGAAAATTATATAATTATTACACATCATTTCCGCAAGTGCATCCCTTGTTTTGCCAATCAAAGACCTTCCGTAGGGCCGATTATCAACCGCATAAACAAGAAACACACACATCCTATTATCTCAAAATAAATAAAGTAAAACACAAGAGGCTACGTTGGCAACATTATGTTTCAACCTATCTATGTTAAAATAAAGGACACATGGTTTTAAAGCAAGTGCCTAATCCAGGAATTTACCATATTACGACCATATATAAATATATTCATGCACCAAAAATTATACCATATAACTTCATACATAAATGAACGAGGTAATTCATATACTAATAAAAGCACGCACTATGACAAAACACCTAATGAATATTATACATGCATCATCATGAAATTTGGTAGATACACCAAATACATTAATTAAAAGTTAAAACAAGTCACTTGCGTTTATACACGTAAAAGGGCACTTCATACAAGGGAATATAAATTAACTTTATTTTCATGCAACCCCACAATGATAAGACCAATGATTTAAATTATGTGAAGAACTGAAGTTAGGTGAATCCTTATGAGATACCGAACATAGTCCTGAAATTTAGTCTTTAGACAAAAATAACAGTTGTAATCCTGCAAATAATTTAACTTCCTTTAGGACGAAATATTATATGCATGAATAAATCCTAACTTGTCAAATCTTTATTAACTAATGTCGTTATCTGGCCAGAAAATTAACCTTCCGTTGGGCTGATTAATCTTCACATAGATATTAGACATTACACAAAAAACACATAATTAATCAATTGAATTTATCCAAGTTACACTTATTAGGAAGAAATCTTTAAAAGTTTGGCCACAGAATCTGGATTGAACGACTTAATTTGGTCTTAGGATTTACAGAACTTGGACTTTAATTTTGGGTCAAACCAAAGAAACTAGATTTATCATAATTGGGCCATTTATTATTTTAAATATTGGGCCTCAAATAATCCATCCCAACCAGAAAATGTGAAATTTTCAGCCCATCAGAAGTGGCCCCATCTCAGGCCCAAAAGCTTCATTTTCTCCAATTGTCCTCTTCGCACAGCAGGTGACGCGCCGCCACCAACGCACCACCACGAGACGCAAGTTGACCGAGCTCCACACATAACTCTTGCCGCCAGTAAACGAGGCTAATTCCTCGTTTTCTAGCCGGATACTAGCGGCGAGCAGCGCGCGAAGCTCGTTCTATCGGGCGAAGACGGCGGAGATCGGCCACACCTAATGCCATCTCTGTCGCACCGAATCGTTCTCGTCGTCTGTTCAACCAATCCTTACGGTGTATGACGACGGCGAATCCTTATTCCATTCGCGGCGACTGAACTGGAGGAGAACGGCGAAACCGAATGCCTCTCCTCCGCGATTGAGACTGAAAATCGAAGAGCTTTCCTCGTCCTTACCGTCCGTATTCACCCGGTAAAAGTAAACATACTCACCGTGGCGCCGTCGACGGGAAATATCTTGTTTGATGAAGAAGACGGCCTTAGGTGTTTTACAAAATAACCTTTACCAAAATTGCCAAAACACACTTATTATTTGTTATCGTGAAGGAAAACACCCTTATTATTTGATATCTTTATTGTTTACCAAAGCATGGATAGAGTCTCTCTGAACTCTGAAAGAAATATGTACACACATATATAATTTCCTTTAACAAGAAGTATTCACGGGAATTAATAGCAATTGTGAAAGAAGTTCTCTTTTTCAAAATATGGTCCAGAATCCTTGTGCAATTAATTATGCACCAAACTTGCAATAGAAGAAAGGGAATAAAAAACCATGTTCAAAATAATAAAACAAAGAGATCCACTTATCCCATGTAACATCAATTCCTCGTGATCGCAAGTAATTAACCACCAAATTACCAATAATAAACCAACATAGGAAGGAGTAATTATTCAATCACCATAATAACCATAATTGCTCACCCACATAATAATAATCAACAAGAGAATTTCACGAAGCCAAATCTCAAAATTCCAATATAATTTAACATGGTGGCTCTGATACCACTTGTTGGATTAAATACTTTATCATGAATTAAATCACGTATCCAAGATCGCCACATGTTAAACCATAAAGAAATTCATAAGTCATGAATCGAGAAGCGTACATTGATCCATACAGATAAGCTTTTATGCGAGAACGGTGATGCCTCGGTCTTCCACAGACTAATCTATCTCTCTTTACGGGTCTCTCTCTATTGATGGGAATGGAGGAGAAGAGTAGTCATAAGATTAGTCTTGGGGACCAAGACCCTATAACCTTATATAGTAAACTAACTAGAGCCCCATAAACCCTAGTTCGAGTACAACATGGAATTGCACATTACAAAGCCCATACATATTAAGATACTAATTGGACTCTTTAATTAGATCACTTAATTAGTCCAATATAAATAATTAGCCTTTCAATGTAATTGTCTTAATTTGTAAAACCCACATATTAGATTATTAAATATAGTCTAGCAATATCTCTTGTAATTATCTTACCATAATTAGTTATACTTATCTTACCATGTTGTAAAACTATATATAGTGCACCCTTGTGATTAATAAAGTTATCACCCATTCATAAATCTTATATGGTATCAGAGCTCATGCCAAGGAGGAGGTCATGTGTTCAAATTCCACCACCACCTGATTATTTTAAAGTGTCACGTGACACGTGTAACAAATAATTTACAGCATGCACACGAGGGAGCGTGTTGGAGATAATATATATAAATATTAAATGCCTACCCTCTCTAACACCTTAAGCTTTTAGATGAGATGGCAAATCAATATGGTTCAGGTTTGCCGATTACTCATGTTGGCTCATTGTCTTTCAATGTTTCTGCTCGTCCGTTTACTCTTACGCCGATTTTATGCTTTCCTTCTTCTAAGAAGAATTTATTATCGGTTCATCAGTTTACTTTGTAAAATAATAATATTCTTGAATTTCATCCTTATCATTTTTTTTTGTAAAGGATCAGGCTATGGGGGCGAGGCTGCTAAGATGGGAGTGCACTAATGGAGTCTATCATTTGCGTTTACTCTCGTCTCTTGCGACATCTCCTTTAGCAAATGTTGGAATTCGAACTGATAGGGAAAATTGGCATTGGCTCTTAGGACACCCATCTGAGGCGATTAGTAGTTTAGTAGATAGGCAATTTTCTTTACCATGTAATGTTTTACATTCTGCAAACTCTGGATTTTGTCGTTTTTGTTTATCAAATAAAAGTGCCTGTTTGCCTTACACTACTACTTCTCTTCACTCACTGCATCCTTTACATTATGTTTATGGGGATGTTTGGGGTCCCTCGTCTGTTCTCTCTTTGAATGGATGTCGTTATTATCTTTTATTGGTCGACCACTTTACCAAGTACTCTTGGATTTATCCATTAACGCATAAATCTAAGGTCTTCACAGTGTTTGGTCAATTTCACCGCCTTGTTGAAAAATAATTTGGCCACAAAGTAAAGAACTTTTACTCAGACAACGGCGGTGAATTTGTTGCCCTTCGTTCCTACTTGTCTGACCAGAGTATTGTTTGGCTCACTATTGTGCCTCATACACCGCAGCAAAGCGGGACAGTGGAACGACGTCACCGTCAAGTCCTCACTCTTTTTGGGATTATGCAGTCCTTACTACAGTTTATCTCGCCAACCGTCTTCCTACGACTCTACTTCATCATGAGTCACCGTTTGGCAAACTCTCTGGTCGACTGCCTAATTATCTTAAGCTTTGGACCTTTAGTTGCTTATGCTTTCCATGGTTACGTCCTTATATTTCTGAGAAGCTCACACCTCCATCTCGTCCTTGTATCTTTATTGGGTATCCTCTATCCCAAAGTGCTTATCGATGTTATGATTTGAAGAATGGGTGCATCCTTATCTCTCCCCATGTTCGGTTTGTGAAAACAGAGTTTTCGGGGTTATTGCCTTCTCCTCGCGTTCCTACGGTGATGCGCTCTGCCAAGCTCATGGTTTTACCACCCGCATCCGTGTCAAGGTCTATCTTACCACCAAGGAGTGCATCTACCTCTTCTAGACATTCTGGTTTCAATGTTGGAGTCGATGTTGGGGCAACATTCAAACCAGTGACTTCGGCACCTGTCTCTCATGAACATTCTGGACATTCTGGTTTCAATGTTGGAGCAGAAGTTTGGGAAACATTGATTCCAGAGACTTCTCCTTTAACTTCTTCCAGCGCGCAACCATCTCCACATTGTATCTCTTATCATATGGTCCCGCTAGTCGATGCAGCATCGTCGCTTGAGACAGCTTCCAGTACTGATTCTCCCCCTCCCACTTTGGCCACCAATAAAGACACGACCCGTAGTCATGGCATGACAATACATGTGATGAATAATATCTTCAGGCCCAAAAAGCTTAACCTCACCACAAAACATCCCGTTTTTGGCCCGGTTACTCCTACTTGTGTCTCTCAAGCCTTGAAGAATCCCTTGTGACGGGCTGCTATGGATGAGGAGTTCACGACTTTACTCAAGCATGGTACTTGGGATTTGGTTCATTCTCCAGTGGGCAAGACCATCATAGGTTGTAAGTGGGTCTTCCGCATCAAGCGCCACCCCGATGGCTCCATTGATAGGTACAAGGCTCGGCTTGTAGCTAAGGGGTTTCATCAGCGTGAATGGCTTGATTTCGAGCTTTCAGTCCAGTTGTGAAGCCGATCACAGTTTGCACTGTCCTCTCTCTTGCTGTTATGCACAGTTGGCATCTTCACCAACTAGAAGTCTCTAATGCGTTTTTTCATTGTCAACTCTCTCAGGATGTGTTTATGACACAACCCCTGGGTTTCTCGAATCTATCTCTTCCGGGTCATGTGTGTCATCTCAAGAAATCTCTTTATAGTTTCAAACAAGCTCCACGAGCGTGGTACCTTGAATTGAGTAAAGCTCTTTGTGCGTTTGGCTTTATACAATCTAAGTCTGACTTTTCCCTATTTGTTCTCTCCCGTGGTGCTGATCTTCTCTATATCCTTGTCTATGTTTACGACATCATCATCACGAGGAACATTGACTCGCTTCTCTCCTCCATTGTGATATGTCTCGACTGTCAATTTGCAGTCAAAGACCTTGGTACCTTATCGTACCTTCTTGTGTTGAGGTGTTTCGTTGCAAGAATGGCCTATTTTTATCTCAACATAAGTACATCTGCGACGTTCTCGCGCGTCACAAAATGGATGGTGCTAAGCCGCTTGTTACACATATGGTTTTCTCCTCTCCTCTTATGACTTCCTCCTCTCTCACGGATGCTTTGGAGTATAGGATTGTTATAGATGCTCTTCAATATCTTGCTCTCACTCGGTCTGATATTGCGTTTGTTGTTAATCGCCTTGCCCAACGTATGACCACCCCGTGTAAACAAGATTGGTCGGCTCTCAAACGAGTTCTTCGCTACTTGAAAGGTACGGTTACTCACGGATTACTTCTCCGTTGTTCTTCCTCTTTACATCATACAGTGTATTCAGATGCTGATTAGGCGGGTGGCCAAGCCTCTGCGACATCCACCTCGGCATATATGGTCTTTCTTGGTTCTAATCCTATATCATGGTCTTCACGGCGTCAACGGGCTGTTTTTCGCTCATCCACTAAGTCGGAGTACCGTGCTCTCACAAATGTTGTGACCGAGGTTTGGTGGCTTCAACACCTTTTTGGCGATCTTGGTGTTGCCTTACCATCTCCACCCCGTATTTTGTGTGACAATTTGGGTGCCATCCGCCTCTCGCTTCACCCGATGCTTGATTCTCGCATGAAGCACATCTCGGTTGACCTTCACTTCGTGTGTGATCTTGTCAATAAGGGCTTTCTCAGTGTTTGTTACATCAACACGACTGATCATCTCGCGTATCTTCTCACGAAGCCTCTTCCTCGTGCACGGTTTCTTTTACTTCAGTCCAAAATTATCGTTGCCGATGGAACGTCCATTTTGCGGGGGCGTATTAGGGATATTTCTTAGTTAATATATTTTAGAATGTCTCTTGTAATTATCTTACCATAATTAGTTGTACTTATCTTATCTTACTATGTTCTAATACTATATATAGTGCACCCTTGTGATTAATAAAATTATCACCCATTCATAAATCTTATAAAATGGTCCTAGTCCACGGGGTTTGCACCTAAATGTTGACTCAAACATTACCTTACTTAAGAATTACAATGACAAGATTTACTTCAACTCAAATCTAGACTCCCTCTAATTTGCAGTTGCAATACCTAACCATTAACTACTTTCGGTGTACTCGATTGAGTCGAAGAACATCAAGCTTGCCCAAAGTTCCTTTGACTTAATGTTCTTCACTAAAAGACTTTGACTCGATACATGACTGAAATCACAAACTATTTCTTTCAAAGCTTGTTTATTCAAGTGCGTAGAGTCCTCCTTATATAGGCATGAGCAGATCTCTAGTTGTAATTCTCAGAATATCTTCTTTCCTTATATGACAAGCACGCCGATAATCATGTTGCAATCCGATCCGATCTTCTTGCCTTATCCGATAGATTCTACATGATCATCAAAGATATCCATCTAACATGCCTTATAATATGTCTAAATACATAGATATGAGATATACTTAATATCTAGCAAGTTAATCTTTAAGATAGAATAAAATCTACTAAAGATAACATAATAGTATCAATATAATTACCATCTAAAAGATTAACTTATTCTAATGATTTAAACAAAACAATATCAACTCAAATCCTAGTTGGGCCGAGTCGTATTGAGCCCAATATCGAGAGAAATTGGCCCTAACAATAATAATCGGAGTAGTGAAGAACGAAATTAACCGACCTACCATTTTGGTGAGAGATGTAGAGAAACATATGGGGAATCAAGGGAGTGAGAGAAAATAAATAAACATCCAGGAGCATTGAAAGAGAAGATGATATGATAAAGAGAAGTTGAGAAAAAAATGGGTAGTGGATAGAATTTAAAGTTTGCAGTTTTTAGATTTAATGAAATGACAAATACAACCATTCTATCTTTTGTTTGAATAGAGGGAATTGAGGGTATTTTAAGAAACATGTACCCATAACATGTACATCATCAATATATAATGTGTTATCGCAACATATAATACAAGTAACAAAAATTAATCAAAGCATAGTCATAATCATTACTAAAAAAACTCTTTATAGATATGATTACAAGAATTGCACGATAATGTTATTTATTTGAGTAGATGGATACTTTTTAATTTGTAGCAATATACGTAATACTTAACTAGATAAGAGGGTTTAACTTTAAAAAAATTAAACTTTTATAAACAAACACAAGAAAAATTCACAAGAGAAATAATCACTTATCTGTTAAAAAGAAATTCGAATGTGATAAAAAATAAGATTTAGTCTGTAAAAGGGAAGGCTCGAAACGTACTTTTTAATTATTGTTAGAAACAACGAGTGTTATTGGTTAATAAAAGATAAAAAATATAATTGTTCATATGTATTTTAATCAATTTAATAATTACTACCATAAGTTTGAAGCAAGTCCATAGCAACTTCAAGATTGTGAGAATTTTAGCTTAAAAAAAGTTTTCAAACCACAAAGCTATATTTGCAAACACCAATGTTTTCTTTCTTTCCACAAAAGGTACCAAAACATGTATTTTCTAAGTTGTACCATAATACTTTTTTCTTTTAAAACATGTCGAAAAGATCTCAAACTATTGCAAAAAAATTCTAATATTTAGTTAGTCGAAACATGTTGTTAAAACGAAACTTTGATCCATGTCGTAATGCGCCCTTAAACCAATTGCACTTGTTACCAAATACCAATTATGTCTTGGTCAGCCGTAGACTAATTAAAGCATAATGACCCGATGACCTTATCAAGTCATTATCATTAAAGCATAATGACCCGATGACCTTATGAAGTCATTATCCTCAATAATTCTAAGTAATTAGCTGGACAAACAATTGACGTGCTTGTGAATTAGCTGGACAAACAATTGACGTGCTTGTGAAATGAAACCGCACTTCTTTAATCAACCATCAATTAAATCCCAGTTTTATGATATGATTTGACGCTCAAACTGACTTTTATGCTTATCTCAACCTAACTAATTATATTTTGATTATGCTTGATATTCAGAATTAATGATATAATAAGTGTATATTGATCATTATAAGATATCACACTTTAAAAGATAAGATATTTTTTTAAAAAAAAGAAAAAGAAAAATGTAGTACATATCTATACTGTAGTGACCTAAGTCACCTAATCCTCCATGTTTAGAAAGTTGCAGGCGCACCGGTCTCGCACTGGCGACTTCAGTGCCCGTGCTTCGCACTAAGACGCTTTACAAATTTTTAGTTCTCGCACTAACACTACAAGATTTCGGGGCTTTTCCCGACCGCAATCTCCCGACCGCCATTTGGTCGTGAGCATTCCCGACCGCGCAATAGTCGATACAAACATTCCCGACTGCAGCGTGGTTACGAAACGTTCCAGGACTATTCTCGACCGCGCTGTAGTCAGGAAAACATCTCCCGACTGCAGGGCGGTCGGGAGTGTATTGGGCCGGATATTATCAGCCCGAATTTTTGGCCCGGCTGGGCCGCGCAGCTGGGCCTTAGGGTCCCGACCGCACGGCAGTCGGGAGGAAGACAGACGATTTAGTCGTCTTCCTCCCCCTTTCTCTCCATTTTCGCCTCTCTCACCACAAAAACCCTAACCGACGTCCACCGCCTGTGCGCCGCCCCTCTCTCGACCGCAGTTCGGTCGACGCCTTCCTCTCTCCCTAATCTCGACCGCGTTCCAGTCGTCTCTCCACCTCCAGCGCCGCCTCTCCACCTCCACTCTCTCTCTCTCCGCCACCACCGCGCTCCGCCTCTCCACCTCCAATCTCTCTCTCTCTCCGCCACCACCGCGCACCGCCCCTCTATCTCTCTCCGCGTCTCCACCGCCCCTCTCCACCACCGCGCACCGCCCCTCTCCTCCGCCTCTCCACCGCCCCTCTCCACCACCGCGCTCCGCCTCTCCACCTCCAATCTCTCTCTCTCTCCGCCACCACCGCGCACCGCCCCTCTATCTCTCTCCGCGTCTCCACCGCCCCTCTCCACCACCGCGCACCGCCCCTCTCCTCCGCCTCTCCACCGCCCCTCTCCACCACCGCGCACCGCCCCTCTCCACCGCCCCTCTCATCTGCAACCACCCCTGCCTGTCCACCGCCTGTCCACCGCCGCGCCGCCACCTTTCCCGCCTCTCCACCACCGCGTCACTTTCTCGATCCGGTAAAATTTAATTAATTAGTTATGTTTAAAAGTTAATTAATTATGTTTAAAATTTAATTACTTATGTTTAGAATTTAATTAATTATGTTTAAAATGTTTTTATATATACTTATGTTTAAAATTTAATTATTAATTAGATACCCGCGCCTTCTCCCGACCGAACGCCACTTTTCTACACCGAAATTTATTTGGCGACCCCGATCCGGTAAGTTTTCGACTAATCTTGTATTTTTTTATTTGTTTAATGTTAATTTGTTTATTGTTTAATGTTTAATTTATAATGTTTAATTTTTAATGTTTAATGTTTTATTTGTTTAATTTTTAATGTTTAATTGTTAGATATCGTTAAATTTTTTAGGATTTTAGTAGAAATTGTTTTAAGAATATTGTTAGACTTAATATTAGTGGATTTAATTAATATTAGGAAAATAATAGTGCTTTTAGGAAATATTAGGAAAATATTAGTGCTTTTAGGAAATATTAGAAAAATATTAGTGCTTTTAGGAAATATTAGGAAAATATTAGTGCTTTTAGGAAATATTAGGAAAATATTAGTGCTTTTATGAAAACTGTTTAATGTTTAATTTATAATGTTTAATTTTTAATGTTTAATGTTTTATTTGTTTAATTTTTAATGTTTAATTGTTAGATATCGTTAAATTTTTTAGGATTTTAGTAGAAATTGTTTTAAGAATATTGTTAGACTTAATATTAGTGGATTTAATTAATATTAGGAAAATAATAGTGCTTTTAGGAAATATTAGGAAAATATTAGTGCTTTTAGGAAATATTAGAAAAATATTAGTGCTTTTAGGAAATATTAGGAAAATATTAGTGCTTTTAGGAAATATTAGGAAAATATTAGTGCTTTTATGAAAACTGTTTAATGCCTTTAGGAAAAAACTATATAACTTAGTGTTTGATTACAATTAGCGTTTTCTTTTATTTAGATGTCTTCCTGTGATCGTGACGAGCCCTTCCGTCGTAGTAGTACTTTTGGTACTGTATCTGGTCCTTCACCGCGTCTTCCTTCCGTTGCTCGGTCGACTGCTCCTCCCGTTGCTCCGTCGACTGCTCCTCCTACTGACGTCGGGACTACTGCCCCACCACCGAGGATACCTATTCGTCTCGCCTTACGTGATCAGGCTGCACCATCTGATACGGACGATTCCCGTGATTCCCTCGTCGCCGAGACTCCACCAGGTTTACTTGATGATCACGTAGCTGCGACGCCCTCGACATCTGGTGGATCGAGGCCTACGGCACCTGTGGGGCCCACTACTTCTTCCCGACCAGACGGGGCCCAGGCAGGATCATCTTCGACACAGCGCCGACCCGGACGAGGCCCAGCGAGAGCTCCAGAGGTTCCACAGGATCGCACCAGGCGTCCGACGATCCGTTTGACGCCTCTGGGCGAATTTGAGGATAGCAACGCGGTGGCCAAATCCATTACCACGAGTATTCGAGAGCATATGAGGGTCGTTTGTCACCGATTTGACAAGGTTCCTGCAGCCACAAAAGGGAAGTGGTGGGCTAGTTTTCGGGTAAGACTTTAAAAGTTTACAATATATATATATATATACATATTCATCAATTTTATATATCGAAAAACTAATAATAAACTTTAATTAAATGCAGGATAAGTATATTATTGATCCCACTATATTCAATGAAGTTCATAAAGTGTTCCTAAAAAAGGCCCAAAAGTGTTACAAGGAAGTTAACCACGCTGCGAAGCATTACTATTATGAGAGGCTCAATGATCCGAGGTGGGCGAACCGTCCGAAGAATGAATGGATGAGCGACGCGTTAGAGAAGATGTACATAGAGCATTGGGAGTCGGAGAAGCATCAGAAGAGGGCCGTCACTGGAAAGAAGAACAGGCGAGGAGGAGAGGAGCCAGTCCCAGGAAAGAAAGCAAAAGGGACGCATGCTACTGGAAAAACGGGCTACACGAAGATTTCTCAAAAGATGGTATGTCTTATTAAAACTTATTATACGAATATAATACTTATTGTCTTAAATTTAAATTCTTACATTATATCAATATGCAGGCTGCTGCTAGAGGTCCCGGTGCCCCTAAGCCTCGACACGATGAGATATATCGTTATCAGCACACACATGAGGTCGAGGTGCCAGAGGGAGCTCCACGTCGCCGAGAGTGGATTCATTCCGACTACAAGGCTATATATGTAAGTATTTTACTTGTAAAGCATTCTAATAACATACGTGATGAAATTAATGATGTACTAACTCATTTTTGTCTTATTGAACAGGATGACTACATAGCCCGTATGACAAGGAGGTACGAGGCGGACCGTTCACAGTGGGTCCATTTGGACAATGAGTTGTGGCAGCTTGCGAGTGGAGGGTTGAAGAAGGGGCTAGCTGCTGGTTTTCCACAGGATGTACCTCACAATGTGTTTGGGTTCGACACGCAGAACCCCAATGCCGAGCAGGATGAGTACATTCGCGTATTGCAGACAGATAGCCAGCAGCAGAGGGAGACTATGGCGAAGAAAATTGACGAGCTTGTTGGTCACATCGGATACTTGTCCGATCACATCACACAGACTACAGGTTGTGCCCCTTCTCGACCCACACCTAGCTTTACGGGTTCCGATGCAGCGAACCCTACTCAGGATCCATTTGCCCACGGAGTGGAGAATGTTCCATTGTACGACGATGATCTAGACGATGGAGCCGAGCTTGGGCTTGATGGTGATGTTGGACCCGCTACCATGGATACCTTCGGTTTTTACGATTGTGACTATGTTTGACTTGTATTATGTTTTGACTTGTATTATGTTTTGACTTCTATTATGTTTTGGCTTGTATTATGTTTTGTATTTCTACTATCTTGGGGATGTTTGTGATGTATGTCTTGTATTATATTTGATTGTGACGATGATGGTTATATTTTGACTTGTATTAATTTTGTTAAATTTTTAATATTCATCTCGAAACACAAACACATTAAGTAAGACAATATTTCAATAAAAAAATTAGACAATATTTCAATAAAAAAAGTAGACAATATTTCAATGAAAAAAGTAGACAATATTTCAATAAAAAAGAACACATTTGGAAAAAAAGTAGACAATATTTCAATAAAAAAAGTAGACAATATTTCAATAAAAAAGAACACATTTCAATAAAAAATTTTAATATTCGGAAAATTAATCTTCCTCAGAATCATAGTCACTCATCATCTCTCCCTCTTCCTTTTCCTCGTTGTCCTCCTCCTCCTCGTCTTCGTCAACCTCCACAATCGGTTCATCGGGCTCTTCTACTGCATATTCATCAACCATCTCAAACTCGTCATTGGCCAACTGGATATTCATATCAAATGAGGTAAGGTCCACGAATAAGTTAACCACTTCTGATACATTTTCTTGTAGAACTTGGTTCGGCATCCCTGATTCGACATCGTTTGCTCCCGCAACTGATGACATATCGATTATGTGTCTGGCAGGAATAGTTGTTACGGCCAACCATCCTTCTTGTCCTGGACGCCCCGTCGTCAAGTTTGGATATGGCACATAGTACGCCTGTTGTGCTTGGTTAGCAAATACAAACGGTTCGTCTCTCCAACTTGTACGCTTGGGGTCGATGTCAACCAACTTGTACGTCGCATGTTCCACTGTACCTGCATTAATATCATACCAAACACACTTGAACATGACAATGTATAGGGGTCTCTCGTGGCTACAATATACAACCTGTAAAACTTCTTTTAACGTTCCATAGCAGTTTGTAGCATCAGAACCACCCATGGCGCCCTTCACACAAACACCACTGCAATCACTATGTTTGGGCCCCAATATCGAGTCGACGTGAAATCTGAACCCATTCACAATGTATCCCTCGGAGGTTATTGCCTTAGTATTCGGACCATCAAGTAGAGGATTTATTCGTACGTCAGTCTCGTATTTACCACTGCCATATGTCCGTTTGAACCATGCTACGTACTCACGGTTCCTCTTTGCTTGTTTCTCCCTTTGACTAAGACCACTGCACTCTTCCATTTCAAACAATCTACACATAAACATTTACATTAGTCAGTTATTCTAAAAGTAATTCAGTATATCGTTATTAAGAATAATTAGAGAGCACTTACTCGACCCAATCGTCAAGCTCTGGACAATTTAGAAGCACATAGAGCTCTATTTGCTTCATTTCCTTGGTAGTCAAGGGCCTATCGTCAATTTTTCCTAGCGTACCGCCTCTCTTCCGAAATATTGAAAGCTCATTATCCCACTCCGTGCTCTCTAGTGTCTCGTTCCTGTTGAGTTTCTTAAATGTAGTCTTAGCCGAGACATCCAGATATTGAGCACACAAATTTGACAACTCCAAAAGTAGGTACTGGTTGGCTATACATCCTTCCACCCTCGCCTTGTTAAGTACAAAACCCTTCATGACGAACATTTGCCTATATCAATTAAATCAAAGAAAGATGAGAGAAAACAACAAATATTTTTAAATATAATAATTTTAAAAATATGAAATTGTACCTCTCGAACGGATACATCCATCTATAATGGACTGGACCCCCAACTCTAGCCTCGTACGCGAGGTGTATGGCTAAATGCTCCATGGAGTCAAAAAATGAAGGAGGGAATATCATTTCCATCTTGCACATAGTAACAATAAACGAGTCCTCCAAAATCTTCATATCCTGAGCCGACACCTCTGAGGCGCAAATCGCCTTGAAGAAAAGGCTAACCTCAACTAAAGTACCCCAAATCTCGGTGTCCAAGAAGTCTCGAAAAGCAATCGGGATCAATCTCTGCATGAAGACGTGACAATCATGACTCTTCATTCCAATCAGTTTTCCTTGTTGTTTTTGCACACATCTTCCCAGATCAGAGGCATATCCATCAGGAAATTTGAGTTTGGTCAACCAATCAAGTACCATGTTCTTTTGTTCCCTCGTGAGACAGTATTTTGCCACTGGCTTTGCATACTCACCACCTCTTCTTCCACCGGGTTGCAAAAACAATGCTTTACGTGTTGTGTAAAGCCTAAGATCGTGCCTCGACTTAATGTTGTCCTTCGACTTAGCACTGTCCAACACCGTGTTGATGATGTTCTCAAAAAAGTTCTTCTCACAATGCATGACATCTAGATTGTGGCGAATCAAGTTCGAGGACCAATATGGTAGTTCCCAAAATATGCTTCGTCGACACCAATTATGAGTTGTGTTAAAACCCGGGAGCTTAGGGGGATTTAACCCAAACCTAACCGATCGTAGCCTATCCACAATTGCCTTCATCTCCTCCCCTGTTTTCCTTCGAATAGGCGGCTCATGCACCTCCTTCTTCTTGGTGAAATCCTTCTTGTTGTACCTAAACTTATGACCAGGTGGTAGAAATCGACGATGACAATCAAACCACGAAGGTTTTCCACCGTTATCAAGTGTGAAAGAATCTATATCACCCATGCAATAAGGACATGCTAGTTTCCCGTGAGTGCTCCACTGTGACAACATTCCATAAGCCGGAAAATCGCTAATAGTCCACATAAGGGTCGCTCTCATCTGGAAGTTTTCCTTTCGTGAGCTGTCATATGTCCATAAACCATCACTCCACAATTGTTTCAACTCATCAATCAACGGCCTCAACAACAGATCCAAGTTCTTTCCAGGACTCTTCGGGCCAGGTATAATAAGGCTCAAAAAAAGGAACTCTGGTCGCATGCATAAATCCGGCGGGAGGTTATAAGGGGTCACAAACACGGGCCAACAAGAATATTGTCTCCCAGATTGCCCAAACGGTGAGAACCCATCTGTACAGAGCCCAAGTCGGACATTTCTGGGCTCCGCGGCAAAGTCCGGATAAGTGCGATCAAAATGTCGCCACGCCTCGCCTGCAGCGGGGTGTATCATTCTATCAGGTGACGCGCGACACTTCAAATGCCAAGTCATATGTCGGGAAGTACCGATGGTATAAAACAATCTCTGTAACCGAGGGCCTAGGGGGAAATACCACAACTTTTTCCTTCCAACCCTCGACTTTCTACCGGCCTCGTACCTATCTGTCTTGCATATCGGACACGATGTGAGATCCGGGTTGGCATTTTCACCGTAGTACAAGAAACACAGATTCCAACATACGTCGATCTTTTCGTACCCTAAACCCAAACCCGCAAGCATCTTATTCATGCCTTGAATCGTGCTCGGTAGCATTTCCTCAATCTCTGGGTCCATGCAATCCTTGGACAACGCTAAGTACTTTTCGCTCTCGACATTTGAGGATTTATGACCCGTCTTAACTGTCAACCACTGGGCAAACCACTGGAGCACAGTCTTAGGCTTCTTCTGGTGCATTTTATGGTCGCCCAACTTCATCAATTTGTAGAACTCCTTTGCATCGCGACTCGGATCTTCGTTGTGCACCTCTCCCTCAACAAATCGACCCCCATATGCATCCACAACCATATCCCTAAACAAAGTATCGGCATGAACAGGACTATCAACGTGAAAATTAGGGGTCGGTGATTCTGGTACATACGATGTGGATGCCTCGTTCGCCTCCTCTCCATGCAAGTCCCATATCCAATATTGATTCACAAACCCCGACTTATGAAGATGATCTTGTACTACGTTTCGTTCCCAATATTTTAAATTTGTGCATTTCTTGCACGGGCACCTAATACGTTTTCCATCTACGTAATCTGTTTGTGCTAATGCAAACTTTATGAATTCACGAACCCCAATCACGTAATGTTCATTCAAATAACCGGTATTACTATTTATCCTATCGTACATCCAAGATCTATCGGGACGATAATCCATTTATAATCTACGGAAATTAAAAAGAATTTGTTACACTTCTAAGAATTTAGCTTGATCTTATAAAATTAAATAGCGTAGGAAAAAAATGCTTACTTGTTGTAGCGTAGAAAAATACTTAGATCAAGTATTTGTTGCACACACATACGCCCCTCGTTGCATTTAATTACCGCAATATCTAAAACAAATCAATAAAAACATTAGTTTCTAAATAAACATGAGCTTAATGGTTATAAAATAGGAAAATTGGGATATAACAAGGGAAAATCGTGCATACCTTAAAAAATGATGAATGTTGGAATGATTTCTAAAGGGAATAGGAGAGGGTATTTATAGGAGATTCGCAGAGTATTCCCGACCGCACGGTGGTCGGAAAAACCAACGGTAATAAAGAGTCCCGACCGCAAGGCGTTCGGGAAACTTTGTTACCGTTACTAGCCGTTACATCTCCCGACCGCCGGGCGGTCGGGAAACTTTGTTACCGTTACATCTCCCGACCGCACTGCGGTCGGGAAACTTTGTAGTCGCGGTCGGGAAAATAACTTACCGACCAAACTGCGGTCGGGAATGTTAGGGTATAGGGTTTAGGGTTTAGGGTTTAGGGTTTAGGGTTTACCGCTATTCAGTAACGATTAATATTCATATTTTCTCAATTATTATTTGATTAGTATTCATCTAGTGTTTTAAACATTGGTGAAATTTTATAAGTGCAATAAAAATATTATATTTTGTTATCCAAAGAATCATGAATCGATTGATCTTGTCATATATATTTACGTAACACTAATAATTCAGTAACGTAACTAATCATCATCTCATAATTTAGTTATATATATATGTGTATACCTCTAATTAACAAATGTGTTCAATAACACAAGTGGCTTATCTTTACTTATCACTAACGATTACAACAATTGTTGATTCCTATATATAGGTAGATAGATATATAGATAGATAGATATATATAGATAGATAGATATACACACGACTAATTAATATATATAGATATATATACATAGATATACACGTAAAACTCAAAGTTACCCCGACATAATATTATTTAACAAATAATTATTAATTTTTTAACTCAAATAAACATTAAACTAGTATTATTATAGCTCAATAATAATTTTTAAAAAATAAAAAATTTATCATTCCCGACCGGCGTTCGGTCGGGAGTAATATTCATATGATTCTCGACCACCCTGCGGTCGGGAATAATATTCATCGGTGTGTTTCTGGGCAAAATAATTGTCCCGACCGCAGGCCGGTCGGAACCGTTAAAAGTTTTGGCGGGGCCGCCAACAATTTAAATTTTTCAACAAAACAAAATCCAATCTCATCCGTTCATTAACCAAAACAATCCAACGACTCAAACCATGATCCGCGCCACTCACATCCCACCAATCAAAACCAATCCCACAAAACTTATAAATAAACCATACCCCATTGCCATCACTCCACACAATTTTTTCACTAAACACTTTTTCATTTATTTGTTGAAACACCTATCTTTCTTTTTCTCCAAACACTTTTTATCTTTTATTTCTTCAAACACTTTTCTTTCTTTTTCTTCAAACACTTTTTTCTTTCTTTTCCTTCAAACACCTTTCTTTCTTTTTTTCTTCAAACACTTTTCTTTCCTTTCTTTCTTTTTCTTCATAAACTTTTATTTCATTTATTAAAACACTTTTATTTCATTTTCTTCAAACACTTTTATTTCATTTCTTCAAACACTTTTATTTCATTTTTCTTTCAAACACTTTTATTTCATTTTTCTTTCAAACAATTTTATTCTATTTTTCTTTGAAACAATATATATAATAAAGAAACATTAAATTATATTGAGCATATAGATTGGGCTACATATAAAATATAATATTCCGGTAATTTTTACCGGAATATTATTTTTTTTATTTCTATGAATATTACTCCCGACCGCACACCGGTCGGGAGAGTATGAATATTACTCCCGACCGCACACCGGTCGAGAAAGTATGAATATTACTCCCGACCGCACACCGGTCGGGAGAGTATGAATATTACTCCCGACCGCAAACCGGTCGAGAAAGTATGAATATTACTTCCGACCACAAAGTGGTCGGGAATCTTTGAATATTATTTTTGACCAATCGGCGGTCGATATTTCTTGTAGTTCCCGACCACGTGTTGGCCGGGAAATGCAAATTATTTAAAATATATACGGGATGGTTTCTCGACCAAATTGCAGTCGGGAATATTACTCCCGACCGCCATGTGGTCGGACGCTGGCCCGTAGCCCGGTTTTGCAACCGGGCTACAACCCGACCAGATTCTGGTCGGGAATAATCTCCCGACCGCGTGGCGGACGGGTATTATCCCGACCAAACTGCGGTCGGGAATTGTTTCTCGACCAAATTGCGGTCGGGAATGTTATGACCAGGCTCCGGTCGATATTTTGTGGTCGGGAAAAGTATTGCCGACCTATTGCGGTCGGGAATGTATTTCCGACCAGACTTTATCCGACCGCAGCTTCGCGACCGCCCTGCGGTCGGGAATGGGCTTTTCCCGACCGCAGGAGGGCTTTTCCCGACCCGAGCTGCGGTCGGGAAAAGCCCCGTTTTCTTGTAGTGTAAGATTTCTTAGTTCTTATGTATAAATCTAATGAATAATCATAGAAAATTGGTAGAAGATAAACAAAAGAGTGACATTGAAGAAGAGTTGAAGCAAGAGGAGAACATAATTAAGTCAAAATTAAAATAATTACAAAAAATTGGAAGTGATTTAAGGATGATTACCTTTGTCTTCCCACCATAATAATTTAGAAAATATTATATAAAATGAATAATCATTAGAAGTTATGTATTTTTCTTTATTATAATCCATTTCTTTGTGTGAGAATTTTATACATATTTTTATTTTATGTGTTTATAATATACTAGTTTAGGTAATAACTGTTTATTTTTATATATAAGTTATTTTTCTTTTTTTTAGAAGCGCATTATAATGGCGCACTAAGACTGTAATTTTTTAAAATTGCCGCACTGGCGCACCCGCATCGGCACTCGCACCCGCATCCGCATCCGCCTCAGGTGACTTAGGTAGTGACCAACTTGTAGTATTCATGTACTATGATAAAGAGAAGTTGTTTCATAATTTGTTTCACCTTTTTTATGATAGGGGTATTTTTCACCATGGTAAGATGAAGCGGAAAGCTATGTGTCGGAACTTGAGAAATTACTGGAAAAAATGAAAGTTAATGTTTGGTTGTGGTTCAAAGCTAGACTTAGTGATTTGTCTTTTTTCTTACGGTCAATTCATCACCAGGCACAATTGTGTGTGAGGGAATTTCTTTTTCACTGATCCAAGTACTTCGTGTACTCAATCAGTTTTGTAATTCTACCATTTTTAATAAAATTCAATGGGTAACAAAAAAAATAATGTTTCGAGGAGTTCATTATATTAATAAATATAAAAACTTCCAGCCCTAATGGGCGTACAATATATATAAGATGTTATACAAATGTGTTCTCTCAATCGTGTAGAATTAATAAGAAAAGACCCCTGAGTTATCTAAAATCGGCAGAAAACCTTTTAATTTGTAGAAAAGAATAAGCCTAATATGAATTACACAAATGGGCAAAATAGAAGTATAAAAGACATGGTTTCGGAGAAAACTTTATTATTTGGTACTTGTTTTCTATTGATTACTTTTAAAAAAAGACTTATGTACAAATATCCTTTGTGTGACGAAATAACTGGCTAAACATTCGGTTGACAAATACTAAATATTTGTTTGAGAGGAAATTGACTAAAAATTATATAGAATCCTCAACAAGAGCTCTACAGCTGGAGTACTCCATGCTTTATTTTTGCACAATAGTAAATATTATACTTTACACTTTCTTTTGGAAACATAAGGAATCACATCTAGTCTAATCAATCTTAAGAGCTTCAAATTAAACCTTATAAGTTACATTACATCAATCGAATCCCCCAACTTTTTCTTTAAATCAACAACGCTACATATTAATTATTAACATCGTATACAAGTGTATATAATATAGACATACATTTATTATTATTTTAAAGTTAAATCACACGAGACCAGAAATAAAAGTAACCCCAGTCGAAGGCAACCACGAATTCCCGCCAATAAAATTCCCTACGGTAAACTTCACCGCTTCCTCGGCTCCAATCACATGAAACCCGGCCCATCCGACCCGACCCGAAACCCCGGCACTCGGACCCATATTCGCATACTCCGCAAAATAAAGCGACTTATATGTAGACCCGCTCGCCCCGGGCCACTCGACCCACCCGCGACCCGAAATCACCCCATCGATATTCGTCTGCATGATCACCGCCCTGGAGTACTGCTTCCACGGCCTGCCTAAATAAGCCTTGTGCGAATCCTTGCCGGACAAAAAGTCCGACGCGACTGTGATCCGACTGTTTTGGACGCTGAACCCGGTGCTTTGACCTGGATCCGAACGACCGTTGGCCAAGATTACGTTGTACGAGCCTCCGCTGCGTGGGCGACGGAGCATCAGATTGCAGCTCTGGAACATGGCGGCGGCGTTGCCGAAGATGAAGTCGATAGTGCCGTAAATGTCGCATTCGCGGTAGAATTGGCGATCGGATAGGGCGTAGAGCGTGTCCTTAATTGTGTCAAAAATCATATAAAAATTAATAAATGTTTTAATAAAATCTTAATTAGTTTTTGGGAGATACACTAACTCAATATAAATAGTAACATATTTCAGATTAACAAGTTTCGCGCGAGTTCATCTTTTAATTATTGTGACATAAAAATATCACATATCAGTTGTTAAAAAAAGATTTACAACGAAAAAGGCGTGTATTTTTATAATGTATGTATATATAAATTAATATATATATCAAACCTTTTGAATAATCTAAGCTTTCAGATGTAATGATTATATATATATATATATATATATATATATATATATATATACCTGATAACCAGCTATGCTGCACCTATAGAGAACTGAGTGGTCGGAGGCGATTGTTAGAGCCACGGCTTGGTGGTTATCGGGGCCGGCCGTGTTTTGGAAGCCGATATCACGTGCTATGAATCCGTCGCCGCTAATTGCTGTTACATTAATTAAGTAAAGCATAAGCTAATTTTGACTGAGATTTAAGAGTAGATTGCATAAGTACCATTCTGTTTTCTTGATTATATTGGCATAATTCCATACCAAACTTCCAAAATAGCAATTTTTTTCTACTAATTAATTCACATTTCACACCAATTGAAAAAACATCAAAAGATAACATTTACTTTGTTTAATGCATAAAGAGTTAAGTAGAATTCAATATCATAAACATTATATTTTTCATCAAAGTTTTGAAGAACAATAATTCTTAGATATGTAAAAAGAAGGATTTATATTTAGCAAAATCTTTAAGAATAGCTTTATTATTATTCACTTCAGTATACACTTTGGAAGGGGTATACGGAGTAAAACTAACGTCGTCATGCATAAATTCAAATGTATATAATATGTTTGAGGTTGATTTTGAGCATATATATTTAGGTTCTTTCACTTTACTGACGTGAGATTGCCTTAATTGGAACAACTCGAGGCAACTCCTTAACAGTTAACACACGCTTCTTTAATTTCGAGTATGATTAAGAGTTCATTAACGCTTGAAAATATCGGTAGACGTTTCTTTCAATTTCGAATAAAAAGTTAAGTGATGCTTACAAAAATGAAACATCAATAGTGAGTTAGTGACAGCAATTTACCCCAAAAGAAAAAGTTAAAAGACAGCAAATGTCAGAAATATTAGCACTTTAAAATCTCCAAAATTATTATCATAGATGCGATGCTTTAAATATCGTTTAAATCTTCTTTCTCAAATTTGTGTCATGGTGATGATCTTTAAGGGGTGTTTTTATAGAACCTTTTTCGTCTTTCTTTAATTTCTTCTCAAGCTACTTAAAGTAATAATTAAGTGTGGAAAATACATAATAAGAATTAAAACTATCATATCTTTAAAAAAATTACATACCACCCTATACCCCTTTTATGTTTGTGCTTTTAAAAACACTAAAATAAACGTAAGCAAAAGTCAATAATACAAACACTAAAAACATACCTACCACACGGGCCTCTAAATTAAAGCCATTATATTAAGCATTTTTCTTAACCATTTACGTTAATATTTTGTCCGCTTTACGTATCAAAATTCATCTAATCACCAACTATAGCATGCATTAAGATTCTATCATATGTTAGTTATAATGGTGCAACAAAAGTTTATATACTATCTAATTTCACGAAGAAGATTTGGGTCGTTTTCTAGAAAAAATAATTCTGATTGCACGTAATTTAATTTGCTTTAAAAAGTTATAGTACTCATGCATCAAAAATAGAAATATAAGTTTAGACATTAAAAAGTTCAAATCAACTTGTTGAGAGTAGAGAGAGAGAGAGAGAGAGAGAGAGAGAGAGAGAGAGAGAGAGAGATTGATCACACTCACTAAAAGTCGCTGTCCCTCGTAGAGAATAGCCCTTAGCATCACTACCACTTCCGGTAATAACAGTAGAATATTTCCCATCACCAATCAACGTAATCCCATCTCTATCAGTTTTAATCTTCTCATTATAAGTCCCTGATTTCACGTAAATCACGAATCGACCCCCACCACCACCGGCCGCCTCAATCGCCTCACTAACCGTCGTAAAATCCCCACTACCGTCTTTCGCCACAACCACATTCGCCTTAATCGCTCCCACACCACTCTGCAGCAATTTTCTATCGTTAGTCGATACCCACATCGGAAAATTACTACCGCTCTCAGCTTGTTGTTGTTGTTTATTAAGAAGCCTTCGTCCGTTAATTTTTTTGTTGTTATTGTGGGATATTCGATTCGACAGGGCTAATGCATTACTACTTAGTTTGGACAAATAATCCATTTTGTTGTGAATTTCGGACATGAAGGGATTTGTAGGGACATGAGCGGTAGTTGTGTCTTTGCATGTTTGATGGTATGTAAGAACGGAGCTGAGCCATGTCTGAATGTCGGATTTGTGGGCTTGTGGAGATTTTTGGAGGGCGTTTAGGGCCTTATTCAGTTTCTTCACCGACAATTTCACTAGCTCGTGACACGAATCTGTTACATATGGAATAAGAGTAAATTATTAGCACTTGTATTTGACTAGATTTGTCTCACAAATTGGATATCAATATATCATATTACATATCTTTAATTATATGTAAATTAAGAAAATGGCTATGATATAATTAGCATGGTGGACTGGAATCTAAGGGCGTACGTTCTGATTTCCTAATTTTAAGAATTTTTTGGCAAGGTTGTCATATCTTTTCCAACACGATCTGAAAAGTTCGTTAAAATTGTTGATGAAACGAATGAGAAAAATATTTTTTAGTTCGTTTCTTTCGATGGGTTGAAACTTGAAAGCTGAGTGATGAAGACGTGTAGTGTCGATAAATATTTAGGAACCATTATTAATTAGGAAATGTTTATATCCATGCTATCTATTAAGCATTAATTAACAGTCCTTCAGCAGATACCTATATTCGTATACATTTAAAAATGGAGACATGATTTTTGTGGGAAAAAAAGAACTTAAAACATACTATATTTAGATAAAAATATCTATTTAAAAATAACACAGTTAAAAAGAAATATGTAGGTACAATTATTATTATTTTTTATAAAGATGCGTTGGTTTAATTATTTCGATATACTTTGAGTAATTAAAAATCAAAAGATAAACAATTTTTTTGGTTAGGTGCAATTTACAGTGTAATTATAATTATAACATAATACATGACTAAAATATATAATTGGACAATAATTCATTCCACATGCGAACACATTAGAGGATCGATTGTCTTAGAAGTCCCCCCCCCCCCCCCCCCCATGTAACTAATGAGATTATTAGACTAGTCAATAAGTAATAAAATAATTAAAATTATACGATATCTCCCCTTCTGATAATTTTTTTTTGGATATCTCCCCTGGATATATTCATGAAATATTCAATCGAAACTTATTGAAAACGCATAACATTGCATGTTACCTATGGCCGATCGGGCGAGTTGCGCTTCAATAGAGATGAAATGGAATCCAAGACTCTTGAAGCGCGAGACCGGAAGGGTGGTCTCGGAGATAGTCTTGTTAACAAGTGCATAAACGAAATCAACATGTTGATTTTCTGTCAAGGTTTCGACACACAAGGTTGGGTACCTTGTGTACCCACAATGAGTTCTAACATTCTCTTCATAACCAACGCTATTGTGATCTGTTGCATGGCACGGTACTAGTGTACTCGATCCTAATAATGCCAGTAGTACACAAAGGACAATGATGCATTTTGTGGTGCCCATTTTGCTGAAAAAGCAAAGTTAAATTTTGGCTGCTAGGTACAGCTTTTGTGCTTGTAACAATATTGATGATATTATATGTGAATGAATGGGGTTACGGGCATAGGCCTTTTATAAGTGGATGAATCTATATTTGATGTATGTCGATTAATTACGTCATTTTTTATGAGTTAGGTTGGCAGTCATTTGTCTTGTTACGCTTTTTCCATGTTCTCATTAATGGATAAGTAGTTGGATTTTGTTTGGAGAAACTCTTTTCAAGCACCAACTAATTGATTGATTTTTGTTATTGAGAATAATATAATTACAAAATTTGCATTTTTTGTAATTATGAAGGTAGTAAAATTTCTATCGCTAGAAAGTGAGTAAGCAACAAATATTTCAAGAGTATTTAAGCATTAATAAATGCTTGATAATATATAAAATCTATAAATATTAATCATATTCATAAACTTAAACTTTTCGATGAGATCCAATTTAGTACAACATAAGAGGTTGGATCGAAGAGGGTGTCTTAACTTCGAATTCTATTGCCGCCTATGTACTTATAAGAATATCGTGGCAATTATATTCAAGAATACTTCTTTTAATGAATAATTCGTACTTCACGTACAAAAAAAGAAGAATCATACGTTATTTTTGCTTGACCTACGTATATCCTAAATCCTAATACACTAAAAAAAAAAACAAATTGGTTGTAAATTGTAATCAAAACAGACAGGCTTCCAGAATAACTACTATCTTTTCATTCAATTGTTCAAAATCTATATATGTATGTGTTGTTTATTTTCTATTTGTGTTCGATTTTAATGGTAATTAAGATCTATTTACGTGAACTGAGTTTAAGGTGTGAGTTTTTTTTTTTTTTTTTTCATTTGTCAAAATTGAAAGTGTAAGTACAGCTGTACAATTCTTTACAAAATTCGCTTGATATACATAGACAAATATATATAGAGGGTCTTATTGATTTCTGGTCTTATATCATACTTAAATGCTTTTTAAGTTATATGATATCAGACTCTAATTAACAGCTTATAAATATTGTTGTGAACGCCTACCAGACTTTAAGATAGGCTTAGCTAGGCAAGGTGTTTAATTTGATGGACTGTCGTCTAATTATTTCATAAATTAATCCACCCTTGTGATTAAATATGCATGTGTGTAGTTCCGTTTCCTCTTTAATGATATTTGAGTAGCATGATTAATGGTACTAACGGCCACCTTCAAGTATCAAAAGACGTTGACTCTCATAATAGTTATTATGCCGGGTTATCGGGTTTAATTTGTGAAACCACACTACGGAGCCAAATTTCTATATTTCCAAATCATATATATAGGGACATGTAACATGTATAGCCCCATATAAATTAATCTTCCATATTAACTTATAAAATTAATTATCTTAATTACTAATAAAATATAATGACACACTTTTTCCTCTTCTCTCTCATGGAATTGTAAATCTGTAAATGTGACACTTTTACGAAAATTTAAAATAGTTGTAAAGCGCACTAAATTATCACAAAAACAAAAATTCGATACCAGCGATTTGGAGAAGAAATTATGTACCAACGAAGATTTCATTCCACAATTGAAGAATATGATTTATGCTGGAAATTCACTGGATTTATGTATTTATTAGCAAAACTATCGAAGACTATGGAAAACATATATGCTGAAAATTAAACATAATGTATTATGAGAATATGAAACAATATAAAAATTATATATAATGGTATTTTGGGTTACACCGAGAGAGAGAGAGAGAAAGAAGAGACAGGGAAGAATTATTTTTTACCGTGTGTATTTTATTAGTAATTAAACACAATTATTAACTTGATGAGTTAATGTGGGAGGTGGGAGATTAATTTATGTGGGTCAATACATGTCACATGTCCCTATATGATCGAGTGAGGAGGGAAGGAAATAGAATGTGGAAATAGAAAAATTTCGCTCATGTTCACGGGGTAGATGATGTCAATTGTTGCGCAGAGTATGTAATACGAAGACCAAAAATTATAAACATGATTTGTTTACATTTGTTACTAAGCCATGCATGTTTTCATTTCATTTTGATGCCTCAACAATAACAACAACGAACGAGATGACCAAATGAATAAAAGATGATTGTAATCAACAATACTACAATTTACAGGTTTCACAATATTAATGTAATTGAAAACCATTTCTTCTTTTGTGGAATATTAATCCAACTTAATTAGTTTAAAGCCTAGGAGTAGGATTAGATCGAAAAATTTGGTTGATCGTTTCGTGCTTTCCAAGTCGATCGGATCTTGTACCTTTTACTTGTTAACTACGCCTAATTTTATTTCTCATGCATGGGTTCTGTAATTTTGAACTTGTACAATTATGAATTTATGACACACACACACACACACACACACACACATATATATATATATATATATATATATATATATATATATATATAATACTGCGACAATACGCGTTGTATTATATAAATTATTTTGTTATATAGTATTAATGGGTGACATGCTGCGGGCCTTGGCTTTATCAAATCAATTCAGAATTGTTGGTTTTTAGTTATCGTCGTGTGTGCTTTAATCAAAATTCTTTACGACTGTAAACTACATATTTTCAGGTCAACCATTAGTCCACGGTTGTAGATAAATTAGAATTATTTCTAATGGATGATATGATCTTAATGCACTGACACTCAATAATAGAAGGAGATAGCTATAGGCAGCCAACGGTCCCCTTCATTGATTGTCTTTATAAATATATATTATCGGATGAAATTATATATAGAGTATATACATGTTTACTCTTTGAACTATATACAAAATAGAACCAATAATAAAAAGCTTGTTGCTTAAGAGAAGTAAACTATACGTTAAAGAAGAATGTTAAAAGGAACAAGAAAACCGCGATTTTAAAAAGAAAAAAGTGATAAATCCATTTGTCTTTAATATGAGGTACATTTTAATATTTCCGGACTTTTTATCCCTATTAAGTAACCATAGAGGAATTTGATTTTTCCCACAGATTTTTTTTTCTGCCTCTTATGTACAATACATGCACTTTTTTTTTGGCCTAAGAACCTATACATATACATTGATTATTTAACTTATAATGATTTTTGAAAGCCTAAAAGTAACTTCTCCACGATAATTTCACCTTTTCATTCTGGTTCTGCTTCTTGCTGCACTGCAAAAAGACTTTCGAAAAGAAAAAATATGAGATCTTAAGAGAGGAAACAAGTTTTGCTAGTCTTAAGATGTTCAATTCCAAACCTTTTTAGACATTTTAAGTTTGCAGGCTGGTGAGGAGCGAAAAAATGGACTATAAATTTTGTCATTGTCGAATATTCACTCCCCCAATACGCGGGCCACATTGACGTGAAAGATTGGGCTACAAATTATGCATAATATCGAATTTGGAGATTCGACTTGTTCATGTTTTTAAGCAATAGGCATGTCGAATTTGGATATTCTACATGTTTCTGTTTTTCGCGGGCATGTCGAATTTGGAAACTCCACATCAAAATTCAACATGCCCGCATTAAATGTGGGGCACTGTTTGCCTGGACGCCTATAAATAGGGGGTGGGGTGCTTATAGTCCTCAGTGCATCCTTGGAGAAACTCTGCTAAATTTTGAGAGCCTATATCGAATTTGAGAGGTATGTCGAGCATAAAAATTTGAGATGCTCGTGAATTCGATATGTATTTAAATTTGACATATCTGAAAATTTTGACATGTTATACTCAATAACTTTTTATGACTTCGAAATTTCGTGTAGGTATTCAACAACTTCGTGACTATCAATCAAGGTGGGAGTCACTTGCATGATTTTACCTTTTCTTTTTCTTTTTATTTTGTGTATTTCATTTAGGGTAGTTCCCCTCTGTTTTTTTTTAGTTTGAGTCATATATCGACGAGGTGATAGTAGTTTACTTTTAAGTTACGGTTGGGAGAGCCGTCCGGGCAAGTTAAGGAAAGAGAGTATAACACCGACTCGTGCAAATATCCTTCATCATGGTCAGGGTGTTGATGGGCAGGAGGAGGGGGTCCCTTTAGAATACGATCATGACACTAGATTGCTAGCAAAGCAATATGGTCTTGTACGAGGAGTTGGATTGTCAGGTTCCTAGTCTTGGAGAATTTGACTAGGATGAAGGGACAAATTCTACGACCAAGTGGTATTAGACGACCCAACTATATAGTGATATAGAATCATATATCATGCGTATGCCCAAGTTTTATTGGAGAAGTTATCATCTCGATGGGTACAAGATCAAGTTTCATGAGAAGCACAAGCAGATGCATACGCTGCCTCTTGGATGGATGACCATTAATGCGTAGCATTTCGTGAACGGTCTCCACTTCCCCATTCTAACTGAGGTTGCATTATTTTTGAAGAGTTAAGGCGTGTCTTTGCCCAATTGTCACCAAACTCTGTGGGGGCTGTATTGTGGCTTTTATTCTTATAATAAAATATTTCCAGGTACCTTACGGCCCGACGAAGTTCTAGAGACTGTTCACTATGGTGACTGGTGACTAACAAGAAGGGAGGGATAAGGGGTTTTTCTTTGTGTTGACGCAATGCTATCATAGTTTCGTAAGTGAATGGCAAAGTTGATATGGAATACAAGGGAAGAAGGAGTTATTTTATATGAAGGAAAAGACTATGGCAAAGTTTGATTTAGGGCGTATAGCTCTTTGATTGGGTAGAAGGGTTTATTAACATCCTCACTAATCTTGCGAACTGATGACGCATGACGAAGTAATTAAGGAGGATGAGGGGGGGCTATCCCTCAGACCTTACATTGAAGGACACACGCTTGGTATAGAGTGGCTATTAGTATGGTTGTAGGATGTAGATTAATTTTGTTGGTCGTTTATTGACTCTGTTGTGTCCATGTTGCAGTTGCTCTGGTTATGGGTTGACATAACCAAATAAGGAAATTGGCATCGGCGGGGACCGAGCAGTTACGTGCTGCAGTAGCACCTAACGCAGGAGGAGACATGGTGATACCAGAGAAAACCCGAAGAAGGAAGGGTCATCGGACCAACCTGAGGGATCCTTTTAAATCCCAACTAGAGGAAAGCGAGGCTCATGAGGATCACATAGGTTCTGGTGAGGATGCTGAGACGGGGGTGAGCTAAGGGTGTTTGGCCAACCTGGCAATGTCACTAGCCTTGGGCCAAGTTTCATGCCCATCGTGGACCTGAAGTGCTGTAGGGCCCCCTCAGGGGGTAACTGGGCGTAAACAAACTGCCCCAAAAGAGGGTGCTTCACAACCAACCAGCCAATGCCCTATTCTGAACGTAAGGGCCTATGAGTTCTCAGAAGAAGAGGCAGTGAGAAGGATGTGGTCTTCTTTCCTGTGTTGGCACAAGAGCCGCTCTCCATCCAGAAAGCTAGAAAGAAATTGGACTAGATGGTGTCCATATGTACCAAGACATAAGTTACCAGCTTCAAGGTATCAAATTGTAATGCAATATTATGTTCGTATACTAACATCAACCTGCTTTCAGGTTGGTAAGGTGATGGCCATGAGCATGGATATTGTGGAACATATGGAAGCGGATGAGATTGAGACTGTGTACAAGCTAATGGAGCGAGTTAATGAGCTCTCTACCTATGACCTTGAGGTGAATAAGGCAGCCATTGTTGATAAAGAAAGGGCCTTAATTAAGGTTAAAGAGGCGAATGACACAATCCATGCCACTCGTGCCGAGGTGAGTGTTGTGAAGACGAACGAGGAGAAATTAGGCAGGCGACCAAGAAGGCCACTACGAGAGAGATGCTACGACCAAACGAGTGAAAGAGCCGGAGGTACTTGTCACTCGGCTCGGGGCTAGCGTCGAAGTGGTTCAGGCCATTGGGAGAATGAAGGCTCTAACTGAGGTACTGTAGTCGTATTTCTTTGATGACGTTATAATAAAGGATAGGTGAAACTTATCTAACCCACATATCTGTTGTCAAGGCCCCCTAAAAAGCAAGTGCTTAAAATTAACAAGCAATTCATGCCAAGTGCGACCTTTCAGATCATCAGTATTAAGCGTGGCCTGGAGAACTCCAAAAAGGCTGAGGCCTTAATGGTAGCTCAAATAAGGACGATGGGCTGACTGCATAGTTTGATGCAGAGCGATTTGGACATGTCATGTGGCCTATATCTAAAGCCGATGGATGAGTCAGATGATGACGATGATTCGGCGCCTGATGTGTTTGGCCCCCTCCTCAAAGATAAAGGTTTGGTGCTTATTGGCATGCCAGGTGCGCCCCCTCTTGCCCCAAAACTGGATGTGTGGCTGAAAACCCTGGTGGATGAGATCGATCGGTACGGGTCTCAGCCTGCCTGCGAGGAGTAACCATAGGTTGAACAACCATATTAGGTCTAATCCACCGAACCTTTTTGGGTAGGTGATTCTAGGATACCGTTTCGGGTATAGTTCACCATACACAATTGAGTTGTAGGTGCTTAAGGATACCTTTGAGGTATGGTCCACTGTATCTTGAGAGACATGCGCTTTAGCATACCTTTTAAGGTATGGTCCATCGTGTCTTGAGAGGCAAGCGCTTTAGGATACCTTTTGAGGTATGGTCCACCATACTTTGAGAGGAAGACGCTTTAGGATACCTTTTGAGGTATGTTCGCTTTACGATACCTTTCGAGGTATGGTCCACCGTACCTTGAGAGACATGTGCTTTAGGATACCTTTTGAGGTATGGTCTATCGTACCTTGAGAGGCAAGCGCTTTAGGATACCTTAATAGGTATGATCCACCGTACCTTGAGAGGTAGGCGCTTTTGGGTATACCGTCACTATTGCGCGTAAGACACCGTAAAAGATATGTTGTATTAAGACCAGTCGTGTAAGATTGATGATTCAAAGACAAATGATAAAGATATTGATTATAAGGGGATGGGTTCGATGGTGTTTTGGGTTGCCTACGTATCCCTCATTTAAATATAGGAATCGAACCGCCATAGTTCATTGTCTTAGTTACAAACCAGCCCGAGTAGGGGGCAGTTTAGGTAGTAAAAAAATGTTCACGAATAAAAGAATTTGTTTGTGCTTAATTTAAAGCAGTAAACTAGAAGTTGGTGATGTAGCAGGGTCATTCCACCATGGCATGATTGCCCAGAGCCAAAGCAACTAATGCCACCTTATCCTCTTCCATGTGGTCTTCAAGGTTGCCATATAACTGAGCTAAGCCTTCCTATGATTGGCCATGCTATCTCTTGTTCCATCAGGAGTGTGAAACTTCATCTTCTGATGGTAGGTCGAGACTACAACTCGAATATCATTCAGTGTAGGGCGTCCTATGACGACATTGAATGCAAAAGGCTCATCCACCACCAAATACTTGATGTTGATGGTCCTTCTTCTTGGTATGTGCCGAAATAGGTACGAAGGGTGACAAATTCTTGTGGTAGTACATCTGCCCCGCCAATACAATGCATCAAAGTGATCACCGACTAAATAATATTATGGCCCAAGGCTATCCTGTCCAAAGTTCCCAAGAATATGGTCTTCTTGGAGCTCCCATTATCTATCAGCCCCTTCATGACACCGTAGCTAGCAATATCTAGTGTAACCACGAGGGCAGTTTGGTTTACCTGCTTGAACGGCTTGGGGAGTGAGTTACATCAGATTCTTTTTGGTAAATATTATCTCTTCCTCAAACATCTCCCCGATCTCCAGCAAGCTCGTATATCGAAAGAATCTATTAACATCTCTCTTTCTCATGATCCTCTTACACCCTTTGTCCGAATCCGCGCCTATCAGGCCTTTTGCTATCATGTTGATATTACCTCTTGTCGGGGGATTGACCGTACTTTATTTGTAGTGGTCGGGTGCCTCAATGGCCTATTGCTTGTCCCTTCATGGCAAACGGGACCGTGAGCGACGATTGTCACTTTGATCGCCCAAGTATTTCAAATCCCTAACATATTTTGCCAATTTCCCTTCTTAGATGAGCCTCTCGGTTGCCTCATTCAGATCATTGCAGTCTTCAGTGTCATGGCCATTCGAGTGATGGTACTTGTAGTGATTCTTCGAGTATCTCGTGGTAGCCGAATCTTTCATTCTCATTGGCTCGTTCAGCAAAGCCTACTTCTGTGCAATAGCAAAGATAGTCATGATATCCTTGCTCAAAGGTGTATATCGCCTTTGGGATTTCTTGTCAGGGCGGTCATTCCTGTCTCTGTCCTCCATTCCCCTCCCCACCCCTATCATCTTTCCCGCCATTCAGCCCATTCTTGTCTCTATTCCCCCTATATCATCTTTCACTTTTACTCTGTTCTGAGAGAGATTCTCAGTGTTCTTGGTTGCCATCATCTCGTCGTGGTGCATGGTTTTTTGGTCAGCTCATTGATTTGATCAATGATCATTGGGTTATCGTTAAGTAGTGCAAAGCGAAGCAGCTTCTGTTTGGTTGCTGAACTCTCCTTTTGGCTCATCCACCTTCAACATCTCTTCATTGAACCTTTTCATGAAGTCACTCAGTGTTTCCTTCTTGTTTTTCTTGATAGAGTAAAGGCGGTTGTTGTTGGTTGTGGTCGTTTTAATACTGGAGAATTGGCTCTCAAATTTCCTCCTAAGATGCTCATAGCTAACAATCAAGCTGACGAGTATCCTTGAAAATCAATCAAGGGTTGCCCCAAAATCAGTGGAGAAGCTTTTCAACTATTAAAATCTACGTATGAGAAAGATAACTTTTCTACTTAAGATATAAATGAATCGCAATTCACAATGTTGTTTAAAATTCAATAAATATACCAAAAATAAAATACAGTAACATAAATATCTCAAAAAAAGAATTGACCAACATTAACTTCAAATGAATAGCAATAAACAAGCAAGTTAAATACTTATAAATAATACAAGAAACCGTTTCTACCTCAAAAATTAGAATTTAAGTCAGAGTTTCATGCACATATATAAAAATTGCGTGTCGTGAGAAATAAAACTAAATAACATTTAGGTGAAGATATATTTATGTGTGTGTGTGAGTATAATATATATATATATATATATATATATATATATATATATACATGCTAAAACATGCATGTAAAATCTAGTGTATGTAGGATTAAAATGGAGTTGCCGTGTTTAATTTATAGACCATATTTTCTTAAAAAAATGTTTGGTTATATATGTATATGTTCATATTTATATATTAAATGGATACAAATGTAAATGTACGGCTTTGTAAATAATATTTGATAGCTTAGCAAACTTTATAACATAATTTTGAAATGATAAATATGCACACAAAAATAGAAAAATATTGATATATATATATATATATAATATTAAATGCATTCACGTGGTTACAGATTTTTTTTAATAAACCTCATTATTGTTGAACCTACCAAAAAACTAATTGAAGAATAACTTTTTTGAGATCATATGAATTAAGAAAAATATTATAGTTTTTATAGAGATTGTATGCATGGTATTTTTTATAACAAGAGAATCTTTAATTTGTTATGCACAAGAGAAGATTTCTTTTCCTAAATCTAAGTAAATTAAGGAATTAAAGATTATCTATTGATTGGTTGAAAAGGGTAAATAGAGAATAATAGACATATTGCTCTATATGGGGGGATTTTGCTCTGTATATATCGCCTCCCTTTATTTAGTGTTTGCAATTCATGCTTTTACTTCTCCTACTCTAAAAAAAGTAAAAACAAAAAAGAAGAAGTCGAGAAGCATGTCATGAGGTGCTGCTATAAACTACTTCTACTTATATATTCCTTGCTATAATCTGCTTCTACTTATATATTCCTTAAATCTCTCTTAATATCCTATTTAAGCCTTAATTAATAATTGTAAATTTCAATTTTAACCTTTTTTTGTTGCACACTTAGTTGTTATGTTGTGGCTTTCACATCTGAAAGAGAATAAACTGTATCACTTGAAACTACTTTCTTAGCTTACAACATTTTAAAAGCGATTTTTGGCCAATTAACGAGAATGCAAAATAAAATAAATGTTGGAATAAAATGATGAGC
Organism: Linaria vulgaris; assembly: GCA_948329865.1. Classification (NCBI taxonomy): domain Eukaryota; kingdom Viridiplantae; phylum Streptophyta; class Magnoliopsida; order Lamiales; family Plantaginaceae; genus Linaria; species Linaria vulgaris. Next base: position 83,904,440 of record OX415249.1, on the reverse strand, counting down.
AAATTATTTTTTTTGCCCTTTAATTTCGACTATGTTTGCCTTTTGCCCTTTAACTTTTCGGGCTCCACTTTTGCCCTGTAAGTTCAAAAAAAGTTGCAAAAAATGCTCGTTGGGCTATTTCTAAGGCCCGGTAACTGTGACGCTGACGTGGCAGCTGACTGAGACGCCACTGTACCAACACGTGGCGCCACGTAATTTTTTATTTTTTTATTTCTGCCAGGTATATATATATATACATATATACACACATATACATATATGTATATATACATATATACACACAAACCCTAAGCCCACCTACTACACCGGCGCCGCCACCACCACCTCCACCACCACGAATCACAGTCGCTGCCACCTCCACCACCACTAAAAAAAAAACAATTTGTCACCACCTCCCCTGCACCACCTCCCCGCACCACCTCCCCTGCACTCAACAGTCGCATCCTCTTCTCTTCTCAAAAATTTGTCTCGTACTATTTTGCTGCTACTCAGAGTTCTGATCGCCTGCTCCGCCGCCGCCACCTCCACCACCTCGGGTAGGGCCAACACCACCTCACGCCACCCCATACGTCCGTAATTCGCTTTCCCATCGAGTTTACACAAGAGCACAAGTATCAGCCACCGTTCGCGTAGTAATCGCCGCCGCGGAAGGATCCTCGCCGGCACCGAGGTAGGTGAAGCGAAATACGATTTCGGCAACGGAGTGTTCACCGATATCTAGTTATCCTTCTGAATCGCCGCCTCGAATTGGCTAAGCATCGCCCTCACCGCCTCGCCGAGCTTCACCCTCCCCGCCACGGCCTCAGATCTGACCCAACGAGAAAATCAGATCTGACCCAACGAGATCTGACCCAACGTGGTGGTGGAGGAGGCGGCGACGACGGTGATTCGTGGTGGTGGAGGTGGTGGCGCCGGCGTCGGTGTGGTGTGAGTGTATATATATATATATATGTGTGTGTATATATATACATATATATGCGTATATATATGTATATCTGTGCGTATATATATGTGTGTGTATGTATATATATGTGTATATATATGTGTGTGTGTAAAAAAAAATACATAAATGATGTGGCGCCACGTGTCGGTCCACGTCAGCGTCCACGTCAGCCAAACAGTAAGTGGGCCTGAGAAATAACCCAACGGGCATATTTGGTAAAAAATATAAGAATTATAGGGCAAAAGTGGAGTCCGAAAAGTTAAAGGGCAAAAGGCAAACATAGTCGAAATTAAAGGGCAGAAAAAGTAATTTGCTCTAAAATGATTAAAAAAAGTGTGAAATTAGATACTCTTAGTGTCCTTTTATCGGAGCAAAATCTCTCTCTTCCCTCTCTTTTCCTCAATTTCCCTCTCTTTTCCTCAATCACATAGTGACTTGTGACATGTAAATGGCCACATAAATTAATATCCCAAATTATCCATTAAATTAATCTCTTCCCATTGCGTTAATTTCATGTAGATGGCTTAAATTAATCTCTTCCCATTTCTTGATTTTCTTTTTTGTGGAAGAGTTAATTTTATGTATAGGCCCCCCTTATTTTTTTTTTTAAATTGATCTACTTATATGTAATTCTTAACGGTAAACATAAGGAATAGATATATTTAAATTATAGAAGCATAATCTTATAAAAGATAATAACAAATCTTATCGTAATAATTAACGCTATTATTTAACTTCAAAACTCTAATATCTAAGAAAAGATAAGAGCAAATCATCATATCTTATTAGTAATATAATTAACGACTTTTCCTTATACAAATAACTTGTAATTAAATTGCCAAAACTATCCTTTATTATTCTAGCAAGAAAACAGTTTGTTATTTTAATTAGAAAAAAAAGAGTCCCTTGTGACGATAAAATTTGATTTTACTAGCGAAAAATGATTTTTTTGTAATTTTATTTGAAGAAAGAGAATAATTAATTTCATATATAGACTAATTAAATCAATTGATGGATTAATGTGGGGGTTATTTTATGTGGGCTTTTACTTGCCACATGTCACAATGTGATTGAGGGAAGAGAGAATAGAAGAGAAAATGGACCAGATAAATTTTGCTCCTTTTCTCGTACTGATCATCGTATCTGCACTATGTATTAGATCTACAGTAGCATCCTATATAAAAATAAACACTCACACTAATCGGCTGACGATATGTGATATATAATTTATTTTTGTGCTACTGTAGAATTACTAGATAAGTAGTCCATGCATGCCGATAAAGTGTATTCTCATAGTTAATTAGTATGAAAAGCTTACCAACAAATCAATTCTGTTTCATATATATTAGATAAGTATTATAGTCTTTTACGTCAACTATAGGACGTTAAGTTTAGACTTAGAGTAGCCTCATGGGCTACTTAACATTATAAGATTATTTTACAAGAAGAATTTTGATAAACATATTATTTATATAGGAAATAAAAAGAATTTAACGCCGGTGACACCCAATCAAATGATATAATTTTATAGTTCGATTCAAATTAAAACAGTTCAGACCAAATTAGCCACCGATTTTTGAACGTTTCATCCATAATCTCATAGTGCTAATAATAAATTATTGTTCACTGTCTTCAACATCATAACGTTATAATCAGTTAGTATGTCTTAATCAAAAACAAAATAAATTTAGTATGTCTTAATCTCAGTAAGATTTAGTTTATTTTTGCATGAGGAGAATAATTAGAATGATCGCACTGTTCAAATTAAAAGGAATTACTTTTGTTATAACAAAGACGTATAACAATTTTTACTGGAAAATAATGTAATAAAAGTTAGAAATTTCGGCAAACAACCTGAAATTACGATCACGAATTATCAAAATCATCATCTCAATTTATCCAGCCAAACGCGTTGTATACGTATATCAAAAGGAATGTTAATTACTAAGTCCAGTTTTGTAAAAGACGAACCTTCCGAAATCTACGTCAAATAATAATGAATCAACAAAAGGAACACGATACCAATTAAGTGATTACATATGTCGAGTGACCTTTCCCATACTACTTTAGAAACCTTGTCTTATCATGACCATAAAGTAACACAAAATCCTTTCTTTTTTTTTTTTTTTCTCACCAAGTTTTTGTAGTTATTATTTTTTTTTCTTCGTAATTTCAGTATTACATTCTAGAAAATATATTTCACTTAATTATGACGACTTAAAGCATAAGTAATCGTTTGTCCAATCAAATATGACATGACTTTAAATGTGTGAATTAGCCAATCAAAATCTAATAATGTTCTTCCAAGGTTCTAGTTAAAGTAGCCTAGCTAAGCAATAATGTGAAACAAGTCAGAATTAATTTGGACAATGACTTTTAAAAAGGTTACCAATAGCCGGGCAATAATTTTAACTAAAAGTTGAAAGTGACCGCCATATATTTGTAATTTCATCAAGTAATGGTTTCTCAACTTCTCTTGACACATTTTCTATCCAAACATAAAAACGTTTCTTGATATATTACCTTAGTGTCGTATTTAGGAATTCGAGATATATATATATATATATATATATATATGTATGTATGTATTATTGGTGATCAAGTTAAAACAAAATGATCGTTAGACCATGTCCAAACTTAACAAGCTACTAATCTAAGAATGAGGTCTTTCTCAAAAGATTTCTCTTTCCCTATCCTCTACGCTCATGTTGAATCTCATGATTCGTAATCGCAAGTGATCTTCATGATCAGAATTCACAATCGCAAAACAGAAAATTTAGAGAGAATCGAAATGTGCGCAAGATCGAGAAAAATAAATTAAACCGAATATTATTGAAATGAGGCGCATGATTCTGCCATTATTACACTTCGAGGAATCATCGCCATTCTTCTCCGTTAACAGATCGAAAAAGAAAAAGAGCAAAAAGTGAAAAATAAAACTAACTAACTGAGCTTTATATAACAGCTCGACTTACCTAAAATATAAAATGAAACTAAGTCTAACTAACTTGACTTTGACTAGTTGCCAAAAATAGAAATAATTTAAAATTGATTTTGAAAACTAATTTTGCTTAAATCTGATCGGCTAACACCCCCCGCAAGTGGGGCATGTATGTCCAAAATGCCCAACTTGAGCATCATGCGTGTGAATGGTTGTAATGGCAGTGGCTTTGTCAAGATATCAGCCACTTGGTGTTCATTTGATATGTGAATCACTTTGATGCATCCTTGTTGAACTTTTTCCCTTACAAAGAAACAATCTATCTGTAGGTGCTTTGTTTTCTCATGATGTACATGGTTGATAGCAATCCTTTCAACACTTTTGTTGTCTGTGTATAGTAGAGGAGTTTTCAAGTCAGTGAGTGAAAGATCTTTCAGGAGCTGAGTGATCCATACTATTTCACAGGTTGTGCTGGCTATTGCTCTGTATTCTGCTTCAGTTGAGCTTCTGCTTACTGTTGGCTGCTTCTTGGATTTCCAAGATACAAGTGAGTTGCCTAGATATAAAGCAAAGCCATTTATCCTTCTTCTTGTGTCTTCACAGTTACCCCAATCACTGTCACAGAAGGCTTTGATGTGGATATCCGAGTTTGCTGGTAGAAATAAACCTTTTTCAAGGGCTGATTTCAGATATCTCAGTACTTTGTGAGCTTGTTCAAGATACTGAGTTATTGGCATTGACATGTGACGTGTCAAGCATTGTATGCTGTATGAGAGATCTGGTCTTGTGATTGTAAGATAAAGCAACCTTCCCACTAATCTTTTGTATATAGAAGGATCAGAAGTAGGATCAGAGTCCATTGATCTTAGCTTTGTTTTAGGATCCATTGGAATGTTGCTTGGTTTGGAGCCTAAGTATCCGGATTCAGTGAGTATGTCCAGTGAGTACTTCCTTTGTGAAATGCATATTCCTTTGTTGTTTCTTGCCACTTCAATTCCCAAGATGTATTTTAAATCACCAAGGTCCTTGATGGTGAACTGCTCATCCAGATGCTGCTTGATCTTATTTATAGCTTCAATGCTGTTTCCAGTTAGTATTATATCATCAACATACACACACAAGGCAGTGAATGTGTGGTTTGTTTGATGAGTGAAGAGAGAAGGGTCACTGATAGACTGTTTGTAACCATAAGCAAGAAGGCATAAAGTTAACTTTGTGTACCACTGCCTGGATGCTTGTTTAAGTCCATAGAGGCTTTTCTTTAAAAGACACACTCTGTTGTCTTCTTTCTTGCAGTATCCTGGTGGTGGCTGCATATATATTTCTTCATCCAACCCTTTGAAGCAGCCACTGCAAGTAGTACCCTTACTGTTGTTATCTTTGCCACATGAGAGAAGGTGTCAAAATAGTCAAGGCCTTCCTCTTGTGTATATCCTTTGGCCACCAATCTTGCTTTGTATCTTTCAATACTTCCATCTGATTTGTATTGTACCTTGAATACCCATTTGCAGCCAATTGAGTGTTGTCCTTTTGGTAGAGTAGTTAGGTTCCAAGTCTTTGTCTTTTCAAGAGCCTGTATTTCACTATTCATGGCTTCTTGCCATTCTTTGTGTTGGCCTGCTTGTTTATATGTCTTGGGCTCATGGTTCACAATTATAGCTGCTGTGAATGCACTGTGATTTGGACTAAGTCTTGAGTTAATGATCTGATTCTCAATAGGATATCTAACAGTAGATGAGTTGTTTGCCTTGTGTAGAGATTTTGGGAGTGCATAGTCATATACTTTTAGATATGCAGGAGGAGCAACATTTCTTGAAGACTTTCTTACAGGAGCTTCATGTTCTGTAGTTGTAGCTGTATTGGGAAGATTGTCTGTTAAGACATGTTGCTGAGAGCTCTCATTGATAGTAGCCTCTTCATGGTTGCTATTTGCTGTAGATTCAAGAACATTGTTATCTATATGTTGATGAATATCTGGAGTTGATGGTAGAGAGTCTGAAGACTGCTGATTTTCTGAGTGCTGATCAGAGATTTCAGGAATGGCTTGTTGAGGTGGGATTTGAGTCTGTTGCCTTGTTGATATGAAAGTATCTGTGCATATTGTGATGGCTTCTGGAGTCTCCTGAGTTTGAAGTGCTGGCTTGAATTGAGTCTTTAGAGGGAATATTTGTTCATGAAACATGACATTTCTTGAGATGAATATCTCTTTTGTCAACATGTACATGACTTTATATCCCTTAGTTCCAGCAGGATAACTAATGAAAATGCACTGCCTTGCTCTTGGATCAAACGTTTGTCTTTGATTTTGAAGTGTTGAGGCATAGCATAGACATCCAAATGCTCTCAGTAGAGTGTAATCAGCTGGTTTGTTGAATAGAAGTTCATATAGAGACTTGTTTTTCAGAACCTTTGAAGGCAGTCTGTTTATGATGAATGTTGTTGTACTTAAGCAATTACTTCAGAAATCCAAGCTAACTCCAGACTGGAATCTTAGGGCTCTTGCAACCTGCAAAAGATGTTGATGCTTTCTTTCCACCAGACCATTCTATTGTGGTGTTTCCACACAATTGGTCTGATGGATAATGCCATGACAATTATAGAAGCCCTTCATAATAAACTCACAACCATTATCAGTTCTAATAACTTTGATATTAGCTTGAAACTGAGTATGAACAAGTTTATAAAAGTGAGGTAAATGCTGTTTAACTTCTAACTTTGCTTTCATTAAGTATGTCCAAGTACACCTTGTAAAGTCATCTACAATGGTGAGAAAGTATTTAAAACCTTCATGTGATGGATGTGCTAGGGGACCCCATATATCACAGTGTACAAGGTCAAAAGCTTTAACAATCACATAAGTACTAATAGGAAAATAAATTTTCTTCTGTTTGGCCAGGTGACAGACATCATAGTGTCTCTGTTTGTCAACTGCTGAAATAGAAATGCAAGGTATATTGGATAGCTTTTCTATAGAAGCATGGCCTAATATTAGGTGCCATATGCTGTTGTTATTGGTTGCTGAATTACAGGCAGCTTTATTAGTGTGAAGTACATAGAGGATGTTACTGATGTTAGCAGAACCAATCATCTTCTTGGTGATTGTGTCCTGCAAAATGCATGAGTTTGACATAAACATAAGCAATAATTTTGATTCTAGTGTGAGCTTAGATATTGACAGGAGATTATGAGCGAATGAAGGAACATACAGAACATTATGGAGAGTAATGTTTTCAAATAAAGTTACAGTCCCAATGTGTGTTACTAAAGTGGTGTTGTTATTAGGTAAGTGTATAACTATTGTAACAGGTTTTGGCTCACAAATAAACCAATTCTTAGTACAAACCATGTGGTTTGTAGCTCCTGTGTCAATTATCCATGAATCTGCATGTGAAGCTTGAGAAAGATATGCAAAATGAGGTTTAGAAATACCAGTAATAGTAGTTGCAGCAAAGTGAGGTTGCACAGCTGGATTCTGGTCATCATTCAAGCTTGTTGTCTTTTGGTCCTCCTATGCTTTCTGAAAGGCTAAGAATTGCTCAATGATGTCCTTAGAGGAGTTGGACATTAGCTGACTAGATGGGAAATCAGCTGAGCCATCAAGAGTGACAACATTGTTTGCTGAGTGTGTGGGCTGGTTTATCTTCCCTGTTGGTCCATCCCACCCAGGGGGTATTCATAGATTTGGAAGCATTTATCTATGGTGTGTCCAGTGTACCCACAGTGAGTACACCTCAGCTTTTTCTTTTCTTGCATTGAGAGTCTATATGACTTATTCTGAACAGACTGAGCAGACTGGTAAGCTGGAGCATACCTTGTTTGAGGATTCTAAAAGTTGCTTTGTGTGTTCCTGGTGAACATGGCTAGAGAGTCTGGATTTGGCATTGCAGTGTAGAGTGCTCTCTGGTTTTCCTCTTGCAACAACATTGAATAGACTTTGGAGAGAGATGGCAGAGGATTATAGAGTAATATCTGGCTTCTTAAGGCAGAAAATGAATCATTCAAACCAACCAAGAAATCAATCACACTGTCATATTGTTGTAAGTCTACCATCTCTGAGTTCATGTTGCAAGTACACAGACCACAAGAGCAGGAGATAATTGGTCTCTGGTTCAAGAATTCATCCGAGAGAGACCTAAAGTTAGCATAGTACTCAGTTACAGAAGCTGAACCCTGAGAGATCATTGAGATTGACTTCTGAAGATGATAAACTCTAGAACCATCAGACCTATCATATCTAGTTTTCATCTCCTGTCACAGTTCTAAGGCATTTTCATAAAATAAAAAACTCCTTTGCAGTTCTTTAGTCATTGAGTTGGACAACCAAGAGATAACCAAAGTGTTTGCTCTCATCCAACAAGTGTACAACTGATCATTCACTGGAGGTTGTGGCAGAGAACCATCAATAAACCTAATCTTGTTCTTTATCTTCAAAGCCATTACTATTCTTTTACTCCAAGAAATGTAATTGTTCCCATTAAAGAGGTCACTCACAATTGAATTACCAGAATTATCATTAGTACCCAAATAGTAAACTGAGGATGAATCCTCACTTGGGTTCTTTACTGCAGGAGCAGCTGGTACAGTAGTTGAATCAGATGCAGGGGTGGCCATGTTGGCAAAATTAACAATAGTGTGAATCAAACTTAGACAAATTCACAAGATTTCACAAATAGATGGCGATACAATACAACCGCACAAAGAATCAGCAACACAACCACTCAAAATCCCTCAAATTTCATAGAACAAATTTCTACACCAATTCACAGTAGTGCAATCGCAGCAAGAACACAGTCAAATAAGGATCGTAGTGCAACTAATCGAAATACGGAAGCGAAAAACAGTAATCAAAAACCTAATCGACCGATACCATGTTGAATCTCATGATTCGTAATCGAAAGTGATCTTCATGATCAGAATTCACAATCGCAAAACAGAAAATTTAGAGAGAATCGAAATGTGCGCAAGATCAAGAAAAAGAAATTAAACCGAATATTATTGAAATGAGGCGCATGATTCCGCCATTGTTACACTTCGAGGAATCATCGCCATTCTTCTCTGTTAACAGATCGAAAAAAAAGAGAGCAAAAAGTGAAAAATAAAACTAACTAACTGAGCTTTATATAACAGCTCGACTTACCTAAAATAGAAAATGAAACTAAGTCTAACTAGCTTGACTTTGACTAGTTGCCAAAAATAGAAATAATTTAAAATTGATTTTGAAAACTAATTTTGCTTAAATCTGATCGGCTAACAGCTCACTTTTGCTAACATATTCGCCAAACTATTAGCCGAACGGAGTATCCAATTGAACTTCACAGGCCACAACATTGTGATCAAATTTTTACACTCTTGAACTAGGCCGAGTCTATGATCCTGCGGCTCCACCTCACCATTAATAAGTTTGAACGCGATCAATGAGACCGTTTCCACTTCAATCTATGGCAGACGTCTTTCCTATGCAAGCTCCAACCCCCGGCTACTCCTTGGTTTTCACATGTAACTAAGCTCCCATATGTGTTCAACTTTACCCAACCGTGAGCCGATTTATTCCACTTCCGAGTTTCAGGCTATACAATTTTTCTTCTTTTTCCATCGCACAAATCTCTGCTCAACACCTTATTTGAAAGATAAAACTATTGCATCTTGTTCACCAAATGGCCCTTATTTTTTATTCGAGAAACTTTCATACACTCCTCGAATTCCTTATTTCTAGCTTTCTCAACCAACCACTTCGTCTTTTCCAGATTTCTAGTCGGCTTCTCTTTCTTCTCCATGCTCGGGTTCTTATCTGCACTCGCATTCGGACGTTTCCCTGTGTTGCATTTGTCTTCTATGTGGTCCTACGTTCCAACACTTATGACAAAGAGATGGTAGTTTCTCGTAGACAACCTGATATAGTTTGCCTTCTAATGCATGACCCAATTCGAGAGGAATATCTGTACGTATTGGGACGCAAAAACGTGCAAATTTACCCCTAGTCATATTGTGCGTATCTCCATCAATCTTTATCGTGTCTCCAACGAATGCCACTAGCGTCTGGATTATGGATTCCCTAAATAGTGCGACCGACAAGTTTAAAATTCGAACCCATGTGATTGCACTTTCCACCTTGTCCGTGTCTCCTCAAAAATCTGGGCTCCCTTTTTGGATAGAGAGGAAACTTCTCACCAACTGCCAGGGTCCTTCTGTGAGGATCATCTCCATTTTTCCGTGAGTTAAGCCCTTTCAAACATTAGCAACCAAAATCAAGATCAACCAACTCAAATTCACTCTCTAACGACCACATGAATTTCGTTTGGAGTGCGGCAAAGTACCATGACCAGCCTAAAGTATATATGATGATTGTATCTCTCCATTGGTTCGTCAATAGAGTTTCAAGCTCACTCGTGAAGTCAACCCTTTTGAACGGCATGTCCTCAGTAGGTTGTTGCACCATATGTTCCTTATTTCTTCCGAAGTTTTTAGGTCATCAATCTTCACGTCATTTCTCTTATTTCTCTCCGTAGTGATGGAAGCATACGTAATACTATTCAAATTAGGGTTCTTCCCATCCAAGTTTGATTCATGCATTATTTCATCCATGCCAACGTCTTCCACAAATGGGCATTATTTCATCTATGCATTAATTATATAGTTGATTATTCTCTACCATTATAGCCACAATCAATCTATTTATTGGCTTCTGTTGATTCAATAAGATACTTAGGATATATGAAATAATTTATATTATATTAATATAAGCATATCAACAATTACTCATAAAATTTAATAAATGTAATCCCCTCAGATTAAAAATGGGGAGAAAAGCATCAAATCCCCGATATTTGGAGTCATTTGCAGTAAATCCCCATAACTTTGGTCTTTAGCGGTTAATCCTCAACCTTTGTAATTTTGTGTAAAGTTGTCACTTATTCACATTTTTGCCGTAGGATTTTTGTAGACGTGCCAACATTTTTTTTACCTAAGATTGGCCAAATGGGGCAATTTGCACAAAATTGCAAAGGTTGAGGGGTTTACCGTCGAAGACCAAAGTTATGGTGGTTTGCTGCAAATAGGTCAAACTTTCGGGGTGTTGATGCTTTTTCCCTCTTAAAAAAAGGGTATAACTTAAAATATGACAAGGCATTAAATTATACATTAGAAATACCAAAGCGTGTTTTTAGTCCATTTTTCTTCTATAACTTGTTTGAGTTTATTTGTTGATTATTTTAGGAAAAAAATAATTGCACCTGAGTCACATGATACTTTTAATAAAAATAATACAGTTGCAATTATCCCTATGATATTAATTATTTTATAATGAACCCCTTCTGTAAAACTGGTCAATGAAACTCTCTTAATTAGCTTATCTCGATGTGATAATTAATAAAAATTCGTAATTTGGGTTTGTATTTAATCTGTTAGCTTTGTCCCACACTATCTTATGTAAAATTCTAATTTAATCAAAGTTTTATACAATTTAGCTACTACTTAGGATTTTCACTTATATGATTCTAATTTAACCTTATTTTTAATTTCAACATGTATATATTATCACCTATATATAATTGTAATTATTGGTATGAGTAAAAGTAGTAGTCAGTTACTGGAAAGACTAATAAATTTTAGATGTTTAATTTCTTCCATTTCTAAATGTATTTCTTAACGAATCAAGTGGAGCCAAATCTTATTTTGGAATATTTATGACATGCACTACAAGATTGGGGGTCATTCGCGACCGCCAGGGTGGTCGCGAATGACCCTCTGGCAATCGCGGAAGGCTATATGTAATCGTCCGGCGGTCGCCGGGGACTGGTTGCAGATGCGGCCTGTCGTACCCCATCCGCGACGGCCAGGCGGTCGAAGATGACCTTTACCGCAACCGCCAGGCGATCGCGAGTTTGCAGTCACGATCGCCTGCGATTGCGGAAGGCTTTCCGGCTATTCGTGACCGCATAAGCTTCATCAGTATTTAAAAACATAATGATATTCTGGTAATTTATCAGAATTTGTTTTTTAGAAATTACATATATGAGCAAACAAAGAATAATATGAAAAAAATAACTTAAATAAAAAGTAAAGATATGACAAATGAAATAAAATGAAAAAAGATGAAAAAGAAAAGAAGAGAAAGTTTAGTTTTATGTTTTAATTTTTTGGATTTGGGAAAAGAAAAGAGGAGAAAGTTTGGTTTTTTTCTTTAGAGTTGTGAAAGTGTTGTAGATTTGGAAAAAAAAAGAAGAAGATAAAGTGTTGGATTGTTTTTTAAAGTTGTGAAAGTGTTGGGTTTGGAGCGTATAATTTTAGTGTATTGAAAATTAGAGGGAAGAATGGTAGGTATATTTAGAATTTTGAGTGAAATTTTTGAATTTTCAGAAAATTGAAATCCCCCGCCCCAAACCCCCTAATTTCATGGCATTTTTCGACCGCCGGGCGGTTGCAAAGTAAGGTCGTCACCACCCGGCGGTTGCGAATAATATTAATGTTTTAAAATTATAATTTTTTAGAATGATCTTGATGTGTTTGTAGCTTTTGACAACAAGTATCATTATTACATATGAATTGAAGTAATAAATGATTACAACACGAATAATTGAGTTATAAAAATGGTAGATTAGATGTCATTGGACGAGTTATGAACGATGAACCTATTTTATGTTGTACAAGTAATCATCATATATACCAAGTTGTTTTAATTGTTATATGTGATTGTGCTTTACGTTAGAAATTTAAGTATAGATATTATTATGATGTTCAATTAGTAGATCATCTAAAGCATTATGTATATTTATGTATTTAATTAAGCATTACGTTTGATATTGTTAAAAATAGTTAAAAAATTAATTACGGACAGTTCCCTATTAATGATGCTTGATTTTGCAATAAAAACTTTTAAATTTGGCTCATTTTAACTATTATTGGGGTCATTATCAATTGAACAAACAACGTGACACAACTAATCAACCGAAATGCATTAATCCAAAACATGAATATTATTTGCAACTGTCGGACGGTTGCTAATAACCCACAATGGAAACCACTGGACGGTTGCGAATGGTCATTGCGACCGCCTGGCGATCGCGAATGCTATCTTTGTGACCGTCTGGCGGTTGTGAATAATATTTATGTTCAAAAGATGTGATTTTATGGATCGATCTTGATGTGTTTGTGATTTTTAACAACAAAACTCATTATTACATGTGAATTGAAGTAATAAATGATCACAACACCAGTAATTGAATTATCAAAATAGTAGATTATATGTGATTGAGCGAGTTATCAACGAGGAACGTATTTTATATATTACAACTAATCATCATACCTAGTAGTTATAATTACCATATGTATGATAAAAAATGCTTGATTGTGCAATAAAACCTTATAATTTGCCTCGTGTTAACTATATTATCAATTTAACATACAACGCGCCCTTAATAACTATCTGAAATGTACAAATTAAAGTCATGAATATTATTCGCAATCGCCCGGCGGTCACAAATGACCCTCTTTCGTGACCGACTGGCGGTTCTAGAGCAAGAGTAGCAACCGTCTAGCGGTTGCTACTAGCCAACGACTAGTAGCTTTCGCGACCGCCGGGCAGTTGCGAGCTGCCAGTTTCCCCATATAAATATACACCTCCCTCACTTTCATAATTCACTCCAATCTTCACCACTTTTTAAGGTACCCACATTTTACTAGCTCAAATATCTATTTTCAATTCTATATTTTGGTATCGTATGCTAACTTGTTTATTTATTTGTTGATAGATATTGTCGTAAATACATCGAGGCTACTCGTAGTGGACACAACATTCTTGAGGATCGTTATTTCGCGCTTCAAGAAGTATGTTGATCATTATATCACACTACAACCTTGTCATGCATGATAATATTACGTGTTAAATTGATAATTGTTCGTAGTATTAATTGTAATTATTTGCTTTGTATTTTACAATTTAGATAAATAATGGATTATCAAGCCGATAGATCTTGGATGTACGATATATTTGATAGTAATGGTTATTTGCAAGATAGTTTTGTGGTTGGAGTTTGCACGTTTATAGAATTCGCTTCGCAACAAGATGACTACTTAGATCTAGGAAAACGTATTAGGTGCCCATGCAGGAAATGCAACAACTCAAAGTTTTTTAATCAATAGGTAGTTCGTGATCAACTTCATAAGTTGGGATTTACGTTTAGATATTTCGAGTGGGTTTTGCATGGGGAAAAGTTAACCAGGACCACTATATCATATTTTCGTGATCCCCCTGGGCCATTCCAAGCCAATATTCTCAACAGCCCTATTCGTGCTGATGATTCGTTTAGAAAAATGATCGTGGATGCATATGGGGGGCGATTTGATGAGGACTAGGTGCGTAATAAAGATCTAAATCCCGATGCGAGAGCTTTCTACGATTTGATGCATCTACGACATGTGAAAATGCATCATAAGAAGAGTAAAATCGTCCTACAATGGGTTGGAGAGTGGTTGAAGGACAATACCAATATGAGTAATGCCGGTTCTGATAACTTTTTAAAGTCGTCTAAAGATGGTTTTGACCCAGAGATTGAGAAGTTGTTACATAAGGACACAAAAGGGATGCATACGATGCTGCAAACCTTAGGGTTAGGGTACGAGAAGATCGATGTTTGTCCAAATCAGTGTTCCTTTTCTACGGGTTGGTGGTGAGTGAGGACTTCCAAAAATGCTCGGTATACTGGGAAGATAAATACGACTCTGGTAGGAAGTCGAAGGTCGCGAAGAAGAAATTGTGGTACTTCCTCTAGGCCCTCGTCTTTAGAGGTTGTATTATACTGTAGGCACTGCAAAGCATATGAATTGCCATTTGAAGTGTCGAGAGGCTACATATCGAATGATTCACCCAGTTTCAGGCGAGTCATGGCACCACTTCGATCGGACGCATCTGGATTTTGTATCAGAGCCCAATGACGTACAACTCAGTTTCTGTATGAATGGATTTACACCGTATGACTCATCTGGCAAGAATTACTCTTGTTGGCTAGTAGTTGTCACCCCGTATAACCTCCCTCCCGATCTTTGCATGAGGCGAGAGTTCATATTTTTTAGCCTTATCATTTCCGATCCACAGAGTTCTGGAAAGAACTTGGATGTTTTTCTGAGACCATTGATTGACAAGCTTAATGCTTATAGAGCATTGGTGTGGAGACGTATGATAACTCAAGAGAGGAAGACCTTCAATTACAAGCGGCCTGATGTGGACGATTAGTGATTTTTCGGCGTATGAAATGTTATCTCAGTGGAGTATGCACGAGAAGTTATTGTGTCTTTATTGTATGGGAGACACGACATCTTTTACGTTGAAGAATGGTGGTAAATCGTTCTTTTTCGATTGCCATCGTCGAGATTTGCCCGAACATCATATATGGCAGAATGACATGAACTCTTTCTACAGAGGGCGCAATGCACTCGAATCACATATTCTTAGGAAATCGGACGACGAAATGAGGGAAATTGTGGATGAGCTTGGGAATGTTGGTTTTGGGCCCAAAGTAAAAAAGCTACCAGGGTTTGGTATAGATCATAACTGGTTGAGGAAGTGCATATTCTGGGAACTACCTTATTGGTCCACAAACTTGATTCGTCACAATCTAGATGTAATGCATCTTGAGAAGAACTTTTTTGATAACATCATCAACACAGTGTTGGAGGACTCTAAGACAAAGGACAACATCAAGTCTAGACATAATTTGAAGCTCTTGACTAACCGTAATGAGCTATTTTTAGTACCCAGCACCCGAAGAGTCACACTTAAAAAATCAAAAGAACCTATTGTCTTACGCGGGAGCAAAAGACTAAGGTGTGTGATTGGTTGGTCGATCTCAAGTTTCCAGACGGATACACGTCAAACTTGGGACGATGTGTACAGAAGCAACAATAGAGGTTATTCGGTATGAAAAGTCATGATTGTCACGTTTTCAGGCAGAAACTACTTCACATTACTTTTCGCGACTTCTTGCCGCCTGACATTTGGGGCACGTTGGAGGATATTAGTTTGTTCTTTAGGGCCATTAGCGCTTTAAAGGTTTCGGCCACCGATATGAAGGGTCTTGAGGAATCTATTGTTGTTACGATGTGCAAGCTTGAGAGGATATTTTCTTCTTCTTCTTTGTTTTGATTCTATGGAGCATTTGGCCATACACCTATCGTACGAGGCTAGAGTTGGTGGTCTGGTCCACTACAAATGGATGTATCCATTCGAGAGGTACACATTATTTAATGAGCTTAATCTAGTAATATTTTTAATAATTTATTCTAGATGTTATTGACGGTTTGTTTGTTTTAGGCGTATGTTTGATTTTAAGAGGTCAGTGCTGAATAAGCAAGGGTCAAAGGATGCATAGCCAATTCCTACCTACTTTCAGAGCTATCCAATATGTGTTCCCAATATCTCGATATCTCTACGAGTACTAGATATAACCGTCTAAATAGGAACATGACTTTAGAGAGTTCAGAGTGGGATGATGAGCTGTTGTTATTTCAAAAGAGAATAAAGCCCCTTGAGCCATTGAACAGGAAGAGGCAGTTGACGTTTGAAGAATTGGAGCAAATTGAACTCTACACACCTCTTAATTGTGAAGAGTTGGACGGATAGGTCGAGTAAGTCAACATTCTTTATTTTGCGTGCAAACACTTTCTTTATTAAGGATATCTTGTACATATAGATTCTTTTTAACTTGTTTGTTTGTAACTCTCAGGTTGTTCGTTGAGGAGGAGTGTGGTGGACTTAGTCCCATGGAGGTGCAAACGAAGAGGAACAGATAGTACGTGGCGTGGTTCAAGTAGACCTACTCTAGTGGCAAGTACATGGCAGATGATCGTGTATTATCGTTGCTCGCAGGTCCCCTCAACACAACATTAAAGTACGAAGGCTACATTGTGAATGGGTTCCAGTTCCACACAAATATGTATTTGGGCCTTAAAAAGAGTGATTGTAGCAGGGTTTACGTGAAGGGAGACATGGGGGGAACTGACCCCACCAACTTCTATAGGACTTTGAAAGACATAATAGAAGTGGAACATTGGGGAGGTAGAAGACCGCATTACATTGTTTTTTTCAAGTGTAGGTGATATGATATTGGTCGGCTAGGGACGATGGTTCACGAGACGTACAAAGTGGTTGATATTAACCCATAACATCTGGTCTCCACCAACGAGCCGTTTATTTTTGCAAATCAAGCCATTTAGTCGTACTACGCCCCGTATCCAGATCTTACGAACAGTCAACCGGGTCGAAAGGGATGGATGATTGTATCTACTCTTCTGACTAGGCACGTGATTAACATGTCATCACTGAGTGATTCAATTGAAACAGGAATGGGGATGCCAATGCAAGTGTTTCAAGATAATGAATTTGTAGGAATTAATTTGTTTGTAGACTTGAACTCGATTGATATGGATATCCAATTGGGGGCAGGTGAGTTTGAGGTTGTCGAAGAGCTCCAGGGAGGAGGGGAAGACGAAGTTGATGACGAAGACGAAGATAGTGAAGACATGGAATTAGATTCAGATGAAAGTGACTCTGATTGGTTTATTAGATTTGTAATAATTTAAATTGATAGTTTGTGACGTACTTTATTTGTAACGGTTTATTAGTATTGTAAAAGATAGTTGGAATTGGTTTTTCTAAAAGTAACGGTTTATATGTGATAAATACATCGCCAACATGAATCATAGTCCAACATGAAAAGTAACATTACCTCTTCAAACATAGAGAAATTAAAATAATAGTACACAATTTAGAAATGATTACACTAATAATAGTCAAACATGAAAATTACACTAAGAGTCTAACATAAGTACATAATTCAGAAACGATTACAATAGTTCGACTTGGAATTTACACTAAGAGTCCAACATAGTGAAATTAAAAATAGAAGTACAAAATTTAGATACGATTATACTAATAATAGTTCCACATTAAAATTACACTAAGAGTCCAACATAAAGTACACAATTTAGAAACGATTACAATAGTCCGACATGAAAATTACGCTAAGAGTCCAACATAGCGAAACTAAAAACAGAAGTACACAATTTAGATACGATTAAACTAATAATAGTTCGACATTAAAATTACACTAAGAGTCCAACATAGCCAAATTTAAAAGTACAAATATAAATAAAAATACTACTCGTCCTCAACATCATCATCCTCAGTCGGGATATTCTCATTATCAGAGTCCACCATGCGGTAAGTATCATCCCCAACTGCAACTGATGTGGCGGCCTAAGAACTGTATGATCAGCTCCCGTCCTACGTGCCAAGCCCATGAACGCCTCAATTGGAATCTCTTGAGGTGTAACTCCTCTCGTCTGAATCTTCTACTCTCTCCAGCTCTTCATAAGTTATCGAATCTCCGATCTGAGGTCGACGTCGTCTCCTGATTCTGCGTCTATAAGTACTTGATGATGACCCACGAGTAGTCTGGCTGCCTCCTGAACTGAATGTCATACACTTCTGGATCTGCACCATCCGGTATGCCCTTTGCCTTACCCTTATTCACTGGCCCAGTGGCCTTGGTCCACAGTGCGCCATCGATCTCGGGCAACTGAACTGGTGGCGGATATCTCCTCCTCAATAGCTTCATATACTTATTCTGCATTAATATTTGAAAGAACCAGTATTTAGATTACAATAAGGAAATTAATTGAATTCACGGAAAAATTAAGGAGCATGTATTTGAAATCACTTACGTAAACTAGTCTAGCCGCCTCATCTACCGACTCGTGCCTTGGTGGTTGTCCGAAAGTACCGCTCGTTGCCTTCACCCTCTTCGTATGACCGAAGTTGTACGCCTTGTCATGTCGAATAGGATCCTTGCGGTTAGGATTCGCCACCGCCTACACAGTTAAAAAAAACAAACATAGATTAAGATTACTTAATTACGCCCATATTGTTAATTTTAGTAAATCATATCATCCAACGTTTCATTTCCTCTAGGTCGATGGATCCACCAAAGAAAGTGGGAGGTACCTTCTTCATAATATTTGGGGCCACGCCTGCTCTCCAGTTGATCTGCGTCCTCCGTGAAACCTCCAGATGCGCTCCCGACACCCAATGCTTAATCGCCTCTGCCTCCAACGCCTGCTCTCATGTCGGGATTATTTATGTAATACCGTAAATTTAATCCACATATCCTATCGCACCGTTTTGGGCATCACAAGTAGAATGGACAAAACGTCTGCATAAATTGTTTGATGAAATTTGTGATCGTCGTCGCAACCTCACCACTAGCGAGGACGTAAACAAGCCCCGATCCAACAATCTAATGATCTCCCTCTAAGACTGGTCACTGGGTATCGTCGCACCTATGAAGGGCCCCCTATCTGGGCGCTGATGTGTGCCTGTGCATACTCTCGATACTTGCGTCTTGGTCAGCCTCCCGCTCGGGCCACCTTCGGTGGACTCTGCTGATGGTGGTCTAACCCTAAATCCAAACGATGTACAGGGCGTCTGGCACAGCGCTGCTGTAGTGGGTGGATGAGAGTCCTCAAAAGAGAGGGGCACTGTAAAGTAGGAATCAGCTATGTAGATCCCTTCGCGGCCCACGAGCCCGGGCCTGGACAAGTGGTTCAGCTGGAATGCTAGGCTGGGAAGTGACGATGGACTCACTCGCGTCGGGGCACATGGTGTCGAGACCCCCGTGACGGATACATACCACGGGTCTAAGACTACCTCGAGCACCACCAGTAGAGGGGCCACTGCCACTCGAACGTGGCTGATTGTCTAACATGACGAATAAATACTACGAAATTAAGGAAAAATATCTAAGTTAGATGATTGAGAATGATTCCCTAAAATTCATTTGTTACTATGTTATAAAGATTTCCTAAATTAAATGCATCGTTTTGTAGAGATTCCTTAAAATAACATTATTTCTAAATTGTAGAAATTTCCTAAAGGCATCGTCTTTTCTAATTTTAAAAAATTCCTAAATGTCATTTGTTCTAAGTTATGTAAATATTACACATAAAACATATAAGAACTAAACAAACAATTATAAACAAAATAAACTAATTAAACAAACAATTTAACATTTAAACTAACACATGTCAACTTTAAACTAACAGTTTAACATTTAAACTAATATAATAATTTAACATGCATTTAAACTAACAATTTAACATTAAATAAGCTAAACTAACAATTTAACGTATAAAACTATTATTAAAATATTAAATATAAAACATAAATCGAGAAAAAGAAGGAAAAATACTTACAATTATCCGAAGTCGCGACTGCCAGGCGGTTGCGAAGAAGAGGGGCGGTCGCGCGGTGGGTTGGGGGAGGGAGAGCTAAAATGAGTGAGAAGAAATGAGAGGAGAGCGGGGTATTTATAGGAAATAGCTCCCTCATCCGCGACCGTTGAGCGGTCGCGAAAGCGGCGCCCAAAATTATGGTGACACGCCCTAATTTGGGCGCCGCCGTGACAACTAGGCAGTCGCAACATTGTTGTGACTGCCCGACAGTCGCAAATACTTCCCTTTGGCCTGGTTTTTCTCGCCAAATGTATCCGCGGCCGGTGACTGCCTGGTGGTCGCTAGGCCATCGCAAAAGCCTGGCAATCGCCTGGCGGTTGGGAGGGAGCGGTTGCAAAAGCCCCCTCAGTCTTGTAGTGATGGAACCATCGTTTTTACATTTTAGGAATGAAAATGAGAACAAATGTATTAAGATATTTAAACAATTTACATTTTTAGTGTTAGCTGCAAAGGGTATATCAGAGAATCTAAAAATTTTGTTTTGGTAGCAACAATTTTTGTTTTGACAATATTGCTAGTCATTTACTATTATTAATTGTAATAATAGATAAGGAAAATTCTACTATATATCATGTTTCCATAGAGATAGAAAATAGTAAAGTTAATTAGGAATTTCAACAAAATGATTAGGAATATTGATCCATGACTATGGTTCACTCAAAACTAATTTTGTCAGGTTTAGCAGTTTTAATTAAATTTTATTATTTTCTTTATATATATATATATATATATATATATTAATGATATGTCTGAAATTTGTTGGAAGAGCTACTAATCAATATGCTACCGCATTATTTTGCGTGGAGGTGAGGTTCTTGAGATGGCTGGTCTTACTTATCCTTTAATTTGGTCGCTTAAATTGATCATTATAATTAATGAAACATCCAATAATGGCAAAACTCTATTAGTTAGTTCCAATATATATATATAGAAACACGACAACTTCTAATTAAGTTTTTCACTCAACCTTTTTAGATATAACTATATGGACCAAATAAAAATTACAGCGAAGAATAATAAGGTACCTTTTCATTGTCTGCATGTGGCCCTTAAGTTCCACTTATTCCAGTACATTACGTTATCATCATTAAAACATGCAGGAATGATCGCAGCAATTGTGGTCCAACCAAAAATAGTGAACCTGCAATCTTCGTCATTTACCCATATACATTGAGCTTCAATTTTAATAATTTAAACGATATAAAAATAGTGAAATCGTTCTTCAAAACTTTATGAAATATAGTTTGAAGTCTAAAAGTATATTACTAAACAAATGATATACTTTTTGGGGGGAAATATATATAGCACAAATTATCTTCTTCTCCGGTAAGACCATCCATACTCTCAAATTTTAGCAGCGAGTGAACAAAACTCCAGTATATAGATCATATGAATATATAAGTAATCTTCCTTTAATTTTCTTTTTTTATGAAATACCAAGAGTTAATATATTAAAGTTAATGAAATTACGAAACCAAAGAAAAAAAAAATAATTAAGCCACAATTGCAATGAATTAATTAATTGCATGGTTGGATAAACATGCATGGTATTGCGATATAATCATATAATGGACTCGCCTTAATAACGTATGTCGATCCTATTAATACATATCTAATATAATAAATAAGAAAATGACACTCAAACTTCCTCATAACTTACTAATTATTATTTTAAGGGATAAATGTATCAAACCCCGTGAACTATGCACGTTTTTTGCAAAATCATCCTTAAACTAAATAAATAAGCGGTTTGCCCCTTAAACTATACAATTCAGCTCGATTTGCCCCCTGGTTGGGTTTTTGGTTATTTTTGGACGAAATATTCCCCGTTCGAGGTGTTTTTTTGCCTACTTTTTGTCATAAACTACCAAAATGCATATAGTACAACACATATGAGTCGTGTATGGGGAATATTCTAGTAAAAAATGACTGAAAATACACTGAAGAGGAAGTCGCATTTTAGCCGGAATATGTCTCGTCGAGGTATTTTTTCGCCTACTTTTTGTCATCAACTATCAAAATACATCTAGTACAACACATATTAGTCGGGTAAGGGGAAACACTCCAGCCAAGAATGGCCAAAAATAGCCGAAAACTCGACCAGGGGCAAATCGAACAGAATGGTATAGTTTAAGGGGCAAACCGCTTATTTATTTAGTTTAAGAACGATTTCGCAAAAACATGCATAGTTCAAGGGGTTTGATGCATTTATCCCTTATCTTAATCCATCAAAGGAAGATATATATACCTCCCAATTTAGGAAAGAAATGCGTGCCTATTAATTTTGTAAGTAAGGTAAAAAAAATATACTATGCCTGTTCGCGCGAATTTTTCACAAATAACTTTTAGGCCTCAGAGAGCAAATTCTTGTTATAATAGTATAAATAATCACCAAGGTGCACCACACGGGAGGACTTCCTTAACAACGTAAGTAACCCTGTTATATATCTATCAAAAAACATTTTTCTTGTAATGTTCAGCTATCATCTCCGTCTGGATCTGATGAATTTTCTGGTGATATGGGTATTTCCTGTATTGGGCCGACCATGGGTCAGGTCCATATTTGGTCTATGTCGGGGATGGCCCCTGATGTACATATCGAATATAATATTCGATATAGTACAACTCACGTGTATGTCACGTGTGCGTTCCCCGCATCCCAAGGCCTATAATACCCGAGTTTCGCTAATCAAGGTAAGCTTTAATTATACTCCTACGCTGCTCACTCTATATCGAAGACCCCTGATATCATCCTCGATATAGCACCTGATATGTATCATCGATATATATCATCGACATTGTACCTGATGTTATCCTCGATATAGAAGGCCTCCGATATCATCCCCGGTATCACTTTCGACATCACATTCGATATCCACGAGATACTCGACACACCATTATACCTGATTATATACTTAACCTATCACTAATGAACTACTTCCGGCTTGATTCTCTCAAGGAGATACGTAGGCAGCTTGGGATAACCCGAGTCCAGTCCAAAATCATCAAAGATCCATTCGGTCCTTCACCACGTCGCTTGGAGTACATGTGTGCAAAGGACAAAACTGGTTCCAGCGTGTCCTAGAACCAACATGATGTGGAGTGTTTCGTCAGCCTGCCAAGTCAGCATACGCACATGCCCCAAATCATTGGCGTCGTAGGTGGGAACACACTAAAACAAGCATGCTATCGTAAAATTCAACCGAGTTCATCAAGAATAATGGCAAGTTGCAGTGCCATTGGACCTATGCTTTTCATGCTCATCCTTATGACTCTGGGCTGGCTTAGACTCTTCAAAACCTTGGAGCATATCGAGTTTGGACTCTGCTCCGCCAATCAAGATAAGTCGTATCAATTACATTATATTATTCACTTCCATATTCTGCAATTAATTAGGTTATACTGATTTACCCACATATCGAATACCACATTCGATATCGAGCGTATTTTCGACATGGACATCCACCGTCGATATACGTTATTATCGATAGACAATCATACCCAATATCGGGATGGCTTTGAACATCTCTTAAGCCCAATATCATAACTTACCCGTTATATGTATTCATTGGATATCCTCATATCTCCGATATTCGCACCACCGGACATTCCTTAATCTCTATCTTTAATTATTATTGGAACAATATTAATTTACTTAAATTGCCCCACCAGGGCTGGCTTGTAGCTAAAACAGGAAGAACCACGCATGTCTTATTCCCTTATTACGAGATACATAGGCGAACTAGGATTCACTTGGTTCTCAACTGTTACCCGTTATTAATCTTTATCTATAGAATGTTATATATATCTCTCTCTTTTATATGGACAGATTGATTGCAGGAACAGACATATCCTACGGGATAATACAGAAATATACCTTAAAGGGTAAAAGATTCTCATATCCTGAAGGATAGCAAATCGGAGACTATCCGGTTCTTGGTTGTTATCTATCTTGAAGTTTTATATTGATATATATTGTTGCATATGTTTTTATCCGTTTAAATGACAGGAACGCAGACATCCTCCGTTAACAAAACAAGAAGAATAAGAGATCCCATATCCATCGAGATAAGGAGGACACAAATTGTCTACCAATCCTACGAGGTCATAACTCCCCTATCCACCACGATAGGCAGGAGAGCACCCGAGGGAGCGATTATCTATAACCCTACGAGGTCATAACTCCATATCCACCACGATAGGCAGGAGAGCACCCGATGGAGCGATTATCTACATCCCTATGAGGTCATAACTCCCCTATCCACCATGATAGGCAAGAGAGCACCCGAGAGAGCGATTGTCTACAATCCTACGTGGTCATAACTCCCCTATCCACCGCGATAGGCAAGAGAGAATCCGACGGAAATAACTGTCTACAATCCTACGAGGTCATAACTCCCCTATCCACCGTGGTAGGCAGGAGAGAACCCAACAAAAATAATTGTCTACAATCATACGAGGTCATAACTCCCCTATTCACCGCGATAGGGAGGAGAGCACTCGAAAAGAATGAATATCTACAAATATTAAGGGATCATATTTCTCTATCCACAAAGTTACGGAGAAGGCAGAGGAATACCGTAACAGGTTATTTGTTTATTTACTATACTACAGGATATGACAGAAAATATTCAATAGACTCAGAAACCCTCTTTTATTCATGAATTCAAACGAGGAAACGAACAATGTCGACAACACAAATGAGACATGCTAGAAATGACAACGTCACGTCTTCCAATACGGTAAAATGCCAGCAATGGCAAAGCCGCATCTACCTAAGGTAAAATGTAAGAAATGGCAGCGTCACTTCTACCTAGGGGTGGGAGGGCCGGGTCGGGTTCCCGCGACCCGACCCGATCCGACAGAATTTTCTCCGATTCGGGGAAAATCCGACAGGGGATCCGACCCGTTGCTGCGGGAAATCTCTCCCGCAGCAACTACCGCGGATCGGACCGGGAGCCATGGCCGGAATCCGATCCGATCCGCAGCTCCCGATCCTGGGAATTTGTTGTTGGAATTCGAGCTCCGATCTTGCTCCTTCACGCAGCTGGCAGCTCCACCTTCGTCATTCCCACCACCGCCCCCTCCGCCTTGTGGATCTCCGGCGAAGGAGCAGACAACACGCATTCCCCCACTCGCCGCCATGGGCCAAACCTCCTCCACCCCCTTCCCGCTCCCCCAACCTCCACCACCACGACCACACCTCGAGGGCATTTTCGTCAATCACCACCATGACCACACCTCCGAGATCCCCAACGAATGCTTAGCCCTAATCTTACAATCCCTCAGCTCCGGCGACCGCAAACGCTGTTCCCTCGTCTCCCTCCGCTGCTCCGTCGCCGTTGTTGTGGGACTCCGACGGGATCCCAAAATCCGCGGCACTCTCGTAGTTGCGGGAGTGTCGTAATCCATAGTGCGGATCGGGAGCCGCGACTGGCTCCCGATCACCTCCAAATCCCGAGGGCCGGATTCCCGATCTCTGCGGTAATCTGGCCCAACTCACCCCTACTTCTACCAATATGGTCAAATGCCAGAAATGACAGAGGAACATCTACCTATACGATAAAATGACAGAAATGGCAGAGTAACAACTATCTATGCGGTATTACACCCAAAATGACAAGAGTAACATGTACCTTTATGGATACATGCTAAAAATGGCAAGAGTCACATCTACCTACATGGTAACATGCCATAAATGGCAGAGCAACGTCCACCTATACAGTTTCATGCCTAAATTGGCAAGAGCTAGGAATATTTACCTACGTGGTACCAAACCTAAAATGCAAATAAATATGTACCTACGCGGTACCCTACCTAAGACGGCAACAAAACATGTACCCACGCAGTACTCTGCCTTAAATGACAATGAATCATGCACCCACGAGGTACCACAACTGAAATGACAACAAATCAAATACATGATTCCTTACAAAGTATTCCTTTATAAATTACAAATAAATAAGTTACTTTGAGACACCACGGGAATCGCAAAACTTTGCACACAAATATGAGATGACACGCTCGTATTAATCCAGAGAGAAATGAACAAAGATGAACCATATTAAAACATCAAGTACCTACGCAGTAACTCGCCTATTAAGGCACAACGACTAGTACACACATGGTATCCTTGCCTCATACGACACAAAGACAAGTACCTATGCGGTACCCCCGCTTCTTAAGGCGCAGTAAAGCACTAAAATGAGACCCCGACTCTCAAGGGCATATAATCGTTGCAAATGCCTTCTCTAAATTTGGCTTGAGGATCCAAAGGCCAAGCAGTTAGCTAGACGCCTACTCCAACATAATTATAATAAACTGAAGATAACGTAAAGACACGATAGAAGCGGCACACCACACACCAGATCCCTTCATGCGTGATGAAAATAACGTACCAACTAATGTTGTTAAGACATAATTATAATCAACTCTATTTTGGTCTTATTTCGTCACGGGTAATAGAACATGGTAAAACAATACAATTGGAATATAAATAACCAAAATAACATTAATCCAATAAAATAACCGGACTAACTTTGTCCGGAATACCTACTATCTATTACAGATCTTACACTACTTTAAATATCCTAAAAAGACAAATTAATCAGCGCATCGAATCTCGGATGTTCGATGTGCGCCTCGAACAGTACCAATTCGATGCAGGGTGGATTCGATATGGTATTGATATAATACTGTTGGTGTCGAATCTTGTTGGGCATCGAACGACGGAGCGTGTCGAATAGGCTGATTCGATGTGGTAAGAGTTGGACTTGGGTTCGATCTGCCTTGGAAGACGAAAGAACGGGATATATATAAGCCTCATTATGTGGGACCCCATAGACAAATGTATAAAGCGCATCAAACCAACTCGGTTCAATGCGCGATGCGCTTAAAATATCGAATTGAGCCAATTCGATATGTTTTTGGGCCGGCCCAATCCACAGTGCTGGGCCAATCCTAAAATACCCCTATCACATAGTCCCCCCAGTTTGGGAGACGTTGTCAAAGTGATAACAGTTTCCAAACTTTTAATTATACTCACTTTGAATGATCTAAAGGCATCGAATCGCGATTGTTCGATGCGTTTTGTTTCTGGGCATCGAATTTGATTAATTCGATGCGACGCATCGAATTCATCTCATTCGATGCGTTCATTAAAATTGGAGGCCCATGTGCCTATATATAAGGGTCCACATGTCCTGACATTTTTGGTTTTCCGCAGAAGGGATTTTTGTTCGCTTCTGGAGCGCATCGAACAGAGGCTGTTCGACATGTACCGTATTGAATCGTTGGAATTCGATACGTTTTTGATTTATTTTTAACATCACAAATCAGAGAAAATTCAATACTAAGCTGCCATGGCTCGTACGAAGTCTCGAAATCGGAGTAAAAATGTGATGTCACCCGAGAGCTTCTATGACGCTCAAAGAGGAAATGAGCAAAATGAGCCCTCAGGGGCGGGCCCATCTTCTGCCAACTTTGCCCTAGATGATAACCGAGAGGCCTTTGCAAAAAGAGATCCTGAGACCACAAGCCCTGTAAATCTTTCCGATAACTGGGGCGCTGGCCACTCTGATACACCTCAAGCTGATCGTTCTACCATAAGACTCGGTGGTGTTAGTGCTGGCACTCGGGTGCCCATAGTGAGCGATTTTGAATGCCACCAAAATGTTGTTACACGGAGAGTGGTGTTGACGCCAACCTCTACTGGTGGACGTATAAAAAATTTGGGACTAATTGCCAGATCCGAATAATGGAAGATATTGATGCAGAAGACGAGAGAATTGCTGCCAACCTAGCCAGGTTTAATGCAGCTAACCCTACATTCAGGCATAGACAAAATGTAGATGAAACAAGCTCCTCCCTCTCAGTTGGTGAGGATTGGTATATCTCTGCTAAAAGAAAATTGTCGGAAGAAGAATCTGCTCGCGATGCTCAAGATATACCTCCGTCTCCACTTAGGCGACCTCGACCTTTAGGGAATCCTAGACCAGCTCCTCCCGGAAGCCTTGTCAATTATGATTTTCTCAATGATGAGAATTTAGAATCATTGAGCGCTACACTGGGCGCATATAAGCTGAGAGAGGAACAAGCTGGAGAGATAATGCAGAGGTTATGGCCTCATTCGGATCGACGAACCGTTATAAATCGGCTGGGATATCAGAATTTGGCTCGCTTTGGGCGCCTATTCTTCGCTGCTGTTATCTTAGCAGTATATCGGCTATGCATGGATTATAGCAGTTTGGTTGAAGTGCAGAGCCAGCACAATGTTGTCGTCGACAATCTACGTACTACTATTCGTAACGAGGATTATAGTCGCCGAAATGCGCTGAAACGTGCTAGGGAGGCAGAAGCAATAGCGTCTAAAGCCACCCGTGACGCACATGATGCCAAAGTTAAGGCTAAGAAATCTGAAGAGAATGCTGAAGCACTGCGCGCTGAAATTATTGCGCTAAAAAGGATAACGAATCCTTGAGGCACGAGAATTGTTCTCTTCAGGCGTCAAATGTGGACGCAGAAAATGCTATTTCCACTTTGCACCGTCGAATTCAATATTCCGAGTCTGAAGATTACAAATGTGCAATCATCCAAGATTTTACGCAAAGTAATGTTTATAATTTTTTGGAATTACTCCGCAGTGCTGCAGATATGAAATACGGGATGGAACTCGGTGTTGATCAAGCTAGATATCTTGGGTACCTCAGAGAGGATTTTTGGAAGGACATGCTTGATGCAAGTCGCAACTCGAGAATGGAGATCACGGAGGCCAGCAGTGATGATAATGACGATTTACATACTTCTAGGCCCGATGATTCATTTTATGCAGTGTGGCGCGATCGCAAAAAGCAAAATGTGACCGGCTCAAGCTTTTTGAAATCGAGCTCACCTCTGATCCATAAAGGAAAAGAGAAATACACTCCTAAAGCTCCTTTGAGCGATTCAGAGAGTATCAAGAAAGCTCTTCACGATGCTTTTGGTCTGAGCGATGATGATTTGAAATTGCCTCCAAAAACTTCCAGGTCTACAATTTTTCTTCGAAGTCCTCCAAAGACGACGAGTTTTGAAAATGTTCCCCCTGCAGCCTCGGACAGAAGAAATAGGGTGGCAAGCGTACCTAAGATTTCTGGTCCTACAACAGTCTTGCCAGGTGGAACGTATCCTACTGGAGGTGACAGAGTTTCTGTGCTGGCCAGCAATGTGCCTGATCAATCATTTAGTGCACATAATTTGATTTCTCCAAGTAGATATCAACTCGGCGATCCTATTGAAAGAGTTGAAGTTGTCTTGCCCGATGATTGGGCACAAACTGATGAATTGATTCTTACAGAGGATCAAATTCATGGCAATTGTACCAATTTTGCGCGTTCAGTGGGTGTGGTCCTTCGTCAAGAGTCCCCCCATTCATCGAGTGAGTAGTAATATTTAGGTTACATTATTTTATCGATATTAGGCCTTTTGTGTTGTATGGAGTCTTGTAACTCTTTTGCAGTTGCTTTTGAATGAAAATGATCTTACCGTTTGACATTATGACCTTTGATTTACATTTACTCCCATAATGTTTCTTTCTAATGCATTCCAAAGAATGTTATTTCATTTATTTGCTTGCTGTTGATTCAATATTTATCTGATGTTCAATAATGGTGTTTGATGTCATGATGCATATCTAATATTATGATTGTGCTTGCTGTGACAATATGAGCATTTTGAGTTATTATTATTATCGTTGAGGCATTCATGCTTTACCTGAGAGATCAGATCACTTGGACCTTTATCACGCTGTTATTGTGTTGATGACGATCATAAGAAATTAGACCAAATTTGGTGTTCTTATCCCACCGTCGTGTTCTTTCTTCTGGCATGCGGGGGTGGACCACTTTGGGCCTTCTTACCCCTCTGTCATGTTCTTCCTTCTGGCATGCTGGGGTATCGTCATGTTCTTCCTTCTGGCATGCGGGGGTGGACCAGTGTGGGCCTTCTTACCCCTCCGTCATATTCTTCCTTCTGGCATGCGAGGGTACCGTCATGTTCTTCCTTCTGGCATTGGGGGGGTGGACCATTTTGGGCCTTCTTACCCCTCCGTCATGGTCTTCCTTCTGGCATGCGGGGGTGGACCACTTTGGGCTTTCTTATCCCTCCGTCATGGTCTTCCTTCTGGCATGCGGGGGTGGACCACTTTGGGCCTTCTTACCACTCTGTCATGTTTTTCCTGTGTCATTTGATGAATAGGAAATTTGCAGTTAATAATTCATAGAGGATTTATATCAATCAAAGTGTATGTAATATAATATTTGATCGAATTTATTCAATTTATGCATAATAACGCTGGAGATGTTGCACATTCCAATGACGCTTCTGTTGAATTCCTCTTAGAGATTCCAAATAATAGTATCCTCGTGAACTTGCTCGTGTGACTCTAAAAGGCCCCTCCCATTTTGGTTCAAGCTTTCCGATATGCTGTTTTGATGCAATGCTTCTTAGTACCAAATCTCCTACTTCAAAATTCCTGAATTGAACTCTTTTATCATAGTTTTTGGCATTACTGCTTTAAAAGCAACAGTACGTTGATACGCATCATCCCTTGTCAATCCTATCATATCCAGATCCATTTGTCTCAACCGGGCCGATTGTTCTGGATCGTAATCAGTAATTCTACGCGTTGGCATACCTATCTCTGCAGGTAAAACGACTTCAGTGCCATAAACAAGAACGAAAGGGGTCTCCCCCGTGGATGTTCTTGGAGTTGTTCTATATGCCCATAATATTCCTTGAAGCTTATCCGGCCAGGTTTTTCCTGTACTTCTCACCCTCCTTTCGAGATAATCCTTCAACGTTTTGTTAGTGGATTCCGTTTGACCATTGGATTGTGGATGATACACTGAGGTCAGATTGTGCGATATCTTCAATTCTCCGAACCATGATTTTATCTCCTTCCCGCTGAACTGCGCACATACAATAGACATCGGGATGCCAAAACGGCATATGATGTATTTCCATATAAATTCGATCATATTCTTCTCTGTGATTGACGTTATAGCTTCTGCTTCGACCCACTTAGTATAATACTCAACTGCTACTATTAAGTATCGTTTTTGTCCTTTGGTGGGTGGAAATGGACCCACAATATCAATTCCCCACTGATCAAATGGACATGCCACGTCGATGGGTTGTAGTTGGCGTGCTGGTCTATGAATGAGACGAGCATGGTATTGGCAACTATCACACTTTCTCGAGAAAGCTGTCGCATCTTTAAGTAGAGTTGGCCAATAATATCCTTGACGCAATATCCGTTGAGCTAAATCTCGTCCCCTGGAGTGATTTCCACAACAACCTGCACGGATCTCTTCCATAACATATTCAGCTTGAGTAGGAGTTAAACATCTCAGCAACGGTCCTTCGAAAGATCTTTTATATAATTCTCCATTGCTGATAGTATATCTATAAGCCTTGTAACGCATTCTGCGCTGTGCATTTGGATCTGCTGGGAGAATGCCCTGCTGAAGATAAATCATGATTTCGTCCTTCCAGGATGGGTCTTCTTGTATCGTCATTATAAACTCCACCCGAGTTTCCGTGGTAATATATTTTGATATCCCAATCGAAGGTTTATCAGCAACCATAAGTGTGATTCGCTTTTTCACCAGAATATCTGAAGAACTTGCGAATTTAGAAAGCGCATCTGCCTTTGCATTTTCGTCCCTAGGGATTTGAGTTATGTCAAAGAATTTGAAGTTCTTTGCCAATTCTTTAACTTTTGCAGCATACAACTTCATTGTTTCCTCACGCGTCTCATATCTTCATGAAAAATGATTTGCCACCAAGAGTGAGTCGGTGAATACGTCCAGATGTTCAATGTTGAGCCCGAGTGCCATTTTGATACCAGCAATTATTTCCTCATACTCGGCTTCGTTATTTGTTACCATGTAATTCAGGCTAATAGCAAATTCAAACTCCCTTCGCTCTGGGGACAGAAAATGTATTCCAATTCCCCCTCCGTGAGTGGTAGCAGATCCATCCGTGTGTAGTATCCACGTTGTTGTTGCTATGCTGGTTCCAACCTGGTTTGATATAGAAAAAATACAGCATGCGGTCTCAACTACACTGTTTCCCAGAGTCTCGGCCATGAAATCTGCTAAAGCTGCGCTTTGATTACAACTCGCGGCTTAAACTCCAATCCGAATTCACTGAGTTCAATTGCCCATTTCACCAATCAACCAGAGGTTTCCGGCTTTGCCAACACTCACTGAGTTCAATTGCCCATTTCACCAATCGACCAGAGGTTTCCGGCTTTGCCAACACTTGCTTCAAAGGTGTTTCTGTTACCACAGTAATTGGGTGAGACTGGAAATACGGTTTCAACTTTCGAGCTGTAACAACAATTGCTAATGCGAACAACTCTATTTCCAAGTAGATTCTCTCCGCCCCTTGCAGTACTCTACTCATACAATGTATGAGTAATTGCTGATTTCCTTTTTGCTTGAGTAATACTGTACTGATTGCGTTTGTGGATACCGCCAAGTAAAGATACAACATTTCATTTTCCTCCGGTTTAGCTAACAACGACGGGCTTATAAGATAATTCTTCATTTTTCTAAAAGCCTCTTCACACTCCGGCATCCAAATAAAATCTTTGTTCCGTTTCATCACTTTGAAGAAAGAAAGATTCTTTTCGGCAGAAGTTGATATAAATCTTCCTAAAGCTGTCAAACAGCCCACCAGACATTGAACATCCCTCACTGTTCTTGGAGATGGTAGATCCAGCACTGCCTTTATTTTATCAGGGTTGGCTTCAATTCCTCTTTCATTTACCACATATCCTAAAAACTTCTCGGCCGTTACCCCAAAAGTGCATTTTTGGGGGTTTAATTTCATTCCATAGGTTCTCATTATAGTGAAAGCCTCATCCAAATGTCGCACATGCTCCTCAGCTTTTAGACTCTTTACTAGCATATCGTCAATATATACTTCCATTGATTTTCCAATTTGAGGATAAAACATTTTAGCCACCAGCCTTTGAAAAGTTGCTCCCGCATTCTTCAATCCAAACGGCATTACCCTATAACAATACACTCTGATATCTGTGACAAATGTTGTCTTGCTCTGATCCTGCACTGCCATGAAGATTTGATAAAAACCACTTTTCGCGTCCATCATGCTCATCAGTGCACATCCTGCTGTGGAATCCACAAGTAGATCTATCAGAGGCAACGGAAAAGGATCCCTTGGGCAACGCTTGTTTAGATCTGTATAATCTACACACATTCTCCATGTAGCTTCTTTTTTCAAGACTAGCACAATATTGCTCAACCATTCTGAGAATCTTATAGCATAAATATGTCGTGCTGCTAAGAGCTATTGCACCTCATTTTCAGCGGCTTCATTCTTTTCTTTGCTAAAATTTCGCTTCTTTTGCCGTATCGGTTTCACACTCTTATCTACATTCAATCGATGTACTATGATTCTAGAGTCTATTCCCAGAAGATCAGAATCGGACCATGCAAATATATCTGAATTACGCCGGAGACAATCTACCAATGCAGCCTCTATTATCCAATCCATTTCTTCTCCAATCTTTATTATTTTACCTATGCTTTCTTTAAAGAGCTGCACAATCTTGAACTCTCCTAAAGGCTCCATCTTACATTCTTGCCATTGCCTTAGCAATTGACTTTCTGCTTTATCTCATGCCTGGTCTTTAGACTTAATTTGCTCCTGACTCTGAATTGTCTCTGTTTTGATCTTCTTCTCTTTTTCCCTTATTTCAAGTGCATTCATATGCCTTTTATTTGTCATACTAGCTGCTTATACCTAAAACAATGTTAACGGTGTTCCCACAGACGACGCCAATATTTTGGTCTTATTTTGTCACGGTAATAGAACACGGTAAAACAATACAATTGGAATATAAATAACCAAAATAACGTTAATCCAATAAAATAACGGACTAACTTTGTCCGGAACACCTACTGTCTATTACAGATCTTACACTACTTTAAATATCCTAAAAAGACAAATTAATCAGCGCATCGAATCTCGGATGTTCGATGTGCGCGTCGAACAGTACCAATTCGATGCAGGGTGGATTCGATGTGGTATTCATATAATACTGTTGGTGTCGAATCTTTTTGGGCATCGAACGACGGAGCTTGTCGAATAGGCTGATTCGATGTGGTAAGAGTTGGACTTGGGTTCGATCCGCCTTGGAAGACGAAAGAACGGGATATATATAAGCCTCGTTATGTGGAACCCCATAGACAGCTGTATAAAGCGCATCGAACCGACTCGGTTTGATGCGCGCATCGAATAAGGGTTATTCGATGCGCTTAAGATATCGAATTGACCCAATTCGATATGTTTTTAGGTCGGCCCAATCCACAATGCTGGGCCAATCCTAAAATACCCCTATCAAACTCACTTTTTTGTTCTTCTTTGTTTAATAAGATCTTTTACATGGTTATCTTTTATCACTTGAATGCGGCTCATCTTTACGTGGGTTTGATATTCATGATGATACTTAGTTCGTTACTAATTCTTTTGGATTGCACGCAAACAAATATAATACAGAATCAATACGCTTGATGCATGACAAAGCGTGTAATTTCTTAATATGTATGCAAATAAATTATTATGCTTACGGTTTCGCAAGTGCACGGTCAAGTAATAATAAAATAGGGAGTAAATGCCCCACGTATCGATCTCACAAATAGTGTATAATTATAGTGTTCGCTTAGAACAACGATACAACAAATAATAAGAAGGATTTGATTTTACTTAAATGACAAGAATTGATTGATTGTAAATGTATTTCAAGTTCGATTTCATAACTATTTATTATGTGATTCATAGACAAACCACCAATTCTCCATTAGTTAATTTCATCATGCTAAGCTCATATGTGTTCACTAAATTACCGGAATACTAGTGTGACGCTAGTGACAACTAAAATTCGCTCGCCTCCCCTTGAAGATCTGCTCATAAGGCGATCAATTTAAAATAAGTAAAGTTTGGTAACCAATTCAACCTTCTCAAGTGTTAACTATAATGAATAATCAAAGATATGGATTCATGTGATCTAGCATATGAGCGGGTTGCCAACTTTTAGCACATAAATCAGACATGTAACTTAGCCCCGAAGCACGTTAGCGCTCATCAAGTGTATAAATCAAACATGTAGTATATAAAACCCATCACATCTAAACATATAAAACTCAACATGAATTCATAACTAAAGGTTCAATGTGCATAAATAGTCATTGCTCCGTTCTTCAAATATGGAGAAGATTACCACATAACGATTGCAAGCTCAACATCACAAATAAAAAAGAACATCATAACAAAAGAGTAAAAGAAAGGAGAAACTCTCAATCCCAGGGGATTTGGTGTCTTTGTCTTCAATTTATGTTGCTCAGCTTCTTCCAGTTGGATTGTGGCTTGAGTCCTCTTATTAATGATCTCAAGAGATGGATTAATGTGTGATGATGATGATGATGATGATGATGATGATGATGATGATGATGATGGAGGCATGTGATGTGTGTGAGATGGATTGCGGTGATTGATATTGATTGTGGTGTCTCAACTTCTCTACTGAAACCACGTAGTCCTAGTGTTAGTTATAGGTAAAAGTAGCTATTGGGCCGAAATAAGGGTTTTGGACACTTCTAGGCCATGTCTCACAGCTTTGGCGTGTAGCATGGCCTATGTCAACGGCCTAGGTCTCGCTCGCACAGGTGCGGGTGCTGTTTGAAAGTGCAGGGTTTTCTGGAATCAATGTTAGACGATGCAATGTTAGATGATGTTGGGTCAACATTGAAGATAACATTGAAAGCCGAGAGTTTGTGCAAAAACTGTGCTTTAGTTGCCAAAATTAAGTTTTGCCTTTATTCACTTATTAATCAAGTTCCACGGTTTTAGTTGTTTATGTTTATGTCCAGGAAGGTATCTTAATCATAAGGAAGAGCTATGGAAGATTCCTTACTTGAAGTTTCCATAATTCAAGCTAAGTTGAACAAGTCAACTCAACACGGTTTCAAAATAAGGAAACAATATTGGCCGTTCGCTGCAACTCGATTCTTTCCAGGATTCTGCGAATTGAAGAAGATGTGTTACCTTGTTAGATTGGTAATAAAGGAAACACATATTCAGGAAAGATATTAAGTTCACAAAGAAGACAAATATCAACAAGGAAACAACAAGAGTTACCAAAGCTTTGAACAACACATCTTGGCGTGCAAGATTCAAGAAATCTATAACAAATGTGAAGTTCATCAAGATGAAGACAAGATAATAGTGCTAAATAATCTGAGAGATTAAATTCTTTGTATTGTCTTCGTCTTGCTTTTGCGAAGTTTTTGTATCAACTATTTACGTCTAGTTCATAGAGGTTAAGTAGTCCGTACTTGTCTGCTTCGTTGAGTCCAATCAACAAAGAGCGTGAGTGAATTGTTGTGAGGAACATTTTTGTTAAAACCTTTATGGTTATTTGGCCTAAGGCTCGGAAGTTTTTAATAATATTGAAAACTTCTTAAACTTAGATCTTCTTGTATTCTTAATTCCGCTGCATGTTACTCTAATCAAGAAGATCACAATAGAGTTAAGGCAACGCCAGCTTAACTTTCAAAGTTGTTGTGTCAATCCAAGATCCGACAATTTCAATTGGCATCAGAGCCAAACACCGACTACACTGGCGGTTTGGAGGTGATACAACACCATGGACAATGTCAATCCTAATACCAACAAGATTCCAGTTTTGGATTGCTCCAATTATGCATACTGGAAGATTAGGATGAGATCTCACATCAAAGCTATTGATGTTCAAGCCTGGCAATCTGTGATAATGGATACTCTCTTCCAACATTACCAAGAGATGGTGAAGGTGATCTAGTTCCAAAACCAAAAGCAGACTGGACAACAGTAGAGGTAAGTCTCTATAACTCTCATGAAAAAACTCTTAATGCTATCTTTAGTTGGGTTAATCATCACATGTTCAAGCTAATCCAGAATTGTACAAAAGCCAAACATGCTTGGGATATACTTGAATTACATTGTGAAGGAGATTCTACTGTTAAAGATTCTAAATATAGACAACTGC
Organism: Linaria vulgaris; assembly: GCA_948329865.1. Classification (NCBI taxonomy): domain Eukaryota; kingdom Viridiplantae; phylum Streptophyta; class Magnoliopsida; order Lamiales; family Plantaginaceae; genus Linaria; species Linaria vulgaris. The sequence continues at coordinate 83,867,183 of OX415249.1, read as the reverse complement.
TTCTACAATTTGAAAAACTTGAGATGGGTGAAGATGAAAGTGTTGACAGTTATTTTGAGAAAATTCTTGATATTGCTAACCAATGTGAAAACCTAGGTTTTGCTATTACTAATCAAGAAATGGTTTATAAAGCTATGAGAACATTGTCATCTAAATTTGCTCTCAATAAAATTGCAATGAGTGAATCTAGGAACCTTGCTAATTTACAGTTTCAAGTCTTGATGAATACTCTTAGAGAATTTGAAATGGAGCTTGCCTCACAACCTAGCAAACATAGGGTTGTTGCTTTAAGAAGTTCAAATCTTGACAATGAAAGTGATGATGATTATGAAATAATTTCATCTAACTATGGTAAAATTACTAAGAAGTTCAATAAGCTGAATCTTAAAGGAAAAGGTAAAGAAAAGAACCTTAGTAATAGTTCCCCAGGTTATAAGAAAGGGATAAAAGCATCAAACCCACTGAACTATACACGTTTTTGCGACTTGCCCCCTAAACTAAATTAATAAGCGTTTTGCCCCCTGAACTATCCTCGTCTGTTCGATTTTCCCCCTCGCCGGTTTTTGCCGAATATTCCTCGGAATATTCCATTCTCGTGCGACTCACGTGAGGGCCAGAAGGGCATTTTCGGTACATGTTATGGAGTGTGAAGTTCATGCACATTCCCCCTTAAATTATGTTTTTTAGTGCGAATTGCCCCTTAAACTATGCTTCTTAGTGCGAATTTCGTCAGTTCCATTTTTTTATTTTCCCACGAATAAAAAAAAAATTTAAAAAATGGACTAAGTTCAGGGGGTAAATCGAAATGTCACTCCACGCTACTTCACACTTAGAAAAAAAAAACAGCCCAACAAATAAGGGTTCTTCATCAAACTCTCTATCGAATCAATTCAATTCGTCAAAATCGCAGAAATCAAATCCCCAACCTAATAATAAACCAGGTCAAATAATTTCACTCAAGGTAGTTTTATAATCGTCAGCTTTTTTTTTTAGAAGAGAGAGTAGAAAATGTTTGTAATTGTGTGTTTGTTTGTGTGTGTGTGAGAGAGAGCTGATGTTGTGTTTGTTGAATTGAGAAGAAGGAGGAAATGTCGAAGAGGATACGACATCGAAGTTTGTGTTCGTTTGGCCTAGTATGTAGAGAAATTGTGATTTGATGTTGGGAATTTTTGAAAATTAGTGGTTCTGTGTTTAGAAACATTCGGTGGTTTTGTTCATGAATGAAGAGGTGGATGAAGATGCACGATCAAAGACAAGCATTTGGAACTTCGACGAAAAGGGAAAAATTTGATTATTGTCGATCATTTGGTAATCTCTATAGCTTATGACTATTCTGTTTTATCTTAACCCAACCGCTTTATGTGCGTTAATCATTGTTATGTAGATTCTAGTAGCTGTATGATATGAAGTAATACTTTATGATTTTTTTGACAATCGTTGTTAAGGTGGAAAATCGTCTGAAAGAAGTGTGGCTACTGACGGGGATGGAAATGCTTCAAACCTAAGTCATGCCATCTCTGGATCTCTTGCACACAATAACAAAGCTGCGGATGATTTTCAATCTACCAAAGAAAATGATGATGTTCCAAAGAACCAATCTCCTGGACAAAAGATACCAAAAGATATCAAAAGATTTTCAATCTGTCACCAAAAGATACATGATGAGGAGCAACACCAACCTCCTGGACAAAGCCATAGCTTCAAAGCTCAAGGAATGAAGACCTGTTTAAGGATAAGTAATTTTTTTTCATTTTAAGGACAAGTTTGTTAATGATCGAGATGTAATTTAACTAGTCTATTTCATGTTGTGATGTTCGAATTCTTCGAATTTTGGTATAATATGTCTGAATGGTTATGAATGCAATTGGCTCAATAACATGTTTGCAAACTCACAAAAGCATACACTAAAAAGACATAAAAAAAATCCTCCAAAATATGGAATAAAGGGTAAATTTAGGTGCAAAATTAACTCAGGGGGCAAATCGCAACACAATAGTTCAAGGGGTAGGATAACATAGTTTAAGGGGCAATTCGCACTAAGAAGCATAGTTTAAGGGGGAATATGTATGAACTTTACACTCCATAACATGTACCGAAAATGCCCTTCTAACCCTCGCGTGAGTCGCACGAGAATGGAATATTCCGAGGAATATTCGGCAGAAACCGGCGAGGGGGCAAATCGAACAGATGAGGATAGTTCAAGGGGCAAAACGCTTATTAATTTAGTTTAGAGGGCAAGTCACAAAAACGTGTATAGTTCAGGAGGCTTGATGCTTTTATCCCTATAAGAAATTACCTCATAAGTTTGTGAAGTACATGGCATCAAAACCTACTCCTTTAGAAGCTGATAAGTTAAAAGATGTTCAATGTTTTTAATGTAAAGGGTATGGTCATATGGCTAATGATTGTGCTAACACTCTTAGAAAAAGAGGAAATTCTCATTGGGTTTGTATAGATGATTTCAATGAAGATGATTTAGTTCTGGAGAAGGTGAAGAACAATGAGAAGAGGTTCAAACTGCTGCGCTACTCACTCAGATTGACTGGACGCCAAAAGACTCCCTGAACTGCTTCGGATCTCAATGTTACCCCAACATTCAGGATCCAACATCAGAACAGGAGACCTTCTTTGCAGATTGGGATGAATATGATACTGATACTTAACCTTATCTTGCGTCCTACTTTGATGAATCTAGCTTTGATTGTTTTCATGGCACAGGGGATCTAGATGAAGAATACTTCTTTGAAGGTGAAATGTCCTAGGAGGAAATCATTGAAGACCTGAAGTCTATCTACCTCAAACTGTTGCTTGAGAATCACAAACTCATTAAGAGCAACAAAAGCTTGAAGGAAGAGATTGGATGCATGAAGAAGATGCTGAAACTATATGAGAAAGACCTTGACAAAACTGAGGATGAGCTGAAAGAGGTAAAGGTTAAATTAAATAAAGTTGAACAAACCATTGCCAAGTGGAACATCACATCTATGCTTGATGAAGTGTTGAGTATGGGAAATCAAGGTAAAAATGGTTTAGGCTATGTTGAGAAACCTCTCTCTGAAGATGTTAATTCCGCCTATTTGAAAGCTGGTTTTATCAAGAAAAGCAATAACTTGAGTTGTGAAATCCCTTCCAACACTGTGAAAAATCCTACTTTTATCTGTCAATATTGTTTTCAACCTGGTCACATTAAGCCTTATTGTAAAAAATTCAGAAGTGTGATTGAGAAGAAAACAGGAATTAATAGATGTACCAATGTTAGGAGAACCTCTGATCTGAATGTTATCCCAACATTAGGTAACAAATCTGAAGGACACAAAAGTAGAACTTGGATTGAAAAGTTAAAAACTCCTAAGGTTAAAATTGTTTGCAATGTTGTCTTCTCTGCTGTTTACTATAACCTTGCAGGTAAGTGATATTTTGACAGTGGATGCTCAAGGCACATGACTGGAAACATTGACAACCTGAAAGATGTAATCCCTTTGACTGTTGGAACAGTTACCTATGGAGGAGGCACAAAAGGGAAAATCATTGGAAAAGGAGTACTGGATGTTGAAGGATTTCCATCACTCAAGGATGTGTTGTTGGTTGAAGGATTGAAAGAAAATTTAATTAGCATAAGTCAACCTTGTGATGATAACTTGCTAGTTACTTTTGATAAAAGTTCATGTGATGTGTTTAATAGTGACAATATCCGTGTCATGACAGGTACAAGATCAAAGGATAACTGCTATCTTGCTCAAGATGAAATTGAATGCTACCATGCCAAGGTAGATGAATCTGTCATGTGGCACAAGAAGTTAGGACATGTGCACTATAGAAATCTGGAGAAACTACAGAAGTTAGAGGCTGTAAGAGGACTGCCTAAGTTGACTAGCCTAGGTAAAATTGTTTGTGAAGACTGCCTGAAAGGTAAACAAACAAAAGTTGTTCATCCACCACTAAAGTTACAAAGTACTAACCCTAGAACTAATAAGTGCTTTGAATTGCTACATATGGATCTCATGGGTCCTATTGAGGTTAGTAGCCTGGATGGTAAGAAGTATGCTTTTGTTATTGTTGATGATTTTTCAAGATGTACCTGGATTAAATTTTTGAAAGAAAAATCAGAGGCATTCAACACATTCAAGATTTTGCATGCTAGCATTAAAAATCTATATGGCACTTCTGTAGGAACAATTAGGTCTGACCATGGAAAAGAGTTTGAAAGTGTAAGCTTTGCTAATTTTTGTGAAACTAAAGGCATTTTCCATGAGTTCTCTGCACCTAAGACACCTCGGCAAAATGGGATTGCTGAGAGGAAGAATAGAGCACTTCAAGAGATGGCCAGAGTAATGTTGAATTCTAAAAACCTATCTAAGAAACTCTGGGCTGAAGCTTTGAATATTGCATGTCATATTAGTAATAGAGTTTATCTTAGACATGGTACTACTATGACACCTTATGAAATCTTGAAGGGTTCAAAACCAACAGTAGCACACTTTCATGAATTTGGTATTAACTGCTATTTGCTAAAAGATAGAGACTATTTGAGCAAATTTGATCCCAAAAGTGAAAAGTGTATATTTGTTGGGTATTCTTCTAATAGTACTGCTTTCAGGGTCTACAATCCAAGATTGCATACTGTTCAAGAATCAGTGAATGTAATTTTTGATGATTTAACTGTTTCTGCAGGTACTGAAGAAGTCACTGGTTCAGATGTTACTCCAACATTGGACTCAACATTGAACTCAGACGCTGGAGATGCTGAACTGGAAACCGGAACAAATGTTGACTTAACACCAGAAACCCCCAATGTTAGGCCAACATCTGTGCTGTCAGATCCTGAAGATGAAGTTGTTCTTGTATCCAGAAGAGATCCTCCTTTTAGGATCCAAAGAGATCATCCAACCTCTCAAGTAATTGGTCAAATTACTGAAAGAGTTAGAACACGCAACAAAGAAAGGGTAAATTACAAAGATATGGCTAAGTTTTGTGTTTGTATGTCTTCTTCATGTACTGTTAATAATGCATCTTGTTTTGTGTCCTCCATTGAACCTAAGAATGTAACTGAAGCTCTTAAGGACAGTTACTAGATTAATGCCATGCAAGAGGAACTCTTACAATTCACCAAAAACAGAGTTTGGAATCTAGTGCCTAGGCCATCACATGTGAATGTAATAGGTACAGAATGGGTTTTCGAAAATAAAACTGATGAGAATGGTGTAATTATGAGGAACAAAGCTAGGTTGGTTGCACAAGGTTATACTCAGGTAGAAGGCATATATTTTGATGAGACTTTTGCTTCAGTAGCTAGGATAGAATCAATTAGATTAGTTCTTGCTATTGCTTGCTGTCTTAGGATTAAATTTTACCAAATGGATGTTAAAGGTGCCTTTCTGGATGGTTTAATTGACAAAGACGTTTATGTAGAACAACCTAAAGGCTTTGCTGATCCTAAACATCCTGACCATGTGTACAAACTTGAGAAGGCTTTGTATGGCTTAAAACATGATCCTAGAGCTTGGTATGAGAGGCTAACTGATTTTCTGTTAGGCCTAGGTTTCAATAGAGGAGATGGAGATAGAACATTGTTTGTCCTTAGAAAAAGCTCTGATATATGCATTGCTCAAATTTATGTGGATGATATTGTATTTGGCTCTACTAACAAGTCTACCTTAGACAAGTTTGTTGAGTCTATGACAGGAACATTTGAGATGAGCATGATTGGTGAGCTCAATTAGTTTCTAGGACTACAAGTTAAGCAGCTGGATAATGGTATCTTCCTGAACCATGAGAAGTATGCAAGGAATCTGATGAAGAGATTTGAGCTACAAGAGTCCAAGCCTTGCAAAACTCCTATGTCCTCTTTAGTGAAGATAACAAAAGATGGCACTGGCAGCAATGTTGACCCAACATTGTACAGATCCATGATTGGTAGTTTTCTATATCTCTCTGCCTCTAGACCTGACATCATGTTTTCAGTATGTATTTGTGCTAGGTATCAAGCTGAGCCAAGGCAATCTCACTTGATTGCTGTGAAGAGGATTCTTAGATATATCTTTGAAACTTCACCTTTAGGCATTTGGTATTCTTATGACACTAACACTAACGCGGTTGGTTTCAGTGACTCTGACTGGGCAGGTGATGTGGATGACAGGAAATCCACAAGTGGGGGCTGTTTTTATTTGGGGAATAATTTGGTCTCCTGGTATAGCAAGAAGCAGCACCGTGTTTCATTATCAACTGCTGAATCAGAATATGTAGTAGCTGGCAGCTGTGTTACCCAACTTGTGTGGCTCAAACACATGCTTTCAGATTATGGGCTAGATAGTGATACACTTCTCATGTTCTGTGACAATCTAAGTGCCATAAGTATCTCTAGGAATCCTGTCCAACATTCTAGAACTAAGCATATAGGCATAAGGCATCATTTCCTGAGAGATATGGTAGAGGAAAAAGTGATCAACATTGAACATATTGAGACAACTAATCAGCTTGCTGATATGTTTACAAAACCTTTAGATAGTGAGAGATTCTTCAGCTTGAGGAAATCTCTTGGCATGTGCAATATGTGAAAATGTTGAGGAAACCAGTGTTGACATAACACCACTGTCTAGCACTGGTATATTAGTTGTGGTGTAGTAGGTATTCTGTTGTTTTCCTTTATTGAGTTTATTTTCTTGTGAGTCTCAGGTCATCTTTGTTTTGTCAGATTTGGTTTGTGTGGTTGAACTCTTTGATTAACAACTCTTTCTAGTTATCAGTTTCACATCTTTGTTTTGGAAAAGTATTAAAACTTTTCTGTTTTTCTGAGGTTGTGATAGCCTAACATATTAAGAAGCTGGTGCACACAAAGTTCACTACTTTGATGTCTATTCAGTTGTGTCTTATTCATATGAAAGGTGTACATGACATGTGGAGAAGCTGGGGTGCATGATGTTGACAGCTTCAGTGTTACTCAGTTGTGCTTATTTATATGTTCCTGTTTGTTTGGCCAAGGAACACATGAGGGTGATCCTTTCTACTAGGGTGTTTGAGGTTTCGAATTCTTACATTTAGTAGCACTGATCACTTGGTGATTCTCTTGAATGCAGGTTGGTAAACAAGTATGCATAAGGAATTGGGGTGTTAAGGTGCATGATAAATGAATCGCCAACATTCAAGGCCTTTGTACTTACCTAACTTGCTGCTGTTAATGTTGTTACTAGGGTGTGTGGAGTTCAGGTTGCCCTCATTCAGTAGTGACATTAGCTTTGTGTTTAGAAACCTTCAGTTTTTGGTTCAGATGAGTTATGAAAAGCATAAAGATTATAAAGAGATGTGTGTTGTACTGGTTTGAGGAGTTTTTCATTTGTGTTTACCATCTGCCTATTTGACACTACATTGTTGCATTCATGTAGAACTGCATTGTTTTCTTTCTTGTTGTTGAGTTGTGTCGGTCTAGGCTTAGGGGGGTATAATTCATGTGTTGAGGCATACAATTTGGGTGACATACTGCAGGTGACACACTTTTCTGTGACTTTCTATGATGTGGAAGCGAATTTTTCCTTGAATTCATAACTGCTTATCTCTATGTGTTTCTTGTTATCTATATTACTTACTCATGATCTTGATCTGAATAATATGTCTGAGGTACTCACTTGCTATATTGGTTAAGGTTCAGATGTATTTTTGGATGTATCTCAAGCTCTCACATGAATTTGCCTTGGTGAAGCATGTACCTCCACCTTCTGGTTTGAATGTTATTGAATGTTATCCCAACATTGTGCACTGCAGCAGGCTAACATTGAAAACAGGAACTTATAAGTTCTCAAATTTTTGAAAACTGCTCTGGTAACTATTAATTAAACAACAAAGCGTGTGCGCGGGAAAACTGGGTGGGAAGTTTTTACTTGATTAAAATTTAGTAACTGCCCATTAACATTCACTCTCTTTCCTTATTCACGGTTATTTCAAAAATCAAAACCCTATTTTCCGTAATTGTGCTCGAAATGTTGGGGGCAACATCAGGAACAGAGGAGTACACAGATGGGTTGTATGTGGTCTATCCTGATGATGAGGGGAGCTACTTTTCTCCTTACTATCTCTCTCAAGAGTTGGAGAAGAAGTGGGATTCCTTCAAAAGAAGGGAGATTCACACTGAAAGAGCTGTAGAGATGGTCAGCTTCAAAGAGAACAAGGTGATGGACTTACTGGAGGCAAGAGGGTTGCAACAATCAGTGATGGAGCTGGGTGACTATGCTCCTGAGATTGTCATGGAGTTCTACCTGAATCTCTCCAAATGGATCAGGGACTACAGATCTCCAAAATTTGAAAAGTCTTGGGTGAGGGGGAGAGTCTTCAACATTGAACCCTACACTATTAACAAGATCTGTGGCTTCCCTACTGCTGATGAATCTGAGGACCCCTATTATGATGATGTGATTGAGGACTTGACTAGAGGATTGGTCAAAACCTAGAGAGATGCCCTGCCAACCACAAAGCTCACATCCCTTGGTGCTGTCTTGCACAAGTTAGCTTGTTTCAACTGGCTGCCAAGCAAAAATGTTACTGTACTGACTAAGGAATCAGCACTCTTAGTCTACAAAATCAAAAATGAGCTAGCTGTGAACATGGGGGAGAGGATTGTGAAGTCAATGTCTGAAGTTGCTGGAAGGAAAAATGGCATGCTGCCTTTTCCCTCACTCATCTGCAAAATCCTTTGCAAGCAAGGATTAAAGACAAGTGTTAATGTGGGCTGGAGGAAGAATGATACTGAACTGACAATTCTCCCAAGCTACTTGTCTGGATCAAGAGTGAGAGACCTTTCATGGAATCCAAAAGGAGTGGTGAGACCAAGGGCTGAAAAGAAGAAGGCTCAGGAGTTTGCTGGAACTTCAGTGCATATGTCCAAAGAAGAAGAGTGCATGGTCATAACCTCTACTTTTGTGGATCATATGCTGAACTGGTATAGGGGCAGATTGAGGATACTCGGAGGGAGATTGAGGAGAGGAAGGAACACCTCAAAGAGCTGGAAGACATGGTGAAAAATTTGGAGAAACTCCCTTCTTCACAAAAAAAGGGAGAGTAGTTCCAATTTTAAAATTTAGTCTTCTAGTTTATGGTTTGTTTCTTATGAACTGCTAATATCTTTGAACTGCTGGTACATTTATCTCTAATTGGTTTTATTTGATCAAGGGACATGTCCTTGATATTTAGCTATGGCATGTAACTCTAACTACTAATGTTGAACTCCTCTAACTGCTATTTCTTATGAAAGCACATTTTGAACTGCTGTTCTGATTAACCTTTTATGCAGGAAACTCACTGGTTTCAATGTTGAGACAACATTGATTTGGGGTGGGCATTTTTTCGGGTACCCTATTCCCGCCCCAGACCCGATCGGGTATTACCCGAGTGAATCGGGAAAAGCGGGTTAGGATATCCGATTATAAGCATTTTTTGGGTACCCTATCGAATTCGGGTAGGGTATCGGGTAGCAACTCCTAAATACCCGTATCCGATCGGGTACCCGATTATATATGCTATATATTTTTTTACAGATTGTGATTACATTGTCTGTGTGTGTAAATGTAATAAACTAAAGATATACAATTATACACATTGTCTTTCACACACTTAACACAAACATTTCACACACAAAACCCTCTCTTTCTCACCCACCCCTGCCGCCGCCTCACCACCTCTCCTCACCAGCGCTCCGACCGCCACCGCTCCACTTCTCCTCACCAGCGCTCCGACCTCCACGATAAGTATTACGTTCTCTTGCTCTTTCCCTCTCTCTCTCACGGACGGGCAGACATATAAATCGCCATCGACTCGACTCACTCTTTTTTTTCTTTTTCAGCCTCTCCTCACCAGCGCTCCGACCGGCGACCAACGCTGCACGGTCTCTCTCTCCCCCTCTCTCTCTCTCTCTCAGATTTTCTCGCGCCCTCTCTCACCGTCGTAGGCTCGCAGCCTCTCTTCGCCGTTGACTCATGTTTTGTTTTTCTTTTTCAGCCTCTCTCTCTCTCTCTCTCACGGACGGGCAGACAGTCACAACCCAGATCTTCATTCGCACTTTGACTATTTTGTTGATGCTTAAGGATGATGTTTGTTGTTTGAAATGTGATGGAATATTGTGAATTGAGAAATGTATTAGGTTATTGAATATTATGATTTTTGAAATGTGATGCCATGTTGTTACAGAATACTAGAATAGTTTGTTTTGGAAAAAATATTGTGATGTTGATGCATTGTTTTTTTTTGGGGAAATTGGCAGACAGTTTCTGTCTGTAATCTGTATGACAACATTGGATAATTAATTAATTGGCAGATATAAACTGAAACGATGAGGAACTTTTCAGTTTCTAAAACTGAACAAAACAGCATGCGGGTACCCTATTTACCCGCATGCACCCGATCGGGGTACCCGAAATCGGGTACCCGACTGAATCGGGGTCGGATTCGGGAAGGAATTTCCGAATACCCGACCCCAAAAATACTCGAATCGGGTACCCGATCGGATCGGGTACCCTACAGCGCCCACCCCTAACATTGATGAATGTTGGGGTCTGAACATATGTACATATGTGGATGTAGTGATGACCTTAATGCTTGCCTTTGTTTATTTAACTTTGAATATGTTAGCTTGTATTGAGGGGGAGCAGTTTAGTAGTTTAATTTGTTTCTTGTTGATTCTAACTTTCTGGATATAAGACTTGATTGGAATAGGTATTGGTTTTGTGAAGAAAGGCAAAAAGGGGGAGCTTGAAAGTGCAGGGTTTTCTGGAATCAATGTTAGACGATACAATGTTAGACGATGTTGGGTCAACATTGAGGATAACATTGAAAGCCGAGAGTTTGTGCGAAAACTGTGCTTTAGTTGCCAAAATTAAGTTTTGCCTTTATTCACTTATTAATCAAGTTCCACGGTTTTAGTTGTTTATCTTTATGTCCAGGAAGGTATCTTAATCATAAGGAAGAGCTATGGAAGATTCCTTACTTGAAGTTTTCATAATTCAAGCTAAGTTGAACAAGTTAACTCAACACGGTTTCAAAATAAGGAAACAATATTGGTCGTTCGCTGCAACTCGATTCTTTCCAGGATTCTGCGAATTGAAGAAGATGTGTTACCTTGTTAGATTGGTAATAAAGGAAACACATATTCAGGAAAGATATGGAGTTCACAAAGAAGGCAAATATCAACAAGGAAACAACAAGAGCTACCAAAGCTGTGAACAACACATCTTGGCGTGCAAGATTCAAGAAATCTATAAAAGATGTGAAGTTCATCAAGATGAAGACAAGACAATAGTGCTAAATAATCTGAGAGATTAAATTCTTTGTATTATCTTCGTCTTGCTTTTGCGAAGTTTTTGTATCAACTATTTACGTCTAGTTCATAGAGGTTAAGTAATTCATACTTGTCTGCTTCGTTGAGTCCGATCAACAAAGAGCGTGAGTGAATTGTTGTGAGGAACATTTTTGTTAAACCCTTTATGGTTATTTGGCCTAAGGCTCAGAAGTTTTTAATAATATTGAAAACTTCTTAAAATTATATCTTCTTGTGTTCTTAATTCCGCTGCATGTTACTCTAATCAAGAAGATCACAATAGAGTTAAGGCAACGCCAGCTTAACTTTCAAAGTTGTTGTGTCAATCCACGATCCGACAATTTCACTGTTCATACCGCATATTGGCTCCGGGGCGCCGATATAGGCGTGGGTCGCATGGCCAATGTCGCGTGGCTCCTTTCTGTTCTGATCAGCTTCACGGTTTGGCTCTAACTTCTTCCTTGGATGTTGAAATTAAGATCCTCTTTTTGTGTTGGCATTGACATTCGTGGATTTACAATGGTATATGACACGACCATTGATTCTTCCTCTAACTCTGTCACCATGTCTTTGAATCAATGGCTTTATTCAACTTCTCTTTATTGTGTAGCTTTTGGTGCTTTGGCTCTAACTCCTTCATTCATTGCCCAAATCACTTGTCGTTTCATCTACTAGGCTCTTCCTTTGATACTCTTTTATAGCCTTGTGTGTGTTAACTCTCTTTTAGCCCGGTTTTCTACAAAAATACCGCATTTTCACCAAACGACTCTAAAAACTTGAAATACACAAAAAATGTACTAAAATATGTTAATTACTTAAGTAATCCTTCATCTAACCCCTTACAATAAGGTCTAATAATACATACTTTAGACACTCATTAATGTTAATTATGCTAATCTAGGCTCATGATGTATGGCGAGCTAGTAATTTATTTGAGTGCAATGAATTTTTACGCCTACATGTTCGCAAGTGCATGATCAAGCAATATAAAATGGAAAGTAATTTTTTCCTAAGTATCGAATCCCACGAGACTATGATCAAATCCTGTATTCTATTACTTTACTATTTTCTTGAATAATTATCACGGTTAAAGTGATTGGATGGATTAATGAAGTACTTAACTAGACTGAATTGAATTGAGTTGGATTGGGTTGTAAACAATAATGATAAAATAGCTTAGAGGTTAGAGTTCATTGGATATTCCACTATGTTCATACTAATATTTTGATTCCCTTAACTGATGCATATGTTATAGCTTCTTTCAAGGCTACAAGAGGACAATGTCCGACTTATCTTTTCCACACATTCTCAGTTCAACTATCTCACATAACGTATTATGTAGCGACGCTAGTGACCAACCCTAAATTCAAATCAATTTCATGTTCAATAAGCATGACAATGCATTAAGCACAAGACAATCAAATATATATATATATATATATATATATATATATATTGCAGTTAATAAAAATCAAATCATAAGTCTTCACATAGATTCAAATCCAATTACTTCTTAACTCTAAGCATAGAGTAACTAGCCACTCATTGTTTTAAAGAACAAATTCAACACCATAAATAACAATTGAACTGAATGCAAAGATTGAGGAAAATTATCTTGTTGAATGATTCTCTAGGATAGTTGCAGATTTCTCTCGTTCAGATCTTTTAATTCACTCATATGGTCAGTGAATGATGATTCTTCTGCCTTTAATCGATGATTTATTCTCTTGTTGTTGATCTCTTCTCTGTGACTGACTGCGCTAATAAATTGTGCTAATGATATATTGTGGATTGTTGTTGAGAATTTATCAAGGCAGTAGTGAGTGAGTTGGATCTAATGTTCTTATCTTCTCTCCTTTGTGTTGCTGTGTAAACGTCTCTCAAATAAGTTTTGTAGCCCAATAAGTAAAAGACGACGCTGCCCTTCCAACTCCAACTTTTGGGAGACGCGCGACATGGCGTATTGCGTGGCTTATATCACCCCGAGTCCTGCACGGCTCACTCGTCTTTTGGTGTTGTAGCAAAAGTCTCTGCCTCCTCGGTGTGGTAGTGCATGATGGGTCGTGGTTCGCGCAACCTACAACCTGAGTGACGCGACTTACGCATGTCTTGGTGTTGTAGCGTAACTTCCTAGTCCACTCGTGCGGCTCTGGCGCTGTAGCACGACTCCTGTTGGTTCCCATCATGTGCTTGCTAGACTCAGCTATTCTAAAATCCTTTGTTTATGCATCATTCTGCACTTTTTTGACTCAAGTGACTCGTAAATGTGAAAATACATATCTAAAATAGACAAAAACCACAAGGACTAAGCAATTTATCATTCATAGACAGTTATCAAATACCCCCACACTTAGCTCGTTGCTTGTCCTCGAGTGGCACAAAACTAACAATTGACTCCCAAACAAGTATGCAAGTTCTTCTTTATTAAGTAGACATACAATCAAGATACTTTCAGAATGCGACCTATTTTCTTCAAATAAGAATGAAAAGAATCCATCAACCAACCTTTGCACATAAAACTTAACCCCATCATACTCATGCATTACCTCATTCTCAAAATAGTATGGTTGTTATCAATGAAATCAGAGCAAATTATTTGCTTATAGTTCACACGATCACATAGTTTCACATGCATTCACTTTACCTTTAGTTTTCATCCTTCTACTACTTTCAACTCATCCACATTCCCTATTTTGAGGATCGTTTATGACTTTCCTTGGCTTGTAATGTTAGGCTTGGGTAAGGGATTGATAGGGATATTTCCCGTATTGGGCTAGCCATGGGCCTGGCCCAGGTTTTACTTATGTCGGGGATTATCCTCGACATGCATATCGAAGTTTACCTCCGATATAGTACAGTCCAGACTCTATAAATACCGCATCCCGCATACCGAGAGCATGCACAATTAAGACGTCTAGACTTACCCGCTCATATCGAATACTCATATTCGATATAACCTTGGACGTACATCCAATATACTGAAGAGTGATGATTCAACATAACACTCGACATAATATCCGATATATATACGATACGATACCCGACATATTTCTGACATTATATCCGATACAGAGAAGATCATCCGACTGGACCTCTATTCCGAGTACCTGGAGTTCCGGACCAAAGTCATCATGTATTCAGTGATAGGAGACATAGTTGGCAGTATACTCGTTGTAATATCCTTGTAAACAACCCATTTATATATATAAGATATATTCAAACTAGTGGCGCCGTCTGTGGGAACACCAGTTCTTGAGATTGGAGACTCATAAGATATCTTAAGGATGAATAGACCACAGAATGCTAAAGATTTGGACCCGAAGAAGAAAAGGAAAATGGGCAGAAGTAAAAAGAGATCAGAAGTCGAACCGGCAGGCGAACTCACTAATAGAGAAAATGCAGTTGTGCCGTATCAGAATGAACCAAAGATGAAGCATGTAGGGGACTTCATTACCATTGGTATTAACCCGATGCACCTAGAGCGTGCTCTGCAGATCGGGGCAACGATGGCACCAGACATACGTACATCATTAATAGAATGTTTAAGGAGAAACGCTGACATATTCGCATGGTGTGACTCAGATCTGAAAGGAATTGATCCAAAAATCATTGTACACAGATTGAACGTAGACCCTCGGGCCAAACCGGTAAGCCAGAAGCAGAGAAATTTTAGTAAGCAAAAGAATGAGGCAGCAGAAAAAGAAGTGGTAGAGAAGCTCAAGGCAGGACATATTTATGAGATACGGTACTCCGAATGGCTTAGTAACATTGTTCTAGTCCTGAAGAAGGAGGTCGAATGGAGGATGTCTGTAGACTACATAGACCTAAACAAGTATTGCATGCGAGATCCTTTTCCATTGCCAAGAATAGACCTTTTGGTGGTCTCAACGGAAGGGTGCGCTCTGTTCAGTTTCTTGGATGCGGAGAGTGGTTTTCATCAGATTTTTATGGCAACCGAAGTTCAACCCATGACAGCCTTTGTTACCAACACTGATGTATACTGCTATCGCGTAATGCCATTTGGATTGAGAAATGTGGGCGCAACATTTCAGAGATTGGTCGCAAAGATGTTCTATGAATTTATTAGGAAATCCATGGAGGTATATGTAGACGTCATGTTGATCAAGAGCCTGAAGGCGCATGATCATGTGAAGCACTTGGAAAAATCCTTCGGTATAATGAGAAATTATGGAATGAAACTCAACCCAAAGAAATGCACGTTTGGTGTCCCAGCTGGGAAATTCCTTGGATATATGGTGAATGAGAGGGGAATAGAAGCCAACCTCGACAAAATTCAAGCAGTAATGAGTCTACCTTCCCTGCGATCTGTACGGGATGTACAATGTTTGGTAGGACGAATAACGACACTAGGACGATTCATCGCAACATCAGCTGAGAAGAGCCTCCCGTTCTTCAAGGTGTTGAAGAAGGCAACGGACTTTCAGTGGACCGAAGAGTGTGAAATGGCTTTCCAGCAGTTGAAGAGATATTTGATGGCCCCACCATTACTGGCAAAGCTCGAACCTGGGGAGATACTTTACCTATACCTTGCGATCTCAACCAACGCCATCAGTATGGTATTGGTCAAGGAGGTGGCCAGCAAGCAATCTCACATACATTATGTTAGTCTCATACTTCATGGCGCAGAGAAAAATTACTTGCAGATAGAACTATTCGTGTTGGCGATCATAATGACAGCACGGAAGTTGAAGCCGTATTTTCAATCACATCATATAACGGTTATCACAGATAAACCACTTCGTCAGATTATGGCAAGCCCAGAAACTTCGGGGAGACTGGTGAAGTGGGCAATTGAATTGAGTGAATTTGGAATTGAGTATCGCCCATGTACCGCCATTAAAGCAAAAGTTCTGGCAGACTTTATGGCAGAGACGTTAGGGAACATCTTGGATCATTCTTGCAACCACATCTTTACCATAACACAAGACCCAGGGCCCAGTTTACGATAATCAGCATGGTTGCTCCATGTCGATGGGTCCTCGACTGCGAATGGCGAAGGCGCAGGAATCCACCTGATCTCACCAAAACAAAGGGAATTTGATTTTGCTATAAGTTTGAACTTCCCAATAACAAACAATGAGACAGAGTACGAAGCGGTTCTGGCAGGAGTAAGGATGGTGAAAACCCTATGCTCGGACCACCTAGAGGTCTTCACAGATTCGCAGTTGGTGGCAAACCATTTCTCAGGATTCTTTGAGGCAAAACAGGAGACGATGGTCTTATATTTGGCAAAACTAAAGGAATTAGCTTCAACATTCAACCTAACCCAGATCCCCAGATCTGAGAACACCAAGGCAGATGCATTATCAAACTTCGCAAGCTCATTGGACAATTACGTGGAGAAGCATGTTACGCTATTGGCCACCACAAGGCCTGTCGTTGGTATCACTAAAGCTAGTAAAGTGTGGGCTGACGTTAAATTCATTTTTCCTATTGCAGATACCCCTTGCTGAAAGGATGAAATTTTACAATATCTATTCAAATGTGACGCTACCAGAGGATGCTAATGCACAGAGGCATCTCAAATACAATGCTTATAAATTCACAATTTATCAGAGAGAACTTTACAAACGATCATTCGAGGACCCCTTGTTGGGATGTATATTCTCATAGATGCACAATACATTATGAAGGAGATACAGCTTAAGCACAAAAGATCCTGAGGCAAGGATACTGGTCGACACTGTGAAAGGACGCAACTCAGTACTGTCGAACTTGTGAAAATTGCCAATACCATGCGAGACTCATCCATAACCATGCAGTTATGATGCAACCTTTGGAAATCACATGCCCTTCGATCTATATTGGCCCCCCTCCCAATAGCGAAAGGACAAAAGAAATTCCTCTTAGTAGCGGTGGAATATTTCACCAAGTGGGTGGAAGCCAAAGCACTGGCACATAACTAAGAACAATATGATAGATTTCATATGGAAGAACATTATATGTCGCTTCGGTTTACCCCTGATCCTTGTTTCAAATAACGGAAATCAATTCCGAGGAAATAAAATGGTATCATGGTGCAAGGAGTTGAAAATTTATCAACATTTCGCAGCAGTGGCGCACCCGCAAGCTAATGGGCAGGTGGAATCCACTAACAAGACATTAAAAGAATACATCGAGTGTCGATTGCATGCCATGGGTAAAAGTTGGACAGAGTAACTCTCGGGTGTCCTTTGGGCGTATCGAACCACACCAAGGACTTCGATCAATGAGGCACCCTATACCCTAGTATACGGATCTGAGGCAGTACTACCAGTAGAAATAGGTATGTCAACCTATCGCATTACGAAGTATGACCCTGAACATTCAGCCTGCCTGTGCCAGATGGACCTAGACATGATAGGATCTACAAGGGAACATGCCTACCAACACATCGTGGCTTTCAAATCAGCCATGGCACGCAATTTTGATAAACATTTACATTTGCGCAGTTTCCAAGCGGGGGACCTAGTATTAAAAAGCATAAGGGCTAGCAAACATGTGGGAAAACTGCAGGCAAATTGGGATGGACCCTACAGGGTCACCCATGCAAGCTCTAAGGGCTACTATTCCCTGGAGGACATGCACGAAGATCCACTACCCCGACCATGGAACGTACAACATCTATGACGTTTTTACCGTTGAAATTACCATATCTTGTAAAAGAACTACGCAAAGCTTGATTCCCTACATGGGATACGTAGGCAGCCACACCCATGGACTAGCACCGATTTAATATTTAAACTATCTTGTTGATTGCAGGAACATGATCATTCCCAAAAGGCCCAACCGGCAGGGGACACCATAAAGAAAAAGATGTTGACAAACAGCACAGAGGTATCGCCCTCAGGACATATCGCTTGAAAAGGCGACTGTCCATATGCCTATACGGCATATATATAAAACAAATGTGGTAAAACATCACAGAGGTATCGCCCTCAGGACATATCACTTGAGAAAAATGACTGTTCAAATCTACAAAATGTCATGGCATAACTCCGCTATCCACCGAGATAGGCTGGAGACAAGTCGGCATAAAGAATCTACGAATGCCCTGGCATAAATCTGCTATCCTCCGAGATAGGCTGGAGACAAGTCGGCATAAAGAATCTACAAATGCCCTGGCATAACTCCGCTATCCACCGAGATAGGCTGGAGACAAGTCGGCATAAAGAATCTACAAATGCCCTGGCATAACTCCGCTATCCACCGAGATAGGCTGGAGACAAGTCGGCATAAAGAATCTATAAATTCCACGGCATAACTCTGCTATCCTCTGAGATAGGCTGGAGACAAGTTGACATAAAGAATATACAAATGCCCTGGAATAACTCCACTATCCACCAAGATAGGCTGGAGACAAGTCGACATAAGAAAAATAAAAGTGCCCTGCTATAACTCCATTATCCACTGAGATAGGCAGGAGCCAACAGGCATATGGAAAAGAAAAAATAAAAAACGAGCCCGACATTCAAAGGACTTCGCTCAATCAAAAAGAAAAGATTGTACGAAGCTTCAGTAAAACCAATCACATCAGATGGCGAAGGCTTACAACAAATATAGGGTGACACATACGCCCAAAAGGTAACAACCTTACTAAATATTATATAACAAAGAATGCCGTTCAACGACGATGGGACAATATTATAAAGGCAAAACTACAAACTACACCATAAGGTATGCGTGCAATTCATCAAAATAAACAAATATCAAAATACTACCGAACTACACAGAAATCGAGGATAACCTATAGGTTATGAAAAAAACTCATCCCCTTCAAAGTCCATAAATAGCTCATTCCGAATTTTGTCTATGCGAAAAGGACCAAGATGAGGCAAATCCATCTCCGTCATGTCCACATGAAACTTCCATGGTTCGTCACACATATCAGTGACAAGTTCATCCATTCCTCTAGGAGATAGAACCTTTGGATACTTGTACCATTTTGGACTATCACTCTCGGGATCCATGGCAGGAGGAACGTACCGCAGCGTACGAGGCACCTGATAACGCACCCTCGGGTAAGGCCCACCCAAACCCCACAAAGTAGAATAACCGAGTACAAGACTGCTATCACCAGATACGCTCATATCCATAGACTGATCAGAAGTATTATCTGACTCGGCAGTAAATCCTTGATCCATACACTCAAGAGAGGAACTGTATTCAATATGGCATGAATAGGCAACACCACCAAGCTCAGTTTCGGGTCAATTAGGACTCTCGTTCGGGTTAGGTGGCATGATCGCTATACCATTACGAATCAATGATTCCATCAACTTGGCATTTTGGATCTCGAGCGAAGCAACGTAATCCCTATAAGAGTTGCGCTCTCACTCCAAAAGTAGCTTTTCTACGCGAAGCCTATGAGCCTTAGCATTAGCTTCTGTCAACTCTTTGGTTAACTTCTCTTTATCAACATGTGCTTTCCACGCCCTGTCATAGGCCTTTCGCGTGCGAGTCTCAGCTGAACGCGCTCGCTTATTAGCTTGGTCTCGAGAAACATTACTACGAGAAATCATAGCTCGTAACTCATCAACTCTAGCATCATGACTAGATTGAACCTCGGCAAGCAACATGTAATCATTGCAGAGAGCATGAAGCATGTGCCCAAACTGATGAACAAACAGAACATGTCATACATCACGAAAATAATTAAACGGTCATCAACAGTTTAAACAAAACTTCAAAAATAGAAGACCTTACCGCATAATAAAGCAGTACGCACATCCGTGGTGCTCGGGCAACTCCCAGATTTTGAAGCAGCACAGCAAGATCACAATCCAAATAAATATTGTCCATACTTTGAATAGCATCTTGCTCACGGATCGTCTCACCACCTATCCTCATAACTAGCTGATCAAAAGTAGGGTCTCGTAGAAAGTCATAATTTTCCATAGAAGATGGGGCAGACCCTTGAGATTTTTGCAACTGTCTCCAACGACGGGAACCAGCACCACGGGATGTGGACGCAACAGCCATACTAGGGGAGTCCGCCTACTAGCAGCGGCCCCACTATTTTTAACATTGGCAGCCCTATCAGGCGAGGGCATGAATTCACCTCACTCAAGCCCTCCCGTTTCCCCAACATCCGAATGCATCGAGGCACCACTCGGACCATTTGAGAGATGAACAGTACTATCAAGATCTTCAAATCGAGAACCATCACTGACTTTTCCACTTCTTACTTCCTCCTCATAATGTGCCCTACCGATCGGATGCCAATAATTGGATGGTGCACTAGGAGAAAGCGGTGTCATAACAACCAGGGGAGGATTAGCAGCGAGTCGTCGTTGAGACAAAAGCTCTACCTATGTTGCCCACAGTCTCTTTTGCTCTAGTACCAAACCCTCTTGGACAGTCGCACGACTTCCAACAACAATAATATCGACATTTTCGTTTGCTTGTAGCACTAAGAAACGACACAGGAATAGAGAATTCCACTCGTGAAGACAAACACGCGGAAGCCTAACATCAGCAGCAAATTTAGGAACCCGCATAAGACCGTCGTCTATCGGAGCATTTATAGGTGTGTTGTCTGACACACCCGCATTATCAGCAAAAATACTTGAATCCGAGGATTCAACATCGAAAACTACAAATGCGTTACGCCGTGGAGGTACCGACACATGTGGCAGCGAGGATACGACACACTTCCTGTGAGGAGGATTCTTCACTCTAACCATCCAAAGCACTAAAACAAGTGGCACTCACAGTTAAAAACATAGAAAATAATAATGAAAAGTAAAAAGCATATGTCAAATATTATATCGGAGATATGTTGAAAAAGACATCAAAAATCCGATCGAGAATAATAATGGGCATAACGAAAACTAATAGGCAGTACGTCAAAAATAAATTTCGATGTACCTCGCACTTCTTCAATATAAACTTCGATATAGGACTGTGAAAGCGGCAAGACTTCAGCGTCAAATAATTGAATAATGATGAAACATGGGGCCGACTTATATAATCAAACATGATCGAGCTCGCAGGATAATTAATGCTCAAATGTCGGGTGTTATATCGAAGATCATATTCGATATACATTCGATATGCAAAAGTTCCCGACTCATTGATCGAAAATTTCTAAGAAAAATGAGGAGTATCATAACAACTATTTTTCTGAGAAGTACATTCCGCCCAATCAGTCGACAACTTGGGAGGAGTTATGGGTGCCCCGAGGAAAATGAGCATACAAGCAAAATTCATAAATTATTTTAAAACTAGTAGCTTATGAATTGGGGGACTACATGATAGGGATATTTCCCGTATTGGGCCAGTCATGGGCCTGGCCCAGGTTTTACTTATGTCGGGGATTATCCCCGACATGCATATTGAAGTTTACGTCTGATATAGTACAGTCCAAACTCTATAAATATTGTGTCCTGCATCCTGAGAGCATGCACAATTAAGACATCTAGACTTACCCGCTCATATCGAATACTCATATTCGATATAACCTTCAACGTACATTCGATATACTGAAGAGTGAGGATTTGACATAACACTCGACATAATACCCGATATATATCTGATACGATACCCGACATATTTCCGACATTATATCTGTTACAGAGAAGATCATCCGACTGGACCTCTATTCCGAGTACCCGGAGTTCCGAATCAAAGTCATCATGTAGTCAGTGATAAGAGACATAGTTGGCAGTATACTCGTTGTAATATCCTTGTAAATGAGCCATCTATGTATACGAGATATAGTCAAACTAGGGATATTAATGGAAAAGGATATATATTTGAACTTTAGAGATGTTTCTCGTAAACCCACTTTCATCAATTCTTTCTCTTCTTTATTTATTTTTCTCAACCTTGAGCATATTCTTTTAGGCTTCTCTTGATCTTTTTAGATCTTTCTTGCATTTTCATTTGCGCAAGTTTCAATCTCATCATATACTTCAAAGTTTTTAAGAGGCTACCCCACACCTACATTTTCATGTGGGGGTTATTAGTGCACTCTTATTTTATTTTTCCTCCTATAGTGCGACCTGTGGTATTTTCTTTTAGGCTCTTGCTTTTTGTTTTTCACATTTCATCCTTATTCCTCCTTTCTTTTCTCAAAATGGATTTACTCAACTCGTCTCTAGAAAAGAGTAAGGTTTTGACTCATTTTTCAGCTTAAGGGTGGTTGACTGTGGCTTAATCACAAAAGGCTCATAAGAAAAGGCTTCATCGGGGTTCTGGGGATTATTTTATTAGTAAGGATTTTGGACTTGAAAAAGCTCGAATGCAAAATTGGAAATGATGGCCTAATTCATTTCCTCAACATACAAAGAATCTACAATTGTTCCTCATGATTCATGAATAACATATAATTCCAGACTTTCATGCTTACTATCATCAATTGTTCCAAATCTTCGATACATGTAACAACTGAATGCATAGATGAGATAAGCATGCTCTTTGATAAAATTAAACAAGTTGTACTCTAGTCAAGTCAGTGCAAAACGAAATAGAAAAGTCTTCTAATAGAATGAAAAAAATTGTCATGTGATTGAGTTCATTCTTAACTACTCAAACTCACATATTATGCATATAAAATCATAATCTAAACCCATGCATTCTATGAATGATTAAACTCGCAACATAATAATAAACATAGTATATAGTTAATAAATTGTTCGAATTGTCTGATGAGCGTTTATTTTGCGTGATTTTAGTACATATTTCCTTATGTTTTTGTACAATTTTTGGTGCATATTTATTGTTTAATATTGTGTTGTGTTTTCTTAGGATTTTATCAAGTCAAGACAAAACGAAGCTAAAAGAGCCTTAGATGGATGTTTTTGGAAACATGGCGTCACGACACAACTTCAAGGACCATGACGCTACTCAAATGAAACAAACGCTAATCACATCACGCAAAGATGTCTAAAAGTCGGCCCAATCCGAGGATAGAGTGGTGCGACGCGAGAATAGCTGCGTGACAGCACCATAAAGGCTGAATGCAACGCGAGCCACGAAAGGCATCAGAATGTCACAGAGAAGAAATAGTGAGTGGTGTGCGACAGCAAAGAAAAGTTGCACGAGCCATGCAGGTAGCCGCGCGACATGTCTGGTCGTGCATCTCTAGGGCAACACCGTCTTATTCTACAGTTTAAGTTGAGACTATTCACAAAATTAGGACAACAAGACTTTCCTATAAATAGGGGAGAACAACCAGCGTTTAGAGGGCACGATTCTTTGACCATTCACCACTACTTACGAAGACTTACAACTGCTAACAACCATTTTTAGAGAGAAACAACATCAAAGTTTAGTTCTAGTTTAGTTTTTGTCATTGTTCTAGAGTTAATAGTTCGTGGAGAAGAAGATAGCACGTAGGAGTCGAGAAGATAGCCAAAGCATCACGTTCCACCGGATCTGAGAATCTTTCCCCTATCTCTTACTTTGTTTATTTATTTAACTCTTTATTGATTTTGAGCTCATGACTATGAGGAGCTAACCTACTTGTTGTTTCGAGTAGGGGGTAACTCTAATTTATGAATATGTTTATTTGCTTTGTTTGATGTGTGTTTGATGAACTCATATGTCTAGATTTGAATAGTTTTTATGATGTGTAACTAGTTTTGCTCTCGCTAGATGAATGGAAGCAATACCCTGGGACCGCCTGAGTGTAGATATTAAGTTATATATATATATATATATATATATATATATATATATATGTGTGTGTGTGTGTGTGTGTGTGTGTGTGATTTGTGACTTTGGTATGCTAACGCAACTGATATGTAACCCTAGATCGCACTAAATCTATCTTGATTATGTACGTTTATGTTAACACGATTCAGATGAGTTAATTAGATTGCAGATTTGATATCTCCACTGAAACAACTGACAATTGGGCTCAATCCGCTAACGCGGTAGGTTATTAGAGACTCATAGACTCTATAGTTAGGATAGGTCCATCCATAAATCGATGATCCATTAGACATATGAACTTCAAACTATCATCAAGCATCCCTAGTAAACATATGTAGTTTGTCTATGAACTATTATGGTTAAATCAGTATGAAACCCAACCTCTAAACAATCTTTTAATCTATTATTATTTGTTTTACAACCTAAGCATTCAACCAACCAATCATCTTAAATTTGATTATTTACAATCTTGCATTAATTAGATTAGTTCTCTATTATTCATCATTAGTTTAGTAATAAAATCTCTTTGCATTCATCTTTAGTTAGTTTAAGTCATCATTAGTCTAAGTCATCCTTTTCATTCAAACTATTTTTATTGCATTTAAACCATTCTTGCATTCTCATTATTTTCATTATATAATAGGTTAGTAGTCATAGCATTCTAGTTTAGTGATCTTCTGCATTCAAAATTATTTTCATAAAATCTGTATTCATAAGTTTTCTGCATCAAAAACATTATGCATTCATCCTGCACACACAAAAATAGCAATTGTGACAAACATTAGTGCTTTGCATTTAAGTGATTCACGCATTCATCCACCACTCCCTTGGGATACGATACTTGGTTTGTAACTATATTTACTATTTTATTATTACTTGATTCATGCACTTGCAAGAAGAAGAATTTAGGTGTAACAATAGATTTGTTGACTTTTTATTCTTTGTACACTACACAAAAGTTCCCATCAACATCAAAATAAAAATAAAATGACTCAACATTGAATCTTTTACGACTGACTCAAATAAAACATAAAGTTTTAAGAAAAAGACTCAAATTTCTAAATATTGAACTACGACTCGGTACCCCCCCCCCCCCCCCCCCCGTCCCCGTCACTTGAATCCTTCAATGTCCTCATTGTAGGGGTAGTACAACTCAAAGAAATTCCAAATTAAAGAACAATAAAAGAAAATGAAAAAGAAATGAGAACTCCCCTAGTCCTCAAACATGGCTAGGCCCGGCACCACTGGAGCTCCTTCCAAAGAAGTGTGTGTGTAAGTCGTGATCATCAATCTCATATGGCCCATGTCTGTCTAGATCCATTCCATTCTGGCCTCCATACGCTTCTGAATGCACCATCATCTCTTGTATCTTTCCTCACAGCTCATTCGTCTCTGTGCTAGGATTATAGAGCTTGAAAATGAAGACGGTGTGCTAAAATTGAAGATTGGAGTTCTAACAAAAGTGAGAACGAAGAGCAGATCAGACGTGCAACCAGAGAGTGGCGTTACGGTAAGGCACAATAGCGATGATCGCGCATGTGGGGCGCTATCAGAGTCTGATTGCGCATGGGTGGTGCTTCGTACTAGAGTTTGTCTAGAAACCGGCGCTACAAAAGCCTCACTACAATATTGATCATGAGCCTGGCGCGTTATATGTGCATCGCGCGCCATAGTTTTTGGTCTAGTTTCGGCCCATCTTCATCTGATTCCCTAGGACACGTTTGAACAGCTATTTAAAGGCATTTAGGTCGTGAAACCTAGAGAGAGGTGAAGTGAGACAAAATGTAATAATGTAGCCTCCGATATGTGGCCATGTGGCCACCATGAGAGATGTGAGGGGGAGATTAAAATAAGAGAGAATACACTTGTGAGATTGAGAGACACTGTGAGAGATTGTTCTTTATCTGTTGAGAGACATATGTTGTATCTTATTTGTAATCACCCATTATTATCATAGTGGAGATCCTGACTTGGATCGCCCCTGGAGGTAGACATAGATGGACTGGGTAAACATATTGTGACTTGTGTGCTGATTGTTATTTATCGCTTTCGATTGTGCGTATTTCTCTGTTCTTGTTATGGTTTTGTAATTTTTCCGCTGCGCAACACTGCTCATAGCTCTAGGACGTAGAGACTCGATCATCCTGCATCTTCGGGTGGACTCCTCCTCTCGCGCCTTAGGTGGTACAACATCAGTATCAACATTAATGGCATCAGTACCCCACGTTTACCTAAACAGCGATACATCGTCAGATTAATAGGGCTAATACTAGTTAGCATGGTATCTTCTGTCAGCAAACTCCTGCCCTCTTGTACGATTTGGTCATCGTGCCAGGGAAATATAAGATGGCGGTGTTCTCTCCACTAGTGCAATTGTCCATGCTGCATCGTAAAACCTCACTAATGTTGCATGTCTATTTTCGGACAAGGCATATAGAACTCTCGCTCAACTCTTGGTGATCTAGTCATAGTTCGAGCTAGGCCAAAGTCGAAAACACATGAACTTGTACCAAGACTTGTTGTCTCTTGTTAGGTCCTTATGGTTGATCTCCACGGGGACGGGCGACAGAGCATTGCGCACGGCATGTCGCGCGGCTTGGTCGCCCGTATCTCTCTATTTTTATTTTATTTTGAAATTTCACATCGGTATGTAAAAGTTTTTTCCTATTTCTAGCTAAACACACTTGTACCTGGTGTGTGTTTTCAAAAATCAAATTAGCAGTTGCAAAACAAACACAGATTCACCCATTTGCTTTCACAGTTTAACAAGATCATCAATTTATTAAAATCAAATAAAAAAAATTAAAAGAAAAGAACATAATGGGTTGCCTCCCATTTAACGTTTGTTTTCATGTAATAAGCGCGACATCTGTTTATTTATTGGACGTTCTCAAGAAAAAAGGGTTAAGACATTCTCTTGACTAGTGGCAAAATAATTCTTCAGTCTCTGTCAATTAACCATAAAAATAATTATACCTGTTATTTCCACTTCCACATCTCCATGTGGTCTGGCATTAACCACACGATAAGGTCTTGTCCATCTTGAATGCAATTTACCTGGGAGCAATCTCAGATTAGAATTAAATAATAGCACTTGTTGCCTTGGTAAAAACTCCCTATGAAAAATTCTATTATCGTGCCATAATTCTGTTTTACTAATATAGATCTTAGAGTTTTCATAAGCTTCATTCCGCCATTCGTCGAGTTCATTTAATTGAAATTTTCTTTTCTCTCCGGCGGCTTTAACATCAAAATTTAAAAATCTTATTGCCAAAAAAGCTTTTATGTTCTAACTCGACAGGTAAATGACAAGCTTTTCCAAAAAACAAGACGATATGGTGGCATTCCTATTGGTGTTTTCAAAGCAGTTCTATATGCCCATAGAGCATCATCTAACTTTTTCGTCAAATCATTACGTGAATGTGCCACAATCTTATCTAGAATTCTTTTTTATTTCTCTGTTTGATAGTTCAACATGTCTACTTTTTTTTTGGTAAGAAGATAAATTAATCATAAGAAGAAGAAAGAGTTAGCACAATCATTACAAAATTCTGAAGTCTCACAGAGGACTTCATCTAAAACAGTAATAGGAAAAGAATCACAAAAAAAAAAAACCATTCCACAGTTGGAGTTTTGCCCATTTTGCTAGATTATGGGCACTCTTATTTCCTAGCCTTGGGATTTTCCTGATCTTCCATCGAGGGAAAAGCTTACAAATATCAAAGAGAT
The DNA here is from genome assembly GCA_948329865.1 of Linaria vulgaris. Classification (NCBI taxonomy): domain Eukaryota; kingdom Viridiplantae; phylum Streptophyta; class Magnoliopsida; order Lamiales; family Plantaginaceae; genus Linaria; species Linaria vulgaris. The sequence continues at coordinate 83,839,498 of OX415249.1, read as the reverse complement.
CATTTAAATCCTCTGCTACAGTCCAGGGGAGATCAAAAAGGCATTGGGATATCAGATTTAATGCTATCAAAGAGTCTGTTTCAAAAATCGCATTTTGGCAATTTTCCTTTGTAGAAAGAGAGTTGCCTCTCTGATTGCCATAATTTCTACTGTAGTGGCGTCATAACAGGGTCGGTTGAAGGACGTCGTGCTTATGAAACCACCACAATGGTTGCGGGCGATGAAAGCAACACATGCTTCTCCTTCGAAAAAGGCCGCATCAGTGGAGATTTTGACAAAACCACAAAGAGGATTTGTCCACGAGTAAGACAGAGGTGATGCGTGACTTGTCGTCATATTTGAAATAACAGCCCACAACATATCCTGGGATTGGCGTTGAGCAAGATGTGTCACTTGGAGATCTGTAAGAAGATTTCCGTTGTAGAGCGAAGAATTCCTAGCTTTCCAGTTGTTGTGCTTGATCTGGGAAGAGAAGGCTCACATGATTTAGTAGAAGAGAGAACCAACCTTCAATTTTGATATGTAACATAGCTTCGAGTTTAAAGTTCCAGTATGATTGATACCACACTTTCTGAGCAAACGGGCAAAGGAGGAAAAATATGGAGAGATGTTTCTTCAGCCGCACCACATAAAAGACAAGAGGGATCATCCACCTCCATAAATCGTAGTAATCTGCCCCTAGTTGGATGGAGTCAATTAAGAATTTTCGAGCCCAAGAATTTGGGTCGCTCATGAATACAAAGTTTCCAAAGAGATTTCCATAGACTTTTGAGCACAAGAGTGAGTGATGGAGAGTGAAAGCGTTGTGATTGATCTACCATATATGCATTTTTTGAAGTAAAATTTCCCGAGGAGGGAGTCCAGATTACACAACGGGGTTCCCTAACAGCGGGAATATTAATCTTTTGAATTTCGGACACCACGAAAGCGGGAAAGATTTGTCAAACAAGAGCCAGATTCCATTGACCTGACTCATTGTCTATGAGATCCCTTACATAACAGTATTCTTGAGGCAGCAAACAAAGTGGAGGAGGCACAAAGTTTGGTAAAGAATGAATCCAGGGGTCTTCAAGGATACGAATGAAAGAACCATTGAATGCCTTGAGACATGCTCGTTTTCGGATGATGTGACGACAAGCACATATATTCTTTCAAATCCAAGAGTCGGTTTTCCTTGTTTTTTGATCAAGAAATCCGTGTTCAACCTATCTACTAGTTTGTGGATGATATGCAGTAGTTATCTTGTGAGCAACACCATACTTTTTAAGAAATTCCTGTAAGCATTTATTCTTAAAGTGTTTACCTCCATCACTTCTTAAAGCTCTAGGTGTGTCAAATCTTCAAAAAATTCTAGATTTCAAAAATTCGATAACTACTTTGCTATCATTTTTTGGAAGTGATTTTGCTTCTACCCACTTTGACACAAATTCCAAAGTGACAAGTATATATTGATTCTCATGTGACATACTAAAATGCCCCATAAAGTCAATAACCCAAACATCAAATAATACAATATTTAAGATACTTTTTAAAGGCATCTCATGTCTACGTTAAATATTACCAGTTCTTTGACATCTATCACAATGAACAACAAAATGGGTACATGTTTATAGATAGTAGGCCAATAAAAACCACATTGTAATACCTTAGTGGCAGTTCTTTGACCTCCAAAATATCCTCCAACTTCACCTCCATGATAATTTTCTAAAATATCATGTATTTCTTCTTCTTATTATACCGTCGAAGTAGTGACGATACAAATAGGGATCGTCGAATATTTCAAATCATGAAAGAGTTTTTTCTTAGCTTGATATGACATATTAGGTAGTAGAACTGTACATACCTTGTAGTTTGCAAAGTCAGCAAATCACAGTGGCTTCATCGTCTGAATAGCGAAGAGTTGCTCGTCAGGAAATGTTTCTTTAATCTAATCACCTTCATCGTGATGTTGATTTCCCCATTCCAATCTAGACAAGTGATCGGCTATAACATTCTATGTCCCCTTCTTGTCTCTAATCTCTACATCAAACTCTTGTAACAAAGGGATCCACCGTATTAACCTTGGTTTCGCAACCTTCTTGGCGAACAAGCACTTCAATGCGGCATGGTCGGTGTAGACTATGACTTTGTTCTCCATACGGTACGGTCTAAACTTGTCAAAACCATACACCACAGTTAACAACTCCTTCTCTCCGGTAGCATAACTCATTTGTGCGTCTGTCAAAACTTTGCTAGCATAATGGATAACCTTCATTATCTTCCCTTGTTTTTGTCCTAAAACGGCTCCAACGACATAATCACTTGCATCACACATTATCTTGAAAGCTAATGTCCAATCGGGTGTTGTCATTACTGGTGCAATGATTACTTTCTCTTTGATTTATTTAAAAGCTGTCAAACATTTCTCATTAAAAACAAACTGGTTATCTTTTATAAGAAGATTACATAATGGTTTACTTATTTTTGTGAAATCTTTTATAAATCTTCTACAAAAACCTGCAATGTCTAGAAAACTTCTAATTTTGCGCACATTAATAGGGGGTGGTAGATTTTGTATTACGCCTATTTTGGCCTTATCTACCTCAATCCCATTCAATGATTAAGCACAATTACTTCTTTCACCATGAAGTGACATTTTTTTCAATCTAGACAAAGTTTTTATCAATATATCTAGTTAGCACTTTATCTAAATATGTAGGGCAATGATCAAAAGAATCTTTGGATATAGAAAATCATCCATAAATATCTCAGTTGTATTTTCAATCATATCTGAGATTATGGATGTCATGCAACACTAAAATGTAGTTGGGGCGTTGCAAAGTCCGAATGGCTTTCGTCTAAATGCGAATGTCCCATATGGACAATTGAATTTTTTCTTCTCTTGGTGCTACAGATCGTTCATAATCTAATTATACCCTGAATAATTGTCAAGAAAATAATAAAATTAAATGACCTCCTAACGTTTACAACATTTGATCGATGAACGCAAGTGGGTAGTGACCTTTCCTCGTTGCTTTGTTTAGAGCTCTATAAGCCATGCAGACTCGCCATCCCATGATTTGTCTCGTAGGGATCAACTCGCTCTCGTTCTTCACAACAACCATGCCTCATTTCTTTGGAACTACTTAAACTGGACTAACCCATGCACTATCAGAAATAGCATATATCATACCATATTCTAATAATTTAAAGGCCTCAATTTTTACCACTTCCTTCATTGTTGGATTCAATCTTCATTGAGGTTGGGCAGTTGCCTTGTAATCATCTTCCATCAGAATCTTGTGCATACAGATTGTTGCATCGATTCCTTTTATGTCGGTCATCGTCCACCCTATGGCTCATGCCCTTAATTTGAGTAGATCCACTAACCTTTCTTCTTCGTCTAGATTAAGTTTGCACTGATTATCACCGGTAATTCTCCAATGCTTCTTATGAATTCATACTTCAAGTGTGATAGTAAAAGTTTTAATTCAAATTTTGGTGGTTTTACTAATGATGGTTCTTTTGCTTCTCCTCCCGCAATTCTATAGGTTATTTCTTATAAAATCAAGTGAATTATTGTGGTGTTTTCTCCAGATTATTGACTTCCTCTCTATATTTTGCATTGTCGTGTCTCCCTTCTATGGATTTAACAAGGAGTGCATTCAAATAACCATCAATAATAGTGTCATATTTGCATGTCTCTATAGCATCTTTGACAACATCGACCACTGATAAAAGGATAATAGTAGTAATTTATAAACCTGGTTTCTTATGATTTTGCAAACTCCTAGTGGCAATTTTTCTTGTTTTAATTTTTTTTATTGTTTTCGCATTTTGAGTCGAGTCAGAGCAAAACGATGCTTAATTGGAGGATTTTATCACTTTTCGATAACAAGGAGCAAAGGGGCTATAGCGCTACCAATTCCAGAATACAGAGTGAATGAATTAGATCGCGGAAAGGAGGTAGAGACCAGCTCGATGAGAAGAGCCCTGGAAAAGTGAGATCACGCAACAGTTGCGCAATGACAATCACGCATCCATAATCGCGCAACCATCAAAACTTGGGCCTGAACGGCAGAAACCCTAGAAGAAGTCCAGAACGTGAAGAAAAACTATAAATAAGAGGGTTCATTTATCAGCTAAAGAATACTCTTATGACGTGACACAACACTTACAGTAGCCTACAGTAGCATACAAAAAAGCATCATAGGGTTAGAAAAGAGAAGAAGTCCACCGCTCTTAGCAACACAGTCATAGTTGAAGGGAGAAGGTGAAAACAAAGAGGCAACAATCAAAGAGAGGAGAGCAGAAAGGGGATCAAGAGTTTAATCTTTTCTTTTTCTTATTGAATTAATCTACTTATGAAATGTTGTGTTATGGCTATGACTATGAGTAGCCAATCCTCTCAGTATTTAAAGGAGGATGTAGTTAATCTCATATGGATACACCTTGAACCTATGTTTTGATATATTTATTGATGACTATGTTTTGTTGGATATTATTTGTTGCTTATGCTACTTAGTTTGTTTAATGCACGCGTTTCTATGAGGCAAAATAGTGATGTTAAACTAACTAATATTATGTTGAATTATGTTTAGGAGTCTGTTAACGCAACATTAGCATAGTAGATCAAGCAAATAAATCTTTAGACCTTCGACATTAGCGTGTTCGTGGAATCTAAATCATAGTTGGTAACTCTAATTCACTTCTAAAATATTGTATGCATCATATGACATGGTAAACTTCTAATGAAGTAAAAGTGCTTAACCGCCTGACATCATTAGGGATCAGAGGGCTCTTTAGTGCATCGAAAGGTGGCTAACTTGCTACGTTAATTTGGAGACAAAACAACGATCAATAGATAGGGGCAAACATATGAGTCATTGGTATTTTGTCTATGAACTATGAAGTACACAGATCCAAGATTAATGAAATCTGATCCTTATATACCTTTTATAAATCTGTTCTACAACATTATATAGCATTCAATCAATTAATTAAATTATGTTCTAGTTAGTTAGTTAGTTAGTTAGTTAATCTTTAGTTAATCATTTTAATTGCATTCTTTACTTAAATATTTCTAGTACTTAAATTTTCATCTCTAGTTTAGCATTAATTAGTTATAGTTTAGTTCCACACTCTTTTAATAACCCTGGCACTATTAGAAGATTTTAGCAATAAGATTTACTAGTCGGTAAATACCTACTCTCAGGGGATTAGATACTTGGGCAAGCTATATTTACTTACCATTTTATTATTACTTGACTCGTATACTTGCAATTTTGTGTGCATTAAGATAATTGAGAATACAAAAGCAACATACACACGCATCAACCACATATCATTCATCTTGCTCGTGCGACTTCTGGCACTGTAGCGCGACTCTTCCTAGTTCCCATCTTGTGCTTGCTAGACTCGGGTACTCTTAAATCCTTCGGTTATGCATCATTTTGCACTGTTTTGACTCAACTGACTCGAGAATCTGAAAATACATAAAACTATCTAAAATACCCAGAAAACACAAGGACTAAGCAATTCATCATTTGTTTTAGACACTTATCAGCTCCCTAGCTTGATCCACGATTAGCTTTGTTCGAAATACCTATAGACTCTGACGCTAGTAGGTAGACTGACCCATCACAACTAAGATGTCGAATTTGGGATGTCGAGTATCTGAGGATGTTGAGTGTTCTAATACATTGAGTATCGTACACGTCAATGGTGGAAAGGTGAGTGAGGTAAGTTAAATGCTATGTCGAGTATGGATACTCGACATGTATGTGTAAATAGTAATGTGCAATTAATGACTTACCTTGAATAGTGGTACATGGGTATTTATAGGCTTTGGGATGCGGGGACCATTCATGCATTTCTTGGGTATTCCGAGGATAGGGACATGTCGCATATTCGACATGCCTAGGAATACTCGACGTGCTTGGAATTTTCTTCTTGCTCATTGGGCCCACCTATATTCACTAGGCTGTTATAATAACCCATACCATGAAGCCCCCAATTTTGGAAGCCCTTGTTGTAAGGATTGGTTTTCAAATTCTTTCTTTGGCTTTCTCACAGGTTATGCTTTAGAAATATCTTTGATGCACCTTTCATCCCCCCCCCCCCCCCCAAGTGAGGAGCGGAATAAGGGTCGTAGATTTGTCAATTCTTTGAATATTCGCTTCCTAAATATGCATGCCATTGACAGGAAATATCAGGTTGTAAATTGTGCGTCACCTTTAATGAAAACTGGCATGTCGAATTTGCTAGATTTGACATGTGTAATTTTTATTAAAAAAGTTGAGTGTGATACTCGACATGTTTACATTAAATCCGAGGTTGGAAATTCCTATATATAACCTGCTCTCCTTACTTGCATTGTTATTATCGAAGGGGGATCGGTTTTGATTCACGTCAAATTTCTACAGGTAATTCGACATAGGAATTCAACATGTAAATTTCACATGTCGGTGTATATCGAGTTTCTGATGTTTTTGTTTTTTAGGTAATATTAAGAAGACTCCTCGGAGCAAACACGTTGTTTCACCTCTGCCAGGTGTGTCTTTAGGAGGTCTGAGGAATACAATACTTAAGGCTCCGGTGGGAGGTTCTACGACAACAAGTAGTGGAGCGGGAAGGCTACTTCCTGAAGATCCTCCTATGAGTTTGAGTATGCTTGTAACAAGGATCTCCGCCCGTGTTTCATAGCATAAACAAAGTAAAAGAGTTAAATAGCATAAACAAAGTAAAAGAGATAGGGAAAGCTTCTCAGATTCGGTGGAACATTGACGCGTTGCTATTTTCTGCAACTCTTACGTGTTATCTTCTTCTTCACAAACTATCGAATCTAGAATATGAAAATAAAACTAAGAACAAAACTCTAATGGTATTTTCTCTCTTTTCACACCTCTATCACAACTAGAGTAATTGTAAGTCTTGTGAGCGATACAAGCAATGTCTCTAAGTGTTGGCAGTTCTCTCTTATTTATAGGAAAATAGTGTTGTCCTCGTCTCAAAAATAGCCGCAACTTATTCTGCAGTGTAAGGCAGTGTTGCCCAAGGACGCCCGACTTTGACATGTCATGCGACCATGTGCACGGGTGACTGCACGACTCGTGCATATTTTGTACGATGTGGTGCGACCCTCGGCCACCTCTGCATGGTGATACGTAATCCTCTGTGGGTCACGTGACCTACTGCCCATCATGCGTTGTCGTGCAACTCCCTCCTCGATTGGTGGAGTTGGCACAGCCGAGGCGCTTCGCCCGTCGCACTCCCGCCCGAGAACAATTGAGCGTTATATTTGTCAAAATCTCCCCAACATAAATATTAATATGGACAAAGTATTTTTCTGCCCTATAACGTTTTATAAAATCTTAAATGCCCTTTTTCTTTTGGGCCAACTTTTTCTGCCCCATAACTTTCGATTTTTCTACAAAAAATGTCAAAAAACATTATTCGGGCTAAATCACTTACGTGGCGGTCCACTCAATAAAGCGTTGGCCTAGTTAACAAAGCGCACTACCAACCTAATTTTTTTTCGACCGAAACGTGATATTAAAAGTGCACAAAAGAAATCAAAAATGAAATATATACATTAGAAAAAAGAAAAAGAAAACACATTCATTAAAAAAAATCCATCATCTTCCTTCACATACCCCCCACCAAACACTCTCCACCGCTAAATTCGTCATCAACGCCGCCGCCCCCTCATTCCAATCGATGTAACACTTACTCCTTTAAATCGAGCCAAGGCTTCACCATCGATTCGCTGAAGTAGCGATTTCGAGTCTGATTGATTTCAAATCTACGATTTAACATTCCTACTACTGATTTTAGAAACGGAAATGGGGCGGCGGCGTAGGGCGGGTGGTTACGGGAAGCAGAGGGGGGGGGGGGGGTTACGGGAAGATGACAGAATGATTTTATTTTTTCCAATGTATTTTTTTTATATAATTATTATAAATTGTAGATATAAAATAAGTAGTGTATATATATATATATATATGAAGATGATAGAATTATTTTATTTTTTAAATGTATATTTTTATAATTATTATCAATTTTAGATATAAAATAAGTTATATATATATAGATATATATATATATATATATGTGGAGATGATAGAATTATTTTATTTTGTTGAATGTATTTTTTATAATTATTATAAATTGTAGATATGAAGTAAGTTGTATATCTATATATATATATATATATATATATATATATATATATATGTATGAAGATGATAGAATTATTTTATTTTTTTCAATGTATTTTTTTTTGTTTTTTAATATTTTTTATAATTATTATAAATTGTAGGTATAAAATAAGTTGTATATATATATATATATGGAGATGATAGAATTATTTTATTTTTTTAAGTGTATTTTTTTTGTTTTTTTATGATTTTTATAAATTGTTAAAGATATAAAAAGTAAATTATATATATATATATATATATATATATATTTTGGGGTGCAAAGTGAAGTTTATTTTCGGGTTCAAGTATAATTTTTGATATAACAAGAATTTGTGCAAAAAACGTTTTTTTGTTGAAAAAATATGACGTGGCGGAGCAAGTTATTGACTAGGCTTAGCAATTTGTTGACTTTACTGACACATAGCAATTTAGCCCGAATAAGACGTTTTGGGCATATTTGGTGAAAAATGAGAAGTTACGGGTCAGAAAACTGAAAAAGCCGACCCGAAACAATTGAGAAAGATAAAATTACAAATATTTTGTATAGGATAGAAATTTGAACAATTTTTTTATATTAGTTTTTTCAGATTTTCTTCATTTCTTCTTTCCGCCTTAGTTTCCGCGGCAACCAAAACCGAGCGTTAAAGGAAAAAAGGTTTATTAGGTTTGACATATTGCTTTATACTCGTAACGTAACGTGCCAGTTGCAGACCATGCAGCCATCAGTTCTCACTCTCTCTGATCGAAACCCTAATTAAACAATGGCTCCCTCAACAACAAAAGGGTCTTCCAAGGAAAAGCAAAACCGCTTGAAAACCACTCAAAAACCCTATAAACGTAAGGCTGTAAACAACAACCTTCATTCTTATTTTCCCAACAGCCCTTCACCTTCACCTTCACCTGTAAGAAACAGCCTTAATTCTCATCATTCCAACACCCCAATTGTTGTTGAGGATTTCTATAATATGAGGAGGCCTACGGTGTCCTCCTCGTCGTTGATCAGTCCCGCTGTAGTAGCCGAGTTGAAGAAAAATGCCGCAAGTTTTAATGTGAACAAGGCATGTTACTGGGGAAAGGGACAAAGAGTGCCTTTTATGTTTCTGGCAAAGGCGCTCGACGCCATATCCCATCCGGACTCCAGGAAGATTGACATTATGTGTAACATGCTCAGGACGGTCATCGAGACCATGCCACAGGATTTGCTGCCTCTTGTCTACCTTCTCGCCAAAAGGATTGCCCCCCAACACCAAGGTTTGGAGCTCGGTGTAGGGGATGCCATCATCAGGACTCTTGTAAAGCCTTCTTCAACTCAGCCGTCGGCCTATTATAAACCAGAGGCATTAACCGTCGCCAAAGTATTCAAGACTTTTCAACTTATTGCAAAGGTCTCTATCCTTTTCATTTACATTGTGCTTTGTGTTAAATCTCATCGAATCTTGGTGAAGAATTTTTTTTTGCTCGCTATCCTAACCAGTCAGGAGTTTTACTTTTATTGTTTGTTCTTTTCTTACCTTGTGAATGAAGTTTGCACTATTGTCCTTTTCTATTCAATTTATACCTTCACCAGGTAAGACCAGAATTATATTTCATGTTGATTAAAATGTGAAGGCATCTAGCTGTTTCTAATACTTAATGAAACGGTTGAATATTGAGGATAAATGTACAATACAAGAGAAAAAACTTGTTGGTGCAGTAGATTATTATGTGAAGGTGTCTAGACCTTCTTGTTTTTTAATCCATGGACGCCTACGGCCACAAAAGAGACCGAGTCATAGTGAAAGGTGTCGAAGTCTTGCAGATTCCTTTATTTACCCCCAGACACGTTTCAGAAGCACGTTTAGTTTGTAAGCAATCACAAAACTTAGAGATCCTCCTTATCTGTCATGTGTTCTATTAGAGAGGCATGACTCTGTCTAATTCTTGTTTGATCGCTTGCGAGGAATTCATTTTCCTCTTCTGTTATTTCCGGCACTGAGCGGAGAATTGATAGAATCTGAGGAATGTGGAAGGAAGAGAAAAACAGAAATATGAGGGAGAGAATTCTGTTAGAGAGACAGGATCAGTTTCATTCATAATGCATGAGATACAAACTCCTGTCGTCTTTTATAACAAATCATGACACCTTCCTAATTCCAAAATAAAGGCAATTAGCTTACAAAACACGACAAAAGCGTAAAACAGAAATTAAAGGAAAAACACGTAAAATAAAGACCCAAAACGACGCCATATACGTTAGTGTATTGCGATTCCCAAGCCATACACAGGTTCATTCTTGACATCTTCATTCTTTAAAGTTCAGAAGAGTAAGTTATATTCTGTATCAGATATATGATGTTAAGTTAGTGTTTTTTCCTTTCAGTTCTGTAAAGGATAGTGCAGTGATTGATATTGTACTTCAGATATATGATCCTAAGTTAGCCTTGTTGACATCTGATCATTGGCAGGAATCTGGGAAGAATAGTCAAGACAACAAAAAGAATCACATAATGACACTGTTAGGTGCAGCTACTGATTGTGAACCTCAATATTTGATTCGTCTGCTCCAGGTAAGTTAATTACATGTGTTGCTTAATCTTCCGTTGGGTTTATTTCACTTGTCGTAATGTAAACTTGGTTGGAGCAATACATACATGCAGACAAATTCATGCATTGGTGTGGCAAAACAAACTCTCTTGGCAGCATTGGGACATGCTGCAGCATACTCCCAGAAGCATAATTCATCACCTCCTGCAAACTATGACAATCCTATGGACGAAGTAAGCTTACCACGCTCTAGTTGAAAGCATGTACTACCACATTTTGTATTTCCTGCTAAATGGATAAAGCCTAATTACTTACTATTCGAGTAAAAATGATACTTGATGATTATGCCCTCATCATCACTAAATGCATTGGGTAGATGTGAACGTTTCACTCCTTGCCCGGCTTTTGTGCCATATTGTCAAAACACTCTGAATTAGAAGATCTTTTTATCTGAATCTTTAAGAGTTTTTGACTTGGGTAAGCCTCATACATGCATGTCACTTTAGAATAGTTTCTTATTTTATTAAACTTGTCATCATGTAACTTTTCTCTTTGTCAGGCTGCTAAAATTGTCAAACAAGTTTATGCTGTATGCCCAGTCTATGATAAAATTGTCCCTGCTCTTCTTTCTGGTGGTGTGTGGACTCTCCCAAAGACATGTTGCTTTTCGCTTGGTATTCCTGTTGAACCCATGTTAGCTAAAGCAACCAAAAAAGTATCTGAAATTGTGGAGAAGTTTCAAGACATGGAGTTTACCTGTGAATACAAGTATGATGGAGAACGTGCTCAGGTGAAATTCCGTGTCGCAGAAATACGCTAAAAATGCCTCCAGGCAATTAATTCTGTTTTGTAAAACTTCCCCTGTAGATACACTATATGGAGAATGGCTCGGTGGAGATATACAGTAGAAATTTAGAGCGGAATACCGAGAAGTTTCCTGATGTTGCTGATGCTATCTCAAGGTAATCTTTAGTTTATCCTATATAAGGAGTCTGCTTACCTATGGTGGGATTTGAGATATTTCAACTAAATTGTTCTGTAGAGTTTCCTCTTAAGTATTATAAAAACTGCACAAATGCTTCTTGGCATCATAAGTCTCGAGATAGCCGATGGAAAATTTCTACAGTTCCCATGAAGTACTGGGGGTAATTGACACTAGGTGGTCCGTTGGAGCTTTCTGCACTATAGATAAATGCAGGCCCAATGGTCCATAAACTTAGTACCATGGTTAAGTAACTCGGTTAGCCTTATTAGTCAAAATTAATTTGCGAGCAACATAAAAGTTTGTCGATTTGGGCAGCAAACAGTGGTCATCTTCCGGATGCCGCGTGGCTGTTTACATTGTGATTGTCATTACATTATCAGGATTGTTCATGTTGTTGATATTATGTATTGTATTCACGTTTTTTGTTGATTACGTATTGTATTCCCGCTTAGACATATGGTGTATGACTTAAATATTGTTAGATTGTCGAATTGCATCGTTGCCACCGGGTTCCTTTTGGCGGCTTCAAGATTTGAATCCATATCTTCTCATGCTTGAGTTTAGTATATTCGTTTCAGTTCTTGTTCCGCTTATCCGTTGTCAACAATGTCATAAATACTTTAGTTAGGGTACTTGTGAGTGATTAATTGATTGTTTATGATAGGTTTATTTACTAACCAAGTGTTCCATATTAATTAAGTTTAGACTTTAGAGCATACTGCTCAAGCCTGAGGCAGAGTATTGCAGTTGAGATAATGATATTTGTTGGGTGTGAAATTTCCAGCCGCCAACTTTGACAATTATTCCTTTGACGGCTTCTCCAACTATTCCTTTGACGACTTCTCCAACTATTCCTTTCACGGCTCCAACTATTCATTTCACGGCTCCAACTATTCATTTGACGGCTTCTCCAAATTCTTTGCCTATAAATAGCAAAGGTCCTCAGTAGTGAAATGTATCCCTTCAGAGTTCTTTTCTTTTCTCTCTAATTATACAATGTAGTATTTTATACACCGGAAGAGTGTAGATTAGGGAGTGGTGAGAGTGAAAAAGATCTGTCGGGGTCGTCGGGTCGAGTGAGAATTATGTAATTGTACGAGTTTTGTACATAGTGAATTTTGCTCGGGTCCCCGTGGTTTTTCTCCGGTGAAGGAGTTTCCACGTTAAATCTTTGTGTTGTTACTATCGTCAATATTATATTCGTGTTGCTTCGTAATTACCTCATAGGCAAATCCTGGGGGCGGTATTTGAGGCGGTTCAAATACCCAACAAGTGGTATCAGAGCCCGGATTCTGCCGGAGGTGGAGTTACTGCTGGGGTAGAGTTGTGGTGTGGTGTAATATGAATACGTACTGTAAAGGCGGTTCTGTCAAAGGTAATTGGTTATTAAGCGGGACCGTTGTGACCCCACCAATTACCTGGGAACCTTGAAACTCTGTCAGAAAAGACGAGCTATCTCTTTCCGGGGGTTTACTCTGTACTATTCTCAGAAAATTCACCAACTCACCGGAGTAATGTCAAGAAGCAAAGGTACGGATATGGAAAATTTTGACGGAAAAATCAACTATGACTTGTGGCGTGTTCAAGTCGGAGAGAAGCCGATTTGGTCGGGTTACACAAGGATTCAACCTACGGAGGGTATACCTTTCTCCATAGCGATGTCGGAGAAAGAGAACAAAACAGTGACGTTTCCATTCTCGTGGTTGAGTAGAGAAAAGAGGATGATGGTGTACGGAGAATAATTATATCTCCACGAATGTGTTTCCTTTCTCGATGGGTTTTCGGAGAAAGAGATAAGTGTTTGTGTTCCTTTCTTCAGGGTCATACGGAGAAAGATCGAGTATACAGAGATACGCTATATCTCTATGTTTTGTTTGCCTTTCTTCAAGGTTATTCGAAGAAAGATCGGGTATACGGAAATAAGAGATATTTCCATGATCATTTGCCTTTCTTCAGGGTTATTCGAAGAAAGATTGGGTATACGGAGGTGTTGTATATCTCCACGTTTGTTTGCCTTTCTTCAGGGATTATGGAGAAAGAGAAGTTTTGAGCAAGGGGGAGCGTTCGCCCCTACATGTAAAGTCGTTTCAAAGAATGATCCTGACGAGCGATAAATCGTGTTCCTCTTTTAGCAAGAGAAGAAATAATTAAGTAAAGTTGGGGCTGGAGGGGGAGATTGTTGGGTGTGAAATTTCCAGCCGCCAACTTTGACAACTATTCCTTTGACGGCTTCTCCAACTATTCCTTTGACGACTTCTCCAACTATTCCTTTCACGGCTCCAACTATTCATTTCACGGCTCCAACTATTCCTTTGACGGCTTCTCCAAATTCTTTGCCTATAAATAGCAAAGGTCCTCAGTAGTGAAATGTATCCCTTCAGAGTTCTTTTCTTTTCTCTCTAATTATACAATGTAGTATTTTATACACCGGAAGAGTGTAGATTAGGGAGTGGTGAGAGTGAAAAAGATCTGTCGGGGTCGTCGGGTCGAGTGAGAATTATGTAATTGTACGAGTTTTGTACATAGTGAATTTTGCTCGGGTCCCCGTGGTTTTTCTCCGGTGAAGGAGTTTCCACGTTAAATCTTTGTGTTGTTACTATCGTCAATATTATATTCGTGTTGCTTCGTAATTACCTCATAGGCAAATCCTGGGGGCGGTATTTGAGGCGGTTCAAATACCCAACAATATTGTGATTCATATATAGTCTTGTATGACCCCCTTTATGTTATTAACTCTTCTAGCTAGAGTATCAATGAACAAAGCTGTTACGATCCTGACTTTTTGTCCTAGGACTAGAAATCTTTTACACAAGGCAAATCTCTTCTATGTGAAATTTCTCGAGTATCGGAGATTTCACTTTATTTTTTGTTTTGAATTTGTCTGATGACATTTATTTATCTGAGTGCAGATTAAAACAGCCTTCAGTGACGTCATTTGTCATTGACTGCGAACTTGTTGCATATGATCGTCAGAAACAGAAAATCCTGCCTCTCCAGGTACACAATGTTTTATTCCATGTGTGAGTGCTTTAGTGAAGTATGGCTTTTGTTGTCCATTTTTACTACTATGTTGGAATTCAAACTCAAGCAACAGATAATGTAGCGGTTGCCGCGTGGAAGCTGTTATATCTTGCTCTAATCTTAAATTGCTTACCTGGTTCAGACCTTGTATAATTCCTCTCAGCATGTAGCTTGTGGCATGTCAGTAAGAAACATGAGAAACATTTTTGGAAGTGTTATTGGTGATTCTTTAGACTGATATATGTCTGGTGATCTCTTTCAAACTCTGTTTTCTTTTTCTCATTAAGTAACATTTGATCTTTTCTTTTTCCAATCCGATTTGTCTCTGTCAACGAACCAAGGTCTCCTATGTAAACAATCTATAATATTGGAATTACTTTTGAAAACTTTAGTTGTAGTCGATGTGAAATTTGTCAAAAATCTGGAAGTACTCTTAAAATTGAAAGAAAAGGACAATATTGGATATATACTGTCATAGAACTAAAATTTCTTAGCCTTTTCAACAGCATTAGATCCTCAGTTAATGATTTCTTTATTAGTGGTTTAGTTTTAATCCTTTCTCTTTTGGCACACTTTCATCAGAAATTCTTTTCTTCCATGTTGGTGTCACCGCCCATTTTTCTTTATGACAGAGAACTCCCTAGTTTCAGTTTGTTAGTCTGCACAAAATAACATATGGACTTGTCAATTACGATATCATTCATGTATGTTTATGTGCATATTTTGTTTGTTTAATAGTGTTGAGGCTGTCAATGTTGAAATAACCATTTGTATCTTTAGCATTATATTAATTTCGATACTTGTCTATGTCAGATTCTCAGTACCCGTGCTCGGAAAAATGTTGCCAAAAGTGAAATTAAAGTGGATGTCTGTATATATGCTTTTGATATCCTCTATCTCAATGGCCAACAACTCTTCCAGGAACAACTCAATCTTCGCAGAGAGGTATCGTGTACATTGTACCTTGATTATATTATACTTTAGTGCCAACTTATTCTTTTTCCTAATAACTCTTCTAACTTCAATCTTAGTTTTCTTTGTTCCACAAGTTCAGTTTGTTTTCAAAACGTACTACGGTTTATATATATTAAAAATTTGTCTCATCGTAGAGTAATATTTTATTCTCCGGGCCCATTGTGCAGCATCTTTACAAGTCATTTCAGGAAGAAAGGGGTTTTTTCCAGTTTGCCACCTCTACAATCTCAAATGATCTTGAGAAAATACAAGAATTTCTCGATGACGCTGTTAACTCTAGGTAACAGATGGCTTTTGAGTTCTTGGCTACGTTTTGGCATTTAATGTTTTACTTCTGTTCACAGAAGTAAGTTTCTAGATTTTTATGCTTCCTAATATTACTTAACATAGATAGTCCTGCAAGTTTCAACTCAGACTCAACCAAGTGTTATCAAATATATTTTGCACTATGTATCAACAGTTGCAATGGAAGAGAAATATGTTGTTGTTCTGTTTAAGTTTTAAATGATTTGATCCGCATGTGCAACTGATTGAAAATGGGTTTTGTAGCTCTCCCCTTTTCTGTGCTTAAGATGTCAACTAATGTTAATATTTTCATTTGTATTATTTGAGCACAATTTTTTTCCAGCTGTGAGGGGTTGATCATCAAAACATTCAATAAAGATGCTACGTACGAGCCTTCTGAACTGTCTAACAACTGGCTAAAACTGAAAAAAGATTACATGGAAGGGTAAGTTCTTAAAACTCATAACTTGTTGGAATTTGGAATTAATATATGCTACTTAAGCTCACTGAAAGTTACTGCTAAATGTTTTATTTTCTCCAGTTTTGGTGATTCACTTGATTTAGTTCCAATTGCTGCATTCCATGGCAAGGGGAAACGCACTGGTAAGTCATCTCTATTCCTTTCTCGATTAAACACCAATGATCAGCAGATGCTGTGAGTGTGAGAGGTCGATTTTTTCTCTTTAACTGTAGTAAATGATTCATTTTGCATTAAGTTTTCATTAGGATCCTTTGCCACATTAGTAATTACATTTTCTTTTCTTTCTAGGTGTATATGGTGCCTTTCTTCTTGCTTGTTACGATACTGATAAAGACGAGTTCCAGAGCATTTGTAAAATAGGTAAGCTCGTTGAGAAGCTTTAATTTCAACAGAGAGATCTTTCTACCGGCCTGACACATAACCATCTGAGGACTACTTGATTGTTTTAGAAAAAAAAGTAGTTTATATTTTGATTTTTAAGAAGTCGAAAAAATTGTTATGCTAGGAACTGGATTCTCCGAAGCAATGCTTAAAGAACGTTATGCCAGTCTTAGTCCTAAAGCTATTCCAAAACCAGAGGTTAGCTTGATTTGTATTTGTCCGTAAGATCATGGGACTGTAAGGAAATTTCTAATGTGCGACAAATATGCATCTCCAGTCAAATTACAGGTTTTCGGATACAAGTCCAGACGTATGGTTTGAACCAACTGAGGTAGCATTTGCCATCTTATTATTTTGTGTCAGTTTCTATAGTAAGTTAGCTTAACTATTTTAGCTTCTCTGCCTTTTTTGTGTAAGTGTAACATTTTTGTTCTGTTGGAATATCTCTTCATCCACTGCCAAACCATTCTAACTCGGTATTGTCCATCTGTAGTTGTCCTCCTTAACAAGCTTCTCCAGTGTAACCTTTTTTGATGCGAAATATTTGATATTTTTCTTTTATAGGCCTACGGTAATGAAGAACATCTTGAGGAAGTAGCTTTATTCAAAATCCAATCCTGCAATAGTTTTATTGAATGAAAAATGTTTGCTAAAGTTGTAATACTAATTTGAAGAGACACGTAAAGGATATTGTTAAGTTCTTCAGGTGGTTATGGCTTTAAACTCTAAGCTATTGTATATAATAACTTTCTCTAGGATAATTCATTCGAGTTGTTCAGGTTTGGGAGGTCAAGGCTGCCGCTCTTACTATCAGCCCTGTTCATCGTGCTGCAATTGGTATTGTGGATCCCGAGAAGGTGCCATTCCTTACTTTCGTGAAACATAGAGATCACCTTGTAGCGTCCATTAGGTTATATAGTTGTGAATCAAGTCAAAGAAAACTTGAACTGAGGATATGGGGCCTTTGATTTCAATGACATTGACCGTATTAAAATCTTTGTGATATGCATTAGTTCCATATATCTATTGACACTTTTTAAATTGCTGTCAAGTCAAAACTTACTCAAGTTGAAAGTTTATTTTGTAATGCGGAGATGTTGTAGATTTGAAGCAAACTAACTAAAAGGTAATAAGAAAGTATGTAAGTACATTGTAAAATGACGAGCAGCATAAGCAGATCAGATTGCTACGTACATTCGCACTTGTATAATTCTATTCATAAAATGGGAGTTCATCTCTACGACATTGTTTGATACATTGTGATCACCTGCTTAACAATACACTGTTTGATAAACTGTGATCACAAAAGGGAATTTCGCTGCGATCTCCTCGTTTTCTTCGTGTCCGAGGAGATAAGAATCCGGAGCAGGCGTCCTCAACTGATATGGTAATTGGTAACTAATACTAGTATATTTTGGTCTCTACTCTCTATCATACACAAAGTAGCACATTATTCATTTGTTTTTGTTGGATTAGAGTATCTTAGCTTTTGATTGGCAAATGCAGATTGCTGGTATGTACAACGCTCAGAAACACATATAACCAACGAGGCAACAAAGATAAGAATGAGGAGGATTGAAACTGCAATGATTAATGCATATTATTCAGTAATTTCTATGAGAAATAAATGTTGCATTAGAACATAGCTGTGCACAGTTGATATGCTTAGAAATGGTTCTGCGTCTGCCATTTTGAGTAACTAATGAGAACCTCAGTGTGTGCTTTAAATTTCGTTTTGTTACTATAGTTGATTGATTTTTATTTTTTGTTGATATAACGTTAACTATGTCATTTTGTGAAAATCGTTATAACTATCAATTACAAGGTACCAGTGTATTATGTGAGATTGTCCATTATCTTCTCTTTTTTCAGAAAAATCAATTACAAGGTACTTTTTCATATTCAATTTTAAGCTGAAATGTAAATTTTGCCCTTTTATTCTTCAGGACTATTTTTTTCAGCCATCAATTATAAAAGATTCATCACATTTTGCCAATACTGGACCGAAGCCGAACTACCGCTAAAACAACTAAACCCGTCAAAATGCAATTCTGACTGCATGTCATTAAATCGACATTCCATTTAATGACATGACAAACGATGTGGGTGAATTCATTTTCAACAAAATGCAATAAACCAAACTCAAACATGAAAAGATTTGGATTCATTGGGCTATTTGGTCATATGTGATTTTACCGTTTCATTGGGCTATTTGGTCATATGTGATTTTACCGTTTCATTCCCTCAGTTCTAGATAAATGACATGTCAATTTTACAATTTTACTCTACGCAATTGTCCTTTAAAAAGTGTAATGATTCTAAAAGGTTATTTTTTTAAAGGATAGTTACGGATACCTTCCCTGAGGTTTGGGTAATTACAATCACCCCCCTCCAACCAAAAAGTAGAAATGAACTACCAACTTTGCTCTTGGTCAACTTATGTATTAAGATATTTAGATTTAATGTTAAATAAAAGACTATTTAACTAACTTGCACAAGTTTTATTTACAAAACTTTCGATAAACTTAAAATAATAGTAACATAATTTCTTTTATTTATTTAATGTACATTATTGCTATTCATTAATTTTAAAAATCATTAATTAATCCCTATTTTAAATAAATATATGATCCTAGGGGGAAAAAATGCAACTTTAAATATTCTAACTTGTGAATGCATATTTACATTGTTTCTTGTACCACATATATTATTAATTAAATAACTAACTTCTAAAATATAAACACATAATTATTTTTCCACCATTGGCATGCATATTTTATTCTTGCAACAATAGTAATTTTAAACCAATAAAAAATTAAAAGATAATGTAACATATCATAATATTTTTGCTAATGACGGTGGTTTAATTGAAAAATAAATAATAATAATAATTATATAGTTGGGTAAATTATTTTAGTGTTGATTTTAATACTTTAAAAAATTTATCAATTACTTTTAAAATGAAAATATGCTAAATATGTGGTACAAGAAACAATGTAAAAATACATACACAAGCTAGAATATTTAAAGTTATTTGAGAATAAAGTTATTTATTTTCCTCGGATCATACATTTATTTAAAGTGGAATTTTGTTGAATGATTTTTAAAATTAATGAATAGTAATAACATACATTACATAAATAAATAAAATTATTTAACTATTATTTTAAATTTATCAATAGTTTTTAAATAAAACTTGTGCAAGTTAATTAAATAATTTTTTATTTAACATTAAATCTAAATCTCTTAATACATAAGTTGACTAGGGACAAAATTGGTAGTCCATTTGTACTTTTTGGTGGTAGGGGAGGTGATTGAGGGGAGCCTCGGCGCACCGGTAAATGTGTTGCTGTGTGACTCAAAGGTCACGGGTTCAAGTCCTGGAGCGGCCTCTTGTCAAATTTGACTAGGGACGGCTTGCCCCTTATACACCCTTGCGGTGAGACCCTTCTCTGGAATCTCGCATTGCGGGGATGCTTTCGTGCACCGGACTGCCGGTTGTAGGGGAGGTGATTGTAATTACAGCAAACCTCAGTTGAGGTTTATGTAATTATCCCTTTTTTTAAAGCGAGAAAGATAAAAATAGAAAAGAAAAAGTTAGCTCCTAAAATCAGTAAATCACTGAGCAGCAAGAAAGCCTAAACCTCTAAAACCCTCGATCGCCTCCTTCTGTCCACTTTCGCCTAAACGCCGTCGTTCCGCCGCCGCCGGCGACACAGGTGAGCAAATCGCCTGTAATTATTACTATTAGTTGTAATGTTGTTACTTGTAACTTGTAGGAGAATTTGCAATTCTCATTGAAACTCAAAATTCATTTTTATTTTTTATGTTGAATCAACTTCAGTTTTGAAAGGAAGAAATAAAGATTAAACATTTGAACTAAAACATAACTTCAATTATACTTACACACAGAGCATGCAAAAATGAGGAAATTGATCTAAACATGATCCTACACCCCATTTTAATTTATTTTAATTTGTGTTTTGTCGAAAGTTGAACTAGAGATGCAAAAGTGAAGTCATTCCCGATGTAATGCAACTGTTTGTTAAAATTCCGCAGAGAGAATCAAAGCTCGGTACTTGCTCAAAGTTGAAATGAGTAATGAATGCGAGTTACAAACTAAAGTCTTTGTATTGTATCAGTCTTCCCAATAGTGTTTACTTTTTTTTTTTTTTTCTTTCACAGTGTCCTAACTATGGAGCTAATGGAGCTAATAGATCCCTCCATTCTTTGTTTGGCAGACAAAGGGTTTATTTGTATATTTTGTGTCATTCTTTGTTTGGTACACACAAGGCTTACTTGCATATTTGGTGATTATTCAACTCGATTCCCAAGCTTACTTTAATGGGCTCTGTTTTGTAAACATTTTGTTATAATCAGTAAAAGCCTAAGGTCCGTGAAAATATAAATAAATTTTAAGATTGTAATTCAATTAGTGTATAACCGTGCTTCTCTAAAAGTAACAAATTAGTAATTACTCCATTATGAATGGTAAAATTGTTCACTCAGAAAAAGTTTGTTACTTATTATCATTTGAAAAGATATTCTATGAACTTTGAGTTGAAACTTCAAAGTAGTATTTGAAATCAGGATGATAGCGTGCGATACGTCGCTGTATTAATCAAGGGTGTAGTTGTAATTATCCTTCATAGAAGTTGCTAGAGGTATAATGCATATTAAATCTCACAATTTTATTCTTTTTTGCAGTCCATGGTTGCTAAAGCCCTACTAGAACCCCATTTCCCACCACCACCAACTCACAGTAACCTGTAACGTGGAGCAGGATCTGTGAACTGATAATATTGGAATGTATCGTCGATCATTCTTACGGAATTACTCAATTGCCATCCATAGATTTGGGAGAAACGCAACCACCATTGAACACTGTATCTGCAACCCTAGTGCTCAATCCCTGTTCTTAAATGCTATATTCAAACATGGTGCGTAACCAGTTTATGCATTAATATTGCTTTTTCAACTGTCTGTATACCGTTGCTTTTGTATTTATGTCATTATTGTTTCTTAGGAGGTGCATCAATGGGTGGTTACATTGGCGTGGGATTGGTTAATGCAAGATCAATCCAAGCACCACATGCTTTTTTCTCGTCCTTGTCGGAACACGAAATGAAGAACGATTTGTCGGGTTCTGCGGATACCTTATCATTATGTGATGCAATTAGTAAGATTAAAGAGGTTGAGGTTGACGACTCGGAATCGCCAAAAGTGAAGAAGCCTATGTCTCGAGATTCGATTGATTTCACCAAAATTCCCATTGAAAAGCTTCCAACTGTTATTCTCATAGGACGTCCAAATGTTGGGAAGTCAGCATTGTTTAACCGGTTAGTGCTTGTTATCCTGTCTAGGGTCAATGTTAGCATGTTTTTAATTTTATCACAAGTTGATATTTGGAAATTAAGAAGACATCTATGGGTCTTCAAGATGTAACAGGCATGTAACTTAAAGTTGGCTTGTTGGAGTTGTAGCTTGATACGAAGGAGGGAGGCACTTGTTTACAACACTCCTAATGACCATGTTACACGAGACATACGAGATGGGATAGCAAAACTTGGTGATTTGCGGTTTCGCGTTCTTGATTCGGCCGGGTTGGAAGCCGAGGCTTCTTCAGGTTCTGTTCTTGGTAGAACAGCAGCAATGACCGGAGAGGTGCTGGCAAGAGCTCAATTTGCACTCTTTCTGATAGATGCAAGGTCTTTTTTTTTTTTTTTTTTTTTTTTGCTTTTTCATTGGCAGTGCTTGAAGAAACTTCCTAGGCAGGCTTTTAACACCCAACTTGTGAATATGCATCTTTATGTTTTACCCTCCTAGACAAAATGTTAAATGAAGAACCAAAAATAAGAGATAAGGCTCTGATAATTTTCTATTTGAGGTTGCAGTTGTGTGTAACCTGAAGGTTATAATGAAGTAGGACTAGAAACTCAGTTCAACCTATAAAGAGGACTGTCTTATTTGGTTGCATATCAAACACTATAATTCAGGATCAAAATCTGAATCGTCTTATGAAGAGAAAAGTTCGTGGTATAAGATTGTTGGTAATTCTTCTATAAGTTGAGAATGCTGGATTTGTTATATGTATTGTTCAGCTGCAAGTTAATGCTTGGCATCTTTTTTCTCCCCGATGAGCAATGAACACTTAATTCTCTACATTTTACGTCAATCCAGAGATGGACTAGAGCCCATGGATTTGGATGTTGGGAAGTGGTTAAGGAAACATGCATCTGGAATCAAAACCATTGTGGTGATGAATAAAGCTGAGTTACTTGATGATGTTACTGGTTCTCTTGCTGCTGCATCTGGTGAAGCTTATACATTAGGATTTGGCGATCCCCTTGCTTTGTCTGCTGAAACGGGATTTGGAATGACAGATCTATACGAAGCTTTGAGGCCGTCTCTTGAGGACTATGTACTCAATTTCATAAAGGGTAATTATCTTGTTCTTTTTAGCACTGTACTTATTGTTGCATATACGATCAAGATAAGTATCCTATATAACCGATGAGGTAAACACTAGACCTGTGACATCCTTGAATATCAGTAAGTGTTTACATTAACATTTTTTTTTTCTATTTCATGGTGATGGTGGATGTTAGATTAATATGTCTCAACTTTCCTTTCTAACTGAGACTATATCCGGTATAGACTTTTCAATTTTATTTTGGGGGTGTTTTTGGAGGCGCTTCATATCTAGTTTGCTCAAATTATGGGCCGAATATAGTAGCAAGTAAAAGATTAGTTAGGGTTGTTACTATCACGTTACTTGTGGTGAAAGTATTTATTATTCTGTTGCAAACACTGAGGAAGTCTCCACTGTTTGGAGTGACATCTGACCTGGCATGGTGGTATTAGGAGCTCGATTTACATGTTTTTATTGCCATTTTTATTTGGGACAGCTTGAAGTTCTCGTAAAGGCATTGATGAATGTGATTTGATTTGTGGTTAGTAAGGTGGCTAACGAGTTTGATAGAGGTAACATGATGATTTTGGGTAACGTGAAGAAATTTCAGGAGTGGTATAACAGGAGTTTTGGGGTACCAAAAGACGATTATATTAAAACTTATCATTATCCTCCTTGCTTATGGCCTACGGTCTCAGTCTAGCTTCTGAGTAGGAACTAGCCTTTCATTATTTTCTACCATCGTTAGTTTCCAAGTGTTGAAATCTACATGGATTCTGAAAATCTTGAGAAACATGGGATTTAATCAATACATGCTATTCTTAATCCAGCTTAATCAATACATGCAAAATTGTTTATGAACTTTACTGCTTTGAACCATTTTATTATTTTCTTGATAAAAAGTTGCTTTATTTCTTATTTCTACTGAGCCTTCTTCAGTTAATTTGCCTTTCAACCCTTATGCACTTTACTTTTTGTTCCACTTGTAGAAGAAGATATACAGGACAATGGATCCTCGGTCGATGAGGAAAATGATCCTAAGCTTCCCCTGCAGTTGGCGATTGTAGGGAGACCTAATGTAGGGAAGTCTACATTACTAAATGCTATATTACTTGAAAATCGGGTTTTGGTCGGTCCAGAAGCTGGTTTGACCAGAGATTCAATTCGAGTTCAATTTGAGCACCAAGGAAGAACTATATATCTTGTGAGTGTCAGATTTATCTAAATTGTTGGTCCTTTATCGTTGGAGGTTAATATAGCTAATTTATTCTTTAGATAAATATGTCTGATGTCTAATTTAGGTACAGCTAACATTCTAAATGTATTAATTAACGATTTTCTTAGTGCTATGTTGGAAATTCGAGCTCATATTTGAAGTGAGAAAGTGTTTATTATTCATATTGTTACTTAATCAAGAATAATTTTAGGTTGATACTGCTGGTTGGCTGGAGCGGACAAAACAGGATAAGGGGCCATCGTCCTTGAGCATTGTGCAATCAAGGAAACATCTCATGAGGGCTCATGTGGTTGCTTTAGTTCTGGATGCAGAAGAGGTTCGTTGTGTCTTACCCCGTTTTAATTCTTTAATCGGAGTGTGTAGTGAGCCCGTATTATTTGCTC
Source organism: Linaria vulgaris (assembly GCA_948329865.1). Taxonomy (NCBI): domain Eukaryota; kingdom Viridiplantae; phylum Streptophyta; class Magnoliopsida; order Lamiales; family Plantaginaceae; genus Linaria; species Linaria vulgaris. The sequence continues at coordinate 83,814,635 of OX415249.1, read as the reverse complement.
TAGTTCTTCCATTTTCTGTGTTCTCAAGCTTGATTTTATTTTTCTGTTGTGTTTAATGCTGTTTAAGTTCTATTTATGCTTTTGAAATGTGCCATGTTTGGGATATTGGTTGCTTTCATCTGTGCGCTTTTGAAATATGACAATGCTTGCCTTTTCTGTTTTTGGCTTTCATTATGAATAGATTGCAAATGGTAGACAGAGCATGAAGCATGCTGAAGTAGTCATAGCACGGCGTGCAGTCGAAGAAGGGAGAGGTTTGGTTGTTGTGGTGAATAAGATGGATCTATTGAGAGGGAAACATATTTATGAAAGAGTCATCAATGCAGTGCCTGCAGAAATTCAGACTGTTATACCCCAGGTCTGTTCTTGTACTATTTAAGAGTAGGTTTATGCATTTAAATAAATTAAATTTTCCAAAGGATTTAAAAAACATGGGTTAAACTTTCACAAGGGTTTAAGAAATGTGAAAATTGTTTTGCTTAACTCATTTTGAACGAATAAAACCGAAAAATTCTTAAAATGGAAATGCAACAACTGTTGCATTGTGCTTTCAAGATCTCCGGAAAAGTTCCCAGCACTTTATGATATTTACTTGGTCAAGCATGCCTTACGAACAAAAATATAGGTCACTTACCTATCTCGATGCTTGTACGATGAGTAACCACTCACCCCCCCCCCCCCCCCCTCTCCCCCCCAAAAAAACGGTCTTATTTTAGCTTTCATCCATGAATCTTGATGTTAAAGACGTCATTTCATAAAAACAACCAATCATGTAGGCCATATGAACTAATGATTTCTCTTTCTCTTCCATTTTAACTAAGTATTTTCTTATGAATACTCATTTTAATTCAGTATAGTACAGTTTAAATTTAGTCTTTTGTTATTGATAAATTTCGTATGACTTTCATCTATATGTTTTCTTGGTTGTTCGAGGGCTTTATATGTTGGCCTCAAATTGATGTTATTCCACCAATCTGTAGGAGAATTACAACGTAAGGTCTATAAAAGTTGTTTTCCATTGATGAAATTTGTTGGCAGGTGACTGGGATACCTGTGGTATTTGTTTCTGCACTCGAGGGGAAAGGACGATTGGCTGTGATGCGCCAGGTCATAGATACATATGAAAAGTGGTGTCTCAGATTGCCAACTGCCCGTCTTAACCGTTGGCTACGCAAGGTCTGCTCAATCCCTGATATATACAACATTTTATATTGGAGTCTGTTTGTAGGTTCAGAAACACAAACAATGTTTTTGTAATTCGACCAGAACGTCTCAACTTTCATCCATCAAATTTCTCCCATTTTTGTTAATTTTGACTTAACAATGGTGGTTTTGTTTGCATAGGTTATGAGCAGACATTCTTGGAAAGATCAGTCATCCCAGCCCAAGATCAAGTATTTCACTCAGGTGAAGGCGCGACCACCAACATTTGTTGCGTTTGTTAGTGGGAAAGTTGAGCTTTCAGACACGGACATGAGGTTCTTAACAAGGTCACTAAAGGAAGACTTTGATTTGGGCGGAATACCAGTCCGTATAATGCAACGCAGCGTGGTTCGACATTCTGGGAGTACAAATGCTGTCAGCAAGAACACACCAACTGTTGGAAAGAGAAGAGATAGAATGCCGACGGACAAACGAAGCACTATTGCCCTAGACAACAGTGTTCCTTCATAAAAAGGAAAAAAGATCTTTGACCTTGGGTAGTATTTATTAACTAATTATTTATTATACTTGTTTTGTTCAGTAATAGCACAATAAAATGTAAAGGGAACTTGTTGATTTTGTTAATGTAAGGAAATGTTGTATTATCAGATTGGTTATAACTATAGCTTCTATGTTACCCTTGTATATGTTAAACAGTAGTACAGTAAAATACGAATAAACATTAACACCCGATATAAAATTTGAATTGAAAATTATACTTTTAAAAATTTAACAGAAAAATATGATGTTCACTGTGTTACAGTGTATTAAGCCAGAAGTATTTTTAACATCTAATGTAGCAATAGTTTTTATGAATTTTTCATAACACGTCAGGAAATATTTTCAAAATAGTGTGAAAACTTGTTAATATATGAAAAACTTGTTAAAATATGAAGGATCATTAAATTATCAAAATTTATTTGAATTTTAGCATTTGAATCTAAAATTGATTGTTATCTCTTTTTTGGTAAACAGTCTAGCAAAACAGCATGCAATGTTGTTCTGGTATGTATCACCCTTCTGGAAAACTAGTAGTAATCCTTCTTTTTCTTCGGGACAAAGTAATAAAGTAATGTGAATGGAAAGAACTCATAAATATGGTGTTATATTAGCTATGGACCAACTTCATATATATGGATCATACTGCACATTTGCCTTACTCAGCCACTTGCTCCCCTGTATAAATTCCTCCACACAAAATTTTTCAGCTTCTGTTTGAGTAATATTTGATCTGTATCCAGTCCAATCCACTCTGTTATCCAGATGTGATCCAGGTCCATTATTCTTATACTCAGCATAAAACAAACTAATCTCATCTTCACTATAAGAATCCCATGAAATCCATCCAGCAGGATCTATAATCCCCTGGATCACAGTCTCCATGACTACTGTTGTCGAATAATTATGCCAGGGCCTGCCGAGAAAAGTTTGCACCGACTTCAGGTGGTCAAACGGGCTTATGACGCTGCGTTGGATCGAAATCCCCGTGTTTTGATTCGGATCTGACTTGCCTTGAGCTGTGATAACATTGTATTGCCCGGGACCAGGTTGTCGTGGCTGAATGGTGCAGTTTTGAAAAACTACGGCCGCGTTTCCAAAAATGAAGTCGATGGTTCCGGTGATCAGGCAGCTGCGGTAAAACTGGCGGTTCGAGTGAGTGTAGAGTGTGTCCTGGTATCCATCAATGTGGCATTTGTAGAAAATGGATTGGTCAGATGAGGATCTTAATGCCACTGCTTGGAACTTATCAGGGCCTGCAGTGTTCTTGAATCCCATGTCTTTTGCAATGAACCCTCTCCCTTCCGCTACTGCAAATTTTGAAAAAATAAACAAGTCCAAGATTTGATTGATCATTGTTGTTATGGTTTTAATACATTTATTCATTGTTGTATGATGTCGTATAAAGGGGGAGGAGAGGATTCTCTCATAGATAGCATTGCCATGTTAGTCCATGAGCGATATGGGACAAGTCTAAGAACGGTTATTCAACGTGTAGAACGAAATGAGCATTATATATTCATTATGCGATAACATGCAAAGACCTCATTAAGCATAGAATGACGATTCCTCATACGTAATATTGCTCGAAATAGTTTCTACGTGATGTGAAACAAATTCCAACAAATCATACAAACTATATCAAAGTTGGAATGCTAAAAAACTTACTTAAGGTGCCTGAATTGAAAGGAGCCACTCCATCTGCATAATTCAGGCTGCCTGATACAATTGTTTTGTTCATTCCATCTCCATATATCATCAAATTCCAGGATTTTGAATCCACCACCACTTGTTCTACATATTCCCCTTCTTTCACATAAATATAGAATCGATCTTTACTTCGTTTAGGCATCGCGTTCACAGCGTCAGTTATAGTCCTATAGTCCCCTCTACCATCTTTCGCAACAGTCAAATTTGGTATCAATATCACCCCATTTTCCTCTATCAGGCGACGGTTCATAAATTCCAGAAAACCAGTGTGGCGTTGTTCGAGCAGTTTTCTATGAACTGGAATCTTGAATCCTTCAATGATCACAACCATGTGAGAAATGATTGCTAAGCTGTTGCTAGTATACTCTGTCGCGTTTCGCATATTTTCCCTCATTATGTTCTGAAGTGTCTTTGAAATGTTTTCAAACTCCATTAATCCATCCAAACATGTTTCTTGATCAGTAATTGCAGTACTGAGCCATGTCCTGATGTCACTGACCATATCTGTCGAGAAGGTGTTGTCTTGGTCGAAGTTCAAACGAGATATCGACATGTTAACATGATCAACAGCATCTTGGATTACATTTTCGCAAACATTTATTGCGTTACGAGTTAAATCATCATTTTGTTTCAAAGAAACAATTCGTTGAGGCATGGAAGATCTTAAACGTATAAGCTCATCGAGTGCGACTTGTAGTGAAAGCATGAAAATCTCTTCTGGACTATCAGAATCAGGCCCTGATTTTCCTTTGGAGCTCATCTTCATGGAATATATACTGGAGTAGCAAGAATCTTTGTACAACGTCGTGTTACACATAGCTTCGATCAAGCTTTTTTCATTTTCCGAAATTGATGAAGAGCTATCTTTTTTTGTGTACATTGGAACAAGAACTCCAACTATCGTAGCGGCTACGAGCAGGGCCAATATGATCGAGGAAATGAGTATGATGATCAGGCGTTTACGAGTCTTTTTACGGTACTCTTCTTCCTCGAACTCATCGATAATCTTTATGCTCTCGAAAACGTCGAATGCATCAATAGATGATCTCTTATTTCCTTCCTTGTCATATCCATCAATCATTGAGCTCTTAAAAGAGCCTGATGAATCCATTATTATTGCTTTCTTAGATTTTTCAGTAGTACTGCTCATGTTTGAACTTTGAATATATGATCAGCTTATTAGAAACTAGGGAAAAAAGAAACTTCGTATCGTTGCAAAGTTTAGGATGACCAGTTTATAGTAATTATAAATAAACCAGCATTTTAGTAATTGAGATCTATTTTGTCACTCGAATGCCGGTAATGATTTTGTCGTGTAATATTCATCGTACTTCCAAGTATATGTTGTCACGATAATAATTAAAATTAGTTGGATATGAAATAAAGTAAAGCGACGTTTTTAAGATAGTAATAATAAGATTGAGCGGCAATTGTATTGTGATAAGGATTTATCACACGATACATGTCAAGTTTAATAGAGGAATGACAAAATCAGTTCATGAATAGGTCATACATCTCTCAGGTTTATTTTTTTTTTTAATATTTTCTGTTTAATATTCATTTTACCAGCTTCAACGTATGTTGGTGTTTGATCAGGCTGGCTGGCCGGCTATATGCAACTTTGTTTCTAAGAACAAGCACAATACTGTTTTTTCGGACCACATATCGAATCTATTTTAGTTCTGGTTCTATGAAAAACGATACTTACAAGTATTTTTCACGTTTACTATAAAAATATTCTTTTATATATTTTTCTTAGCATCTGTCGAGAAGATTTTAAAATATTGAAATAGATTTTAACATTTAAAGAGAGAGCATATACAAATTTGGGTTCTCAGGATCATTTCTACTGTAATGTTTCCAGATATAGTGGTAGAAATTAGGTCACGTTGATTCGGCCCAGCATGAGCTAGCCCATAAAACCTGGGTCCAACTTAGAGTAAAACCTAGGTCCAGTGGCGACTAGTTGGCCACTGTAGAAGGCCTCCACTTACATCAAAGCTTATTATTTAAGAAACTGTTAAAAAAATTCATAAGCTGTAATTATTAATTAATGATGTACTACACTATATAGTAAACCACATGTGTTTATATTCCGTCAGGTATTCAGCACGAAGTAGGAAAAACCAACTAGATGCAATTTGTTTTAAATTTTCTACTGCCGTGTCCATGTCGTATCATGCGTAATAGCTACTTGTTCATGTTCGTGCATCGTAAATTGTCAATCCGCATCGTATCATGTGTAATAGCTACTTAAACCTTTATAGTTCAAACTTTAAATCATGCTTATTTTACTTAGATTTTGCATGAATAAGAGTCAATCATCAACATACTTAAAACAAATTTTGATAATTTATTAAAGGTTAACAATTCACAAAGATGACAAAAACTCTGTCGTGCAACACGGTTAGACCGACATTACACTATTTAAGTTTTGACGTTTGCACTAATAAGTATTCACTTTTAAGATCCTATATATTGGAAAATAATAAAGGCGATCGAGACATAAGCAATATTGAAGTACTAAAGGGTTTGCATGCAGTTGAATGACCAAGTCAAGCAGATACCTTTGCATGTGAGTTGTGAGATTAAAAAGTAAAATACACCTTGATAATTAAATTTCCAAGTTTATCCGTATCCTTTTCATAAAATGAGAGGCTACAAATTGAAATCAACGATTGGAGGCCTGTCCATTTGTCGCACTGAATAATAAAAGAAGAAACCGCGTGAACATATCTTTTTCGTTTTCAATCAATTTAAGAGTTTAAGACCCCTTGTTGACCTTTTAAGGCTATAATAACAAAAATGACATGACGTGAACCACATTTCATATCGCAAAGTTCAAATGGGAATTTATCACTATGAAGTGATTCGGTATTTCCATGACGAATTGATTTCGTAAATTATAAAAGTCGAATTGTTTGTCTAACCAAATCTCTTCGATATGATTTGCTAATTCTCGAACTCGTTTTACTAATTTTTAACTAGTACGGCATATTTGCAATATTTCAGTTTTATTTTCGACGTATAAAAACAACTCTCACATTATATATGATGTATCCTATTTTGGTACATGACGCTTGGCACATTTTAGATCCCACCACGTGTTAATATACGCTGATCAACACTACAAGAATTTCGGGTCATTCCCAACCGAAAAGGCGGTCGGAAATGACCATTTCCCGACCAAAAATCGGTCGGGATGGGCCGGTCAGCATTACTTCGGTCGTCCCGGGTTTTTTCCTACTGCCCAATCCCGATCGAAAATCAGTCAGAAGTTTACCGACCAAAATTCGGTCGTGAATAGTTTAAATATTATTCCCGACCGAAATTCAGTCGGGACCAAAAATCGGTCGGGAGTAATATAAATATTATTCCCGACCGAATTTCGGTCGGGAATAATATAAAATTATTTTCGACCGAATTTCGGTCAGAAGTAATATTTATATTATTCCCGACCGAAATTCGGTCGGGAATAATATTTAAACTATTCCCGACCGAAATTCGGTCGGGAATAAAACTCGCCAGATAAAAAAAATCATATTCTGGTAATAATTACCGGAATATTATTATTTTTAATATTTTAAAATATTTTCGATTTATTACCCAATCTAAAATATTCTTTAGCTTTTTTGTGTTGCAGATGGGCAATTAAATTTTGGATTTATTGCTCAATCTAAAGCACAAAAAAGTTAAATAAGTGTTTATTTAAAATAGAAGAAAATGCTTGTTTCAAGTTGAAGAAAGAAGAGGAAAAAATCGTGTTGTGGAAAAAATGGTTTGAAGATGAAAGAATAAATTGTGTTTGTAGAAAAAAAAATCTTGGAATAAAAAGAAAGTTGAAGAAATAATGTAAAGTAGATGAAAAAATGAGGAGAAGAATGAAGTGTATTTATAGGGAAAAGTTAAAAATTTTGAATTTTCGTAAAATTTGAATTTCCCCCCAAGTCCCGCCAATTTTTTCGAGTATTTCCGACCGAATTTCAGTCGGCAAATTATTTATGCCCAGAAACGGCCAAATTCCCGACCGAAAATACCTATGAATATTATTCCCGACCGAAATTCGGTCGGGAATACTTATGAATATTATTCCCGACCGAATTTCGGTCGGGAAAAATAGTAATTTTTTTTTTCAATTTTTTGAAAATTCTTGATGTGTTTGTTAAGTATAACTATATAATCTCAATAAATACATGAATTGCACTAACAATTAGTTATGTTAATATTCTTTTAATTATGAAATTAATATAAATTAACATATAAGTTAAGTTAGTTTGGAGTTTTGCATATATAGTAATCATACATAGTATAGAGTATTCCCAATCAAGGGCGGAGCCAGAATTTTGGCTTTGGGGGGGCGAAATAGTTAGATGAGCAGCGTGATTTTTTCGTTATATGACATCTTAACATATTAATTTCTATTATAGATACGTGAATATACTTTAAGAAAAACATGAATTATACATGGGAATGAATTCATTTTCCTTTGACATATAAAACGTGGCGTTTTTTGCCTACTCCGTTATATATCTTTTCAATTACATAGATCATGCGGTTTACGCTAATATCTCCTACTTAAAATTTTTATTTTTATTTTCATTTAGTTTAATCTATTAGCTTATCTAATTTTATTTCAAACTACATAGATATTGTAAAAAAAAATCATAATATTAAAATAAAATATACATTTGCATATTGGTGTAGGTGTTCTTAATTATTTTATTTATTATTTGTAAAACATGAAAAATCAAATAAATAACAATAGATAATTAGACAAACAACTGTAAAAGTCACAAAAAAACATCATTTGTACACTTAAATTGTGTTGTAATTACATAGATAAACATAAATATGGAGTATAAAATGCATTTAATTTTGTGACAATGAAGCATGCATGGATTCAATTGCCTTGACCAAGTCCTCAATTTAAGCTAATTATACGTATAGAGAAGATTCACAAGATTCATTTTGATAAGCAAGACCAAAAATATATATATAAAAAAGGAAATCTCACTTATTTGTCTGCTTAGTATACCCAAAAAATATGTGAAACATCATATCCCTATATATAAATAATATTCTCGAAGTATGAAGATATATAGTATATAAATATCATACCACTTATTTGGCCAGGATTTTTTTTAAAGTAATAAAAAGCCCACCGTCCTTGCGTCTTCATCATACATATACATTATATAATATATATAATTACTAAGTACTAACAGTTAGGAGAAAAGTTTCCAATTTTTAAAAGTCCAGAAACGAACGTGGCATTAATAATGGTGGGACTGTGCCGAGTAGTATTAAAAAAAATATTTGCAAAATGTTGGGGGGTGCGGTTGCCCGCACACGCACCCCCCGTGGCTCCACCACTGTTCCCAATTGTCGATTAACATTTGTTACAAACGTTTGTATAGAGAGGCTAATTTTGATATATATTAACATATGTTTAACACAATCGTAAGTAGTTACATTATTAGCAGCTACATATACCAATCTATTTATAAGTGACAATATGAATCGACGCTTCAAAAGATTCATCAACGTGCAAATAATTATTCTTTTGATTTTTTCTGTAATATATAACTAATATGATGTACTTGATCATTAAATCAACGATTTATCTAAAATAGAGAGCGAAATTGTGAAATTAAAAATATGAATATTATTCCCTTCCGAAAATCGGTCGCCAATACCCCTAATTCCCTACCGAATTTCGGTCGCGAATAAGTATTCTCGACCAAATTTCGGTCGGGAATACCTATGAATATTATTCCCGACCGAAATTCGGTCGGAAATACTTATGAATATTATTCCCGACCAAAATTCGGTCGAGAAAAAGAGTAAATTTTAGTTTTTTTTCGATCTTTTGAAAAATCTTGATGTGTTTGTTAAGTATAACTATATAATCTCAATAAATACATGAATTGACTAACATTTAGTTAGTTTAATGTTCTTTTAATTGTACAATTAGTATAGATTAACATATAAGTTAAGTTAGTTTGGAGTTTCACATATATACTAATCATACGTAGTATAGAGTATTCCCAATTGGCGATTAACATTTGTTACAAACGTTAGTATAAAGAGTCTAATTGTGATATATATTAACATATGTTTAACATAATCGTAAGTAGTTACGTTATTAGCAGCTACATATATCAATCTATATATATATATATATATATATATATATATATATATATATATGTGGCAATATGAATCGACGCTTCAAACGATTCATCAATGTGCAACTATTTTTTTTATTTTTGATTTTATCAGTAATATATAACTAATATTGATGTACTTGATCATTAAATCAACGATTTATCTAAAATGGAGAGCGAAATTGTGAAATTAAAAATATGAATATTATTCCTACCGAAAATCGGTCGCCAATATCCCTAATTCCCTACCGAATTTCGGTCGCGAATAAGTATTCCCGACCGAATTTTGGTCGGGAATACCTATGAATATTATTCCCGACCGAAATTCGGTCGGGAAGAAGAGTAAATTTTACTTTTTTCGATCTTTTGGAAAATCTTGATGTGTTTGTTAAGTATAACTATAGAATCTCACTAAATACATGAATTGCACTAACATTTAGTTAGTTTAATGTTCTTTTAATTATGAAATTAGTATAGATTAACATATAAGTTAAGTTAGTTTGGAGTTTCACATATATATTAATCATACGTAGTATAGAGTATTATCAATTGGCGATTAACATTTGTTACAAACGTTAGTATAAAGAGGCTAATTGTGATATATATTAACATATGTTTAACATAATCGTAAGTAGTTACGTTATTAGCAACTACATATACCAATCTATTTATAAGTGACAATATGAATCAACGCTTCAAACGATTCATCAACGTGCAACTATTTTTTTTTTTCAGTAATACATACCTAATATTGATGTACTTGATCATTAAATCAACGATTTATCTAAAATGTAGAGCGAAATTGTGAAATAAAAAATATGAATATTATTCCCTACCGAAAATCGGTCGTCAATACCCCTAATTCCCTACCGAATTTCGGTCGCGAATAGTAATGCCCACTTTTCCGACCGAATTTTGGTCGGGAAAAGTATTCCCGACCAAACCGCGGTCGAGAATGCTCTTTTAAAACTTCCCGACCGAAATTTGGTCGGGAATACTTTTCCCGACCGATATTCGGTCGGGAATGCTCCCGACCGATTTTCGGTCGGGATTTTCTGATCGAAAAAACACCCGAATTCTTGTAGTGCAAAGACCTCGAGATAGTGCGATGAGAGGTCAAAGACTCCACGGTTGGTTGGAGGTTCGAGATGAAATGATAGACCTAGAGGTGAAAGATCGAAAACCCCTAGGTAGATGATCATGTTAAGCCATTTTCTATGGACTAAGTCCATCTATGACCCAAGCCTGCCCATGACCCATGAAATATCTATAAATACCCCTCTCGCCCTCTCAAATGTTGAAATGTACCTCATTGATTACTTTCACTTTCTCTATCTAACTGTCATAGTCTTAGTTTTTTGCCTTAAACATCAGAGTGCCTTCGCCGGGGCCACCGACTTAGTTCACGTGTCTTATTGGAGTGCAGATTTTCCGAACGAAGCCGATGAATCTGCATTTAAGGATCTGACATGGAGATTCTCGGTCTATGTGGAGTGTCCAAGTAAACAGACGAAGATACCCCGAATCAATATATAAAGCCTTAATTAATCAGGATAAGTACTATACATTGCAAAATAGATACAATAGCTTACAAAGACATAATATAACTATTTACAGTAGAGTGAAAATAATATCGTAACAAATGAAGATTACTAAAAAAAAAAAGACAAACTTTTAAGTTTACCTTAACAAATGGAGGTGTATGGCAGTGAACTATGGCGAAAACCCTAGTAACGACAAGATACGGCTACAAATTATAACCGAATTGTCAAAAGGATTTGATAAAAACGGTACCGACCGATAATATATGGTCCTTTTTCTACACAATCCTAAGCTCAAAATCAGAAGTACAAAATGTTTTTTTATACTTAAAGTCATGTCTTCAAGAAGTTATTGGCATGTTTCATGATTTCAAATAATAGAAACATGGATAATCATCACATCAACTAAAAGACTTTGAGAACATAAAATTAAAACCAAATAAGCATTAATAAATTTCCATCTCTTCATACATCAAGGACTAGTGACAACATGACACAACACATGGAATATATACCCGACTCCTGAGAGTCAACTAACATACTTTTCATTTAATATTCATCTCATACAAATGAATTTTACCGCCACCCTTACGAAAAATTTCAACCTAAGTTAAATTGACAAACCAGCCGTGTACCTCACCCCAGTCGAAGGCAACCAAGAGTTCCCAATAATAAATTGGGCCACCGTGAAGTTATTTGCTTGGGACGAGTCATTGAGTACATGATACCCGGGCCACTTCACTCGTGACCCCAACCCGGATCCCGGTCCGTAATTCATATACTCACCATAGTACAAAGTATCCAAAGCGAAATCCGCGTTCCACTCAAGCCACCCCTCGGGCCTAATGGCGTTACTAATGTAGGATTGCATTATCACCGTGCGGGAATACAATTTCCAAGGCCGGCCTAAATATGTTAGCGTCGAGTTCAACACATTCGATTCGACCGAGATATTGCAAAACTGGAGTGAAAAGCCAGTGTTCTCGACCGGTTCCTTACGACCCTGAGCCGTGATGGTGTTCTTTTGGTTGGAGAGGCCTTGCCGACCCAAGATTTGACAGCTTTGGAAAACAACCGCGCCATCCCCGAAAATGAAATCAACCGTGCCGGTTATTGTGCAGTCTTTATAGAATTGACGTTGGGAGTGCGCATACAACGTATCTTGGTATCCTCTAAACGCACAACGGTACAGCACGGAAAGATCGGAATCAGAACGGAACGCAACGGCTTGGTGCTTCTCGGGTCCTGCCGTGTTCTCGAACGTAATGTCACGGGCAATGAATCCTTGTCCTTTAACAGCTGCATTTGTCATGCAAGGTAACATATAAATCAGATTTACAACATTTGACTTCACATAAGTATGAAACATGCATATAGCAGAAAGGTATGGGCTCATGTGATGATTCGGTTTACGCGAAATTGCAAATTAATATATCCACAGCTTCTTAATAGCTAGGGGCCCTGTTTTTAAAAATTAATGAAGGTGTCACATAAATATAATATAATACAAAATTTGAAGGCTAACTGATCAAGAGTGACCAACATCGACAGTCCCATGTGCTATATGGATTCATTTAATGTCTCCTCATCCTAATTTCTTCTTTTGCATCACCAAAACGGTTCTTGATTGAACTTATACGGTTCATACACGAAGAATATGTTCCAACTCCTAACCCACAACACTTAATGACTCATGCCCTTATTAAATTTACAACATAACTTATGAGAAAAATATTTTCCTTGTTGATCATTGCTACACATAATGTAAATATAAAGATAAATTTAGGAAAATTAATTGTAAATCAATTATAATTTTATTTCAATTCTTAGAAGAACTTGAAAATTCACTGAATATAATAATGATCAACCAACTGCTATCTAAATAAACTTAAACTATCCCACACGTCCAATTAAAACTAAATCCAATTTACGCGGACATGAATCTAAAGCCAACATGTCTAAATCTTTCAACTTGTAACATGACCTAACCAATGTAAATTATGTCATGATTAAACCAGAAACTAAAATGACAACTTTTAAGTAAAAATATTTAGACAAAGAACTGTTCTTACCAAATGTCGCAGATCGGTACGTGGTCCACCCATCAACAAAGTTCCTATTACCCGAAATAACAGTCGCATTAATCCCATCTCCAATCAACATTATGTTCCATTTTTTCTTAGTAATCTCCACATACTCCTTGTAAACCCCTCTCTTAATATAGATAACAAATCGTTTGCTACTATATTCCGGCGCTGCTTTTATAGCTGCCTCGATGGTCGTAAAATTCCCCGTACCGTCTAGGGCAACCACCGCGTCTGCCACTGCCCCATTGGCATCTTGGACGAGTTTTCGGTCATGGGATTTCATCCAATCCGGAAATTCATCGTTCGTTATGAGTTTCCTACCATACATCCACCCTCCGACACGACCGCCCGCACCTTTACCGCCACCGTTGCTGGCACTCTTACCGGTAGTGGATGGTATGTTTGAGAGAATGTTGTAGACCAATGAGGTGATCTGGTCTAGGCTACCACCAATCACATTTTTGACAATGCTATTTGTACCATCAAACCCTTCCTTGCAAGTGTCTTGATTGATCAATGCACCACTTAGCCATGTTTTCATGTCAGCATTTACATTTCCGGTGCTGTTATCTTTCGCTGCAATTAATAAGAAGCAAGTAAAAACCAGTCTCCTTCAATTTACGTGTCACAATTTAGATAACTAGTACGCGTTTTATTTTAGATATAATATGTACAAATTTATAGATATGGGGTATCAAAAATGATGTGACATACATCGTTTCCAACATAATTACGTACTTATGAAGTCAATTAATAATACCTTTGAAAACCAAGTGTATACATGATTATCTCTATGCTGCCCAGTGGGGAGTGCCAGTTGCACTCACATGGGGTGTGGGCCTCACATGTCTGTGGGAGACTGAGCACCTCACCCACTGGGCAGCTAAGATAAAATCGTGTATACACATATGATCTATTGATATCCAAGGACAGTATGTACTGCTTAAGTCAATTCATAGCTTTGAAAATTCAATTGTATTAATGGGCTTACTGAAACTCTGAGTAATAACATGTAATGGTCATTTATCTGGTACACATATTTTTGTTACACACATTTATATTTTACCGCGTACCTATTTAATGTATAACCAAGTTCCAATTTCAAATACATATTTAGGGTCACCTTAAATAGCAAAAAATCACAATATTTCTAACGTATTATTTCATAAAATAACGTAAAAATTACTAATATAATGACGTGAAAATTACTTTTGCAGCTTCTCGTCTTCACCTCGTTTAAAAGAAATCCTTTCTATACTTTTCAATGAAAAGAAAGATTAATTAGAAATGCGTGAGAACCATCCAGTTATATATCTAATTAAATTTAGAATTGGCATTAATGTGCATGTGAGACTTGTCATATCTGATTAAAACATTTAAGAAAAAATTACAAAACAAAATAAAAATGAAAACAGGGAAAAACATAAGGAAAAGTGTTGATTCCCATGCACATTTATAAAAGTAAGTAACAGGACCAGCTAACTTTCTCTTTTTACGTCTTTTCATAACGACATACATCACACGCAAAAGCTAGCTCAAACTTTAACAAAAGCTAAAATCAAAAAAAGCTAAAAAAAAAGTTACCATTCGGATTCTGAGAAGCAGAAAGCGTCCAGCTTAACTGATCAATCGAAAAGTCCATCAAATCCAGACAATCGGAAACGGCATTACTTGTTCGTAAATCGCCAAACATGCCGCTAAATGGTGACACCATGGTAATCACTTCTCTGACTATTCCGATCGTTGACCTTACTGAGCCCACTAATTCCGAACCAGCTGCTGCACCAGGCCCATAATCACACTTAACTCCACTAATCACAGAGCAAAAGACTATTGTCACCACAAGGAACAAAGTACTCTGTAAATGATATAATGACGCCATTAATATTTAAATAAAAATATATATTAGTGTGAGCATGCAAAGGATTTGTTTGGTTGAAGTTTGGAGAGTATGTGTGATGACAATAAATAGGGGAGGGAAGTAAAGTGGTGTGCGAGGTTTGGGGACAGGTGGGAGTATTTAAGAGGAGATGTTAGATATTACTTAATTAAATGTTTCAATGTCATAAATGTAATTTCGTGCCGTATCTTTATAATTTTGTTGGGTTTTTTCGTGTGATTTTTCTGTGAAGCACAACTAAGTTTGGTCCACTTTGGAATTTGTGTTACCTTTGAATTTATATGTAGCACAAATTACTTAACGTTACCAACAAACTTAATCTTAACTAATTGTAAGAATTACGTGAAGTCGAACATATGGTGAATATGTTGTACTCGTTTTGATTGACCCAACGCTCTCCCCAAAATTCAAGAACTTAACATGTCGTACTATGTATCTATAAATTTCCATTTCAACCGATCAAATTGTTGTAAACAATCTTAAGTGCACTAATATATCCATAGAAAATTAGAAACCAAATGAAATTGAATATAATAAACAGCGACATGAATTTGGAATATTGATAGGAGACGGCATGTGGACGTAATTCATAACTACCGCCCATATAATATATACATATATATAGTACGTAATTATATCTTTGTAATTACCTGTGACTTAAATTTTTAATGTATTTATGGTTTGAACAAATTAAATATATAAAAGTGTTCTCATGCTTAATCTTTTTCTCTAAATTGCATATTTTCTGGATGATAATTCCAGAGATATTATATATAGTTTTACAAATATTACTACTTAGATATAAAATAAACTAAAATTGTAAGCTTAAGATGTCAATTATCATTTATGTATTTAACTTGAGTGGTTGGTGATTAGAGTGGGCCTTTGGTATTTTCGGATTGTCGGTGGTCACCACAAAAGCGTGACTAGTTTTGGGATTTTAGCTCAAAGCTACGCGTTTTTGAAGTGCGCGCCAGTCCATCCTAAATTTTCACTTTCTTTTTTTTTTGTTATTTGGATAGGCAACTTTTATTTCCTTTTTTTTTTTATAAGGGAAAACAATAAATAAATTACCAAATAAAAATACCATGTCCATACAAATGGAAACCTCCATTACAAAACATATTAGCAACGTTGTACGGGTTTGGGTACGGCGGTACGAGTACGATACTGTACGGATACGCCGATACGATATTTTTTAAAAACAGCCGATACCGGTACGGCATGGATACGTCTATATGTAAATAATTATTAATATTTATTATATGTATTTTTTATTTTTAACAAGCAATAAAATTTAAAACTTAAACAAGAAAAATTAGAAATACACAAAAAAAAGGTTTAGCATTAAAAAAAGTCATGCATCAAATATGAAAAAAGACATATTAACGCGAATTATTATGACTAATAAGTTAAACAACAACATAACAAGTTTGAAGATGGCGCATGGTGGTGGTGGTGATTATGAATAGAAAAAGAAAAGTATAATTGTCAAAATAATGAGACCTGAATCGTGCCCTTGATAAAGGGATTTTCATCTTTTATTCCATTTTGTATTTGGTGAAATTTATATTTAAATATTTAACCTATCAAATATTAAAAGTTTATAAAAAAGACCCATAATAGTTCTGATACGTCTAAAAAAACGTATCGGATACGTATCGAGATTTTTTAAATTTCAAAATTAAAGGATACGCCACATGGCGTATCGGATACGTCAGAACTAGTATCGATATCTGAATCGGTATCGATATGTATCGAGTACTGCATAGCCGTCTTAGTATCGGTATCGGTGCATCACAACATATTAGAAGAGAGGGAGAAGCTAAAAAAGGAAGTCAAGATTAAAAAGACCAACATGGTCGTTCAACAAAGTCCAACAGCCAAATTATGAGAAGTTTGGTTCGCATTGCAGTGCACATGCTTAAATATTCATTTAGACACTTATTTCAAAATCTACGAAGAATAAGGGGTCAAATTTTCCAATCCGCAGAGAATAATTTGTGATGAGCAAAGGCTGTCGCTTTCGAATGTGACAAAAGAAGACTTTTACTCAAAAATTTAACTTTGCCATTTTTTTCCCTTTTTTCATTTCCTAATATTTTGTTTCCTACGTAACTTAGCATCTTGTGAGACTTTGTCTCAGACTAAATCTCGGTCCAAACAATTGCTTCGTGGATGTAACTCACTTACTAGATTGTTGGAGGAAAAGATACTACAACGCCAAAATTTGTTTTTCAAAAAATGCATAATTAAAATGAGTGGTCGAACATAACAATTAAACTTTGATATTATAAGTTTCTTCCAACGCCATGGCATAGACATGGGTTTGTACGTCAATATGATGCATACTTAAACTCGGGTAGACATGGTTGATAGTGTATGCATGTTGGTGGTAGATCGACTATCAAAATATGGTATATTAATATCTATTGGGCAGATAAAATTTTATCAATTGTCATGATGAGTTGTATTTCATAAAAATATTACTTTAGTTATTAAGGATTATTACATAACCTCTTTGATCGCATAGTGTAATAAAAAAAAATCACCTCAGCGTTTTCTTATAATTATAGGTATTTTTAATCGTACAGACAAAATTTCGTTCTTTAGGCTTACTTTTTTATTTGAAGAAAACCATATGCATAGTTAATATGCATGCATACAATATATATATATGGTAATTTGTGATTAATTTTTCTAATATATGAAAACAGAATATTTCTATATACACAGGAAAGAAGTGGTTATCATCATATCATGGTTGTGGTCCATGCAGTAGCGTATCCAGAAATCTTATATGGGGGGGGCTAAAATTTTTTTTTGGAGAACAGTAGGAAAAAAATAAGAGGAAAAAAATTTGAAATACTAAGTAAAGAAAAAAATATTGTTTTGAACCGATTTTTTGGAGTTTTAAGAGAAGATGAATGCGTACAAGAAATTTTTTGGATCAACTTTTAGTTTTTAACCAAAAAAATCACTAATAAATATATACAATAACAACAACGATAACCAAACAAACATTTTTTTATCCAATATATATTTATCAAGGTAAATATTATTGACTATGTTATAAACTTTTTAAATATATTTGAATGAGATAAAAGCAAAGGAAAATCTATTACACTTTGTATATATGTTTTTACATATTTTAAAGCTAATGTTTCACAAATATGATAAAAGGTATTCATATATTTAATTTGAACAACATTGATTCTTTGCGTATCGAAGAAATATGTTAAACAAGTACGAATTAATTAAATGTAGAATAAATTGTTTGCTATTAACACCAAGATTTTTTTTTTTGCAAATTAAAATAACAAATAAGTTATTTTCTTACTAAATATAACAAAAGGGGAGTTTATGCAATTTACTATTTGATTGGGCTTTTAAATGTAAATATCATAGATCTTCTTATTTTCTCTTTCCCTAATACTATATATATATATATATATATTGGATTTTTTTTTTCAAAAAAAATGGGGGGGGGGGGGGGGGGCTACAACCCCCTAGCCCCTACATAAATACGCCCCTGGGTCCATGTTACATAAGATGAAACAAAAGACAAAATATGCCACGTAAAAATGCACAAATGAAAGCAATATAATATTCTGCTACTTTACTCAGAAGTTAATTGACTTCCTAGCTACTATACGTCTGCAAATTGATTATAACAGATTTCTTGCCAATAAATTTCACATGATTGAAGAACATACATTTCAGTTAATTACTTATTTATTAGACAGTGTAGACAGTTAAATATTATTTGTTTGCCAAAAGTTATATATAAAAAGCTGCAATATATATAAATAAGGGATAAAAACATCAAATCCACATATGGGCACTTTTGTGCGTTGCCCTTTAAACTTAATTTATCACCACTTTTGTCCTTAACCTATATGGTGTCTATTTGATTTGTCCCAATTGTGCATTTTTGGCATTTTCGGCCATTTTTTGCCGGAGACGTGTTGTACTAGATGCATAACAGTAGTTGGTAAAAAAAAACAAAAAAAAACACCTCCAAGTGATGAATCACAAAAAGACTGGGAAGGCACCAAGAGATTTGCCTATTGTCGGCCATTTCTCGCCATTTTTTGCCGAAATATTCATCTCTACCCGACTCATATGTGTTGTACTAGATGTATAATGATAGTTGGTGACAAAAAAAAAGCAAAAAAATACCTCAAAGAGAAGAATATTCCGGACACAAAAGACCGGAAATACAACTGGGGCAAATCGAACAGACACCATATAGGTTAAGGACCAAAATGGTGATAAAATTAGTTTTAGAGGCAACGCGCAAAAGTGCCCATAGGTTGGGGGCTTGATGTTTTTATCCCTATAAATAAATATATGATATATACCTTATTTGATTCTCTTGCTATATAACTAACTAGCTCTTTCTTACGTGAAAGCAAATTGCAATTGCGTTGTTTTAATTCAAGTTATTAGATGCATACAAGAAATTAATAGAACAATGATGGAATGCATGACAACTAATTTAATTACTTAGTCACAAATTCTTCGAGATTTTGTTTTCTGATTTTCATGCTTGAAAATTGTTTAGAGAAATTTCAGCTACCAACTTCATGCATGGGGATATTGAGCATAATTTAATTAATGTATGAAATTTAGTATTAACGTACTGGTCTGAAGAAGTTTATCTGATTATCTAATAAACAGAAATTCCATCATTTATATTAGCTAAATGTAAGGACCTAGCCATGTGTTTAATTGGAAAAAAATCTTTTAATATTTTCATTGGCAAATCCCTCATATATATTAATAGTTTATTGGGAAACAAACCCTCCATATCTAATGGCATGCTGCTAATTCAAATTGATTTTTATTGTAAAAAAAAAAACAAGAAGTTAATTTTCCTTTATTAAGTTACGTTAGATTAGATTAGAATACTGACACAACTACACAAGGGTGTTTATTGCCATTGGACACAACTCCATAAATGTACGTGGTTCTATTTTTTTTTTATGACGTGAAAACTCTCAGCCGCTACTCTTCAGGTGTTCACTAGGTAAATCTCCGTGTCGACGAAATAGCCTGCATACCTCGCCAACCAAGTTAAACCACATTAGGCTAACCGTGTGTGACAGGATCAGACCTAGAAGGCATATAATCAATTCGCTCCTAATGAAAATCGAACATGAGACGAAGGAGAGGAGGCCCTTCCTCTTTAACCAATTAAGCCACCCCAAGGCGTTAAAGAAAATAAGTGGCGGACACTACAAGAATCCGGGGTCATTCGTGACCGCCGGCTCGTGACCGTCGGGCGGTCGCGAGCATCCGTGACCGCCCGGCGGTCGCGGATGCCACCGTGACCGCCGAGCGATCGCGGTAAACAACGCCGTGACCGCCCAGCGGTCACGGATAGCCCCGTGACCGCTGAGCGGTCACGGACATAATTCTCGTGACCGCCCAGCGGTCACGGGAATCCATAGGCGGGAAACTTCCCGCCTAGTGGCGTCCGCGACCGCTGGGCAGTCGCGGATGCCACTCATCCGCGACCGCCCAGCGGTCGCGGATGCCACTAGGGTCATTCGTGACCGCTGAGCGGTCGCGGATTCCACTAGGGTCATTCGTGACCGCTGGGCGGTCACGAATAATATTCATAAAAAAAAATTAATTTTATGGATTCATCTTGATGTGTTTATGATTTTTAACAATAAGTCTCAATACTACATGTGAATTGAAGTAATAAATTAGTACAACATTAGTAATTAACATATTAAAATACCGAATTAGATGTGATTAGGCGAGTTATGAACGAATAACATATTTTATGTTCTACAACTAATTCATCACATACACCAAGTTGTTTTAGATGTAATGTGTCATTTTGTGATGATATCTATTTTAATTTACTTAGTAGTAACTATTTTATCAATTTAACAAACATCGAACCTTAATTAAACAAAGGAAAATTAAAATTATCGAATGAGACTCTTTCGTGACCTCTGGGCGGTCACGAAATAGGGTCATTCGTGACCGCCCAGCGGTCACGAAGTAGGTTCGTGACCGCTGGGCGGTCACAAAGAAGGTTCATGACCGCTGGGCGGTCACGAATGAGGGGTCATTCGTAACCGCCCGGCGGTCACGAATAATATTCATAAAAAAAAATTTGATTTTATGGATTCTTCTTGATGTGTTTATGATTTTTAGCAATAAGTCTCAATACTAAATGTGAATTGAAGTAATAAATTAGTACAACATTAGTAATTAACATATTAAAATACCGAATTAGATGTGATTAGGCGAGTTATGAACGAATAACTTATTTTATGTTCTACAACTAATTCATCACATACACCAAGTTGTTTTAGATGTAATGTGTCATTTTGTGATAAAATCTATTTTAATTTACTTGGTAGTAACTATTTTATCAATTTAACAAACATCGAACCTTAATTAAACAAACGAAAATCAGAATTATCGAATGAGACTCTTTCGTGACCCCTGGGCGGTCACGAATAATATTCATAAAAAAAAATTTGATTTTATGGATTCTTCTTGATGTGTTTATGATTTTTAGCAATAAGTCTCAATACTACATGTGAATTGAAGTAATAAATTAGGACAACATTAGTAATTAACATATTAAAATACCGAATTAGATGTGATTAGGCGAGTTATGAACGAATAACCTATTTTATGTTCTAGAACTAATTCATCACATACACCAAGTTGTTTTAGATGTAATGTGTCATTTTGTGATAAAATCTATTTTAATTTACTTGGTAGTAACTATTTTATCAATTTAACAAACATCGAACCTTAATTAAAAAACGAAAATCAAAATTATCGAATGAGACTCTTTCGTGACCGCTGGGCGGTCACGAAAGAGGGTCATCCGTGACCACCCAGCGGTCACGAATAATTTTCATGGTGAAAATTTTAAATTTTCAAAAAATTTGAATTTCTCCCCAATTCCAAGGTCTTTCGCGACCGCCCGGCGGTCACGAAATGGTCTCTCGTGACGGCCGGGCGGTCGCGAAAGACCTTGAAATTGGGGGGAAATTCAAATTTTTTGAAAATTCAAAATTTTCACCAAAATTCTATATATACCCACCATTCTACCCATTAATTTTCATTACATTCAAATTATCTTCTCTAAAAAACCCAACACTTTCTCCTCCTTTCCTCATTTCCTCATTTCCCAATCCAAAACATAAACACCAACATTTTTTCTTCTCCTCTTTTCTTATATCTTCAAAAAACAAAACACCAACAATTTTTCTTCTCCTCTTTCTTTATATCTCCAAAAAACAAAACACCAAACTCTTATTTTCTTCTTTTCTTTACTTATAACACAAATCATTCTCTTAAATGATGTTTATATAAAAAAATCGTCCAACCATACATTATATTCGCAAAAAACAAATATTTATTCCGGTATTTTACCGGAATATATTTTTTTTATTTCGTTTAATGTCATCCGTGACCGCCGGGCGGTCACGGATGACTTGAATATTATCCGTGACCGCCGGCGGTCACGGATGGCTTAAATATTATCCGTGACCGCTTGGCGGTCGCGGATGACCGTCGAGGTCATCCGTGACTGCCAGGCGGTCGCGGGGTTGCCCGCGACCGCTGGGCCGTCGCGGATGACCCCGGGGTCATCCGTGACCGCCAGGCGGTCGCGGTGTCGCCCGTGACCGCTGGGCCGTCGCGGATGACCCCGGGGTCATCCGTGACCGTCGGGCCGTCGCGGATGACCCCGGGGTCATCCGTGACCGCCGAGCGGTCACGGATGGCTGCCGTGACCGCTGGGCGGTCGCGGATGACTGCCGTGACCGCTGGGCGGTCGCGGATGACTGCCGTGACCGCCCAGCGGTCACGGATGACCTCCACGACCGAGGTCATCCGCGACCGGGCATCATTCGCGACCGGAAATGGGTCATTCGCGACCGCCCGGGCGGTCGCGAATGACCCTTTTTTCTTGTAGTGGGATGCATATTAATTAGAACGCCTTTTCGAGATTTGTTAAACATAACCTTATTCGAATTCATATTCATGCATTGACATCCTATATCACAATTTTTTTGTTATTTACTTAATACCGTAAAATCTAAATATTTTTATATGATATATTTATCCATTTGTTAAAATAGTACTGTATGCTTTACTTGTTCATTCAAAATGGTGGGTGTACTTTCCCAATAGATAGATGAAAAGAAGCTTACACATTTTAGACCTTACTTCAAAACTAATACATAAAATCGTAATAATAGACGAGTCAAATTATATATGCTTCATATGACTTGAGCTGGATTCATTTTCAAATATTTAATACAATTCCTAAAATATGTACAGTTAGATAGTTAAAGCTCCTGCAATAAGTCAATTATCCAACCAGATCGGGAAGGTTGTAATGATTTCAGACCAGTATACGCCTACCTAATGTTTAGTTAGTTAATGTGATTTCACGCTATCACAAACAAACACTGTTGTAACGCGATTCAATAGTAATTGTGCAATAATTAATTATGTAACTAGCTCTCGATCGTGCATTAACTGTTGAAATTAACTGCACATATATTAATTCTAATGTTTCTAATCATATCCGATGGATCCTCATGGCTCATGATCGACCATGCATGCATGGACGTTAATTATATGTTCTAAGGGGACTACTTTTTTGTCTCAATATAATCTTGTTCATTATTGATGTGATAGCTATGCATGCATAAACTCCATATATATTGTAATTATTTTAAACAATGTTAAAGACAAAATCACACCAAAAATGTTGTAATTATAAGAAAAGTATTGTTTTTACTTGCAACCATATATGAGTATATTCTATAATTTAGTTATTTATATTAGTAGTAATCAACCGTAAAAGACACATGTTAACTTAAAAAATAGTTACTGAATATATAAAGTTGGTTATACCAGCGTTGAGCATAACAAGGCGTTTTTCATAGTTATAAGCGAGGAATAAGCCCTGAGATGTGGGGAGTAAGCCCAAGAAATATTGTCATTTTTATTTATTTTAAGTATAATGTTCTAAATAAGTATATAGTAATGCAAAAAATATGGAATAAAGCAAAAAAATAAACTTATATAACCTTGAGAATATTCTAAATATATTTGAGTTAAAACTAAATTGTTCATATATATACAAAAATATTAGTGAAAGAATATGATCACATGAGCACTAATTTATAAATTGTGATACATGAAACATATTTTTCTTTTATTATTAAAATAAGAAAAATGCTAGAGTTACAATACCAACAAGTCACGGTTTCCTCATGAAGTTGGATGTGACTTTTAATTTTTAATTTTCTGAGAAACCATTTTCCTTTAGTTTGGACTATACTATTACAGTTGGGCCACATTTCTTTTATTAATTTATTTTGTAGGCCAAAAAATGTAATTAAAAAATCAAGAAAGCGCAATTTTTTTTTTGGCTGTTGTGTGGCGTGTACATATAAAAAAGGCGCAAGCCCATGTATTTTTTGGGCTTTGGGCGCACGCCTAATTGTTTGGAGCGTGTTCCCCACAAACTTCATGCCTCAATTGTTTGGCTAGAGGCCTTTGTGGCCCAATTTCGCCCAAAGCACTTCCCGAGCGCGCCTTTCATAACACAGGGTTAAACCAACTCGACAAGATAAAGATAAATATGGTAATAATGGGCTATTGAACGAAATCTTTTCAATTTCTGAAAAAGGTTGCGGAATGGACTTTTTCTTCTCTTTTCTTTTTTTTCTGGTAGATTTAATAAAAGCTATGTGGAGAAAAAATTTCAAAAATATACATGAAGAAAAAATATTTTTTGAATCATCTTTTCATGTATTGTGAAGAAGTTGCATTTCGGTATTTCCTGAGCAAAAAGCCCCTAGTTTAATTAATTCGGAATGATTTTTATGTAATACAATATTTTATAAACCATATATTTATTCAAATAAATACTAGAAACAATGTTATAATATTTTTAGATTGTTCAAAATTGTACAAAGGCACTATAACACTAAAATGACATTGTGCATATACATGGTTTTACAAATGTAAAAACTAAAGTTTTCTTCAAAATAAATAATAAAAAGTATGCATATTAATCCAATTTTTGAACAACATGAATTCTTTAGTAATCAGATAGTTAGATACTATATGAAGACCACATTTTGCTATCAATTTAATTACGTACAAATCAATTTAGTGTAGTTGGGTTTTTATCTGCTTATTTAGTTAAGGGGAAATTATTATTTCTGCCCAATAACTTTGCCAAAAATTACTTTTTGCTTTTTTTTTTTTTTTTTTTTTTTTTTTTTCCGAGCCGACTTTTTCTGCCCTGCTAGTTTTCAAAATTCGATCAAAAATGCCCAATTTATCTTAATCGGACTGTACAGTCAAGAAAGTGCACATCTAGCAATAAGTTGCTATAGCCACGTCGAATATTTTTGCCGAAAAAACGTTTTTAAGTTAATATGAATTATTACACAACTTAACCAATAGTTTTTTTAAATTACACTTGGACCCAAAAAAAACATATCATCTTCTTCTTCTTCTGGTGCGCACCCCGCTGGAGTTTGAAGCATAGCCGCCGGAGTTTTCGATTCTTCTCGGAATAGCGTCTGATTTAACGTTTATAAGGGGTGGGAGGGAGGGGGGGGGGGGGGGGGGGGGCGATAATGGGGATGGTGATGAAATTGGGGGTGGTGATGATGGCAGCGCAAAACTGGGGTTGGTGATGACGCGAGATCGATGAACGTTAGATTTGAAAGAAATGAGATGAGATTCGAAATAGTATCGTCGATATTGTAGAGCCGGAGGTTTATTCAGCCGATGGCGGAGTCGCTGGAGCTGGTGATTTCTGACCAGAGCAGTGATGATGACGACGAATCGGAGGCGGGGCGGTAGTTGGTATGTTAATGTAATGAGTGATTGGGTTGATGGTGGTGGAGGCGGGGCAACGGTGGTGGTGACGGCAGAGGGGGGGAAGGGGGTGGTGATGACTTTTTTTTAATTGTATATTTTTAATTTAATTTTTTTTCTATTTTTTTATATATTGTTAAAATATTTATTATTTATAAATAGTTATATATATGTGTTTATTATTATTATCTATATATATAGCTTATTATTATTATTTATATATATGTTTATTATTATTATCTATATATATATAGCTTTATTATTATTATTTATATATATATATATTATTTTTACCAAATAGTTTATTATTTATAAGTATATATATATATATATATATATATATATATATATTGGGAGCAAAGTGCAATTTATTTTGGAGTGCATGTGTAATTTTTAATATTACAAGGTTTAGTCCAAAAAACGTTATTTGCTTGATGACTCACCTTTGATCTTGAGAGATGGGCAGGACCTCTTCGTTCCGTTACAGCCAAGCACGGTACTACTGAAGGCACCAGGAGCTCATAGAGCCGGACCTCATTGGCTAAGTTCCTTTCACTTCTTTCCCGACTAGAGAATCGGTTGTTTTGTCGGAGAATACGCTGTTTGCTAGAGTTTCTACAGGGTAAGTACGAAAAAGACTGATAGGTTGATCCATTTTTCCTGAGTCACCGAAGGAATTGAGTAAGGAGACCTCTTTTTTGGTTGGGACAACGACCAAAGAACCTACGAAAGGGCATTTTCTGGGCTAAAATATGATGTGGCGTGACAACTTATTGACTAAACGTAGCAGCCACATCAGCAATTTGGCCCGAATAAGAGCAATTGTGCATTTTTAGTCGAAAAATAAAAACTAGTGGGACAAAAAAAGTTTGCCCAAAAAAAAGACAAAAAATAATTTGTGGTAATAATAATTTTCTTTTTAATTAACATCACAATGTCACTTTTACTAATTAAAATAATACATAAAGTTGTTTATCAATTAGACATTACACCTTCGCAGTGTTTGAAATTTACACAAAAACAAGTACCTTAGTAAAATAATCAAAAAAACATTTTGGGGGCCGCCGGGGGGTACACATGTCCGCCACTGACATATACATGCCTACAGTAATAATTCTATATTATGTTTGTTTTAAGATGTCACTTGCTTTGTGAGGATATTATACTATAACAATTAAAATTTAAAATCAAGATTCTGAGTAATTTCTTTCAAAGCGTGTAGAGGGCGTGCACAATAGATCGGATCGATTCAATGGTTTGAAAATCGATTGAATGGTTTTATTTAAAAATCAAATCTAATCGAATATTTAATTTTATTTCTAATTTTTGTCCTAGGATCGAACTCACTTTCGATGAGATCCTCAATTTCAGGGGTTAAGAATCGGATCGAATTCGGAATAATCATCTTCTTTTATAAAATTTAAATAAATATATAATAATACATTAAATTAAGTTAAGAAATAATAAAAAATAAATTTATGCCCAATGAAATTTAAGTTTGTTTAAATATAACACTAACAAATAATCTTGTAATTAATTCAAATTTTCTCTAATTTCATATGTAAAATAAAAAACTTATATAACTTTTGTTCTTTAAAACTAAATAAGAATTAAAAAAAGATAAAAAAATCAGATGGAATCAAATAAGTTTGAATACTGCTATTAATTCGATTCGATCTACTCCGTATGGAAGCTATTATCTTGTTGTTGCCGTCTATAACTTCCGTTTTACCGGCTTTCTTATGCTAGGTTGTTAAAGTACACAATAGCCACTATTGCCATCTAATGAGAGGTCTATTACATGCTGCGCACATGCATTGTGCGCAGCCCCCTTAGTATTGTAACATGTGGACAAAAAGACAACAAAAGTTTGTCTTTTTGTCCACATGTCACAATAACTCGCCTAATCACATTTAATTCGCTATTTTAATATGTTAATTACTAATGTTGTACTAATTTATTACTTCAATTCACATGTAGTAATGAGACTTATTGTTAAAAATCATAAACACATACCCACCGGTCACGAATGCCAACGGCTAGTTGGCTTTCACAACTGCCCGGCGGTCACGAACTGCCAGATTTTCAACTATAAATACCATTTTCCCTTACTTTCATAATTCACAACAATCTTCACCATTTCTTAAGGTATTCTCGTTTTTTTCATTTAGATGGTCAACTAATACTAAATATTGGTATGATATGTTAACTTGTTTATTCATTTCTTGATAGATATTGTCGTAAACGCATCGAGGGTACTCATAGAGAACACAAGATTCTTGAAGATCGTTTTTTCACACTTCAAGAAGTAAGTTGATCAATTTATCACTCTACAACCTTATCGTGCATGATAATTGTTATGTTTTAAATTGTTATATTAATTGTTTGTAGTATTAATTGTAATTAATTATTTCCTTTAAAATTTACATCTTAGATAAATATTGGACTATCAAGTAGATAGGAATTGGATGTACGATAGATTCGAGAGCAGTGGTTATTTTCGAGATAGTTTTGTGGTGTGGGTTCGCACATTCATAGAATTTGCTTCGCGACAAGATGGCTATTTAGATCTAGGGGGGCGTATTAGGTGCCCATGCAAAAAATGTAACAATTCAAAGTTTTTTGATCGATACCAAGTCCGTGATCATCTTCATAGTCGGGATTTACACCTGGATATTTTGAGTGGGTTTTGCATGGAGAGTAGTTTACCACCACTTCTATGACGTTTATCGACGAACCTCCCGGCCCATCACACGCCAATATTCCCGACAGCCCTATTCGTGCTGACGATTCGTTTAGAAAGATGGTCGTGGATGCATATGGAGGCCGATTTGATGAGGACGATGTGCGTAACGAGGATTCGAATCCCGATGCGAGAGATTTCTACGACTTGATGCGCCTAGGTCAGGTGAAGATGCACCCTAAGAAGAGCAAAGCTGTCCTGCAGTGGGTTGTTTATTGAGGACTTGATTTCTAGCTTATTTTGTGTGTAACTCACATGTTGTTTATTGAGGAAGAGTGTGGTGGACTTACTCCCATGGAGGTACAAAAGAAGAGAAACACGGTGTACGTGG
Organism: Linaria vulgaris; assembly: GCA_948329865.1. NCBI lineage: Eukaryota > Viridiplantae > Streptophyta > Magnoliopsida > Lamiales > Plantaginaceae > Linaria > Linaria vulgaris. The sequence continues at coordinate 83,785,559 of OX415249.1, read as the reverse complement.
CATGGTTCAAGCAGACCTACTCGAGTGGCAAGTACACGACAGACGATCGTGTCAAGACGTTGCTCGCAGGTCCTCTCAACTCAGCATTGTACTATGAAGGGTACATTGTGAATGGGTTACGGTTTCACACAGATATGCGTTTGGGCCCTAAGAAGAGTGATTGAAGCAGGGTTTATGTGGATGGGGACATGGGAGGATCCCAGGCCACCAACTTCTATGGGACATTGAACGAAATCATAGAGGTGGGATATTTGGGGCACAGAAGACCACTATACATTGTATTATTCAAGTGTAGGTGGTATGATATTAGAGCTCGAGGGACTCGTGTTCACGAGACGTACAAACTGGTTGATATTAACCCACGATGGTCTCTCACAACCAACGAGCCTTTTATTTTTGCCAATCAGGCCCTTCAGTCGTACTACGCCCCGTATCCACAACTTACGAATGGTCGACTAGGTCAAAATAGATGGATGGCTGTATCCACTATACTGGCTAGGTACGTGATCGACATGTCGTCACTAAGTGATTCGAGCAAAACAGAAACAGGGATGCGAGCGGAAGTGTTCCAAGAGAACGCATCTGTAGGGATTAATATGTTCGTAGACTTTAGCGCGTTTGATATGGATATACAATTGGAGCAGGCAGATGAGTTTGAGATCGTCGAAGATGTACAAGATAGAGGAGAAAAAGAAGCTGAAGAGGAGGACGAAGAAAGTGAAAACATGGAGCTAAATAGTGATACTGATTAGTTCAACTGTTTTGTAATAATTTAAAACACTACTTTGTGACGCACTTTATTTGTAACGATTTGTTAGTGTTGTAAAAGATAGTTGTATTAGATTTTTCTACAAATAACATTTTATATGTGATACAAGTACACTAAAAAATTGACATTATGGATTTCAATTAAAAATAAAAATTACAATAACAGTCCAAAATTACAATAATTACAATAATAAAAATTTAACATCCCAACATTACAATAAAGAAAATTTAACAGTCCAACATTACAATAATAAAAATTTAACAATCCAATATTACAATAAGGAAAATTTAACAGTCATCCGAACTATCATCCTCACCACGTCCAGTCGCGACATCATCCTCACCACCCCCAACACCATCCTCAACACCCATAGCTACATAATCGGCAGTCTGCAACGACACCATAATATCATCGACATTGTCGTCGTCATCGTCATCAGAGTACTCCTCGATATACGCAGGCCTACTGGAAGAACTGGGAGCAAATGGATCTGGCCTACGATGCAGCGGCCTACAAACCGGTGGAATCACATGCCCAGCTCCGTTCCTGCGTGCATTCCCCATGAATTGTGATTTGGTACCGGTGGAATTTTCCCGCCTATGGCATCCGCGACGGCCGGGCAGTCGCGAATGCGTGTCATACGCGACCGCCCAGCGGTCGCGGATGCCACTAGGGCAGCCATAGGCGGGAAGTTTCCCGCCTATGGCATTCGCGACGGCCGGGCAGTCGCGGATGCGTGTCATCCGCGACCGCCCAGCGGTCGCGGATGCCACTAAGACAGCCATAGGCGGGAAGTTTCTCGCCTATGGTATCCCGTGACCGCGCATGACCACTGCGCGGTCATGGCATTGTTGGCCATGACCGCTGAGCGGTCACGGAACCATTCGTGACCGCTGGGCGGTCACGGCGTTGTTTACCGTGACCGCTCGGCGGTCACGGAGCCCGACGGTCGCGAGCCGGCGGTCACTGATGACCCCAAATTTTTGTAGTGCTTGGAAAGCGGGGGCCGCACACGTGATACACACGTGAGCCGTATCATATCGAAGGTAATATTCGATATGCATGTCGGGGATAATGACCCTTGGCATACCTAGAATATGGGCATGGCCCATGTGTCAGCTCAATACGAGAAATACCATATCACTCACGTTTACATTTCATACAGGCGAGAAACAAATTTGGTGGAAGGTTAGGTCAAAAAGTTGATAGCCATGGGAAATATCATGCTAACTACGCTTGCATGTTATCGAATAAACACGAGGATTAATTTTCAAATATAGCGTAAATAAACAATTAGTAAATAAATTAAATAAGATGTTAGTAACAAAGAGGCCAGTATATATATATATATATATATATATATATATATATATATACTCACTAGTTTTCTCCATAGCAACTGGCTCTTTATGACCTGAAACTACATATATCAAAGGTGCAATTGCGAGGACTAACATTGCAAATACAAGCAAACAAGAACCAAGCTCTTGGAACGCATTATGGCAATATCAGTTAGTGTGCTATCTCAAGGTGTTGTGTGTGACAATTACTTCGAATTATTCTCATATATATTATAGACCACGTACTGGTACGGTGTTTAGATCCTGATTTTTATTTTTGTAGTCAAGATTTTATATTACGTATAAACTAGTTATGCTCACATGACACATCTCACATCTGCAAGTAAACTATTTTCTTAGTACTCTTATTACTTACGTGCATGACTTAGTACTTCTAAATGATGATGATAATTAAATCACTATATCACATGGAATGGATAAGGCTTTTTTATTTTGTTTCTTGGTGACCCAAAGTTTTTAACATATCGCATATCTCTTTAACATTTTCACCCTTGGTAGGTTTGAGTTAATATTAACATTCTCTAGATTTAGTGTTGGAGATAATATATAAATATTAAATGTCTATCATTTCTAACGGCTTAAGTTTTTAGATGAAATGACAATTCAATATGGTATTAGAACTCATGCCAAGGAGGAGGTCCTGGGTTCGAATCGCACCGTCACCCAATTATCAAAAAATGTTAGGTGACAAGCGTAACAAAAGATTTAGAGCATGTATTTAAAAAAAAAAAAATATATATATATATATATACATAAATGATTTATGTGTTATTTTAAATATAGGTCATATTACTACTCTTTCGTTACAAAAAGAAAAGGTAAATTACATCACTGTGTTATGTTAACTATGTCGTATTACTCTCTTCAGTCTCTTAATTGTGATAAAAGAAAGAATGTAACAATATTTCTGTAGACCTACTTTTACATAGCGTTTTCTGTACAAATGTAAGGAATTCGTTTCAATACTTTATTAATTTTGATTAATAAAGGTAACTGATATTCACTTGGACCTCATTGATCAGTTGGATTATAATTATCATTATTATCTTTAAGTACTGGAGCGAATTAAGCAAGGAAAGGGACAAAATAAACTAAAGCTGTCAATCTTTTGATATCCTTTTAACAAAGATATGAATCTATTTATGTTTTAACCCAATAAAATTTTTCAAGGTTGATGAACACCCATCGACTGTAATTTAGACGAACTGATTATTAAGAATTTTTCTAATCTTTTTTTTGTGCCATAGTATTTCTCGATTTTTGCCATGCATGCCACTTATATATATATATATATATATATATATATATATATCCAAGTATATCATCTCTTAATTAAAACCTTATGTAAGCACGGGTACTCTTTCAACCGAAATAACAACAATATAATACAAATTATAAACAATAAGCATAAACTATATAAATCGAAACTAAACTCACATCCGATATATTCTTACGTATATGCAAATATATATATAATATACTATCAAACAACGCATACTTTTATTTCACAAACTTTTGCGCGAGGCAAATAAGATCATATAACAAGATTACATGAAACTAGAAAGCAACATACACAAATAACAAATTTGCACAAATCCTTAAACCACTAGCTCAGAAATGCAATCTGAGTCAATACACACTGGCAGTATACATACATATATATATATATATATAGTCGCCTTTATTTTTCAATTTCACAATAGTAATTAACTTATCCGCAAGTACTTCTTCAAATTGCATGGGATTGCCTAATTAACAATGATGAAAACGTCTGCACCTTCTCCTATGTCCATCAACTCCTTCAGCATTATTATCACTTGATTCCATAGTCTCAGTTTTGGTTGCTTCTTCATGATTATCGGTCTCGTGGCCGCTGCTCTCATGACAGTGAGGGTGGTGGCAGCGGCGGCGATGGTGGTGACCACGCCACCCATCAACTTCAACATCCCCTGCAGCTAGAAAATAAAATGTAATTCAGATAAATTTGCTAGTTACATAAAACATACTTAATATATAGGATGCATGCATGATTCACAAAATATATTTATCATACCTAGTACCTCTTTCATTTATTCAAACCAATTTATCCAGAGACCACTTTATGCAAAAAGTATCTAAGTTTGTAAAAAGGAGAAAAAGAGAAACAAAGATCGACATTTTATAGAAACTAACACCACGTAAAGCAGAAATAATACTTATATTAATACTAGAACATCAGTTTTATAATATATATATATATATATATATATATATGAACTAGATCTCACGAACAAAATTACGGGCACGTCTCCAAACTGAATGGTCTAGGAGGGTATTCAGTATACATTAGGGGCAATTTACTAATTTTAAACGTCAGGGTGCAAGGTAAACTTAGCGTTTATGGTGGCATTTTGCAACGTAAAAACGGCAAAGTAACTTAGCATCAAGAAGCGTAATAAAAGTACGTACGTAAGTAAATAAATAATGTCAAAGAGACTGAATACTTACTCGTTGCCGCCGTTGAAGCTGGCTCTTCACGAGCTGAAACTACGTCAAAAGACGTAATTGCGAGGATTAGCATTGCAAATACAAGGCAAACAAGAACCAGACTCTTGGTAGTAGTACCCATTCCAAGTAATTATTAATTAGTAGACTCCAATTGATTAGTGTGCTAGCTCAAGGTGTTGGTGTGACAAATAATATCGAGATTTCTCACAATTTATAGACCACATAGTTGGTTGTATGTACAAATACTCAACGCAGCTAGACTCTCAATTTTTGGAGTCAAGATTTTACATATTAACTAATCATTGATTATGCTCATTTATGGAAGTTAACTATTATTTATTCTTATTACTTTTTCTTGCGTTCTTCTAGATGATATGCTAGTTGCTACATCGTCTGAAATGCACAATGTTTCTATATTTGCGTGACTAAAGTTCTTAACATCGCGCATCTTGTACATTTATTAATATTCTTATAAGTATTAGTACTAATAATGACATTTTATCCCACGTACTAGGTAAAGCAGACACATTAATATATATATATATATATATATATATATATATATATATATATGGGATAATTCCGTCAAACCTTCAGAACTATAACGACTTTGGACACCACCCCCTAAACTTTGTAAATAAACACTTTGCCCCCTAACCTTTGCCAACCTGTTCGAGTTGCCCTTTGACAATTTTCTGACAAAAAAATCACCGGAAAATTTTATTTTTTTCAGAATCTTCTCCTCGTCAAGACTGTTTCGATAGTGGTGACGGTATCGAAAAATTCAAAGCCATTACACGGGAGATTTAGTTTTAATTTGTCGAATTTCCAGAAAATGTGATGAACACATTCAAGTCTTCTTCATTTTTTCCGGAAATTCGACGAAATAAAACTAAATTTCTCGTGTAATAGCTTTGAATTTTGCGATACCGTCACCACTACCGAAACCGTCTTGACGAGTAGAAAAGCCGATTAGAATAAAAAAAAGTTCGACAAAAAATTTCGGCAATCCGCGGCGGCGTAGTGGCGGGTAGCCGAAATTTTTTGCCGAAATTCCTAAATTTGAACTCAATATTCTCCTCATCGAAAAGGTTCTGTTAGTGGTGACGGTATCGAAAAATTCAAAGCCATTACAAGTGTTCTTCATATTTTTCGGAAATTCAACGAATTAAAGCTAAATTTCCCGTTACTGTTGGAATACACATCATATAGTTTAATTTTCAACATATACTACCGCTATATATATAGGAAAAATTGTTTATGTAATGATATCCATCAAATCACGCGGGGAACATATACATGATATTCATATTTGATGACGGAACTAAAAATAAACAGAAAATGGCACCGTCCGGTATTTAGCAATTAGCACGTCAAATTTAACCTAGCCGAAGCAATGATATTATGAGATTTCATCACGAACAAAAGCAAGATAATCAAATGTCATTTTCTTCACGAGATTTGGCTCTTCAAAGGCATTGAATGTTCACTTGGTCCTCTCATCACTTAATTAATTTCTTAGTTTGCAAAATTGAGTAATGACAATATCCCCAACTAAATCTTTCAAAAAAAAAAAATATCCCCAACTAAACAGATAGTATTATTATACAATCATGTAAAGTAATAAACGCCCGACTTTGTATATCATCTGTGCCTTCAGTCAAACTTAATTTATCTTTTAAATCGTCAAGAAATTTGGCGTACATATTTATCTGGTAATACTTCATTGTAAAAACAAGAGCTGCAAATGAAATTATTCACCAATAACTAAGCACTAGATAATAATTAATAACATAACTTGGACCAAAAACAACCGTCATTTGTGCCGCTCTCTCCTTTTCTCCTCCCTCTTTTTCTTCTTCTTATCTTTTGACTTTCCTTTCGATTTGTGTTTACTGGAAGAGTGTTTCTTACTTGAGCTTGTTTTTGCTCTTTTTTTCTTCTCTTGAAGGGACTCGTTATCAGACGAGTCGTCATTAGATTTCAATGAAAATGGCCTTTCAGGACCAAGAAAAGTGCGTGCTTTCTGTCGCTCCTCGTCGGGTATTGCTGAACCTAGAGAAGAAGGAAGGTACGGCCCAGTTTCGTCCACCCGCGAGCCAATAGCGCCCCTGCCTCGCTTTCTCCTGCCAATAACAGATAATTTGAAAAGTTGAGATTACAATTGAGTTTACACTAAAGTTATATATGTTTAAAATCAAATAGTAAAAAAAGAGAGACCTTGATTGTAAGAATTCATCTATCTCATCGTCCCTCAAGCCTTCGTCATCCGCTGAATGGTGATCATGAGTAATTCTTTTCTTTGATATCTGTGAAGCACTTGCACTTTGTTCCACTTCGGTGCAACTGATTCGCCTGCGAGATTCACGGCCATCCTCATGATTTCTCCCAATGCTACTCTCATTTCTTGATCCTCGGCGCCTAGTTTCCAATTCCACCTGTTTCTCCCTTATTCGCCACATCTCATTTACTTCAACAGCTCGATTAGCTGTCAAACAACATTAACACAGGAGTTGGAAGATTTAAAAAGAGAAAGAAAGATCTGAACGAACAAAACAACTAGTAAGATGGAAAATCTGAAGTACTCTGTGAAACTCAAGAAAACAAAAACCCTTTAATTCCTGAATAAGGAGAACTCATTAAAAAAAAAAAAAAATCCCATAAAAACAATGTAATCAGAGAACAAAGAGCTCAAATCCAAAATTTCCACCCACTCAAGGAAACTCAAAAAGTATTAGATATTGCAGAGTTAACACAAGAAAAAGTGACTTATTTTGATAAAATTAAGTAGACATAAGTTCCCCAATTCAGTACTAACTTCGTTGCCCACCCTAATATAGCTCTCACAACGCGATAACTAAAGTTTGTCGCAAACACCACAATGACGGAATCTGAAGGAAAAATCGGATAAGAACGGTAAAGCAATAATCTCCACCAGTAGGTTTGAGGTAGTCAAAGATATGCACAAACAGTGACTAGCTCTCAAGTCTCAATGTCAATCTAACAGAAAGAAAAAAAAATGGATATCAAACTACATCTTGTTTTGCATTCTTAAGTCCAGTAAAACAAAATCGAAAAGAACGAAAAACTGGAATACATTTTTCATTTATAAACTAAAGTTTGCCGCTAAATGGCATCCATTTTTCATACATAAAACAACGGTTTGTTGCAAACAACATAATGATAGAATATAAATGACAAATCAAATTAAAACATCAAACGCCTAAGTCCCAGCAGAATGTTTAAGGCAGTACTCCAACACAAACAATGACACCGTGAAGATAAACTAGCTCGACCCCAATCCACCATGTAAGAATCCAAAATCAGATTACATCTATTTTTGCGTTCTTCAATCCAACAAACCAAAATCGCAATGCAAAGCAATAACGTTAACGTTATACGGTTTTCATATTGGGTCTTATCAATTTTTTTCCTCCTCCCAGACGTGATTTATCTCATTCATCGAATTCAAGCGCATTCGAAAAACGGAAGAAAGATAATTACAAGTAAATAAATCAAAAACTAACCTTGCTGCACACCCAGCACAGTTGCAGTCAAGAATCGAGAATTCGGCTTAAAACGAGCAGTGGGCTGCTGCCGAAGATAAGCAAGAGCACCTTCATTTTCGGCCTGACGACGCAATTCACGAGCCTCCTTTAAAAGAATGGCAGCTATTCGATTCTCCGTCTCTAAATCCATCTAAGCTCAAAACCCTAATTACAAAATTAAATTAATCAATTGGGGATTTTCTCAAAACCCAAATAAAAATAAAAATAAATCAGAATACTGATCAAACACCAAGTTCGCGAAAATCCTCTGGTTAGAACAAGGGATAAGTGCAAGCACGAAACAAAAATCTAGGGTTTTCAAATTTAAACGAAAGAAGTAAAATTTACCGGGATTATAACGTCGTGGGCTATATTGTTTTCCAATTTGATGATCAGATTCTGAAATCAATAGGGATTGGTGTTCAATTTGATCTGCCCCTAAAAGTGGAGAAGGAACAAAGAAAAAGGGTAAAGAATGGGAGAAGGGAGTTAATTGCAAAAACAATCCCTGAATTATTTCTATTTCGGGAATAACTCTCTATATTATTTGTATTAGCAAATATTTCATGAGAAACATTTAAAACTAACAAAAGGCCCTGTCTATCATTTTTTAAGTTGCTTGTACGTTTGCTATATGTATGATATGGGTCTTTCGTGTAGCACAGCAAGTTGGCCCAACGAACTGTTGGGCCAAACCTGAAGATCTCGATAAACGAGTGAATATTGAAACGTAAAATCTCAAGACATGGACATCGATCCGATGGGGTCAGATGCAAACTTGAAATCTCAAGAGTCGGACATTGACCGAGTGTGGTTAGATGCAAGCCTAGTCTCAAAAGATGGACATCGGTCCGATGGGGTCAGATGCAAACCTAAGTCTCAAAAAATGGACTTCGGCGCGATGTGGTCAGATGCAAACGTAAAATATCAAAGATGAACATCGGCCCCGCGAGGTCCAACGCAAACCTAAAATCTCAAAATACAGACATCGGCCCGACGTGGTCTGATGAAAATCTAAAGTATCAGAGATGGACATCGTTCTTACTAGACGCAAACCTAAATTTCAAAATATGGACATCGGTCTGACATGGCCAGATGCAACATAAAAGCTCATTGATGGACATCGGTCTAACATGGTCATATGCAAACCTAAAATCTCAAAATACGGACTTCAGCCCGACGTGGTCAGATGAAAATCTAAAATATCTAAGATGGACATCGACCTGACGTGATTGTGCAACCCTAAAATCTCAAAATTTGGACATTGACCTGATATGGCTAGATGTAAACCTAAAAGTTCAGAGATGGACATCGGCTTGACAAGGTCAGATGGAAACCTAAAATCTTAGAGATAAACATTGGTCAAACACAGTGAGATGCAAACTTAAATCTCAAAGGATGGACATCTACTAACTAAAGCAAGATGAAAACCAAATATCTACGATTGAAAAAACGGACATGTGTAGCCAAAAGCACGATGCAAATCGCATATCTTCGACTAACTAAAAAAACGGACACCCGATGGCAAAAGCATGATGTAAACCAAATATCCATATAATGGAAATGATGAACGACAATCTATCAAGCAACCTATACCTGTTTACTAACATCTATTTATCTTGGTATGAAGCAAACGTGTCCAAAGCAGCGTAACGGATATCTACCCAACATGGTTTGACAAAAACTTACCCAAATGAATACATGCTTAGAATACTTTGAAAGGTATCATTACCTCAATGTTGATGAGCATTAATAAGCAAAAACACTAAATGCCATGAACTCTTATAACTGTGGGTAAAGACCGGCTCCCAAATGTCAAATGATGGCCATCAGCCTGACACGGTCACATGCAATCCTACAATTTCAAGAGATGGTCTAGAACTTGACATTGTCGAACGAAAATCAAAAATCTCAAGAGACGATCACTATCTTAACATGGTTTGAAACACGCAAGAGAACTCAATAGAAGAAATTCAACCTAATATAGCCGCTCTATACCCCATAGAATTTTAACCAATGATCCTTTGTGCATCGTGTGCCTCCACAAGAAGCTCGAGGACCTTCTCAATAGCTCGTATCAAATCCATCACTTATTTGTCATTTTCATTGTCACTATAGAAGGCCTCCTACATGATGACCTTCTCCATGATGACCTCTTGTTCAGTTGAGGTGCTTACCTGATATCCAAGTCATTTATCTTTCAATATAACATGCAACATACCCTACGTGGTATCCAAGTTATCTACCTCTTAAGGTACATGAAGAATCATCCTCGATGATACGCTTGCCAAATCTACTTATAAAGGTACCATAGACGTACTCAGCCACACAAATGCCTTAGCAAGGACAAACCAATCAAGAATATCAAAAACCATTACACAACTGAGATCATAATACACAAAGCGTTCACGATAAAGGATAATTATTCGCGAACTACAAGGCTATAGCTCTGCTCTTATGTATCTTGACTTCTAAGGGCAAAGGTACCAAATCATCTTCATGAGTTCACTTTCAAAATGAAACTCGACTTCAAGGAGTTACAAAAAAATTTGCCTCACGGCATGAACATGAAAAGAAATGAGGCTTATAAGTAATGGGAGCAACTCATTTACATTACTTAGTTGTGGAACTTGGGTGGCGCGAGTCCCAACAGTCAACATGGTGATTAGTGTCAAGAGATGGACATCTGCTCCTACACAGACAGATGCGAACCTAAAATCTCTGGGAGGGCCGACTACACTAAACACAAATGTCATCGGACATATACGAACCTAAAATATATCATATGGCCGACTCCCCACAATCAAGAATGTTGAGAAATGGACATTCGTTTTCCCACAAACTACACCATCATCGACTACCGAGGTTGGAATGATTTTCGAAGCACTATTATCTACTTACTATTGTAAAATGAAATTCCCTACCAAAGAGCGATGTGAGTGAAGTCCATGGTAACTATATGGGAGTGCGGACGTGCCACTTGGTCCATGGTCTCGCTGCAACTAGATTCAATCAAATAGATAACATGATCCGAAACCCTCACGATAAAGGGAAAATTATGGCCTCTTCTGGGCTAAGTTACAACACCAACACCAAACATCTCGTGGAGACAAAAATCTCTCCAGAATATGTGGACAAAAGGCTCCGATAAATGGGGCAACAATGCCAACAGGACTAACATCGAACCTCCTGACAAATTAAAAGAGATATGCTTGTGTTCTAATGACTCAGGCAAAACGACGCGCATCGACACTAGTATGATAAATTATGTAGAACAAAAACGTATCAAATGTCTATGCGATAACATAGATCTCTTTGCTTGGATGAGTCACGACCTAATGATGGATGCTCAAACCGGATTTCATCAAATATTAATGGTTATTTACGTTAAAAGCAAAAGCGCATTTTGTTATAAACAGAGGCGTAGTTCGGTTCAAGGTAATGTCCTTCAATCTAAAGAATACTTGCACTATCTTTCAATGTTTGAAACATTCATTGAAACAACCAGGAACTTTTTTTTCTTCTTCTTTTTGGGGTAAACGCGAGAGAGGTATCTATTTGGATGAAAATGAATGTTTTTTGGAAGTTGGTTTCTTATTTAAATGAATAGAAACTTGAAAATTTAGAATTTCATATTTGACCTCCAAAAATTTCATTCAAAAATTTCAGATTATTGTGCATGATTAACTACGGACCACGGTTTAGTGAGTAAAGGAGAAGGGGAAAAGTCTTCACATGTGTCCGCTTCTTCGTGGCCTCATTAAAAAGTAGGCAATAATAATAAGTACAATGTTCAGGGGCGACGTTGCACGGTCTGAATGATTGAGAGCACAAGTCTCGTCCCTAGCATAGTATCATCTAATTTCCCCTTACATGTCGATAGATATTTTTTCTCCTCTTATGTAAATTTTTCACATGCATTTAGAAATTCTTAGAAATTATTATTTTAATAGTTTTTTTTTTTTTATACTTCAAACTTAAGACGTTGTTCTACAACGCAATGAATCTCTTAATGATATTGTGCATACAAGTAATCAAGCTAACAAAAAATTCTCTGCAAAACAATAAAAAGAATAATTTCCTGAAAGTGAATTATTATTATTGTCTCAAGAAATTAATTAAATAAGAAGAGGGATACTAATATTACCAATGAAGACTGTCATCAACTTACACCTCAGGCACACAGGATTTCTCCTCCAATATCAGCAGCAGCTGCATAGTTTCTGTTAGCAGCAGTTACATTCAACTTCCCCTGTTCTGTTATACCGTTAGTTAATTAAATAAGTAGGTATATAACTATATATTACTATTACCATCTCACTATTTGATCTTAATCTCTATGCAACAAATAACACAGTCAAATAGATCTCTGTACTCTGTTCGTCGGAAAAAATGTCCGCTCCCTCCTATTTTCCGGAGGAGATCATAACAAACCTCCTGTTAAAACTCCCGATCAAATTGTTAGGTCGTCTCAACCTTGTGTCCAAATCGTGGCGTTCGATCATAACAAGCCGCTCCTTCATCTCCTCACACTTCAAGAAACAAAAGATGCAAACCAAATTCCTTCTCCGGCGTTACGACAACGATCAAGAACAATTCTGGCTTCACGACGTGACGGAGAACAAACCCTTTACCATCATTTCTTCCACGCTACTCGTTTGTCCGTTCCCATTGGACTTCGGATACTTCTGCATTGTGGGTTCTTGTCGCGGTATCGTGTGCTTAACGGCGTACATACCTATTGCATATACAAGGCAACCTATTTTTCTGTGGAACCCTTGTACCAGAAAGCATCTTCTTTTACCAGTTGCCACTCTGGGTGGGCCTGAGCGCCATTGTGTTGCATTGGGATTCGGGTATTCCGGTGATGATTTCAAAGTTGTTAGGTTTGTCGCCAGTGGGTATTACGGGGAAACTGATGACAGCTTTGGTTTTGTTTCTCCGCCTCGGGCGGAGGTTTTTACGGTTAGGAGGGCGTTGTGGCGACATATTGAAGTCAATGAGGTTCTTCAAAATGTTCGATTTGCTTGGTGTCCTGTTTTCTTGAATGGGGTTGTACATTGGCTCGCCTACACCTTTCAGAATGGTGAGTACCGTATTTCGGTTCTGAGGTTTTGGGTTGCGCAAGAGGTATTCGATGAAATGGAGCTTCCAGATGAGTTAAAAATGGTGAATCATATGAACTTGTCGCTGAATTTGATGGGAGAATCGATTGCGGTGATCAATTACAGCAGACAGCTTATTGCCACGATTTTTGATGTTTGGTTGATGGAGAGTTATGGTGATGCATTGTCTTGGAATAAGTTGTATAGCGGTCGGACAGAAACGGTGAAGCCGCGGGTAGTCGCGTTGCGGCAGAACCAGGAAGCTTTGGTGGCCAATGAGAATTATGGATTAGTTGCTGTCGATCTAGAGAACTGGAACAACACAGGTCTTGGAATACTCGGGGCACCACACTCGTTTTACGTTGCTGAATATGTTGAAAGTCTTGAGCCGTTGACGAGAGATTGAGTTGAGCGAAGGTGAGGAAGAAACAAGACTCCATTCAATTATATAGTCGTCGTATTATCGCTTTAAGATGAAGCTGGAAACAAAATCCAAAATCGGCATGTTTTTCGCGTCGTACCTATTAGAGGTTTTCTATAGAGCTTGTAGATGATGTGTTTTGGAAAAGTTGTAATGCGTTTGCTGCAAACTTGCATTGAGTTGATAGTTAATTTGCGTTTGTCCTTTGTTTCTGTATAATGGACATAGAATTGTTTTGGTACCTTTTTGAACATTGTAGAAAGGTTCATCCTCGTTTGTAACAGAAGCTGAAAAGAGAGGGAAAATGTAATAAAAGGCATCAAGATTCAAGAATAGAGAATTCAAAATATTATTAGGCTATATATGTATTGTTCTCTGGATTTTAAAGTTTGAGGCCCAAAATAAAACAGAAGCTACTGATGAGCTAGGCCCTGATGCATACGTCTACTTTTTCACGTGGAATATATCTATTATATTACAATTCAATAAAAATGAGTTGCCAAGGCAGATTTTCCTCAACACCTTCGTGAAAAGATAATTATACACTCTCAACTTCAAATACTAAAATACCCTCCCCGCGTGATTCTGTTCTTCACCTCACAAAATTGCAGAACCTAAATTGCAGAACCTTCTCAACTTCACAGAGATATAAATGCTTTGCTATTATCTATACAAAATCAGTGTTGTTAAAGGCGTTGGGCGTAAGTGAAGCGTTTTTCATAGTTAGAGGCGAGGCGTAAGCCTCGAGGCGTGGGGCGTAAGCCCAATAAATATTAATATTTTAATTTATTTAATGCATAATATTATAAAATGAATATATAATAATACAAAGAAATTTGCAATAAAACCAAAAATAAACTTACAACCTTGAAAATATTCAAAATATATATGAGTTAAAACTTAAAATCAAGTTGCTCATATGCAAAAAACCAAAAATTAGTGAACTCCTCGCACGTCACAAAGAGTATTTATAGATAAATGCTTTCACAAAAGAATCATACGAGAAGAAAAGATATAGTTCGCACGCTCCTTGGGAATTAAGCAAAAAATATGATCATATTCATATCATACTTTGATATGATCACCTTATGAAAGAAACCTTAAAATAATAGAAAGAAAAAAATTGAAGAAGAAAAGTAGAAAACTTAGGTCACATAGGACTTATCATATTCTTTCACAAGTCACATTGTAATCCCTTGTTTTTTTTGTTTTTTTTACTTATCTTTTTTTGTCTAAACTTTTTAGAGTGGGCCAATTTTATGTTTTTTATTCACTTATGAGCTTGGTAATTAAGAAAAGAAAGAAAAATACAACCAAGTCTGTGGGGGCGTTTGCAATCATCTTGGGCGCTCGCCCAGGCATTTTTTGGGCTTCGGGTGTACGCCCCAACGTTTGAGGCGTATGCCCCACAAAGGTGATGCCCCAATACAGCGCCCAAGGGCGTTTTAAGGCCAAATTCGCCCAGGGCGAGCCTCGGGCGCGCCCCGAGGCGCGCCTTTCACAACAGAGTACAAAATTACAGATTACATATATACAGTCTTCCCTCGTGAAGTTGTCAATTCAAATATCCTAACAAAATCTCAATTGGATTATTTAACGGTTGAGGCCTTTTTGAATGGTAAAGTTATACAAATGCATAATATTTTGGGCGAAATTTATAATTTCAAGGGTTGTCTCCCTTTTCCAAGCTCTGAAATTATACAGATACATATTTTTTTTGGGGAAATTTAACATTTCAAGGTTTCTTAGCTTTCTTTGTATTAATTAATTTACTGTATTTGCTTAGGATTCCTCATGTTTCCTTTTTTGGATGTGGTCTATATAAAGTATATTTGTGGGCTGCATTTCTACTCCACGACTGATACATCACAATCAAGCAGGTATGTAGGAATTGAGATTTGTTTCTTTCTATTTACATGTGTTTTGTTATGGTTGTTTTTGTTACGGACTACACATATATTTGTTGTGGTGTTTTGCCGTAAAGTTTCATGGTCTGATCATGCTGCTTTGTCAATTTGATGTTTCGTCCTAAATTTTTTTATGTGTAGATTGACGAAAAATGAGCAAAAGCTACGAACTTATCGGCGACATATCAACTAAAAATATAAAATGGACAATCAAAGTAAAGGTTATACGAGAATTGATACCATTCCAATCTAGAGAGGGGAAGACAACATATAAGAAGCTAACTTTAATGAATGAGAAGGTTTCACTTCTTAAGATTACTTATTTTGTTCTTTGATATTCGTTTACCTGTTTTTTATTCTAAGAGCTCCGTTTTCTTAATGCTTCACAGGGAATGACGATGCAAGCATCCATCTTTGGCGATGATATCCAAGCCTTTGAGCATACTCTTCGTCTGGAAAAATCGTATTACATATCTAGAGGGTATTTGACACCAATTAAGTCCGGATTTAAGTCTACATCAGAAGACGAGCACGATGACCAAATGATCATTAAAACTTACACCAAAATTGAAGAGACGAATGACTGCGACATAAAGACTCCAACCAAGAAGCTGGAATTCTCGCCTTTGCGAGACTTGTCCGTGAGATCGGTTGAACAACAAAATATAGGTAACTTTATGCTTTGCATGTCCTTCTACTTACGAGGTTCTAATTTTGATTTTGTGTAGATATAGTGGTCGTTGTTCTTAATGTTTCCTGGTAGAACAAAGGAAAAGGAGGCGCGATTCTACTGATGTTTTGATGTTTTGTTCCGTGAGATCACGTTGACAGATGCTAGGTGAGGCTTAATTATAATAAATATAGTGACTTGTTTGCATTATTTTCATTGTTCCTGATGTGTTTGTTACTTCTCTGAAATTTGGTGTTTGGTCTTAGTCTTCGTCCTACAATTCTCACAGCGTGGGGGTAGGTTTGTTCAGAATGAGTGTGAAACCATATGTCAGATACTAACTTCAAGGCCAATAATCGTTGCAACAAATGTGCAAACAAAGGAAGTTTACGATAAGCTTAAAGTGCCCTTTTCATTTATGTACCGTTGGGCGCTTTCGAGCATAGTTCAACAAAATTTCAAGTCTTTTATAGAGGAAAAAGAATTTTATCTACAGGTCTGTCAACTGATATTCTTGTCAATGTGGACAGACCCAAAGTTAAAGAGCTAAAGTCTTAGTATGTTAGGAAATATTACAACATTATTTAGATTTATAAAGTTTGTTTTTCTGTAAGAGTTGCACTATAGCTTGAGGTATTGATCTTATTCTCGTGATATCACAGGAAACTTAACCATAAGACTGAACTTGACAACCTCCGTACAACTGATATTCTGGTATCTTCCACGAAGAAAATGGCAAATACCAAACATATATTAGACTCCGGGAGCATAGTACGTGGCTTAATTTTTTATTCTGTCATTGCGTAAAATTGAAGGTGCGAGTTAATTGTAACTTTTTAATGTGAAGACTGAAACTTACTGCATCAAAGCCTCTATCACAAGTTTTTTGGCGAAGGCCCGATTGATTTACATGGCCTGCAGCAATTGTCGAAAAAAAAAAACAGAAGAAGACTACAAAAATACATTTGCATGTCAGGAATGCCAAACAGAGAATGTTACTGCTGAACCTTGGTGTGGCTACATTCTTCTTTCTTTTTTTCGCATTCACATATATGTTTAGGTTTCAAAGTGTTTCCAAATTCCGATGCTTTGTCAGACTTTAATAGGTTTTGTGTTCGAGTAGAGTTGGGTGATAGCAGCGGTTCAATCATTGCTACCATTTTTGGCACGGAGGCCGAGAAACTACTATCATGCAAAGCTGAGTCCATAGTGCACCTTAGTGTTGAGGTTATGCTCTATTTATGTTGTATTTTATTCTTGCAGATATTGAGACTATTCTCATGATGTTGCATCTTTGCAGGAAAATTTTGAACTGCTTCAAGACTGGACTACAAAGTTCTGCCACAATGAATACATATTCTGGGCTAAATACTAAAAAAAAGAACCTCTCACGAGGTAAGTGTAGTGGCTATTAGAGATGTGGTGTAGACAATACAAAGTGTCTTTTATTGTGTACGGGTCGTTTACTGGAAAGCGTGCTTGTTGCCAGCGGTACTTTGTTTGGTTGTTATGTTGTTTCCTCTTTTGCGGATCAAGTATCTTGAGATTTTATACTTTGCTTGTTGTAATAAAGGATGTGTTGTACTTGAAAGCATGCTTGTTGTCAAGCTGTATTTTTGGCTGTTGTAATTGCCTTCTCTGTTATGGGTTATATTTTGAGTTCTATAGTTTTGCTTTCCGTCTTGTACCAAGACAAAGAACACATATTTTGCGCGTATCTAACAAAGACAACAAAGCGGAAAAACACGCCAAATCAATTCGACGTCAATAAGTTGGGAATTTAAAATTGAGAATCTCTTTTTAGTTGTTTCGTGTGGCTCATCGGGTTATTTAGATCACTTAAAAACTATCCATATGAAAAATAAATTAACTATACAATTGCTGAAAGTTTAGTTATACTTACAACTATCTAATCCGATAATGATCGACTTCCTCTTCTAAAAAGATCGAATGGATATCTCATTTTTGGATGGATCTTAACTTTTGTTTGGTTAGTTTCACGCTCTAGATAATAAGGTGAATTGTTTGTTGTTGAACTTTGGTTTATGCTTTTGCTAAAGTACTATATATCACTCTTGTTCAAATTTAGTTCTTCATTTTATTACTTCTGTAAGATTATTCTTTTGATTACTGTTAGGCTTTTTGCTGATGAATCATTTTTTACTTGGAGGAGAGTTTGCCAATTCTTATGCTTTTCAGCTTGCAAAGTCCATTGATCAAATATAGTTGCTTATATGAAGCATCGTTATGTCAGATGCCTTTTAGCCTTCGTCGGCTTTTTTCAACAATCCTGGTCTATTGCTCGCCACAAAACCCGCAAGCCTTATGGGATAACTTCAAGAAGTACATGGGTGAAGATTTTGAGATGTCCCAATTTTTTTCACCATCTTCGATAGAGGCAAAGGTGTTGCAAAGTATCGACGTGCACTTACAGTCGATGGGTAAAACTCTTCAGTCTTTTGATTTACCCAATGTTACAGAGAATGAGGACGAGAAGATACAAAGAGAAATCAACGAAGAGTTAAACATACCAATACTCGAAGATGATTTACTTACAGTGGAGACACTAAATACAGATCAAAGAGCATCATATGACAAAATCATGAGAAGGATACAAAAGGGCAAATATGGCGTGTTTTATATTGATGGTCCTGGCGGTTCACGCAAAACTTATGTGTATCGTGCTTTATTGACTACTATTCGGTCAAAAGGTTTTATAGCACTTGCCATGGCATCCTCTGGTGTGGCTGCCTCAATACTATCGAGGGGTCGCACTGCACACTCTCGATTTAAACTTCCACTAAAAGATGATGATGGAGTATGCAAAATTTCCAAACAAAGTAATAATGCAGAGCTATTGCGCAAAGCAAAACTCATCATTTGGGATGAAATATCCATGGCTAATAAGATAACTGTAGAGGCGCTTGATGGCTTGCTTCAAGATGTTACAGATTGCAAGATATTGTTTGGAGGAAAAGTTATTGTATTTGGAGGCGATTTCCGACAAGTACTCTCAGTTGTGCCCAATGGCGGTAAAGAAGGGACAATGGAATCGACGCTTGTGAAATCAAAACTTTGGAAAGACATAAAAAAATTACGGTTACACTGTAACATGCGAGCTGCTGCTGATCCTTCATTTGGGGAGTTTTTGTTGTGGGTGGGTGACGGCTTGGAGCAACCTGTTGTTGAAGATAAAATAAAGATTCCAGAAAAGATGTTGCTCACGTACAAAGATGAACTACATTCAAGAGACGAGTTATGAGATGCTATTTTCCCAGAACTTGTCATGAATGCATATGACCAGAACTTCCTAAGGAGTCGTGCAATCTTAACAACCAAAAATGAATTCGTAGACGATCTCAACGAGAAGCTGATAGCAAAATTTTCGGGTGAAGAAAAAATCTGTTACAGTTTCGATTCACCTATTGACACTACACAACAATTTGAGCACGAAGAATTTTTGAATTCCCTCACTCCAAGTGGATTACCTCCTCACATGCTTGTTCTAAAAAAGAATTGCCCTATAATGTTGTTAGGAATATAGATCCATTTTCTGGACTCTGTAATGATACTCGATTAACGTGCAAGCATTTCAACAAGAGTGTTATCGATGCTGAAATTGTTGTTGGTCATCATAAAGGTCAAAGGATCTTCATTCCCAGGATTCCGTTGCAGCCTTCTGATAATGAGAAGTTCCCATTTCCATTCACAAGGAAGCAATTTCGAATACATCTTTGTTTTGCTATGACTATCAATAAATCTCAGGGGCAAACTTTGGAAAAGGTTGGAATATATTTACCTCAACCAATATTTTCTCACGACCAACTTCATGTTGCTTTGTCGAGGGCCAGGAGACCTGAAGATATCAGTATTCTTATTAAACTACTCAATGAACATCACGACGTCGTATGCACAAGGAATGTCGTATATAGAGACTTACTAGATATTGTGCATAAATAAGAATCTTGTTGAATCGACTAATGTTTTGTTTTATGCATAAACATGTTGTTATCCATAATGAAAGGCCTACTTTCGAAAAAATTGTAACATCATACATATAGCTTCGAGGACTGTAATCAATTGTTTAATGTACATTTTTGGAAATGAAACTATCTAATATATTATCGTATGTATTTATTATAATTGAATCACTTGAGAGTTGAGAGTGGTTTCAAAATTGATGTACCATGCTATATGACTTCTAGAATTGCCTTATTATCTTTTAATTGTTAAGAAATAATAAAACTTTGCAAATCCTACTTCACTGCATAAAAGAATCGTATAAAATATGCTCCTATCATAAATATAAAAAAGTTGAAAACCTCCTATGTAATAAGTCGATAATAGCACGTGCGGAGCACGTGGAACCGACTAGTATATATATATAGATATATATATATATATATACTAGAAACGTTGGCACACCGTCTCCGCGTAATTAAAAAATAATTTTAATTTGTATGGTGAAGAAAATAATTTAAATGCGTATGAAAGATTAAATAGGATATAGAATTTATATAGAAATGTCTAAATTTTTAGAAACTAAATCACCAATCACCATAATTATTGTAGTTAAAGATTCTGCTTAAACCTCAAGGTTATTTTAGGAACTTAATAAAAACAAATGTACTAGTACCAAAATTATAAGGCTAAAATTGGAAATTAAAAATTTGGTGTCATAATTTGCCTTTGTTTATACAATAGTATATATTATTAAAGAAAACCTGATCTATAATATTATATTTTCAGGAAGCGATATGTCAGAGCCAACTTCTTGTTGCCACAAGAAGTTTTAGAGAACTCTCTGTTTTGACCTAATGAAGGGTTGAATACAAAAGCCAAGTGCTATTTTTTTGTGGTACCAACATAACTACTTTATTGTTAGGGGTTGCAATTAATAATTACTCATTAATTGGGAATGGAATACTCAGATCTTAGGAATAATAACGCAATCGTGTAGAAGCTTAGTGGTACAAATATTCCAAAGTGCGGAGCTTGAAATGTTAATGTTCCATAATCAACGATATGACTCACATCGTTTCAATCATAAAAGTAATTAGTGATTATGTAAATATTATGTAACATATATAACTGTTCAACAGCTCAATAGTTCAACTGTTTTGATTTAATTGAAGTGAGGGATTATAACAATATTAGAATCAATCTATTACAAATCGGGTCACCTATCACTAATGCTAGTTTTAAATATACTTTAGTCCGAAACACCTCAGAGTAATACTATGATGCTTCGCATGATATCGAGGAAGAAGATATGTTGAATCTAGGTAGATATCAAATTTCTGCTATGTCGGGGATGTGGATGATATCGAGGATATGTATGTATATCACGTAAGAGCTTGATATCGAATATAGATATTCGATATGCGGATGAACAATGTAGGGTAATTGTTGAAGCTTCATTGATTAGCGGAACTTGGATATATATAGGCCTCAGGATGCGAGGACCGCACCCGTGATTTTTTTATACGTTGTACCATATCAAATGTGGACATTCAATATCAAAACGTATATCGGGTGTCATCCTCGACATACCAACATTGGGCCGGCTTCCAATTGGGCTTGGCCTATATAATTGGGTGGGCTGGTCCAATACAGAAATTACCCATATCATGTAGTCCCCAGTTCAACTTTGGGAGCTCGGGCGCGTGAATTTTAGTAGCACCGAGGTCCACATTTGTATTATGAGCTAAGTCCCTCCGTGCATAAGGTTATATTACTGAAGAACTTCAAAATTCTTCCGACACTGATTTTTATATTGACTATTTTCGATATTGATGTTCTAGTGTCGAATCTTGATTTAGATATCGTTTGCTATAAATGCGGAGTCTAAGTGCCCGATGTTTATAAATAGACAATGAGAGGAGAGAGAAAGGTCATTGTCTTTTTGTGAGCGTGTAACTCTTCCGGCAAAGGTATGTCGAGTATTTTTGATATAGTATTTTGATCTGTGACATGATATTGATTTTTATCTCGAGACTTTAGAGGTTCGATATGTCTTGTATATCATATTTATTCCCGATATTTATAACAATCACTTTCGATATTCCCAACCATATATCGAAAATATATTTCATTTTCAAAATGCCTTATTTTATGAGGGTCACTCGGTTTTATTAATCTGGCTAACCTTTGAGTTACATTTGTCAATTTTTTTTATCTGAATTCATCAAACTTGGAAAGTTTCTTGATTTCGACGGCGTTAACATTCTATGATAAGGCAATGTTTGGAGCAAGAGACGTTGACACGTCGCCTGACAATGCTGGCTTCGTTCCAGGTCTAGAACCTGATGATGATGGTGGTCATCAACAATAATCTTTCGGTGTTGCGTCCCCTACACTCTCGGCTGAGATGATGGATTTGAACACATTGGTCTATGATTATGAAGGCGATGGGGAGGAAGACGATAGGGATGACATCGAGGGCAAGGAAGATGAGGCCGAGGCCGAGGAATAAAAGGGAGAATGAGTATGGTTTGATATATGTGTCGGAGGTGAAGAAGTATAAGACCGCTATAAAGTATGAAGATATGGTATCTCGCATCCCCCATAACCCTGATTATTATCAGGCCGAGTATCATATTGATGGATACATGATAAGATTCCCCGACTCGAACGAATGGATGCATAGGCAGCCTAAAGGTTGGGTCACGGTGAATGCAAAGCATTTCGTGAATGGGTTGCGATTCCCTATCGACCCCTCGATTGTTGATATTCTAAAGAGTATTGGAGTTTGTTTGTGACAATCCTCCCCTAATTCATTTGGTGTCATATTGGCGTTCGTTCTGGTGATGAAGGACTTAGGGGCGCCATATGGCATCAACGAGTTCTAGGAGTTTTTCTCGATCATAAAAAACCAGAAGGCTGGAGATAGGGATTTTTTTCTTTGTAATGTCCCGCGCTGGGAGAAAATTCCTGAAGTTCACTCAAAGTAGCTATGGTTCTGGGGGAAAGAACGAGTATTTCTATATTTTCGGAGAGGTGGTCAAAGAAGAAGAAGATCGCACGACCCGCGTCTTTGGGTGCACTGAGGTGGGCTCCTGGTTTCCTTGACCTCCTGTTGGAGCATAAATATGATCATCCCATGCAAGAAGAAGTACTTCGGGCTGGTGGTTTGTCTCCGAAAGCATATGTTGGCCCGTATAGCCTTAGTAAGTCTTGTGCGCACGCTGAGTTGTTCTTTTTGAATTTTGTATTACGTAGTTATTCTAACATTCGATAATAATTTTGTTGTAGGTCAACTCATGATAAGTCGTAGATTGGATATTATTGCTGCAACAACGACCGGTGTATAAGCGGGCCCTAGTGCTGAAGCGGCACTGCCCCTGGTTAATAAGACTCGTGGGTAAGAGGGTTACCGCGTGAGAGCAAGGACAACTGGCGCGTCTCAAAAAGCGAATCGAGCTTGCAAGGTGGGGTTAGTGGCCTCCCTGGGAATTATGTGCCTCCCCAAGGTGGAGCCACAACAAGTTCCAGTCAAAGTCCAGCCCCCAAAGCCTCAGGCAGAACCCTATTCAAGCGAAGAGGAAACAAGCTGATCCTTCTAGAGAGGCTGCTAACATCACGTGTCTCATTGGAGAGCTATTCCAGTTGGAGTTCCTGCTATAAAAGAAGGGAGTTCGAGCCATTAAATAATATCGCGTTTGGCATGGTTATATTTATCACCATGTGTCTTGCGCAGGTCGGTAAGTTTGTTTCTAATGTCCTGACGGTGGCCAGTGATAACGACCCGAGCAAAGCAGAGGCTATAGCATGGACAGTCGCCGATGATGAGACTATGGGCAATTACGATCCTGTTGAGGCGACTAAGGTCGTAGCCGAACGGGACAAAGCCCTGAGGGAACTTGTTGAAGGTAAAAGTAACGTCAAGACTCTCCTAGATGAGAACGTGAGATCGACGGCCGCATATAACCAAGCCAATGACTCTGCGACTTTTAGGAGGGAGAAAAGAGAAGTTGTAGAGGTAGAACTCCAACGTGTCAAGACAGAGCATGTACAAGCCCAGAGGGCCATACGTTTCGTGGTAATGTCTTTTTTTGCATATACCGAGGGTGTCGTATTCATTAGATATTTTTTAATCATATCTTGTTTTGTCACTCTAGGAACCGACACGAGAGCAGAAATTGAGCATCGTGAAGGGTTCTCTTCTGAGCAATACTTACAAGGGCATATGTGTCGAGAGAGGATTGCAAGACCGGGAGGAGGCAAAGGATGCGATCATCGATCATGCTAAGTTGTAGAATGGGTTCAAAGAAGGATTTGATACTAAGTTGCTTGATCCGTTGCTCAGGCCGACTGTGCAAATATCAGAAGATTCTGAGTCCGATGATGATAACGAAGATTTAGGGCTAGATGACTATGCCGACCTCTTGAAGCAAAGAAGTTCGGTATTGATTCATACCAATGGTGTCTCTAAGTACCCCCTCTGAAATTCTTATTCGTACTTATTGTTTCGTCTGTTTCATAGATATATTCGGGAAAAATAGCCTTGCTTTTTGTAATTTATTGTTGAACAATCGTTTGTATGTCTATTTGTTTGTATCCGCCTTTTTAATTGAAGAAGCGTGTTTCTTTACTTGTTTTATATCTGTCGTCGTGACATACTCTCTGCGTATGTACGTGTATAGGTGGGTACGTATGTACCCCAACATTGCTCCTTTGCATTCGACGGACGAGAATTTTCTTTGTCGTCGATCTTCTCCATCTCCTCATCTCAGTGGATGGAGGAGATGTCTGTTTTTTCTTTTCTTTGTTCCTTCTTATCTCGATGGATAGCAGATCTTTTTTATTTTTATTTTTCCTTTCCTTTGTCCTCCTTATCTCGATGGATAGGGGATCTTTTTTCTTTTCTTTTGTCCTCCTTATCTTGATGGATAGGGATCTTTTTCTTTTTCTTTTGTCCTCTTTATCTCAATATGTTAGCTCAATGCACCATGGCGTTGTTGGACCTAACAAATCCTCTTAATTCCTTAGTCTAATTTTTTGTCCTCCTTATCTCGATGGATAAGGATATTTTTCTTTTTTATTTTGTCATCTTTATTTCAATATGTTAGCTAAATGCACCATGGCGTTGTTGGACCTAAAAATTCTCTTAATTCCTTAGTCTAATTTTTGAAAAGAGACCATTTGAAATCATCGCACGTGGACGACCAAGATTAAGGGGCAGAATCAACTTGGGGTACCGAAATCGAAGAGTGACTAACAGTGGTACAAAAACTAATAACATACCTACTTAATGTACTTAAGTTGAGTTTTCCCCAATACTAATGAGAATCAGAGTTTCTTCAGAAATAGAGGAACTACTTTTTCTGTAGTAGATCCCCTACTTTAGGTTCTCTACGTGTAGATGTTGTGACATCACTGTATTCTACGGGAAATTTGCGTGAGCTTATTTTCTTATTTATGTTTTGCCTTTATTCACCTACTTACTTTTTTTTCTTCATATTTTTAGTTGTTTTTGAAAGTATTCTAAGTTTTCAAGACTTCAAGATGGATAAAGATTCTTTCCATTCAAGTCTTCAAGATGGATAAGACAAATGCCCTGGGATAATTCCGCTATCCACCGAGATAGGTTGGAGACAACCCGGCATACAAAAAAGAAAAAATGCACTAGGATAACTTTGCTATCCACCGAGATAGGCTGGAGACAACCCGACATACAAAAAAAATGATGGTACAACAGCGAAGAGGTATCGCCCTCAGAGGTATCGCCCACATGACATATCGCTTGAAAAGGCGACTGTCCATATGCCTCCACGACAAAGATGCTGATCAAACAGCAGAGAGGTATCGCCCTAAGGACATATCTCTTGAAAAGGCGACTGTCCATATCGTCTACAATCCTCCAATGTCATAACTCCCCTATCCACCGCGATAGGCTGGAGAGAACCCGACGGGGTAACCATCTACAAATCCTACGGGATTCTAACTACCCGAAAAAGAGGAATATCTACAAATCTTATGGGATCATAATTCCCTATCCACAAAGTTACAGAGCAGGCAGAGGAATACCTTAACAAGTAATTTGTTTATTTACTATCCTATAGGACATGACAGAAAATATTTCAATAGACTCCGAAACCCTCTTTTATTCATAAATTCAAACGAGGAAACGGACAATATCGACTACACAAACGAGACATGCTAGAAATGGCAGCGTCACTTCTACCAATACGGTAAAATGCCAGCAATGGCAGAGCCATATCTACCTATACGGTAAAATGCCAGAAATGGCAGAGTAACAGCTACATATACGGTATTATGCCCGAAATGGCAACAGTAACCTGTACCTTTACGGATAAATGCTAGAAATGTCAAGAGTCACATCTACCTACACGGTAACATGCCATAAATGGCAGAGCAACGTCTACCTATACAGTTTCATGCCTAAATTGGCAAGACGAATAATTACCTACGCGGTATCGAACCTTAAATGCAAATAAATTTGTACCTACGCGGTACCCTGTCGGAAACGGCAACAAAACATATACCTACGCGGTACCCTGCCTTAAACGACAATAAATCATGCACCCATGAGGTACCCTACAACAAATCAAATACATGATTCCTTACAAAGTATTCCGTTATATATTACAAATAAATAAGTTACTCTGAGACACCGCGCGAATCGCAGTAATTTGCGCACAAAATGAGACGACACGCTTGTATTAATCTTAGCATAAATGAAAATCATATTACAACATCAAGTACCCACGCGGTAACCCGCCTCTTAAGGCACAAAAACAAGTACCTATTCGGTATCCCGCCTCTTAAGGCGCATCAACGCACCGAGACGAGACCCCAACTCCCAAGGGCACATAATCGCTGCCAAATGCCTCCTCTAAATCTGGCATGAGGATCCAAAGGTCAAGCAGCTAACTAGACGCCTACTCCACATAATTATAATAAACTGAAGATAACAACTATATAATGGCAGAATACTGCTAGACGCACATGAATAGTGGATGCATCTAAATGAAACCAGCACAATCGGTAAGTCAGCATGATGCTATACATCATTCACTCTTATCGTTTAAACTAATATATGCATACACAACTGCCTTATGAACTTCTTCAGGTACGTGTCCTATAGGACTTGACAATAACGTCCCTCGTAGTGAGGAAAAAATGAAATATGCCCGAAAGGCAATCATATTTTATGATATTTCTCATGAGCTATCCTATGGACGTGATACGATATTATTATTGTTACCTTTGCCAAACATGTTCACTTCACCTATCTAAAATAGGTACAATGATATTTCTTGCTAACACGCAGGGAAACACATATCTCCCACTCAGCGGGACAATATACAGAGATTAAAATTCATCATGTGATGCCATATTACCAAATGTTTATCAATATATATTATGACACCTTGTTTGAGCTACAGAAAATAAGGAAATACAAATCCTACGGGATATCGACCACAGATGAGTGGCGAAGACTCTACAAATTCTACGTGATATCGACCACTGATAAGTGGCGAAGACTCTACAAATCCTACAGAGTTATAACTCCCTTATCCACCGCGATAGGCAGGAGAGCACCCGAAAGGGGCAAACATCTACAAGTCATGGGGCCTAATTCCCCTATCAACGATGATGGGACGGAGAGCACCCGGGAGGGAAATAACACACCTCTCAGGATCCTAACTCCCTTATCCATTGCGATAGGCTGAAGAGCAACCCAATGGTGCGAGTCCTACAAACCTCTACAGTATAACTCTGCTATCCACTACGATCAAAGGAGAGAACCCCACAAAGGTATAATATGCTATCATTAGCGAAAACTATACAACTATTTCAAAAGGTGACCAACCTACACCCCTAGTAGCGCAAGCAAGCAATCTAATACACACTAGGCGCATACCTAAGAATGTCAAGAAACTTCTCTGCGTCCATCGTCGCATTCATCATTTTCACAATTATGGTAGCCGAATGCGTTCCTTACGATGACTTCTCGCTCATTACCTGTCTTATCCTCTTTAATATTGACAAAACGCATGTTTAAGTTACATGGAAAATAATGTTGACATCTCTCATTGGACTTATAAATGATATGGACGTAAACCGTCATTTACAAACATTGGCCTGGGAGCCTCCAATTTGTCATGACGAGCTTTAACTTTTCCAAATGATGTTTCATATGATTTCTACTCTCGCTGCAATCTTGCTTGACTTCAAGCATTTTACTATCAATCGATTCGCATACGAAAAAAGGCAGAAAATACCTAATACGGTAAATTATACCTCATATCCTACCGGAAATGGCAGAGAACACCCTAACTGGTAAACAAATTCCCTATCCTACAGGATGAGGCAGAGAATACCCTTACGGGTAAAAATATCTCTTATCCTACGGAAAAATTTAAAGAATACCTTAACAGGTCGATTTATCTTTTATCCTATGATGATATGCCAGGAAACACCTTAACCTGCATATTTATCATAAAATGTACGACAAAAGATGTCTACCCAAGGCAAATGCTAGAATTCAAACAAGAATCGAATATTCAAACAAAATAGTAAAACAAAGATTACGATTATCTAAAGGTTATTAGACAAGCATCGCAGAGGCGACATAGCGCCACTCACACTCTTAGTTTTGATATTGCGACACACACTTCACGCCAATCAACACGAGTCTCTTTTTTCTCAGAAATCTCGACAACGACATCTCTTACAATTAAAGGCGAGGAGGGACCACATTCCCCACCCATAAAGATGAAAAGGAGTTGACCGAAAACTATCCACCTTCCAGTTTCTAACTTATTGAGAAATTTATATCAATATATTTTTATTGCATGTTGTGCTATCCTTAATAAATGACAGGGAATTAGCGACCCCACGTCAACGAAAGGGGTGAAGATCTACAATCCTACTGGATATTGAATCCCTTATCCAACGAGATACAAGGGAGAGAACCCGAAAGGGGCAAAAATTTACGAATCCTTCGGGATATTGCACACCGTTCACCTAAAAATACAAAGGTAAGGCCCTGCAACAAGGCATCGACCGCTTGTTCCGAAATAACAAAAGGACTGAAACTACAAATTGATAAGCCTCATCAAGCGTTCACGCCGACAGGAAGCGCTAAGAGGAGGAAATTCCCAAGAAAGACAAGTTTCCTAACAAGGAGCACTTCTCTCCGATAATTCA
This sequence comes from Linaria vulgaris, assembly GCA_948329865.1. Lineage (NCBI taxonomy): Eukaryota > Viridiplantae > Streptophyta > Magnoliopsida > Lamiales > Plantaginaceae > Linaria > Linaria vulgaris. Next base: position 83,756,112 of record OX415249.1, on the reverse strand, counting down.
AACACGGACCTCTATGCTACGTAAATTACATTGGGGGTCTACCAAAATCTTTGAATGAATTCAAGTATCCGAGCTCCCTCATTTGAACTGGCGGGACAAGATGTACTAATGATTCAAGCATTAATTTTAGTTTATGAATTATTATTTACAATAATAACTCACAAGCTCGGGGACTACATGATGTGGGTATTTCCCGTATTGGCCCTGCCATGGGCCAGGCCCAGGTTTTACTTATATCGGGGATCATCCCCGACCTATATATCGAATATCATCCCTGATATGGTACAACTCACGTGTTCATCATGTGCGTGGTCCGTGCAGATTGAGGCCTATATATACCCGCTTCCCGGTAATCAAGGTAAGCATTCATTATCCGCAATTACTGTACAACCATATCGAACTATCTCTGATATAATATTCGACATAATACTCGATATATCTCCGATATATATCGCCTGCACCACCTTCGATATATCCAGGAGATCACTCCCGACATATAAGGCCTCTGATATCATCCCCGATATCACCTTCGACGTCACATTAGATATACTCGAGATACTCGACATACCATTATACCTTATTGTATACTTAACCCATTACTAATGAACTACATTCGGCTTGATTCCCTCAAGAGGATACGTAGGCAGCTTGGGATAACCCGAGTCCAGTCCGAAATCATCAAATATCTATCCGTCCTCTCACCACGTCGCTTGGAGTACATGTGTGCAAAGGACAAAACTGGTTCCAGCGTGGCCTAGAACCAGCATGATGTGGAGTGTTTCGTCAGCCTGTCAAGTCAGCATACCAAACTGCCCCAAATCACTCGTGTTCTTCGACACACCCTCGTTAGAATTTTTTTCTCCTCTTCTGTAAGTTTTTACCTGCATTCATAAATTTCTAAATGTAATTATATTTATAATTTAATAATTATTTTCATATTTCGAATTTAATATCACAGGGAGTCGTTGTAGTGCGTCCACATCACGATGAATCTCTATAACGATATTATTTCAAAATGCAACTAATCATATTAACGGGAAAAAAAGAGAGTAGAATCCCCTCAAAGTTAAATGAATTCTCAAGTAATTAAAGATAAGATGAGAGATACTAATATTACCTATTCAAATTCTCATCAACTTACATTCCCGCCACACCCGATTCCCTCCAACAACAATAACTAACTAGTAGCAGTTATATTCTACTTCCCCTGATCTTTTTCTGTTATACTTAGACGGTTAATCAAATAATTATGCATGCATATATACATACATATTACCATCATCTCTTTCATTCTCGCTCTCTGTTTCAACAATGGATGTCAAACAATAACACTCAAATAGATTGTTAGTTTTTTTCTTTCATACCTGTTCATAAGAAATCAATCAGAACAAAATGGCCGCCATTACTGACATTCCGGTGGAGATCATAATAGCAATCCTGATACTACTCCCGGTCAAATCATTATGTTGTCTCTCCTATGCGTGCAGACACTTGCGTTCGATCATAAGAAGCCGAAACTTCATCTCCTACCACTTCGACCTACAACAAACCAAAACCCTTTTCCGGTGTTACCTCGCCAACCGAGATCAATTCTGGCTTCTTGACGTCGCGGAAAACAAACCCTTTACCGTCAATTCTTGGACACGACTCAATTTCCCCTTCTTTTCTCAATATCAGTTTTGGTTCATCGTGGGTTCTTGCCGCGGTATCGTGTGCTTAGCGGACGTGGCCATGGCGGATCCAGAGCAACCTATTTTTCTGTGGAATCCTTATATCAGGCAGCATCGTCGTTTACCAGTTGCCACTCTGGGTCAGTCTGATGAGCCCCATTCTTTCGCATTGGGATTTGGGTATTCCGGTGTTGATGATGATGATTTCAAGGTTGTTAGGTTTGTGACCTATGCGGGTTCTGTGCCTCGGGCGGAGGTTTATACGGTTAAGAGGCCGGAGTGGAGACATATTGTAGTCAATGATATCCGGCTTCGAAATGTTCGATTTGCTTGGTCTCCTGTTTTCTTGCATGGGGTTGTGCATTGGCTTGCCTACTCCTCTCAGAATAATGCATACCGTATTTCAGTTCTGAGGTTTTGGGTTGCGGAAGAGATGTTTGATGAAATGCTGCTACCGAATGAGTTGAAATTCGAATATTATATGAACTTGTCACTGAGTTTGATGGGAGAATCGCTTGTGCTCATCAATTACAATATACCGATTATTTTTGCGATTCTTGAGGTTTGGTTGATGGAGCGATACGGTGATGCATTGTCTTGGAATAAGTTGTATACCTGTGAGTCAGCAGATGTGAACCCGCGCGTAGTGGCGTTGCGGCAGAACAACGAAGCCTTGGTGGCCCATGAGATTTTTGGGTTGGTTGCTCTTGATCTAGAGAACGGGAACCACTCAAATCTTAGGATACTCGGAGCAAGAGAGTCGTTTTACATCGCTGAATATGTTGAAAGTCTTGAGACGTTGACGAGAGATTGAGTTGAAGGAAGGTGAGGAAGGAATAAGAATCCATTGGACTATATAGTCGTCGTATCGCTTTTGAATGGAGCTCGAAACAAATTCCAAAATCGGCTTATGTTTTTGCGTACTAACTATTAGAAATTTTCTAGAGTTTGTAGATGTGTCTTAGAAAAGTTGTAACGCGATTGCTGCAAACTTGCATTGAGTTGATAGTTGATTTGCGTTTGTCTTTTGTTTCTGTAGAATGGACATAGAATTGTTGTGGTATCTTTTTGAACATTGTACAAAGGTTCATCCTCGTTTGACACAAGCTGAAAAGAGAGGGGAAATGTAATAAAAAGGCATAAGGAGTACAGAATTCAAAATCTTATTGGGCTATATATGTCTTGTTGTCTGGAGATTATTTGTGGAGGCCCAAAACAGAAGAGAAGCTACTGAGCTAGGCCCTGATGGATCATAACGTTTACTGAATTGGCTGTGATAGATGTATAATACATACATTTCTCCTTTTTCCCGTGGAATTTAACTTTCCTTGATATAAAAACAAAAAAACAAAAACAAAAACAAAAAAAAAACCTGATCTATAGTATTATAGTTTCAGGAAGCGTTATGTCAGAGCTAACTTCCTGTTATCACATAATTTTTTTTCAAACTCACTATTTTGACCTAATGAGGGATAGAAAACAAAACCAAGTGCTATTTCCTTTGTGGTAACAATATAATTAATTTTCTTGTTTAGGGGTAGCAACATAATTAGCCACTAGTTAAGGAGTGGAAATGAAATGCACATATTAGCCCGCATTTGCTTGTTTTGGCCTGACTTCTTCTAATCTCTTCTATCCCCGAGGGCAGGGATGTGCCTTTAGATCGAATCAGAGTGATATTCAATTTTGATTCCGACGGAACAAAGATCGAAATCAAATAGAAACGATCCATTCGATCCAAAATCGTTCGATTTCAGATTTTTTTATTCTTATTTTAGTTTTAAAGAACAAATGCTATATAACATCTTTATTTTGCATCTATAGAGAAAATCTAAATGAAACAAGATTTTTTTATTATATCAATATTATATTTAAATTATCTTGAATTAAATAGTTAGTTAGTAGTACTTCATTAGTATCATATTTACTTTACTATTATATTTTTAACTAATGATATACTATTATATATTTATTTAAAAATAAGATGATTGTCTTATACGCTTTTATTCTTAACCTCTAAAATCAAGGATTGATCAAGGGGGTTAGATCCTAGGATAAGAATCAAAGAATTAAATCTAATTTTCAATTCGATTAATTTTCAAACGTTTGGATCGGTTTGATCCATTTTGCACACCTTTACCCGAGGAGGTAATAAATTCTTACCTTGCAGAATAGGCGAGGCGATGGCTACGTAGTTGTAGACAGTGGAGCGCTCACGGAGGGTGTTGTATGGGCCCCCATGCACATCTATGATGTAAAAGTTGATTGCTTCTGTTCGCCGATGTGGTGCCTTCACCATGACATCAACAATGTTATCGATATTTTGTTGAGAGTTACTCTCCATAGAATTTGACAAGTGAGAAAGTTGCTACTTTGGCTTATGACTCTTCCAAGCCTAGTGGCATACATATGGTCATGAATATTATATCCATGGAACTTTATGCCTCTGTTTGGTGTTCCCCTCAGAGATATTTTTCAGAGAACAAATCATTTTGAGAGATATTGGGCTTCTTAGAAAAAATAAATTTGGGCCAATAAGAACATTTCTAGGCTCCATTTCACAATAGTTGAATAAAAAAATATGAAATTGGGGGGGGGGGGGGGGGGGGAATATAGCCTTTCACCTAAAACGAGGTGTGATTGTCACATATAGCAACTAAAAAAGTTGTTGTTTTATTTAGCTAAGGATTACATAACTTAAATGACTTAATTTCAAAAAACGGTTGCTTCATTTTTAAAAAATAAACGGTTGGTTTGAATTCAGTTCTTCAACACTTTTTTAAATGCCCCACTATGTGCAACATTTTTTGAATTATGTGTGCTTGTGTTCATGCTTGGATATTAAACTAATTACCTAATAAAAATTCACTGGATATAAATATAATATTTTCGAGATCTTGTGCACTCACATTTGATTTCCTTGAAATTTGTTGGGTTCTTTATATGAAATATAATGATTCCGTCACATAGTATAATTGTCTCCAAATTAAAAAGGTATCATTTTTTATCCTTGAACATAATATTATATTTGATATAAGCAAATAAGGTTTAATAGATACACATATATCACCATACGTTACAAAACATACATATTTGATATTTTTCCATTACTCATACATAGAGTTTACGCTAGTCACAATACGTAATTAACTATTCCGAATAATACATGCCATATTCTGTCTTGACCTCCTCAAATTTCATATCCTGGTATCATATGTGCCTCTGCATTACCATTTTATCTAGGGTAATGTACGCGCATTTATCGCCGAATATGGATTCCATCAACTCGTAGTTCGGCAACCCGTAATTGCAGAAGAATTTCCTATCGGCGTATTCCTAGACCTTTATTTCAAATCATTAGTAGCCATCGGTAGCATGTACAATACATTTACTTATCAAAATGAGTATACATGCCACCGTTACACACCTTCAACCCGTGCGACATTTCGTATTCTTTTGTTGTGCTGACCCGCTTTGTTAGCCAGTTGAAACTTACCTCCGACAAATTTATGAACTCCACAAATCTTGGTATCGCATCCAAATAGTCTGGTACTGTCTGTAAACTAACACATAGTTTATTCCAGCGAGTGGATGAATCTCGCATAGAATGAAGTAGATGCGATCTAAAGCACTTTCCAGATCGTCCCGGGTTGAAATATCAAACTCTTTAGCTATGCTTCGTAAAGTCCTTATGTAGCTCTTGTCCAACAAACGGTTCCAAAAACCTTTGTATATAAATAGATGGTCTTCCCGTTTAAGTTGTTTGCCCGTCTGAATTTGTTGTATTGGTGATCACATTAAAAAGCGCATGTCATCTAGTTAGGGGCTTTGTTAATCACCACCATAAGGAATGCATTGTACGAATTTTCAACATTTCCCCAACCACGTTTAACATTTCAAATCGACTGAAAATTGGGTTTAGAAAACCATAATTCAAAACTACATTCAATATTTTTGATCAAAGTAAAGTTTACTGGAAAGAATGTTGTATCGATGTCTGTCCAACACCCCGCCAACATTGAAAACAGAATGTTTCTGAACTCTAATTTCTTTAACGGTTTTTTGAACGTGTTGCTTTTTTGCCTTCCCGCGGATGTTGACTGTTTTAGGCATCTTTCAACATGTTGACTGTTTTATAGGCACTAAGGAAAATGAGTTTTGTAGTTGGCAGAGCATCTTTCAAGACTTTGACCAACCCTCCTGTCAAATCTTCAATCACATCATTGTAGTAGGGGTCCTCAGATTCTTCAACAAATGGGAATCCACAGATCTTATTAATGGTGTAGGGTTCAATATTGAAGACTCTCCCCCTCACCCAAGCTTTTCCATACTATGGATATCTGTAATCTCTTATCCACTTGGAGAGATTCAGGTAGAATTCCATAACAATCTCAGGAGCATGGTCATTCAACTCCATCACAGATTAATGAATCCCTCTTGCTTCAAGTAAGTCCATCACTTTGTGTTCTTTAAAGTTGCCCATCTCTACAGCTCTTTCAAGGTGAATTTCCCTTCTCTTGAAAGAATCCCACTTCTCCTCCAAATCTCTGGTAAGATAATAGAGGGAAAAGTAGTCCTCCTCATCTTCAGGGTAAACCACATACAGCCCATCAGAGTATTCTTCTGTTTCTGATGTTGCCTTAACATCAGCATCAACATCCTGCTCTTCTTCATCAGTATTCTCCTCTTCTTTCTCCTCCTCTTCCACTTCATCCTCAACATCCACAACCTCAATTTCCTCTTCCAAATCCTGCTTCCCTTTCCTCTTTCTCTCAGCAGCAGCAATAGTAGATTCTTTCTCTTCTTCAACCTTTTTCTCAACTTCAGCAGCCCTTTTTTTAGCTAACCTCTCAACTTGCCTTTTTCTGGCCTCAACATGTTTATTGGCAATCTCAGACATTTTTCGACCACCAACAAACTTCTCACCAGTACCCTTGCTCTTTTTCTTTTGAGCTCTAACCTACTTCTTCACCAATTTATTCATATATTCACCAACCTCCCCCTCAACAGATATATCAACATTAATCTCAGGGTTAGGTTCAGCCACATTTACCTCAATTTCAGGCTCATTGATGATTAGAGTGGTCGACTCAGCTGTTGGCTCAACATTTGAAGTCGATTCTCCCTTCTTTGATTTATTTCCTCGTCGCACATAGGGAATCGTCTTTCTTTTAGCAGCAACTTGAGCATCATCAGATTTTGCAGCAACACCTCGAGTGTGAGAGCGAGTGCGCGCAGCTGTAGGTTCACTGCTTAGAGCAACATCTGCAAGAGTATCCATAGGAGACTTGCTCGCCATTGTTAGTAAGAGAGATATGCAGAGAAAAATTGAGAGAATTTTGAGAATAGAGAGTAAAATTGTAGAAATTTTAAGCACAAATAAGGAAATTAGGGTTATGATTCCTAATATAATCGTGAGTAACGGAGAGAGAGTGAATGTTAGTGGGTAGTTACTGATCTTTAACCAATTAAACTCATTCCACTATGTTTTCCCGCGCACACGTGTCAATGTGTAAGTAACAAGTAACCTGAGCGGTTTTCAAAAATCTGAAAACTTATAAGTTCCTGTTTTCAATGTTGGCCTGCGATAGTGCACAATGTTGGGATAACATTCAATAACATTCAAACCAGAAGGTGGAGGTACAGGCTTCACCAAGGCAAATTCGTGTGAGAGCTTGAGATACTTCCAAAAACACATCTGAAACTTAACCAATATAGCAAGTGAGTACCTCAGACATAATGTTCAGATCAAAATCATGAGCAAGCAACATATATAACAAGAAACACACAGAGATAAGCAGTTATCAATTCAAGAAAAAATTCACTTCCACAGCATTGAAAGTCACAGAAAAGTGTGTTACCTGCAGTATGTCACCCAGAGTGTATGCCTCAACACATAAATTATACTCCCCCTAAGCTTAAACCGACACAACTCAACAACAAGAAAGAAAACAATGCAGTTCTACATGAATACAACAATGTAATGTCAAATAGGCAGATGGTAAACACTTATGAAGAACTCCTTAAACCACCACAGTTCACATCTCTTTAAAATCTTTATTATTTTCATAACTCATCTGAACCAAAAACTGAAGGTTACTAAACCCAAAGCTAATGTCACTATTGAATAAGGGCAGCCTGAACTCCACACACCCAGTAACAACATTAACAGCAGCAAGTTAGGCAAGTACAAAGGCATTGAATGTTGGCAATTCATTTATCATGCACCCCAACACCCCAGTTCCTTATGCATACCTGTTTACTAACCTGCATTCAAGAGAATTCACCAAGTGATCAGTGCTACTAAATGTAAGAAATCTAAACCTCAAATACCCTAGTAGAAAGGATCGCCCTCATTTGTTTCTTGGCCAAACAAACAGAAACATGCAAATAAGCACAACTGAGTAACATTGAAGCTGTCAACATCATGTACCCCAGCTTCTCCACATGTCCTGTACACCTTTCATATGAATAAAACACAACTGAATAGACATCAAAGTAGTGAACTTTGTGTACCCCAACTTCTCCATATGTTAGGCTATCACAACCTCAGATAAACAGAAGAGTTTTATTACTTTTTCAAAACAAAGATGTGAAACTGTTAACTAGAAAGAGTTGCTAATCAAAGAGTTCAACCACACAAAACAATTATGACAAAACAAGGATTAAATGAGACTCAGAAGGAAATAAATTCAACAAATAAAAACAACAGAATACCTACTACACCACAACCAATATATCAGTGCTAGACAGTGGTATTATGTCAACACTGGTTTCCTCAACATTCTCACATATTGCACATGCCAAGAGATTTCCTCAAGCTGAAGAATCTCTCACTATCTAAAGGTTATGTAAACACATCATCAAGCTGATTTGTTGTCACAATATGTCCAATGTTGATCACTTTGTCCTCTACCATATCTCTCAGGAAATGATGCCTTATGTCTATATGCTTAGTTCTCGAATGTTGGACAAGATTCCTAGAGATACTTATGGCACTTAGATTGTCATATAACATGAGAAGTGTATCACTATATAACCCATAATCTGAAAGCATGTGTTTGAACCATACAAGCTGGGTAACACAACTGCCAGCAGCTACATATTCTGATTCAGTTGTTGATAATGAAACACAGTTCTGTTTCTTGCTATACCAGGAGACCAAATTATTCCCCAAATAAAAACAGCCCCCACTTGTGGATTTCATGTCATCCACATCACCTGCCCAGTCAGGGTCACTGAAACCAACCAAGTTAGTGTTAGTGTCATAAGAATATCAAATGCCTAAAAGTGAAGTTCCAGAGATATATCTAAGAATCCTCTTCACAGCAATCAAGTGAGATTGCCTTGGCTCAGCTTGATACCTAGCACAAACACATACTGAAAACATGATATCAGGTCTAGAGGCAGAGAGATATAGCAAACTACCAATCATGGATCTGTACAATGTTGGGTCAACATTGCTGCCAGTGCCATCTTTTGTTATAGTCACTGAAGAGATCATAGGAGTTTTTCAAGGCTTGGACTCTTGTAGCTCAAATATCTTCACTAGATTCCTTGCATACTTCTCCTGGTTTAGGAAAATACTATTCTCCAGCTGCTTTACTTGTAATCCCAGAAAGTAGTTAAGCTCCCCAATCATGCTCATCTCAAATGTTCCTGTCATAGACTCAACAAACTTGTCTAAAGTAGACTTGTTTGTAGAGCCAACTACTATAGCATCCACATAAATTTGAGCAATACAAATATCAGAGCTTTTTCTAAGGACAAACAATGTTCTGTCTCCATCTCCTCTATTAAAACCTAGGCCTAACAGAAAATCAGTTAGCCTCTCATACCAAGCTCTAAGAGCCTGTTTTAAGCCATACAAAACGTATTCAAGTTTGTACACATGGTCACGATGTTTAGGGTCAGCAAAGCCTTTAGGTTGTTCTACATCCATTTGGTAAAGTTTAATCTTAAGACAGCAAGCAATAACAAGAAGTAATCTAATTGATTCTATCCTAGCTACTAGAGCAAAAGTCTCATCAAAATCTATACATTCCACCTGAGTATAACCTTGTGCAACCAACCTAGCTTTGTTCCTCATAATTACACCATTCTCATCAGTTTTATTTTTGAAAATCCATTTTGTACCTATTACATTCACATGTGAAGGCCTAGGCACTAGATTCCAAACTCTATTTTTGGTGAATTGTAAGAGTTCCTCTTGCATTGCATTAATCCAGTAACTATCCTTAAGAGCTTCAGTTACATTCTTAGGTTCAATGGAGGACACAAAACAAGATGCATTTTCAACAGTACATGAAGAAGACATACAAACACACAACATTACCATATCCTTGTAATTAACTCTTTCTTTTTTGTGTGTTCTAACCCTTTCAGTAATTTGACCAATTACTTGAGTGGCTGGATGATCTCTTTGTATCCTAGTAGGAGGATCTCTTCAGGATTAAGAAACTATTAGATGTTGGCCTAACATTGGGGGTTTCTGGTGTTAAGTCAACATTCGTTCCAATTTCCAGTTCAGCATCTCCAGCTTCTATGCTCAATGTAGGGTCCAATGTTGGAGCAACATCTGAAATAGTGACTTCTTCAGTACCTACAGAAACAGTTAAATCATAAAAAATGACATTCACCGATTCTTGAACAGTATGCAATCTTGGACTGTAGACCCTGAAAGCAGCACTATTAGGAGAGTAACCAACAAATATACACTTTTCACTTTTGTGATCAAATTTGCTCAAATAATCTCTATCCTTTAGCAAATAGCAGTTAATACCAAACTTATGAAAGTGTGCAACTGTTGGTTTTGAACCCTTCAAGATTTCATAAGGTGTCATAGTAGTACCAGGTCTGAGATAAACTCTATTACTAATATGACATGCAATATTCAAAGCTTTGCCCAGAGTTTCTTAGATAAGTTTCTAGAATTCAACATTACTCTAGCCATCTCTTGAAGTGTTCTATTCTTCCTCTCAGCAATCCCATTTTGCTAAGGTGCCGTAGGTGCAGAGAACTCATGGAAAATGCCTTTAGTTTCACAGAAATTAGCAAAGCTCACATTTTCAAACTCTTTTCCATGGCCAGACCTAATTCTTCCTACAGAAGTGCCATGCAGATTCTTAATACTAGCATGCAAAATTTTGAATGTGTTGAATGCTTCTGATTTTTCTTTCAAAAACTTAATCCATGTATATCTTGGAAAATCATCAACAATAACAAAAGCATACTTCTTACCATTCAGGCTACTAACCTCAATAGGACCCATGAGATCCATATGTAGCAATTCAAAGCACTTATTAGTTCTAGGGTTAGTACTCTGTACCCGGAGTGTGTATGAACAGCTTTTTTTTGTTTACCTTTTAGGCAGTCTTCACAAACAATTTTACCTGGACTAGTCAACTTAGGTAGATCTCTTACAACATCTAACTTCCGTAGTTTCTCCAGATTTCAATAGTGCACATGTCCTAACTTCTTGTGCCACATGACAGATTCATCTACCTTGGCATGGTAGCATTTAGCTTCATCTTGAGCAAGATAGCAGTTATCCTTTGATCTTGTACCTGTTATGACACAAACATTGTCACTATTAAACACATCACATGAACTTTTATCAAAAGTAACTAGCAAGTTATCATCACAAAGTTGAATTATGCTAATTACATTTGCTTTCAATCCATCAACCAACAACACATCCTTGAGTGGTGAAAATCCTTCAACATCCAATACTCCTTTTCCAATGATTTTCTCTTTGGTGCCTCCTCCATAGGTAATTGTTCCAATAGTCAAAGGGATCACATCTTTCAGGTTATCAATGTTTCCAGTCATGTGCCTTGAACATCCACTGTCAAAACACCACTTACCTGCAAGGTTAGAGTAAACAGCAAAAAAGACAACATTGCAAATAATTTTAACCTTAGGAGTTTTTATCTTTTCAATCCCAAGTCTACTTTTATGTCCTTCAGCTTTGTTACCTAATGTTGGGATAACATTCAGATCAAAGGTTCTCATAATATTGGTACTGCTGGTAATTACTGTTTTCTTCTCAATCACCATTTTATCTTTTTTACAATAAGGCTTAATGTGACCACGTTGAAAACAATATTGTCAGATAAAAGTAGGCTTTTTTCACAGTGTTGAAAGGAATTTCACAACTCAAGCTATTACTTTCCTTGATAAAACCAGCTTTCAAATAGGCGGAATTAGCATCTTCAGATGGGGGTTTCTCAACATAGCCCAAACCACTTTTACCTTGATTTCCCATACTCAGCATCTCATCAAGCTTAGAAGTAGATGAGTTCCATTTGGCAATGGTTTTTTCAGCTTTATCAAAATTTACCTTTACCTTCTTCAGTTCAGCCTCAGTGTTTTCAAGGTCTTTCTCATACAGTTTCAGCATCTCCTTCATGCATCCAATCTCTTCCTTCAGGCTTTTGTTGCTCTTGATGAGTTTGTGATTCTCAAGCAGCAATTTGTGGTAGATAGACTTCAGGTCTTCGATTTCCTCCTGGGACATTTCACCTTCAAAGAAATAGTCTTCATCTAGATCCACTGAGCCATGAAAACAATCAAAGTTAGATTCATCATTGTTAGACACAAGATTAGGTTCAATATTAGCATTATATTCATCTCAATCTGCAAAGAAGGTCTCCTGTTCTGATGTTGGATCCTAAATGTTGAGGTGACATTGAGATCCGAGGCAGTTAAGGGAGTCTTCTGGTGTCCAGTCAATCTGAGTGAGTAGCGCAGCAGTCTGAATCTCTTCTGATTGTTCTTCAGCTTCTCCATAACTAAAGTCATCTTCATTGAAATCATCTACACAAACCTAATGAGAATTTCCTCATTTTCTAAGAGTGTTAGCACATTCATTAACCATATGACCATATCCTTTACATTCAAAAGATTGAACATCTTTTTAACTTATCAGCTTCTAAAGGAGTAGGTTTTGATGCCATGTACTTCACAAACTTAGGAGGTAATTCCTTATAACCAGGAGAGCTATTACTAAGATTCTTTTCTTTACATTTTCCTTTAAAGTTCATCTTATTGAATTTCTTAGTAATTTTACCATAGTTTGAAGAAATTAATTCACATTCATCATCACTTTTATTATCAAGACTTGATCCTCTTAAAGCAACAACCTTATGTTTGCTAGGTTGTGAGGCAAGCTCCATCTCAAATTCTCTAAGAGTATTCATCAAGACTTTAAACTGTAGATTAGCAAGGTTCCTAGATTCACCCATTGCAATTTTCTTGAGAGCAAATTTAGATGACAGTGTTCTCATTGCTTTATAAACCATCTCTTGATTAGTCATAGCAAAACCTAGATTTTCACATTGGTTAGCAATATCAAGAATTTTCTTAAAATAACTATCAACACTTCATCTTCACCCATCTCAAGTTTTTCAAATTGCTGAAGCAGTTGTCTATGTTTAGAATCTTTAACAGCAGAATCTCCTTCACAATGTAATTCAAGTATATCCCAAGCATGTTTGGCTTTTGTACAGTTCTGGATTAACTTGAACATGTGATGATTAACCCAACTAAAAATAACTTTAAGAGCCTTTTCATTGGAGTTATAAGGACTTACCTCTGCTGATGTCCAATCTGCTTCTGGTTTTTGGTACTAGATCACCTTTACCATCTCTTGGTAATGTTGGAAGAGAGTATCCATTGATCACAGATTGCCAGGCTGGAATATCAATAGCTTTGATGTGAGACCTGATCCTGATCTTCTAGTATGCATAATTGGAGCCATCCAAAACTAGAATCTTGTTGGCACTAGGATTCGCACTGTCCATTGTGTTGTATCACCTCCAAACCACCAGTGTAGTCGGTGTTTGGCTCTGATGCCAATTGGGATTATCGGATCGTGGATTGACACAACAACTTTAAGAGTTAAGCTGGCGTTGCCTTAACTCTTATTATGATCTTCTTGATCAGAGTAATATGCAGCGGAATTAAAAACGCAAGAAGATATAAATTTCAGAAGTTTTCAATATTATTAAAAACTTCTTAGCCTTAGGCGAAATAACCAATAAAGGTTTTAAACAAAATGTTCCTCACAACAATTCACTCACGCTCTTTGTTGATCGTACTCAACGAAGCAGACAAGCACGAACTACTTAACTTCTAATAACTAGACTTAAAGTAGTTGATACAAAAACTTCACAAAAGCAAGACGAAGACAATACAAAGAATTAATCTCTTATATTATTTAACACTATTGTCTTGTAATCATCTTGATGAACTTCACACCTATATATAGGTTTCTTGAAACTTGCACTCCAAGGTGTGTAGTTCACAGTTTTGGCAACTCTTGTTGTTTCCTTGTTGAATTGGACTTCCTTGTTCACTTGGTCTCTTTCTTGAATAAGTGTTCCCTTTATTAGAGTTCTAATAAGGTAACACGCCTTCTTCAATTCTGAGTAATCCTGGAAAGAATTCAAGTTGCAGTGGAACTCCAATTTGTTTCCTTCTTTGTAGACCGTGTTGAGTTGACTATTCAACTTAACTTGAATTATGGAAACTTCAAGTAAGGAATCTTCCAAAGCTCTTCCTTATGATTAAGATACCTTCCTGGACATAAACATAAACAACTAAAACCGTGAAACTTGATTAATAAGTGAATAAAGGCAAAACTCAAATTTAGCAATTAAAGATAGTTTTCACGCAGGTTCTCTGGTTTCAATGTTATCCTCAATGTTGTCCCAACATCGCAGAACATTGATTCCAGAATACCTTGCACTCTCAAGTTTGATAATAGCACTTCTTTTTTATGCCTATATAACGGACCACGTTCAGTCAAGATACAACGAGATGTATGTGACATGTATCTCGCAGGACTTTTGTTTGCTGTGGCATGATGTCAAATTATTCTACCAATTATAACAATTTGGTTTTCTCAGCATCATTTTCTTGTGAAACTCAGAAGCCATAAGAATCTCGATCAAGGCCATTACTCCAGAGGCTTCTTTCAGCCAGAGTATACCAAATTTTTCTGCGTGTCCCATAAAACTTGAAGACATAAAACGAGCAACCAGGAACTGACTTGGTATTAGGGGAAGGAGGATTTGGCACTGGTAGGATGGATTCATGAGTCTTCTCTTACTGCTGCAAAGCTTGGATATGGAATGGCATTAGCTGTCAAGAAGCCATACTCTTTTAAAGGGCACGATGACTGGTTGGTATGGAGCTCTTTCTTCAATTATATATTTCTGCAGTTTTTGTTCAATCCTTTACCTACGATGAAACTTCTGCAGGTTGATGTCTTATTTAAGTCGACTTCATCATCCTAATATGGTTAAGCTTATCCCGCATTGCTTTGAGGAAGACAAATATATTTTGGTGTACGAGTTTATTCCAAGAGGAAGCTTGGACATGCACTCATTTAGGAGTCATGTTTACAGTATAAATATGTTTTCTTCACTTGATTGATTGACTTGTGATCCAGTGTATGAATGAATATCGAGATTGTTCTGTATTTGGTTCTAAGACGTAACTAAGTGTAAATGATAAATTTTGCAAAAGGATCATCGTTATAGAAGAAATTTCATAAACTTGTTCATAAAATGATACTGATCACCTAGTCTTGGCAGGAGAGATACAACCCCTTTCGTGGGCTTCAAGAATCAAAATTGCTATAATAGGTGTTGTTGCTAGAGCCTTTTATTTTTTGCATGACAAAGAAACACAAGGCAAGCACGGAGGTGTACACACTAGCAAGATTCTGTTAGATATGGACCATATGGTATGTTCATATTCTTTCGTGTATGTGTATGTTAACGTTATTTCACTAGCGTGAACTCGTTGACTATTTGCATATATAAATTCGGATAAATCCTGTTATTACATCACGTGGATTTACATCCTGTTATAACTTTAACCCCAAGTTGACCGACCTTTGTTTGGCTAAAGATGGTTGTATTGGTAATGTGACTAACATATCAACTCAAGTTATGGGGACACGTGGCTATGCCACCCCTGAATATGTAGCACTGGTCTGTTGTGTGGAAATACTTAAATCTTTCTTTTGAAGAAGCTACATGTTTACCAGTAATTATATCGCCTTATTGAAGACTGCAACCGTACAAGTCACTTAACCACAAAATGCGATGTTTACGGTTTTCGGGTTGTTTTGCTGGAATTACGAGCCGGGCGTCGTGTTATGGACAAAGAAAAGCTCACTAAAGAACAAAACTTAATGGATTGGGCAAAATCAAACATGCTTGGTATAAGAATATTTTTTTCCAAATTATGGACATCAAACTGAAAGGACAATACCCTATGGAAGAAGCGTGTATATATATATATATATATATATATATATATATATAGTTGCAGCCCTAGTTTTGAAGTGTCTAAACCAGAATCCAGATCAAAGACCGAAAATGTGTGAGGTTCTAATTGAACTAGAAAAGCTCTAAGGTTGTATCAAAGGCAGAGAAAGCTATATCTAAACTTCTAAAGCAGCTTGGCTACCAACTCGAGGTGACATTGTTTATACAAGGTTGCAATGAACTTTATAACATCTCTTTGTTTACAACTAGAATCAAGTATATGCATCATGTCGTTTCACTTGCGATGTTGTATTTAATTCTGTGTACAGAAAGGCTTAAGAGTTGTTGTAACTCGAGAGAAGATTACTATAAACCAAGTACCGATAGGGTGCAATATCCTATGTAATAAAAAGATTCTCAACTCTTGCCTTCTTATACCAACTTGCGATACTGCCCAGAAGTTTTGGATTACATTACCACCAACATTTTTATGATGATATTTCCATGTGATTTAGGAATCACCATCTCCCTAGTACATAGAGGTAAAAATCTGAAGAAGTTTCATTTATAACTGATTTCAAAGGTGATCAAAGTACCAAAGCGTAGTTTACAGAACACATGACATGACTCTTGCTTAGTAACTGTAGACAGATAGCCTTTTAGCCACACTGCATGAGACTTCCCCAACATGAAGTACATGTTAACTTCAACAACGATGCTGGATGGTGATAAGAGCAATAGTTAGTTAGTCCCACTTCAAGCATTGATGAATGGGCTTCTTTACTCATCCAAATGAATTTTTCTAGCTTGGGGAGAAACAATTTAACATGTTAATCAGTGCTTAAAAGACATACTAATGAGTCGATAATATCATTCAAGTTTCACATTTTGTTTGAAATTTATTTCTTGATGTATAAACTAAAGGAAGAAAGTTAGAAACCGTCAACTTATGTTCCTTTTGCAGTTAGTTTGTCAACTCACCGATACAAAATAAAAGTTTAGAACCCCAACCTTCTGGAATAGAGCGCGTTATCCTGTCAACTTTCCGTCTATTTTATATGCAATTTCCCTAGAAAGATGTCATTTCGTGTCTAGCATGTGATTAGCTTTTTTTTAATATATAAAAAGCATGTGATTAGTTTAAGGCGCGCTCAGCTCGCGCATTTTGAGAAAATTAAGGTGTAATAAAATTTGTTTGGTCCTTTAATTTGCCTACCTCAGCATTTTCGTCTCTCAATTAGCCAGCTTGTCAAATTAGTCCATTAAGTTGGCATTTTGGTCCATTCTCCGGCCCAAATTTAAAATGGACCGGAAAAGTCCTATGTGGCCGTCGATTGACTCCAATCAGCTGGCTTTGACCATTTAAAATAATTTTTTATTTTAAATTTTCCACCTGTCATATGACTCATATCTATATAAGCAAAAAAAAAAAAAATCAACAAAACCAAAAAATACCCGCGAAGAAGCATTTTGTCAATTACGCGCGGACGCTCCTCTTCCTCTTCCTCCCTAACCGGTCAACATCCATTTTCAGGTAAGATTCATTCTCCCTAATATGGTTCAACTCGCTTTCTCTTTAATTAGGTTTTATGAATTAAGTGAATGAATAGTCCCGTTGGTTTGAATTCCGTCAACATTCCCCCAATCTCCCTATAATTTTTCTTGCTTCTCTCTTGTTTTTCAACACAATTTCACTGATTAAGGTAGGGTTCATGTGTTAGGATTTAGATTTTCTGTTTTGATTTCGGTTTTAAAGTTACTTTCACGAATTGTTTGGTGAAATTAGGGTTCGAATTGGTGCTTTCGAAATTTGATTTACAATTAGGGTCAGAAATTTGGGGGTTTTAGAAATTTAATATGCAATTGGGGCTGGAGTATGGGGATTCATGAATTAATCTGAATTTTATCGTTTATTTGTAGATGGTGTACCAATTTCCATGTCAATGTGGTTGGGGGTTAATGATATACGGTAGGGCCGGGGCTACGTCAACTCGTTCCGGCGAATTTTACTACGTATGTCCAGCGAGAGTCCGTCATCCTAATTACTTCATTTGGGATGCCGAACTCCATATGGAGAAAAACGCACGAATCCGATCGTATATGTCTCCCCCAAACTCCAATTCACCACAAAGTCTGAAAAAAAAGGTCACAAGGGGGTGTTGATATGTCTGGAAATTCTGATCAATGCAATACGGAGTCTACAACATCTAATGTAGTTCATGCAACTGGGCGGGGTCTCGATCAGTTTTTCGTGAATGATTTATTGCAGAATATAAATGTCACTTAGGCTGCACTAATTTGTTGTTGTGTCGCGTGGTTTACCGTGTTTATTATGTTTATAATGTTTTGTTTGTTTTTGTTCTTTTTGTATTCTAGGATGTAGTTCATGTTTTTTGAGTTGGATCTGTTTTTTAATTAGACATTATAAGTTAAATTTGGTTGTGCAATATTATTGAGACATTATTGTTTATGTTTAATGTATTTTTTGTCGTCTATGGCTTAAGATTGTGGTTTACTTGTGATCTCTATTTCTGTTGCATGGTATTAAAAGAATGGAAACGTTCTCGACAAATAGCTTAAGCATTTGTTTATGGATCCTTGCATTAATAATGTGGTATAAGAACAATTGCTTGTGACTGTAATTGCTTACGGGAAGGGGCATCGACTGAGTGAACCGAATGTTCTTAGGCGAGGGTTGAGGCACTTTCAGATGGTGATGCAAAAGGGATATAACGATCATTTCCCAGCTAGTAGGATCAACAAGGTTCAAATAACCATTATTAATCAACAACTTAAGGATATATAAGAATTGAGGGAAAACATAAACCATATCCCATTTAGCTTAAACCGTTGCAATTTGGGAAAAGAACATGCAATTAGGGTTTTGAACCAAATTGGGGAAATTAGGGATAGGGTAAATTGAGGGCATGAATCAACAATTACAAGTTAACTACATCTGTAAGCGCTAGGGTTTATAATCAATTTGGGAAAAATAACCTCAATTATGGTTTCTTGGGATTTTGGAAAAATTAGGCTTTACGCATCGGGTACACAATTATACTACACATCTCATTCCTACACACGATTCAAAATGTACAAGAACTACATTACGAATCTTACTGTAATTCGGAATGGGTTCATCGTTTTTTGCTGCGTCACGAATTTTTGGTACCGGTTTTGCCCTTTTAGAACGTCGCGCCATTGTTGAGCTGTGTCGCGTTACGTCGGAGAGATGTAGCGGGGACGGTGAGGGAGAGAACTGACGGGGACAGTGATCGGTGAAAAAAGGGGAAGATGGAGTTGTGAGTGAGAGTGATGACGAGTTCGCGACTTTTTTTAATATATATATCTTTTTTTTTTGCTTATGTGGATATGACAAGTGAAAAATTTTAAATAAAAAATTATTTTAATTGGTCAAAGCCAGCTGACTAGAGTCAATCGACGGCCACAACGAACTTTTCCAGTTCATTTTAAATTTGGGCCGGAGAATAGACCAAAATACTAACTTAATGAACTAATGTGACAAGCTGCAACAAAAATGACGAAGTAGCCAAATTAAAGGACAAAACAAATCTTACTCCCCACCTATCCACAAAAAATTTACTGCATAGCTCGCAATCAATAATTATCCATCAGTTTTGTCTTTTTCGTCGTGCTTGACAGCAACGTTTCTTTTCCTTCATACAGACAAGCGTGAGTGCTTTCAGATTGCTCGATTATTACGTACGTGTGATTCATCAAACGAATTAATTACAGTCAAAATTGCTTAACTATGTTTGAACTGGAAAAAACTTATGTGAACCGGGTGCATACTTAACATATGCACCTTGTGGTTCACAATTGTCCTAGTTAAGTAGCTTTTGACTTTCTTTTTACTTTTTCTTATTTTAATAATATCTAGGACAATTGTGAACCAAAAGGTGCATATGTTAAGTATGCACCCGGTTCACGTAAGTTTTTTCCGTTTGAACTAGAGCTTGATGTGATGCGGGCGGTTTTGGGGGAGCGTGCGTGAAAACGTATAATATATATAGTCCATATTAAAAGTTTTCTGTGTAGATCTTATAAAACATACGACAATTCATTGTTATCCCTAGATTCACGGTGTCTAGCTACTCCCCAGCTAGTTATTGAATCAAACATCATTTGTCCACTTCTTCAAGTTCCTCAATTTTGTGTTTAGTTTATTATTTCGTAAAGTATTGAGATTGAGAGCAAGTCATGACAAGCGTGGCAAACAACATAAAAAGTAGAGATATAGTTTTACTAATTAATTAATCATAAAATAACTACCAAGTTGCAATTAATTATTATTGATTTCGTAACAATAATTTTCAAAAGTAGAGGAGATGTTTACCGATTAAGCATAAAATACTAAGCAAGTTGCCATTAATAACTAATTTATTATTGATTATTAAGTAAATGTGTTTTTTAAATACTAGAGGTGATGCATGTCTAGTCTACTGAGCCGGCCAGTATGTTGCCTTAATTATTATTGTTTTAAGAGAACAGCAATAATACTGTTAACTCTAACTAATTTCCTCATAGAGAAAGAACACTAATGTAATGATCTAGTTTTGAAATGTAATGGCAGCTTATGGAGCTTTAGTTTCTCTGAAGAATCTCATAGATCAAGTTCAGCTCTACAGTGCACGCCAACCGACTATTCTTGATGAACAACATCGAGTGCTGCTTCGACCTTTACTCGAAGAAGTTTGCTTCTTGCTAGAATTCCTCGAAAGTTATTCCCATGTAGGCAGCAAAGAAGTCGAAGATCTGGAGAGTCGAATCGTAGATACAGCTTATGCAGCACAAGTTGTCATCGAACTTCATATAGTTGATGATATCCAAGCTCGGTGTAGTAGGAGCCACGTGGAAACAACAAGTTCCACCAATCACTCGTCTTCTCGTCTACAAAAGTTGATGCAGTACATCGGCTCGTTGAAGAATTATATATTCAAAGACAAAAAGAACAAGGAAACAAATCTTGATACATGCACTTCTGATCCTGCAAAAAGGTGTTCTGATCTCTTATCTCAAGGACTGCAGAGAGTAATACGAGACATGGATCTTATTGAGAAAGAGGCGATGGAGATAAAAGAAAAGAGTAGTAGTAGTAGTAATGGACTTATGAGAGTTCAGCAGTTTCAAGAATTAGGCTCACTAAGACTTTTTGTCTCAAAGGGGAAGGATTCTGTTGTGGGCTTGGACGACAACTTGGAACAAATCATGGATAAACTCACCGGGGACCAGCCAAGTCTTCACATTGTTTCTATAACAGGAATGGGCGGTATCGGTAAGACTACTCTTGCTAAATATGTTTACGAAAATTCTTACATTGAGCAATGTTTTGATATTCGTGGTTGGGTTACGGTATCCCAAGATTATGATGCGCGACAAATGTTTTTAGACCTCCTACCCACAGTTGGAGTTATTATTAGCGGTCAAAATGAACAAGAAAGTCCTGAAGTTCGATTATACAAACACTTGTCGGGTAGGAGGTACTTGATTGTTGTTGATGATATATGGAGTATTGAGGCATGGGAAAAGTTAAAGATGTTTCTTCCCGATAACAAAAATAAAAGCCGAGTCTTGGTAACTACTCGTCTATCACGTGTAGCTAAATGCCTTGGCCCTGCTGAAGATCTCCATACGATGAATCTTTTAGATGCAAACTTAAGTTGGAGTTTGTTTTGTTCAACCGTATTTGGTCAAGAAGGTTGTTGCCCTGTTGAGCTCGAGCAAATAGGGAAAATAATTGTGGAAAATTGTAAAGGTCTCCCTTTATCGATTCGTGTAATTGCAGGACTCCTTGTGAAGTCGAGTATGGTTCGAGAGTATTGGGAGTATGTTGCCAAAAATGTAAGTGCAATTGTAAACTCTGAAGACAGCGAGCGTTGCTTGAGAATATTATCTCTTAGTTACAACCACTTGCCTGTTCATTTAAAACCATGTTTTCTTTATATGGGATGTTTTCGAGAAGATTTAGAGATTCACGCATCAGTGCTAATCAGAAAGTGGGTTGCTGAAGGATTTCTACGACCATGTAGAGAAAAAAGCTTGGAAGAGGTTGGAAAAGATTATCTGGAAGATCTAATTGAGAGAAACCTCTTATATGTTACAGGATTTCGAGCGACAGGGGGTATAAAATGGTGTAAAATTCATGATGTATTGAGGGATTTGTCCCTGCGGGAAGCGGAAAAACAAAAGTTTATTTGTGTGATGGCCCCTTATATGCGATTTGGGTTCAAGAGCAAGGATCAAATCGTTTGTCGAGATAATATGCCATACAGGAAGCAATCTAGCCATGAAGCTTCCAGTGATTTTAGACCTTTGTCATATCTGCGGTTATCGGTGAACAAGTATATAACGGATCAAGCACTCTCGTTCGATTTCAGATTGTTGGGGATATTAAATTATTATGATATGCACTACCCAGGGGTTGTCTCAAAACTAGTTAATTCAAGGTACATTCATTTGCCATATTTTTTTGAAACCAACAACAAATTGTTTGTGTCTTACGTATGTCTCGCATGGAATCTACAAACAATTATTATCGAAGGGCAAGAAGAGTTGTCGACATTTGTGCCACCATCTGAAATCTGGGAAATGCGAGAACTGAGGCATGTCATGATTTGGAGACTTTCGCTGCCAGATCCCCGTTGTGGTAACACGATGGATAGGCCAGAAGATGAATTTGTGATGGAAAACTTTCAGACACTTCGTTGTGTACGAGATTTCAGGTGTACTGAGGAAGTTGTTAGGAGAATCCCCAACATCAAGAAATTGCGGGTGTGGTACTCAAACAAGGATGATTTGGACTTGTCCGAGTACTATCTCAACAATCTTGGCCGACTACATAAGCTCGAATCACTAGTATGTATGCCTCCAGACATCATCGGTTTGCCACCTCGAACTGATTTGCTGCGGCACCTCTCTTTTCCACTGTCATTGAAGAAGTTGAGTTTATATCGCTGCATTTTTGAAGGAGAAGACATGGTCTCAAAGATTGGATCGTTGCCAAATCTTGAAAAGCTGTACTTACGAGAGTGCCTGATAGGAGAGGAGTGGAACCCGATTGAGGGGCAATTTCTCGGCCTAAAAGTCTTGGAAATGGTACGCACTTATTTGATACGTTGGAAGGTGGAGAGTAGCCATTTCCCACGCCTTGAGCACGTCATCCTTTTTGATATGCCAGAGTTGGAGGAGGTTCCCTTAGGCATTGGAGACATACAAACGCTTCGGACAATTCAGTTGACCTATTGCAGTGATGCCGTTGTTGCCTCAGCAAAGAATATACTAGAGGAACAACAGAGCTTTGGAAACGAGGATCTTCGTCTTGTAATCAGCAGTAGAAGATGAGGAGGAGGAGGAGAATAAGAATAGTAGCTGAAAATTTGTAATATCAACAATTATATTGAAAAAAAACTGCGTTTTATGTTTTATTTTCCCTGTCTGAAGGCCATAATAAAATACCGCTTTTCTATATTATTTGTACTATCATACAATTATATTGAATAAATTGTTAAATAGGCACGAATACAGACAAGGAGAAAAAGTAGCGGTAGTGGTGAAAGATGAAGTAAGGAGATGTTCAAGATAAGTACATAGAAATAAAATGTTAAAAGTATGTACCAATAAGTTGAACGTAACTCATGAATATTGATGGAAATAATATGTTCATTGTATTCTTGATTATACAATTATTGTTCTGTGTGGAACATATGGCAATTTATGATTTTACAAGACTTTTTAACTACATAACCTTGGACAGTTTATGTGCAGAATTGTTTGTACTGTTGCAGGATGCAATGTTTTGATAAAGGTTTCTCTTATTATATGGTATATCACTACTGATTTTTAGGCGAGCCAAAAAAAATAATTAATGACTTTTTAACTTAAAACTATGATCGTGTTCCAACATGCTGAATATTAGAACTTCAAGATCTTCTATAAACATCAACAAACTTAAATTATGTAATTGAAATTGATGGAAAAATGTACTTAAAATGTATGTTCATTCCTTTCATCTTTATTGAGCCATAAATAAAATGCTCCGACAAATGTTGTAACTGTTGAGAAATATTATCTCACATCGCTTGTGTATGATATTGGATTAATGTTAATAAACAGAAGTTTCTCCTCCACAAAAATAAACATTTTAAGGGGAGAATGATGAACTTCAATTCTATCATGGTATCAGAGTCAACCCAAGACGTATGTTGGGCTCCACGATCTACTCACGTGATGGCACCGAAGATAATTATCGGGTCACACGTGAGGGGGCGTGTTGAGAAATATTATCCCACATCACTTGAGTGTGGTCTTGGATTAATGTTAATAAAGAGAAATAATGCATTTTAAGTGGAGAATGATGAGCTTAACTTTCTATGACTATCTATAATTAACGAAAAAAGAAAGGAGAAATAACTATTTTACTCTTCAAAACTCATTGTTTATATATATAATTAAGCAAATAGAATATAATTAAAGGATATAACAAATTAATTTGTCAAGCCATGAGAGACAAAGGAGCAGAGGCGGTATTCCATATACTTGATAGTTTCTATGTAGGTCCAATAAAAACAAGACTTTAGGTAAACCAAACATCCTTATATTTGTCCACATATGCATGGTCGTTAAATTTATTTCAGTTTTGTTAACACTCGTTTCTACTTAACCCCATTCTTCCTTCACGGCCCATTCAAAGCGTCTAGGAGACCTACCCCAATATCGGTAGGCTTGTATGCTACTCTTGATATCGGTAAAACGGTACCCCGATATCCCCTCGAATCACGAAATCGCAAACCAACCAACCACTTACACACTAGTTTCTTTTGAACTAGTTTCTTTTGAGCCCTATCAAGACAATACTTGGCCTTTGGCTTTACGGTTCTACCATCAGCGAGATCGGTGACAAAAAGCTCTTCCCGAGTGGTCAACTCCGCTAATCTCTCCTAGCTTTTAAGTTGTCTTTTGTCTTACACGGTTCGTTCATCACTGTGTTCTTGATGTTATCAAAAAAGTTCTTCTCGCAGTGCATCACGTTCAGATTGTGACGGATCAGGTTCGTAATCCAATAGGGTAATTCCCAAAAGATGCTCTTGTACGACTAATTGTGCTCTACCCTATTTTTGGTGAGTTTGAATCCGTAGACCTTGGTGGCAGTTGTTCAACAATTGATGCCATTTGAGCACCGGTCCTCCGCTGTGCAGGCCCATCATATTCTGTGTTTCCATTGAATCCCGTCACGTCATGGCAAAATTCATGGCCCTCTGGCACGAAACGACGATGGCACCCCCACCACGTAGGTTTGTTATCGTGGGGTAACGGGAAGGACTTTGTATTCTCCATGCAATAAGGGCACGATAACTTTCCATGTGTGCTCCATTGTGACAACATCACGTACGCTGGAAAATCACTAATAGTCTACATTAATGCAGCCCTCAACTGGAAATTCTGACTCCTTAATCTGTCGTAAGCACAAACATCATCGTGCCATAAAACCTTCAACTCGTCGATTAGGGGGCGAAGCAAAACGCTAATGTTTTGTCCTGGGCTACGCGGACCCGATATGATCAAGCTCAAGAAAATAAACTCCTCTAGCATGCAAAGATCTGGAGGAAGGTTATAAGGAGTCACGAACACGGGCAACCATGAGTATTGGGATCCGAAGTTTCCAAACAAAGTTAAACCGTCCGTGCAAAGACCAAGATGAACGTTTCATGGCTCGGCAGCGAATTCAGGGTGTGTCCTGTCGAAATGTTGCCACGCTTCCCCTGATGCTGGGTGAATCATAACATCGTTCAATACCTACACTTTAAGTGCCACGACATGTGCTCAGCAGTTGTTGGAGTCATGAAGAGTCGTTTAAGTCGTGGGGCCAATGGGAAGTAACATAATTTTTTCTTTGCCACATGCTTCTTTCTACCTACAGTTTCATACCTATCTTCCACACATTCAGGACACACTATGTAATCGGGAAATACAAATTCCACGTAAAACAAGAAACAATTGTTATCACAAACATCGATTGTTTTGTATACTAACCCCAAACCCTTCATCAACTTCTCGACAACATTCAGATATGCGGGCAAACGATGGCTATCTTCTGGCCCCAAACACTCGCGTGATAAGTTGTAATACTTTGCACACTCAGCTCTGCTAGAGTTATGCTCTAGCTTGGTAGTAAAAAACTCACACCCACTCCAAAACATACTTATTTCCTTGGTCGCGCAACTTAATCTCAGACCATTTCACCAATTCCAAAAATCCTTTTGCATCGGTGTTAGGCTCCTCATCGCAATCGACATTTTGAAATTGGCATCAGAAAGTATCATCAACTAAGGCTCCAAAAGTATTGTCATCTTGAACAACTATCAGATCGTTTCTAACTGTGTGACTTGAGGACGACGCCCCTAGGAGGCTATTATGCTAGTTATAATTTTTTCCGTGAAACACCCATACACGATACCCCTCTATGAAACCCCATCGATGCAGGTGAGCAGCTACTTCGTTAGGTTTCAAATATTTTCTATTGGTGCACTTTCTACACGGACATTTTAGATTTCGACTATTGTCTAGATAACATTCCTGAGCTAACGCAAACTGCAAAAAATTGAATATACCTTCGGTAAATCTTTCTTTCACTCGACCCTTCTCGGCAAAACGATCGTACATCCAATTTCTATCTTCATTTGGATACATTATTTTCCGACGGTACAATACCGTCGAAAAAGTCCGTCCGTATTTTCGACGGCACTTGGCAGTCGAAAGAACTTTCCGACGGCATTTGGCCAACAGAAAAGCTCTTTTCCGACGAGACCTTTTCCGTCGGTCTTTTCCGACGGTTAATGCCATCGAAAATGCTCTTTTTTCGACGGGAAATGGGCCTTTTTCAACGGTTTTCGTGCCGTCGAAAAATGTCGTTTCTATTGTAGTGTGTTAGCGTAACTGTTGTAGCTGCGCTTATAAGCAGCATAGCTCCCGTTCTTCGACACACCCTCGTTAGAATTTTTTTCTCCTCTTCTGTAAATTTTTACTTGCATTCATAAAATTTTAAAATAATTATATTTATAATCTAATATTTATTTTCATATTTCGAACTTAAAATCACAGGGAGTCATTGTAGTACGTCCACAACACGATGAATCTTTTGGCGATATTATTTTCAAAATACAACTAACCAAATTAACGGAAATAAAAGAGTAGAATTCCCTCAAAATGAATTATTATTATCTCAATTCTCAAGTAATTAAAGATAAGAAGAGAGATACTAATATTACCTATTCAAATTCTCATCAACTTACATTCCCGCCACACCCGATTCCCTCCAACAACAATAACTAACTAGTAGCAGTTACATTCTACTTCCCCTGATCTTTTTCTGTTATACTTAGACGGTTAATCAAATAATTATGCATGCATATATACATACATATTACCATCATCTCTTTCATTCTTGCTCTCTGTTTCAACAATGGATGTCAACAATAACACTCAAATAGATTGTTAGTTTTTTTCTTTCATACCTGTTCATCAGAAAGCAATCAGAACAAAATGGCCGCCATTACCGACATTCCGGTGGAGATCATAATAGCAATCCTGATACTACTCCCGGTCAAATCATTATGTTGTCTCTCCTATGTGTGCAGATACTTGCGTTCGATCATAAGAAGCCGAGACTTCATCTCCTACCACTTCAACCTACAACAAACCAAAACCCTTTTACGGTGTTACCTCGCCAATCGAGATCAATTCTGGCTTCTTGACGTCGCGGAAAACAAACCCTTTACCGTCAATTCTTGGACACGACTCAATTTCCCCTTCTTTTCTCAATATCATGAGTTTTGGTTCATCGTGGGTTCTTGCCGCGGTATCGTATGCTTAGCGGACGTGGTCATCGCGGATCCAGAGCAACCTATTTTTCTGTGGAATCCTTATATCAGGCAGCATCGTCGTTTACCAGTTGCCACTCTGGGTCAGTCTGATGAGCCCCATTCTTTCGCATTGGGATTTGGGTATTCCGGTGTTGATGATGATGATTTCAAGGTTGTTAGGTTTGTGACCTATACGGGACCTGTGAACGGCTCTGCTTTTGCTTTTTTGCCTCGCCCTCGGGCGGAGGTTTATACGGTTAAGAGGCCGGAGTGGAGACATATTGTAGTTAATGATATCCGACTTCGAAATGTTCGGTTTGCTTGGTCTCCTGTTTTCTTGCATGGGGTTGTACATTGGCTTGCCTACTCCTCTCAGAATAATGCATACCGTATTTCAGTTCTGAGGTTTTGGGTTGCGGAAGAGATGTTTGATGAAATGCTGCTACCCAATGAGTTGAAATTCGAATATTATATGAACTTGTCACTGAGTTTGATGGGAGAATCGCTTGTGCTCATCAATTACAATATACCGATTATTTTTGCGATTCTTGAGGTTTGGTTGATGGAGCGATACGGTGATGTATTGTCTTGGAATAAGTTGTATACCTGTCGGGCAGAAGGGTGGAACCCGCGCTTAGTGGCGTGGCGACAGAACAACGAAATTTTGTTGGCCCATGAGTTTTTGGGATTGCTTGTTGTCGATCTAGAGAACGGGGATATCACAGATCTTAGGACTCTCGGGGCAAGAGACTCATTTTATGTTGCTGAATATGTTGAAAGTATTGAGACGTTGTCGAGAGATTGATTTGAATGAAGGCGAGGAAGGAATAAGACTCCATTGGAGTATATAGTCGCTGTATCGCTTTAGAATGAAGTTCGAAACATATTCCAAAATCGGCTTATGTTTTTCGCGTACTACCTTTCCGAGGTTTTTTATAGAGCTTGTAGATGATGTGTCTTGGAAAAGTTGTAATGCCTTTGCTGCAAACTTGCATTGAGTTGATAGTTGATTTGCGTTTGTCTTTGTAGAATGGACAAAGAATCGTTTTGGTATCTTTTTGAACATTATTGAAAGGTTTATATCCTCGTTTGTAACACAAGCTGAAAAGAGAGGGAAGATGTAATAAAAGGCATAAAGAGTAGAAAATTCAAAATCTTATTGGGTTATATCTGGAGATTATTTGTGGAGGCCCAAAACAGAAAAGAAGATACTGAGCTAAGCCCTGATGGATGATAACATTTACTTAATTGGCTATAACGCATACATGTCTCATTTTTCACGTCGAATTTAACTTCCCTGGTATATTTTCGGGAAGCGATATGTCAGGTCTAACTTCTTCTTGTCAAAACAATTTTTAAAGTCTCTATTTTGACTTAACGAGGGAGAGAATAAAACAAATGCCACCGAGTGCTATTTATTTTTTGTGGTACCAACGTAATTACTTTACTGTTAGGTTGAAATAAATAATTACTAGTTAAGAAGTGGGAATGGAATACTCAGATTTAAGGGTAAAAAAATGATCGTGTAGAAGCTTAATGGTACACATTCCAAAGTTCAGAGGTTGAAATGTAAATGTTCCAAATCAAGGATAGGACTATATATTGTTTCAATGTTAGGAGTAATTGAATTGACTAGATTCAAGGCTTTTAAGTTACAAGTAATTAGTAATTTTTGTTGCTCTGATGCTAAACCCTATGCCGCTCACGACACCAATCGAGATCCAATCGGTGGCAACGGATAAGGTAGTTCACTAAAGCCTCTACCCAAGGCAATAGATACAATCCACATTGGACGATAACTTCATACGAATCATGGATAAACTCGACACAAATCTAGCAACTCAACCGTCAAGTCATTCCAAATACTAGAATTGGCGATGTTGGTAAGGCTAAACTTGTTAAAGATGTCTAGGAGTGAAGAAAAGCTTGACTGTTATTGTTGACAGCCGTGACACCCATGTGGGTTTAAACTTAATCATTGAGACAATTATCATAATTAATTGTAGTTGGTAGTTTTTGCATGACTGGAGGAAGGTGTCATTTATTCTTCTTGTCTATTGGGTGCCTATAAATAGCATCATCCGACAAAAGAAAAAAAAAACATCCAAAGCAACACTTTCTCTTGAGTACAAAGTGTTCTCCTCCTCTCTCAATATCTCTCTCTATAAATATATTAGTTTGTGTATTTTCGATCATTGGGTTTTTAGTTCGTGGATCGGGTGAATAATATTCTAGTAATATATTCCACCGCCGAGATTGAGGAACGCGAGGTGTTGCCACTGGGTTCGACACGGAGGATCAATGACACAACATGGACGCTACTATCGACTTACAGAGGTATAAATAATTTATTATTTATGTCTCGTAATTCCGCTGCGTAAATCTATTTCGGTAGTAGTATCGACATTATTATTCATTAAACTGTTCGCGGTGGAGTTGTGGTGCGAATAGTGAGAATACGGTAAAGGAGATTCTGTCAAAAGTAATTGGTTATTAAGGGGGACTGTTGTGACCCTACCAATTACATGGGAATTTTGAAATCCAGTCTGGTAAGACGAGCTATCTCTTTCCGAGGGTTTACTTTGCACGATTCTGATCTACGAAACTCCTCAACTCGCATGTATAATAGTTTAACGAATAATGACATTGTTATTAAATAACTAAAATGTCCAACATTGGTATAATAGGGTATGGTTATTTTGATCCTACGTTGTTCGATACCCGGTATTAGAATAAATAAATAATTTAAAATTATTTATTTAATTATGTTGCTAATTATATATTGAGAAATATAATTTGGGATTATAGTGAGCACTATTTCGCGCCGAAGGGTTGTCCGGGTTTAGTCTCCTATAAGTTAATTTGCGCGAATATTAAATTAAATAATTATAATTGGACAATGTGGCGCAAGAGATGATTCTGAAGCTTAGCGATTTTTTGATCTTGCAACGTGTATTAATTATTCTTATTTAATTTTAGATAAACGCGGCAAATTATTTACTGTGTGTATCATATCCCGACTTGTCTATTTATGTAGTGAAAATGGCGTCGAAGGGAATCATTGCTGATTTGAACAAGGGAGACAAATTGGATGGGGAAAACTATGACATCTGGCATCGTAAGATCCAGTATGTCCTGAACGAGCAAGAGGTCCTAAAGACTCTTACCCATAAAATTGAGGCCCCTAATGAATCTGCTCGCCTACGACAACTGGATGAAAAATGATCGATGTGCGTGCTTTACTATGTTAAGCAGCATGCACAATGATCTAATTGGTGAATTTGAAAATTTTGACACGGCAAAAGAATTATGGAACACTGTGAAAGCTAGATATGGAGGCACATCGGTCACCAGACTTCGTGGTTTAACGATGAGATTTGACACATACAAGATGAGCTCTAACCACAACATGAGGCAGCATCTTAGAGCTATGTCATCAATGATTCGTGAACTAAAAGTCTGCTAGTAACGAGTTGACTGACGAACAGCAGGTTCAGGCGGTGATACTTTCACTTCCTGGCTCCTGGGAGACCATGAGCCAAACTATGACGCATAGTGAGCATATCAAAACATTTGATGATATGGCACGTCATTTAGAGCTGGAAGCAGAGCGCCTAGAGGTAGCTAATGCTAACGGTTCTGCTTATGTGGTCGAGTGTTGCAAAGCGCGTGAGGCATTTAGGCCTAGACGCAACAGGCATGCGAAAAAGGCAGAAGTGCGTGTTGGTCAGGTTCAGAAGACCTCCAACACCAATCAGCGCCGGAAAAGGGGCAAGCGTGGTGGTGCAAAAGCTACCAAGGGGGTATGCTTCAACTGTAACAAAGAAGGTCATTTTTCTCGTGAATGCACTGAGCAGAATAAGGTACTTTCTAATTTTTTTCCCCAAGTGCTTATGTAACTAGTCATGTTATGGTTGCTCATAGCTCCCCTACGTGGATTGTAGACTCTGGGGCAACCGAGCACATAGCTCGGGATAGAATTGGATATGTGGAGTGCCGCCGAGTACATGTTGGCAGTCGAGACACCAAAGTAGGAAATGGAGCTAGCGTTGCGGTGCTGGAAATCGGCACGTACAAGCTCGATATGCGTAACAGACGCACTCTTTTACTACACGATGTTTTGTATGCCCCATATATTCGAAGAAATTTGCTTTCTTTGGTTACGTTGTTAAAGCTTGGTTTTCGTTTTGTGTTTGAAAACAATAATGTTTCCATATTTCTTGGGAACACTTTGTACGGACGTGGTTTTATTCGTGCTGATTTCGTAGTAATGGATTTGAATTACCCTATCATCGATGAATCTATTGTTCTATATGCTATTCCGAATAATGCAGATTCTAACATGTGGCATACCAGATTGGGTCATATAGGGAAAGATCGAATGTCAAGATTAGCTCGAGAAGGCCTATTAGGAAATCTCGCTAATGTCTCTCTTCACATGCCAGCACTGTATGATAGGGAAGGGAAAAAGAAAATCATTCGGTAAAGCCAAAATAGCATATTTTCCTTTGCAACTTATTCATTCTGATATCTGTGGACCAATGAATGTGAGGGCAAGACACAGTGGCGTCTACTTCATTACATTTATAGATGATTATTCACGATATGGTCATGTATACTTGATCTCCCATTCAGAAGCATTTGAGTACTTTAGACAATATATGGCAATGGTAGAGAATCAATTGAATTCAAGCATTAATGCTCTTCGAACTGACCGCGGCCGTGAATATTTATCTGAGCAATTCAAAAGGCTCTGTGATGAAAGAGGAATCAAGAGACAGTTGACGATGCCTTATTCTTTACAGCAAAATGGTGTAGCGGAGAGAAGAAATTGAAAACTTCTCGAGATGGTTAGATCAATGATGGCGCATGCTAGTCTCCCAATATCCTTTTGGGGCGATGCTCTTCTAACTGCTACATACATTCTTAACCGAGTGCCCTCTAAGTCAGTTAGTTCTACCCCCTACGACTTGTGGATTAGCGAAAAACCAAATCTGAGTAACTTGCGTCCTTGGGGTTCTACGGGATACGTTCTCAGTAGTTCTCATAGATATGGGAAACTAGGTCCTAGAGGAAATAAGTGTATCTTTATAAGATATTCTGAACACTCTAAGGGCTAGGTTATGCTTGGAGAACGTGAGGATAGTAGTGTAACTGAAATTGAGTCACGAGATGTGGACTTCATTGAAAATGAATTCCCTAACAGGGGTGATGTTGATAAGAGTCTAGAACTCCAAGAGATTTCAGAGGAAGTGACCCCAAGTCGCCAAGTTGAGAATGAAGAAGAAAATCTTCACACTCCTAGGGACAGTGGGAGTGACTTGACTCCGAGTGGAAGCTTTTCACTTGAAGAGAAATCACAAGTCTCCCAGCTGCGTAGAAGCTCACATGAAAGTATACCACGTCGTCGTTTTGAGATTGAAGGGGAAGCTTTTATGGTGGCTCCGCAGGATGATGGAGAACCTAAGAATTTTAAGGAAGTTCTTACATCCCCTGTTAAAGAAGAATGGTTAAAATCAATGACATATGAGATGGAGTCTATGAGGGCAAACCAAGTCTGGGACTTGGTCGATCTACCACATGGGCATAAAGCTATAGGGAGCAAATGGGTTCTTAAGCTTAAACGCAAGTTGGATGGATCGATAGACAGGTATAAGGCTCGATTAGTTGCGAAAGGATATACCCAACAAGAGGGTATAGACTACGAGGAAACCTTCTCTCCAGTTTTGAGGTTTGCCTCAATTCGCCTAATCCTAGCTATGATAGCTCACCTGGACCTGGAACTCTACCAGATGGACGTAAAGATAGCATTTTGCAATGGAGAACTAGATGAAGAGATCTATATGATCAACCAGTGGGGTTTGAGGTCAAGGATCAAGAGCGCAAGGTGTGCAAGCTTAAAAGATCCATTTATGGCCTTAAACAATCATCTAGACAATGGTACTTAAGATTTCAACGAGCTATTCTTATGAGTGAGTTTACGATGATTTAAGAAGAACATTGTGTGTATGTCAAACGGTCAAAAGAGAGTTTCATAATGTTATCATTGTACGTTGATGATATTCTATTGGCAGGTAATGACAAAGGGATGATTGTCGCCACTAAATAGTGGTTATCTTTTAACTTTGAAATGAGAGACATGGGTGAAGCAGGATATATTTTGGGAGTTAAGATCTATAGAGATCGCTCTAACAATTTTCTTAGTTTGTCCCAACAGACTTACTTGAAGAAGGTTCTAGAGCGCTTCCAGATGCAAAACTGCAAACCTATTGACACCCCTATCGCCAAAGGTGAGAGCTTATGCCAATAAATGTGTTCTAAGACTCAATCCGAAAAAGAGCAAATGGCTCGTGTTCCTTATGCTAGTGCCGTTGGGTGCTTGATTTATGCAATGATGTGTACTCGCCCAAATATTTGTTATGCAGTTGGGCTAGTAAGTAGATTCCAGTCGAACCCAGGACTTGCTCATTGGAAAGCAGTTAAGAGGATTCTTAGATATTTGAAAGGAACAATGTGCTTGGACGACCATTCGTAATACATGTGCTTGGACGATCATTCGTAATACATGTGCTTGGACGACCATTCGTAAGAGTGAGTGAATGATTCCCTGTTTCCTCACTTTGTGAGTTACATATCTTATAGTGCCCTTATTGACTTTTGACTATGTCATGACATCGAGGATTTGATGATAGCTACTTTAGAATGTTATCTATGACCTTGATAGATTCGGTCTAAAGAGACATTACTGGGAAAGCAGTCAAACCAAAATTGATTGACATTAGGGCAAAGGAAGACTATTTGATACTGCATCCCTGATAGTGTCCATTGTTAACGAATAATTGCGCGTTAGGTATGCGAAATTGTTATGGAACATATCATGAGAGTTTGGAGTTAAAGTATGGCCATGAGTTTCAACCTCTTGAGGGATTAGGCATTCGTTTAACTGATGTGATCAAATGAGTCTAGGGCATATCGAGAAGACTTAGGGATTGTGCTACGCTGGTTTTCTTTCGCAGAAGATTTGGTGTAGTACTCCCGATCTTACAGGTATTCTCGGTGATCGAACGAACTATTAACTAGTATGAAGACGATGAAAATACACTGAGAGATGCACGATGGGGTTGTGCCCACTATGTGTGAGTGGGAGATGTTGACAGTCGTGACACCCATGTGGGTTTAAACTTAATCATTGAGACAATTATCATAATTAATTGTAGTTGGTAGTTTTGCATGACTGGAGGAAGGTGTCATTTATTCTTCTTGTCTATTGGGTGCCTATAAATAGCATCATCCGACAAAAGAAAAAAAACATCCAAGCAACAATTTCTCTTCAATACAAAGTGTTCTCCTCCTCTCTCAATATCTCTCTCTATAAATATATTAGTTTGTGTATTTTTGATCGTCGGGTTTTTAGTTCTTGGATCGGGTGAATATTATTCTAGTAATATATTCCACCGCCGAGATCGAGGAACGCGAAGGTGTTGTCACCGGATTCGACACAGAGGATCAACAACACAACAGAGACTCTACCATCGACTTACAGACATGGATCAAAATTTTCGTGAGTTTCCTCGAAAAGTATCGAAATATTTTCGTTTTTTACGCTAGTGAAACGAAAAATACATGTAGTTTCCATGTTAGCTATTATCACGAATTTTACGAATTTTTCGAAACATGCCGAAAAGTTCTCGAAATATTACGAAACGTTTCTAATTTTTAGTTGACTGAAACCTACTCCGAACCGAAACTTTAATCCATGCTTACAGAGGTATAAATAATTTATTATTTATGTCTCGTAATTCTGCTGCGTAAATCTATTTCGGTAGTAGTATCGACGTTATTATTCATTAAATTGTTGGCGGCGGAGTTGTTGTGTGATTAGTGAGAATACGGTAAAGGCGGTTCTGTTAAAGGTAATTGGTTATTAAGCGGGACCGTTGTGACCCCACCAATTACCTGGGAACCTTGAAATCATGTCTGGTAATGCGAGCTATATCTTTCCGGGGGTTTACTTTGCACGATTCTAATCTGCAAAACTCCCCAACTCGCATGTATAATAGTTTAACGAATAATGACATTATTATTAAATAACTAAAATGTCCAACAATTATATATAATATAGTAACTTGGTCCAAACTACTTGACGGGTATTTCTGTCTTTTTCACTCGGCAGTTCATGTTATTAGGAAGAGTTGGTTCATGATAGCTCACTTCAGGTAGACGTACAAAGTCGTGTTAGGTTTTTTCTCCTCTTCTGTGATCCAATTCTTTTCCAAATAAATTATATTTATAATCTAATAGTGTTTCTAATATTTCGAACTTAAAACCACAGGGAGTCGTCGTAGTACGTTCCACAACTTGATGAATTTTAACAATATATATTATTTTCTGAATGGAAGTAAACAAGCTAACAAACAACTCTCGGCCAAAAACACAAAAATCCTCAAAGCAAATTATTAATATCACAAGAAATTAAAGTAAAGAAGAGCGATACTAATATTACCCATGCAAATTCTCATCAACTTACATCCAATAGCAGCGGCAACAACAATAACTAATTAACAGTACTGCATTTCTGTTAGCAGCAGTTACATTATACGGTTAGTTATATAAGTAAGGATGTATATATATATATGTATATTACCATCCTGATCTCTTTTAATCTCTTCTCAACATATAGTAACACAGTGAAATATAATTAGATCTCTCTGGTCATCGTGTTCGTGAATAAATCAATCGGAAAAAATGTCCGCGGCCCCCGCCTACATCCCGGGGTACATTCCGGTGGAGATCGTTGTAGAAAACATCCTGACACAACTCCCGATCAAATCATTGCTTCGTTTAACCGCTGTGTCACCGTTATGGCATTCGATCATAACAAGCCCCGACTTCATCTCTTTACAATTCAAGAAACAAAGGAGGAAGCAAAACAAATTTCTTCTCGGGCGTTATCATGACCATCGAGAACAATTCTGGCTTCTCGACGACGAGGAAAACAAACCTCTTACCATCAACTCTTCCACACAAGTCAGATTCCCTTACGTATCGCAATACGGCTACTTCTGCATTGTGGGCTCTTGCCGCGGTGTCGTGTGCGTAGCGGACATGGACCTAAGGCGACCCATTCTTCTCTGGAATCCTTGTATCAGAAAGCATCTTATTTTACCATTTGTCACTATGGTTTCTTGCGCTGACCATTATTCTGCACTCGGATTTGGGTATTCCGATAATGATAATGATTTCAAGGTTGTCAGGGTTGTGACTTTTAAGGAGATTGGTGTCTATGTTTTTCCGCCTGTGGGTGAGGTTTTCTCGATTAAGACAGGGGCGTGGCAGGGTATTAGAGTCGAGCCGTGGCTTTGGAGTGTTCGGGCTATTTGGTCCCTTGTTTTCTTGAATGGAGTTGTACATTGGCTCGCACAGAGGTCACATTCGGGAGGGAGCGGAACTTCGGTTCTAATGTTTCGGTTTGCCGAAGGGGTGTTTAATGAAATCCCACTTCCAGTTGAGTTGAAAATGCAAAATTGTTTGTCGCTGACTTTGATGGGAGAATCGCTCGCGGTGATCTTTTGGCCCCCACTGAGTATTGGTCTGCATTGTGATATTTATGTGATGGAGCGATACGGTGATGCATCATCATGGAATAAGTCACATAAATGTTGGGTGTACGCAGAGAACGGGCTCCTAGTGGCGTTGCGACCCCAGAACAAGGAAGCTTTGATGGCAACTGAAGAGAATGGATTGATTGCTACAGATCTTGAAATATCCGGGGCAATTGAAGAGAATTTGGGCTACACAGATCTTGAAATATCGGGGGCGACACACTCATTTTATGGTGATGGTTACGTCGAAAGCCTTGAGTTGTTGTCGATAGGTCAAAATGATTGAGTTGGACGTAAGTTGTGGCACACGTCTCCATTCGAGAGAGGGTCATTGTATCACTTAGGATGAAGCTGGAAACAAATTCCAAAATCGGCTTATGTTTTTCGCGTACTACCTATTAGAGGTTTTCTAGAGCTTTATCAGAAAATAGTGTGCGCACTGTGTGTGCTATTGTGCATTATATTGACAGAATGCATGAAGAAAGAAAAGGAGAAAAGGAACGGTTGTATTCAATTAATCAAAAAAACGAACTAAACTGGTCTTTACATCATTGTGTCCTATTTATATACAAAATAGAAAGTACACAAGAGCATGGACGGAACATAAAATAATTTAATCTAATATTCCCTTTCATCAGCTTTATGTAGTGGATAGCTCCCATGCGTTCCCAAGTGCTGCTCCAATAGTGCACCAATAGTGCAGAATATTGTCTCCCATATGCTGCTCCAGCTGTATAGAGTGGTGCTTCTGACATCTTCTGATATATTCCCTTTAGTGCTTCTGATACTCCCCCTCAAGGTGAGAGTATATATCATGTACTCCCATTTTGAACATTAATCCTTTTAACCTCTCAACAGTTAGAGCCTTAGTGAAAGCATCTGCAAGTTGGGAATTAGTTGAGACATGGAACAATTTTATCACTCCTTGCTGTAACTTCTCCCTAGTGACGTGACAATCTATTTCAATGTGCTTAGTTCTCTCGTGGAAAACCGGATTAGAGGCAATATGAACTGCAGCTTGGTTGTCACAGTAGACTAGACCAGGATGTTCATGTTTGTCACCTAGATCATTGATCAATTGTTTTAGCCACACTACTTCACACACTGTTGTAGCAAGAGCTCTATACTCAGCCTCAGCTGAGGATCTAGTTACTGTCTGTTGTTTCTTGGATTTCCAGGATACCAAAGCATCTCCAATGAAGACACAATATCCTGTCACGGATCTCCTTGTGTCAATACAAGCACCCCAGTCTGCATCACAGTAAGCTTTAATATGGATTGTGTTGTTGCTAGGAAAGAACAATCCCTGTCCAGTTGATCCTTTTAAGTATCTTACCACTCTGAGAGCTCCATCCATATGTTGTTGTTTAGGATCACTCATATACTGGCTTAATGTCTGGACAACATAGGATATGTCAGGTCTAGTGACAGCCAAGTATATAAGTCTTCCTATCAATCTTCTGAACTTAGTTGGATCACTTAAAGTGTCTCCCCCTGACTTGGAATGCTTCAAGTTCTGTTCAATGGGAGATCCCAAGGGTTTAGCTCCAAGTAATCCACAATCAGCAATGATGTCTAAGGCATATTGCCTCTGATTGATAGATATTCCTTTAGTACTTCTTGCCACCTCTATACCTAAGAAATATTTCAAGTCTCCTAAGTCTTTTAACTTGAAATGTTCCTTCAGATATGCTTTCAGCTCATCAATTGTGTGTTTACTGTTCCCACCTATTATAATATCATCAACATACACTAACAGAATTGTAGTGGTGCCATTAGAGTGTTTGATGAATAAAGAATGATCTGCTGCAGACTGAGTGAATCCTTGACTAATTATAATGGAGGTAAGCTTGTGATTCCATTGTCTAGAGGCCTGTTTTAACCCATATAAAGATTTATGCAAGTGACAATAGAGATTCTCCCCCTCAAGAGCAACACCAGGAGGAGGAACCATGTAAACTTCCTCATCCAGATCACCATATAGAAAAGCATTATTCACATCTAATTGTGAAAGATGCCAACTGTTAGCAGCAGCATAGGCTAAGAGACATCTCACAGTAGTGATTTTTGCTACTGGAGAAAAAGTTTCAAAGAAATCCCAACCTTCTTTTTGGTTATATCCTTTTGCAACCAATCTTGCCTTATACCTCTCAACTTGTCCAGTAGAGGTGAGTTTAACTTTATATACCCATCTACATCCAATGGCATTCTTACCAGGAGGTAAAGGAACTAAGGACCAGGTGTTGTTATCATGCATGGCATTGAGTTCAGTAGACATAGCTTCTCTCCACAATGGATCTTGTTGAGCTTGCTCATAAGATGATGGTTCAAGATGAGAAGATACAGATAGGATGTAATTGAAATAAGAAGGTGAAATTTTATGAAAAGATAAGTTAATAGGGTAAAGAGTACCTGTAGAATCATCACCAGTAGGAGAACTCATAGGAGCAGCTGTAGAGTGAGCTAGGTTGTACTGGTAGTCTGCAAGATGTGAGGGAACCTTTCTAACTCTAGTAGAGCGCCTGAGAATGGGAGGAGAAGGACTATTTGGTGGAGAGGAGATAGGAGAAGGGATAGAAGATGGTGAATTCTCTTGGGATGGTGGAGGGATGAGTGAAGATGATAAATCAAGAGAGTGAGAGGAGCGAGGTGGATCAGGAGGTGAGGAAAGAGGAATTGGAGTGTTATGTTCTTCATGATCAATGTGCATGGGTAGAATGTGAGTATGTGGTATAATGGAAGAAGGAGTAGAGATGACAGTATGAGTTTGATAAGGAAATATGTGTTCATAGAAGGTTACATCTCTAGATATAAACACAATGTGTTTCTCAAGATCATATAGTTTGTATCCTTTGATGTTGGCTGGATATCCAATCATGATACATTTAGTAGCTCTAGGCATGAACTTGTTGTGAGGTTTAGGCATGGTAGCTGCATAACACAAGCATCCAAAAGTCCTGAAATGGGAATACTTTGGATGTTTTGAGTATAAGTGATAGAATGGAGTGAGATTGTCCAAGAGAGGTGTTGGTGTTCTATTGATGAGATATGTTGCAGTGAGTACACAGTCCCCCCAGAAAGATAGAGGAAGATTAGCATGAATGCGCAATGATCTAGCAACATTCAGAAGATGTCTGTGTTTCCTCTCAGCAACAGAGTTCTGTTGTGGAGTGTAGGTGCAAGTTTGTTGGTGACTCACACCATGAGTATTGTAAAATTCAGGCATGTTAAACTCTTGTCCC
Source organism: Linaria vulgaris (assembly GCA_948329865.1). Lineage (NCBI taxonomy): Eukaryota > Viridiplantae > Streptophyta > Magnoliopsida > Lamiales > Plantaginaceae > Linaria > Linaria vulgaris. The sequence goes on along the minus strand of OX415249.1, from coordinate 83,715,437 downwards.
TGATCTGATCTCAAAGCTTTAATGTGCTTGTTGAATTGAGTGAAAACAAACTTAAAGAAGTTATTTAGAATGGTTCTGGTTTGGCTTTTGTTTGTCATGAGATATAGCCATGTGAACCTACTGTGGTCATCTACAATTGTTAAAAAGTATCTTGATCTATTAGCAGATTCAGTACTAAATGGTCCCCAGATATCCACATGAATCAAATCAAAACAGTTATCACACTTAGTAGGATTAGAAGGAAAAGGAGATCTGGTTTGTTTAGATAAATGACATGAATCACATACAATATCATTAAACTTTTGTGGCAGATCATCACTTGTGGGATATATTAGTGACATTCTACTTATAGATGGATGCCCTAGTCTATTGTGCCACAATGCAGATGGAGAAATAACAGAATGTATGCTGGAATGACATACATTTTTTAAGCTAGAAGATTCTCTATCTTTCATTAAGAAGTACAACCCTTGTCTCTCTTTAGCCATCCCAATCATTCTCCAGCTGGCAATGTCCTGAAACACACAGAAGTTAGACCAGAATATTAGAGAATATGATGTATTGTGGGTGAGTTTACTCACTGATAGGAGATTGAATGAAAAAGACGGCACATACAAAACATTAGTTAACAATATGTGAGGATTGAGTTGTATTGAGCCTGACATTGTAACAGGAACAGACATGCCATTTGGTAATGTAACAGAGGAATTTGACAAAGCACTGCATTCTATATATAGAGATGAGTTACAAACAATGTGGTTTGTGGCTCCTGAGTCCAAAATCCAGGTTTTATTGTCCAAGAGTGGATGAGAAACAGTTGAATGAGCATAAGTTATGGGAGTGAAACAGTTTAGAGTGAAGTGATTACCTGATGGTTGATTAACTATGGTACTGCTACCTTTGGGATTTGAATTCATCTGATTAGTAAGCCCAACATTTCCTTTGATGAGATTGTAAAGCTGCTGAAACTGCTCCTGTGAAATCGGAGGTTGTTGTCCTGCACTTGCAACTTCCTGTCTTAGTTGATTCACACTCCCAGTAACTTGCTTTACTCCACTGCTATGTCCAGGTTTGAATCTAGCATACTTATGCCCTGGTGGATACCCAAACACTTCATAGCAATTTTCTATAGTGTGGTTATTCTTTCCACACTTAGCACATGGTGGTCTGCCTTTAGTACCATTGGGCTTGTTCCATGGCTTGTTACCCCTCTGAAAAATTCCAACAGCAGCAACAGCTTGTGGTGAGTACTGAAGAGTTGAATGTGTTAGCACATTCATAGCTGCTGATTCAATGTGGTTCTGCAATCCATATGACATCTCCCTATTTGCCTCCTCTTGAAGCACAAGACTAAAAACATCATCAAGCACAGGGAGTGGATCCTTCAACAAGATATGGTTCCTAACATGGCCATATGATTCATCCAAGCCCATCAAGAATTGCATAACCCTTCTCCTTTCATTCTTTTTATGTAATACGGTCATAACCCCACAGTTCAAGTTCTCACAAGTATACACCTCTTCATATTGAGATATTTCATCCCAAATAGATCTTAACTTTGAGAAATATAACACCACAGCAATCCCATCTTGCTTTGTATTTATTAATTGTTGTTCTAACATGAAAATCCTGTTATTACTTGATTTAGCAAATCTGCATTTTATTTCATTCCAAACTTTAAAAGCATTATCAGAAAATAAAGTATAATCTCCAAGCTCATCAGACAAGCTTGCTGAGATCCATCCCAACACCATATAGTTGCACCTCATCCATTTCCCATAAGACGGATTTGAGAGGGCTGGCTCAAGAAAAGATCCATTTATAAAACCAATCTTATTTTTAGCTAACAAAGCCACGTACATGGCGCGGCTCCATTTGTGGTAGTTTTGTGTGGTTAATTTTTGACCAACAAGGGATGTGTTCGGATTTTCACCATGATGTAAGAAGAACGGATTCGAAGGATCATCATTCATGGCCTGGTTCTGCACGGTCGGCGCAATGCACCCCGTATTTTCAATAGAACCAAGTGTAGCTGAATCTTCTAGATTCGCCATGAATTCACGAAAATAAGAAAATAAACGAAAACTAAATTATGCGGAAGCTAGGATACCTGAGACAATGATGGATTCATTGCTCTGATACCATATCAGAAAATAGTGTGCGCACTGTGTGTGCTATTGTGCATTATATTGACAGAATGCATGAAGAAAGAAAAGGAGAAAAGGAACGGTTGTATTCAATTAATCAAAAAAACGAACTAAACTGGTCTTTACATCACTGTGTCCTATTTATATACAAAATAGAAAGTACACAAGAGCATGGACGGAACATAAAATAATTTAATCTAATATTCCCTTTCATCAGCTTTATGTAGTGGATAGCTCCCATGCGTTCCCAAGTGCTGCTCCAATAGTGCACCAATAGTGCAGAATATTGTCTCCCATATGCTGCTCCAGCTGTATAGAGTGGTGCTTCTGACATCTTCTGATATATTCCCTTTAGTGCTTCTGATAAGCTTGTAGATGATGTGTCTTGGAAAAATTGTAATGCGTTTGCTGCAAACTTGCATTGAGTTGATAGTTGATTTGCGTTTGTCTTTTGTTTCTGTAGACTAAACATAGGAAATGAATTGGTATGTTTTTGTAACATTTAGAAACATTAAATCCCCTGTTTCTTTTGCTATACGTATAGATTGTAGTTGTACGTAAAGAATAGAATTCAAAATCTTACTGGATTGATTGTACCTGGATCGGGTTGTTACTGAGTTGCTGAGTTGCCCTCATCGATGATAACATTTACTTACAATTTATTAGGGGTAATACATACATATATCTCCTTTCACGTGCAATTTAAACTTCCTTGAAAAAAAGTAGTGTGTTATATTTTCAGGAAGCGATATGTCAGAGAGCTAACTTCTTGTTGCCACAACAAATTTTTAAAGATCTCTATTTTGACCTAATGAGGGGGTAGAAAACAAAAGCCAAGTGCTATTTTTGTGTGGTACCAACATAATTATTTTGTTGTTAGGGGCTGCAATAAATATTCAGTAGTTAAGTAATGGGCATGGAATACTCATATTTTAAGAATAACAAATTGATCGGGTAGTGGTACAAATATTCCAAAGTTCAGAGGTTAAAATGTAAATGTTCCATAATCAGCGATAGGACTATTTTGTTTCAATTTTACGAGTAATTAGTGGTCATAAAATTATTATGTAACATAATTGTTCAACAGCTCAATAGTTCAACTGTTATTATTGATTTAATTTAATGAGTAATAAAAAACTATTTCGATGCTATGCACAAAGGTAACCATTCCCTAGTTTAGAGGCTGCGACATAAGTGTTTACTACTTAAGTAATAGAAACACATTTATTTCAATCATAGGAATAACAAATTAAAGTAATTATTAGTATTCATAAGTATTGACCAATTAATTAGGTTGTGAAATATTCACACGATCGACAGACATGGACTCCATATTTTAAAAAAAGTAAGGGTTTGAGTTAAGGATCGAGCCACAGGTCTATCAGTCATTTATAAGATTTATGAATGAGTATAATCACAAGAGTGCACTATATATAGTTTTACAACATGGTAAGATAAGTATAATTAATTATGGTAAGATAATTACAAGAGATATTCTAAAATATATCAACTAAGAAATATCCCTAATACGCCCTCGCAAAACGGACGTGCCATCGGCAACGATAATTTTGGACCGAAGTAAAAGAAATCGTGCGCGAGGAAGACGCTTCGTGAGAAGATCCGCGAGTTGATCGGTCGTGTTGATGTAAGAAACACTGAGAAAGCCTTTATTGACAAAATCACGCATAAAGTGAAGGTCAACCGAAATGTGCTTCATGCGAGAATGAATCACCGGGTGAAGCGAGAGGCGAATGGCTCCCAAATTGTCACACAAAATGAGGGGCGGCGACGGTAAGGCAACACCAAGATCGCCAAAAAGGTGTTGAAGCCACTGAACCTCGATCGCGGCATTCGGGAGAGCACGGTACTCCGACTAAGTGGACGAGCGAGAAACAACCCGTTGACGCCGCGAAAACCATGATATAGGATGAGAACTAAGAAAGACCATATATGTCGCAGAGGCTTGGTCACCCGCCCAATCAGCGTCCGAATACGCTGTAAGATGTAAAGAGGAAGAACGACCGAGAAGTAATACGTGAGTAACCGTACCTTTCAAGTAGCGGAGAACTCGTTTGAGAGCCGACCAATCTTGTTCACACGGGGTGGTCATACGTTAGGCAAGGCGATTAACAGCAAACACAATATTAGACCGATTGAGAGCAAGATATTGGAGAGCACCTATAACGCTCTTATACTCCGAAGCATCCGTGAGAGAGGAGGAAGTCATAGGAGGAGAGGGGGAAGCCATAGGTGTAACAAGTGGCTTAGCTCCATCCATTTTGTGACGCGCGAGAACGTCGCAGATGTACTTATGTTGAGATAAGAATATGCCCTCCTTGCAACGGAACACCTCAACACCAAGAAAGTACGACAAGGCAGCAAGATCTTTGACTGCAAATTGACAGGCGAGGCGTGTCACAATGGAGGAGAGAAGCCAGTCGTTGTTCCCCGTGATGATGATGTCGTCATCATAGACAGGGATATAAAAAAGATCAGCACCACGGGAGAGAACAAATAGGGAAGAGTCAGACTTAGATTGTATAAAGCCAAACGCACAAAGAGCCTTACTCAATTCAAGATACCATGCCTGTGGAGCTTGTTTGAGACCATAAAGAGATTTCTTGAGATGGCAAACATTACCCCGAAAGAGATAGATCCGAGAAACCCAGGGTTGTGTCATAAACACATCCTCAGAGAGTTGACAATGAAGAAACGTATTAGAGACATCTAGTTAGCGAAGATGCCAACTGCGCATAACAGCTAGAGAGAGGACAGTGCGAACTGTGACCGGCTCCACAACTGGACTGAAAATCTCTTTGAAATCAAGCCTTTCACGCTCATGAAACCCCTTAGCTACAAGCCGATCCTTATACCTATCAATGGAGCCACCGGGGTGGGGTTTGATGCGGAAGACCCACTTACAACCTATGATGTTCTTACCTACTGGAGAAGGAACCAAATCCCAAGTACCATGCTTGAGTAAAGCCGTGAACTCTTCATCCATAGCAGCCCGCCACAAGGGATCCTTCAAGGCTTGAGAGACACAAGTAGGAGTAATCGGGCCAAAAATGGGATATTTTGTGGCAAGGTTAAGCTGTTTGGGCTTGAAGATATTATTCATTGCACGTGTGGTCACATAAGTACGGGTCGTGTCATTGTTGGTGGCCAAGGCGAAAGGAGGAGAACTGATATTGGAAGAGGTCTCAGGCGACGGTGCTGCATCGACTAGCGGGACCATAGGATGAGAGATACAATGTGTAGATGGCTGCGGGCTGGAAGAAGTTGAAGTAGAAGTCTCTGGAATCAATGTTGCCCCAACATCTGCTTTAACATTGAAACTATAATGTCCAGGAGATACAAGGGTAGAAGTCACTGGTTTCATGTTGCCCCACCATCGACTCCAACATTGAAACCAGAATGTCAAGAATGTCCAGGAGAGACAGGGGCCAAAGTCGCTGGTTTCAATGTTACCCCAACATCGACTCCAACATTGAAACCAGAATGTCTAGAATGACCAGGAGAGACAGGGGCCGGAGTCACTAGTTTCAGTGTTGCCCCAACATTGACTCCAACATTGAAGCCAGAATGTCCAGAAGAGGTGGATGCACTCCCTGATGGTAATATAGACCTTGAGATGGGTATGGGCAGTACGACCATGAGCTTGGCAGTGCGCATCACCGTAGGAATGTGAGGACAATGGGATAACCCCGGAAACTCTATTTTCACAAACCGAACATGGCGAGAGATAAAGATGCGCCCACTATCCAAATCATAACACCAATAAGCACTTTGGGATAGAGAATACCCAATAAAGATATAAGGACGAGATGGAGGTCTGAGCTTCCCAAAAATATAGGGACGTAACCATGGAAAACATAAGCAACCAAAGTTCTGAAGCTTGAGATAATTAGGCGGTCGACCAAAGAGTTTGCCAAACGGTGACTCATGATAAAGTAGAGTCGTAGGAAGACGGTTGACGAGATAAATGGTAGTAAGGACTGCATAATCCCAAAAGGGTGAGGAAGAGACGCTTGTTGGAGAAGGATGCGTCCAATAATGAGGAGTTTATGGTGACGTCGTTCCATTGTCCCGTTTTGCTGCGATGTATGGGGCGCAGTAGTGAGCCAAACAATACCATGGTCAGACAAGTAGGAACGAAGGGCAACAAATTCATCACCGTTGTCTGAGTAAGAGTTCTTTACTTTGTGGCCAAATTGTTTTTCAACAAGGCGGTGAAATTGACCAAACACTATGAAGACCTGAAATTTATGCGTCAATGGATAAATCCAAGAGTACTTGGTAAAGTGGTCGACCAATAAAAGATAATAACAACATCCATTCAAAGAGGTCACAGGCAAGGGACCCCAAACATCTCCATAAACATAATGTAAAGGATGCAGCGAGTGTAGATAAGTAGTAGTGAAAGGCAAACCGGTACTTTTATTTGATAAACAAAATCCAGAGTTTGCAGAATGTAAAGCATTACATGGTAAAGAAAATTGCCTAACTTCTAAGCTCTTAATCGCCTCAGATGGGTGTCCTAAGCGATAGTGCCAATTTGTCATATCAGTCTGAATTCCAACATTCGAAGGAGATGTTGCAAGTGGCGAGGGTAAACGTAAATGATAGACTCCATTAGTGCACGCCCCTCTTAGCAGTCTCGCCCCCGTAGCCTGATCCTTTACAAAAATGATAAGGATGAAATTCAAGAATAACATTATTTTGCAAAGAAAACTGATGAACCGATAATAAATTCTTCTTAGAAGAAGGAACACATGAACCGATAATAACATTATTTTGCAAAGAAAACTGATGAACAGAAACATTGAAAGACGATGAGCCAGCATGAGTAATCGACAGACCTGAACCATCTGTAAGAAAAACTTCATCAGTACTATCGCACCCAGAGTGGACTGAGAGGTTCTGAACATCGGAAGTGAGGGTATGAGAGGCGCCAGAATCAACTAGCCATGTGTTGCAATCAGGTTGGCCCATACTAGGCGAGGTGGCAATGTTGGCTAGAGGTTGCTGAAGTTGACGATAAGTCTTAGCACCGTGGCCATATATGCCACAAATCTGGCAATTGATGTTAGGACGGTTCGAACCCTGACGATTGTTAGGGCGAGATTGCTGAGAATTACCGTTTCTATTACCACGATTATTGTAGCGACCACGTTGCTGAGGACCCGACCCTCGACCGCCATGATTTTGACGAGGGGCCTGATATGCGGTGGCATTGACAGTAGCAACTAGGGTTGCGGCCTGAGCCCCAAGCCTCTTAACATAGGTTTCATGGGCAACAAGGCGATCGTGCAACTCCGAGAAGGAGATGAGGTGTCACGTCCATGAATTTGTGCAGCAATATCATGGTACGGGGCACCAAGACTGTTGAGGACGAACAATGTAACATCGTCACCCGAGAGGCGATGATCAATGATAGCAAGTTCATCGATCTTGCTCTTGATTAGTCGAAGAAACTCTGAAACTAATTGAGCCCCAATTGTCATGGTGGAAAGGTATTCTTTCAACTGCATAACCCTGGAACAGGATTTGTTAGCAAACGTGCACTGAAGCGCTTCCCATGCTGCGGCAGAAGTCTTTGCAGAGGAGATGAGGGACGAGAGATCCGTGGACACCGACCCAAAAAGCGCAGACACGAGAAGGGTATCTTGTCGAGTCCAATGAATGAACGCAACAACCGAGTCTGGAGAGTCAGTGCGAGTAGGGCACGAGGTGGAACCATCGACATAACCAAGAAGGTTATAGCTATACAAGAGGTAGTGAACTTGAGCACTCCATAAAAGATAATTTCCCGAGGTTAATTGCAAGGAAAAATGAGTATGTGCACTAATGGGAACGAGTTGATCACCAGAGGTACCTAGTGGTGGGTCAACATCGGCAGTGTAATGGGCAAGCCATTGGCGGCGGAGGACTGCGTCGACTCCGAAGAGAGCAGCGTGATGCCGTTGTTGCTAGAATTTTCGGAAGACATGGGGATCAAATATTCTCTTTAGAGAAATCTCCTTGCTGATACCATATAAAATTTATGAATGAGTGATAATTTTATTAATCACAATGGTGCACTATATATAGTTTTACAATATGGTAAGATAAGTACAACTAATTATAGTAAGATAATTACAAGAAATATTTTAAAATATATAACTAAGAAATATCTAAATATCATCTTCCTCTGGCTACTACAGGTTTAATTATAGTTAAATAATGACTAAGTGATCTGTGTAGTGATCTATATATAAAAGAGTTTTTAAGTAAACTTTTAAAGAGCCCAGTTTCATGTACCTTTTCCATTCCTTCTTGGTCTCCTGTCCTTCAATGTTTTTGTGTTGTTCTCCTGCTCTCCTTGAGCCTCGCCATTTCTCCTCTCTTTTGAGATGCTTAATATACCACTCTCCAACCACTCTCCCCCAGATAAGACGACACACAACATAACTCTAGCTGGGAAATTTCTAACCTCAAAAGCCTCAACCTTGTTGCTGCTAGAGATACCCTCGTCCGTGCTTGGAGTATCACAAACTCCTACGAGATTATTGAGATTGACCACAATTCTCTAGCCTTCGTCTTCTCGGACGACCGAGATGCTCAAAAAATCCTTGACAAGTCTCCTTGGAACTTCAAAGGAAATATGCTCTCTCTTATTGTTTGGAATGAGGACATGGCGTTCCAAGATCTTAATTTCGAAATCATCCCCTTTTGGATTCAGGCTTCCCACATCCCTGCAAAGTTAATGACACCAGAAATGGCAACTCAGATTGCAAACTCTATAGCTCTTTCATCTCCCCTGTATTAGATTCACAAGGCTTGAAGTGGCAAAGAGCTCTTCGATTTAGAGCAACTATTAACATACGAAATCCTCTCAAGGATAAAATAAAGATGAGCATAGCTCCGAATTCCTTTATCCAAGTGTCTTTGGCCTATGAAAGACTCGGGGAGTTTTGCTATTCTTGTGGCCGCTTGAATCATAAGATGGATCATTGTACCTTCTCCCATGATAGAGAATTTAATATTTCTCTAGGCCCCTCTATGCGTGCTTCTCCGCTCAGAAGATCCTCATCTCACGTTATGGGTACAAAACAACAGTCTCCCATCTGCAATCTCGATCCAAACCATCAGTCTCCTAAAAAGCCAAGTGAAAATCCACAGATGAAAGCTAATCCGCTGGAGTCGCCAATCAGAAGCCAACAAAACTTACCGGATCCCTCATACCACCAGTTTCCCGACAATATTCCCACCAACTTGGATTTCTCTGCCAGCTATAATCCGATTCGAAATCCTGGTTCATCTAGGACAACTCAGTCGAATTCCAATCAGTAGCCACCTAACTGCTCTGTGTTTGACGTGGCTCTCTCCAACGGCTCTCTCTCCTCCATCGTGACGGCGGAGTATGGTTGTCCGCTAATCAGGTCAGATTCCCTTCCAAGCCCATCTCGCAAACGAGCCCACCTTTTTCACCCACTCTATTTACTGAAAATATCTAAGCCTAATACATCCAGCCTTTCCAAACAACCCATCTTTTCAAAATCCACTTTGATCATTTCTGCCCACTCCCACAGTTCCCAGGCAAATCAATTCGAGCGCCAAATTTGTAGTACTCTTCTCCAGGAGGAAAACTACAACATCAACTCAAGTGTGATATCTAGTCAAAGCTCTGAAGTTTGTTCTAACTCAACTATCTCCGAGGACACTCAACAAACTCCTCCTACTAACGATCTATTCTATACTCCACGTCGTCGTTTTTTCAGAGCTAGAAGTCCAAATGCATTATCATCCAAATCTTTAACGGTCTGTGTCTACCATCTGCTGCAGGTAAACACCCACCACCTAGTCCAAACTACTCCCAGCCTAAGGGTCGATGGAGTAGAACAATGAAAATCCTATCTTGGAATTGCCGCGGGATGGCAAGTCTCGCGGCGAGAAGAGCACTCACTGCTCTTCTAAAGAAACACTTTCCCCTCATCCTCTTTCTATGTGAAGTTAAAACGTCCCGTGTTACGAACCTCATTTCTCTCCTGCGTGCTCAGTCCCTTTCTAATTATCTGTTCGTTCCTCCTATGGGCAAAGCATGAGGTCTTTGCCTTGCATGGCATCCCAGTATATTGCTCATTATATTGTCAACCTCTAACTCTATTATCTCTGCATTAATCTCGTCATCAGACCACTTGAATAATTGGATTTTGTCTACTTTGTACTGTCACCCCAACTTATGCTCTAAATCTTATTTTTGGCAACAACTATCCACCTTTGCTCGCTCGTACGTTGGCCCATGGTGCATCATCGGAGATTTCAACGACATCACAGTCCCTAGCGAGAAGAGAGGGGGACGACTCTTGCCATCATCATCTGTTTCTTGTCTTTCTAAGGGGCTTATTGAGTGCGCTCTCATTGACTTAGGATTTCGTGGCAACCCCTTCACCTGGAGTAACAAGAGACTTGGATCCTCTAATATTCAAGAAAGGCTTGATAGAGCTGTAGCGAACTCTGAGTGGATTGATATGTTCCAACAAGCTTCTGTGTTGCACAATACAACCCTAAAATTGGACCACAAGCCTCTTGTGTTGGAGACTAATCCGCAATCTGCAGCTGGCCCTAAACCTTTTCGTTTTTGCTCATTTTGGATTGATTTTTCGATGTGTAACCAGGTCATTTCTAATGCTTGGAATTTTCAGGTGTCTATGTCACCCTCTGGTATTTTGGCAGCAAAGAAAGCTAGGGTGAAATCAGACCTCAAGGAGTGGAACCGATCCCAAGTTGGAAGGTTGCAGTCCAGAATTGCTTCTACTATACAAAAAATTGATGGACTCCAAGCAGCGGACCCGAGCGGCGAGAATCTCGCTGCTGAAAACTCTCTTCAAATCGACCTTGATTTTTATCTTAAAGCCGAGGGTGACTTGTGGAGGCAAAAGTCAAGAGTGAAATGGTTAAAATATGGCAATGCAAATACCAGGTTCTTCCATTTGTCAACTGTTTTCCACCGTAATGTTAACCGCATTCATTATATCAAATGTTTTGACGATTCATTGGATTATTCCTGGGAAGGTATTTGTAAAAGATTTGTTAGCTACTTTCGTCTTCTTTACTTCTCGGAGTTGAATGGAAATAATCTCCCCTACTCGGCCAATATTGATAACCTGTTCCCCCCTAGTCTCATCCAAGAGGATAATATTGAGCTTTGCAAAACCCCAGATGAGGTGGAAATTAAAAATGCTCTTTTTTCTATGAACTCCAACTCTTCCCCTGGACCTGATGGCCTTCCTCCACTATTTTATAAACATTTCTGGAATATTGTAGGTTCAGATCTTACAAAGGCAGTGAGTTACTTCTTTTCTCAAAATACTTCCTTAAATCCATTTAATCATACATTTATTGTGCTTATTCCGAAAAATGAAAAGGATGATAAAGTGGAACATTTCAGACCAATTAGCCTCTGTAACGTATTTTTTAAAATCATTTCGACTATTTTGGCCAATCGCTTAAAACCATTTCTCCACACTTTTATTTCGCCGTCGCAATTCGCCTTTGTTCCTAAGAGGTTAATTTCAGAGAATTCTTCTATTTCGCACGAGATCATGCATTTTCTCAACCATAAAAAAGGTGTCAAAGCCTTCATGGCTATCAAAAATGACATAGCGAAAGCGTACGATCATGTGGAGTGGCCCCTTTTGTGCTCTATTCTTACTAATCTTGGCTTCGATCCTATTTTTGTGAACTGGATTTATAATTGTATTTCCTCCCCGTCTTTCTCAGTTCTTGTTAACGGCTCTCCTTTTGGTAATTTTGTTCCCTCTCGTGGTATTCGCCAGGGAGATCCAATCTCTCCGTTCTTATTTATCATCTACTTTGAGATTTTTTCCAGATTACTCTCACGGGAAGAACAAGCAGGCAACCTCAAGGGCATTAAAATCTCTAGAGACGCCCCGTGGATCAGTCACTTGATGTTCACCGATGATCTAATCATTTTTTGTAGGGCTGATCCAAAAGAAGCAGAGTCGGTCAAGAAGTGTATTGATACCTTGAAGAGTTGGTCGGGGCTGAAAGTGAATTTGGAGAAGTCAGTCATTCACTTCAGTCGTAACGCGGGGGTTGAGTTGAAACACCAAATGTGTGAGATTCTAGAATTTAAAGAATGCAAGCACAATATTAATCACCTTGGCATTCCCTTCTGCAAGCTGCCAAAATCAAAAGAAAATTGTAAATCCCTACTGTCCAAATTTTCTGAGAATTTCAGCGGGTGGAAATCTCGCAATTTATCTCAAGCCGGGAAGTTGGTGCTGCTTAAATCAGTCTCTCAAAGTATGCCTATTTATATGATGACGTCGGGTCTTTTTCATGTTGGGGTTTGTGACTCCCTGGATACAAAAATGAGGAACTTTTGGTGGTCATCTACGGCTAATAAGAAAGGCCTTTGTCTTGTGTCCTGGGATCGAATTTGTCAGCCTAAATCATGTGGCGGCACTGGGCTTCGTCGCTCTATGGATATGAACCGAGCGGTGGTTGCAAAATCCGCTTGGCAAATGGCTGCTAAGCCACAATCATCATTGTGGTCTCAGTTGCTAGAAGCTAAGTACCTTCGGGGAATGAATTTCTTGGAGACTCAAAATAAATTTCATGGTTGTTCGCCTCAGTGGCGTAGCATCATTAAGGTCCGTGATACAATTTCTAAAGGTGCATGCTACAGAGTTGCTATTCATTCAAAGATCCGCACATGGGAAGATCCATGGATTCCTTCGATTCCATTATTCATCCCAAATTATGATTCAGTCCCACAAAATCTCATTTTTCACTTTGCCAAGGTCGGATCCCTAATAAATCATGACTCCGCCTCTTGGGATGTGGATAAGCTGCATATTCTCTTTGAGTCTCTCACAGTTTGCGAAATTTGTAAAATTCGTATTATTCCCTCGGTGGAACCCCTACACTTGGTTTGGACTCGCTCTAGGAAAGGAGTCTTTTCAACCAAGAGTGAATACCTCTCGGATCAGTCTCATAGATTTCAATCTCAATCCCTCCTGGTGCCTGCCTTGTCGAAAAAGTGCTGGAATCTTCCTATCCATAATCGGGGTCGCATGTTTCTGTGGCGCCTTCTCAACAATGCCTTACCAACCAGGGATAGGATTAAATATTTGTTTCCAATTGATAATGACACATGCTCCTTTTGTGATGCAGGTACAGAATCTCTTAAGCATCTCTTCATGGAGAGCCACCTTGCGCATCAAATTTGGTTTCAATCTAAATGGAACATTAGGCTATCAGCTTTCCAATCTTATGAATTTTTGGATTGGATCAAAATTATAACTGCCAACAATGGTGCAATCGTCCCTAAGGAGGAGTTTACAGACTTTATTAATTTTGTTGCTATTGCGATGCAAAGTATCTGGGAGAGACGAAACATGACGATTCATGACTCAATGTTGCCTGAAATCCACGTGTTCCTTAAATCTATTTCAAGGCGCGCTGCTGAAAATTCTCTGTCGCATAATGGTGTTAATTCTGTTCCGCAGTTGAAGTTAAATAAATGGGACAGTCCCTCACCTGGTTGGGTCAATATTAAACTGGATGCAGCCTTTAATCCAACTTCAGGTAAGATGGCCATTGCTTTTCTGATCTTCAATAGTGTGGGAAAAATTACGTATGCGGAAACAACGATGGGATGGGAAATGGCTCTTCTGCTGCAGAAGCTTCAACGCTTATTTTGTCTATGAAAACTGCAACTAAATTAAATCTGAAGTTGGCCACTTTTGAAAGCGACTCAGAAGAGGTGATAATGCAAGTTAACATAGCAAACGAACCCTTAAACTGGAGCAGTCGAGCGGATATTTTGGAAGCTAGATTGAGGTGTCACGAGATGGCTTGCTGGGATATCGTGAAGATTTCTCGTGACATCAACATGGATGCTCACAAAACTGCTAAATGGGCAATGGCGAACAACTGGTCGGGTGGGATTGATTTGGAAACACTGTTCGATAAAATCCTCTAAGCAACTTCTTCTTGTTATGTCTTCTATTTGTTGTTATAGCTGCTGTTAGTTGTTATAGCTGCTGTTAGTCCTGTTCCTCTTGTAATCTTGTTCACTGAGTTTGAGTTAATATAGTCTTCTTTTTATCAAAAAAAAAAAAGCATAGAAGTATGCTTCAATTTGTATAGGCCCAATAAAAATGGCCACTCTTCCCTGCCAGTTGGTCACAGTTGACTATCAATAGTTAGAGTAGAACATGACTCAGAACTGTATGCAACAGCAGCACAATATATATACATTTAATTTATACAAAAAAGCATTCTTAACTGGTGAGAACATGGTGAAGCGATATACGCTATATATCATGTTTTTTCACATCACTTATAACAAGTAACTAGCCAGAAAATATGGTTTGGTTCATGAATATATTACATTCAGTCATTCACCTAGAAGAAGTGACATTTGGAAGTGTTGCTAACTTAACATTTAGGTTTCGGCATAAAAAAGCTTGCACTGTCTTTTCGCACTTAGGCGCACAGCGTGCCATGATGCTATTACGGTGCCCCAAATTTGCAAGCTAATCCTAAGTAATCGTTGTTGTTCATTGGATTCCGAAGGAATTATTTCTTTAGGATTGGGAAATTGTTGTGATTCTTCCTGAATAGCCTGGATTCTCCCGTCGAGAGTCATTTTGAAAGTGTTTCCTAAACTCTTCCGACTAAATAGGATAAAGCCTATAAAACAACGAGCTACTATCATTTCTTCATGTCTTTATAATATATAGGACAAAATATTTTTTTTGCCCCTTATTTTTGGTCAATTCAAGTTTTGCACGAGCTTAGTAAATGCCCGTTAGCTCTTTTATTTTTTATAAAAAATGCCCAACGGGCTCCAATTTTGGGATGGGCTAATTTTTGCCTACGTGGCGTATGACTGGGACGCCACTCGGACGCCACATTAGCCCTTTTTTTTCTATTGACTGGACTGGAGCGTGAATTTACCGAAATACCCCCCATCAACATCTTTTTTCCCAACCTAACCCATCACCACCGCCAACTCACCATCACCAAAACCCTAAATCCATACTAACACAACTACCACCAAAAAATCAATCACCACCACAAAATCGGGGAGGGGGGGGGTTAGTGGATATTGAAGGGGGGCGGGGGTAGGGCGGCGCAAAATCAGGGTGTGGTGGTGGGAGGGGGCGCAAAATCGGGGGTGTGGTGGTGGAAGAGGTGCGAAATCGGGTGCGGATGGTTGGGTGGAAGGGGGGGGGGGGGGGGAGGCGGCGGGGGGTGGTAAGAACAATGAAGAACATATATATATTTTTTTTAATAATTCAAATAATTTTTATAAATTGATAGAATATAAAAAGGAACTGGAAAAGATAAAAGAAAAGTTGCATATATATAATACTATATATGTGAATGTTGTTGGTCGTTCAGTTTTCATTGTTCCTAACTTCCTATTTTGCCCCTTTAAAATTTTGAATTTTGCTTCCTATCCAACTTCTACGTGATTTAAAATTATTGAACATGGACTTTTTAGTCTTTCTCGCATTTTTTTGTCCTTGCCTTACTATATTGGTCCATCATTTAATTTTGTTCACTTTTTTTTATTTTACCCTTTACTACGTTCACAAAACATTTTTGTTTTATCTCAACAAAATATAAATGAGCAACAATTAGTCTCTTTCTTATTTATTGGTTTTTGACATTTCCTTTTCGTACACACATTTTTCTCTTTCCTCTTTTCTCTTACCTTTTTCTACTTTCTCTGTTCTTCAATTCCAAAATTTCCACCATCCTCTGTGTGGTTTGATAGCTAAGATTTTATTGTTAAAGTGGAAAGGTCAAGGCGGCGGCGGATCGACAGGCCTCATTGAGCTCGCGTTAGGTTCAAGTTTCTCTTGTCTTTCATCTGTTGCACTAACTCCTGTTTTTTGAGGACTAAGGCAATTTCTTTTTTCTTGACAGATGTTGGGTTGGAGAACTTCAGTGATTCTGGCATCGCATGGGAACTGGGAAAGAATTCTCGAAGAAGAAGTATCGTATGGTATCAAATAGCTTTCATAAGATTGCCTCTTTACGTTATGATTTCCATAATTTTACATATAATCTTGATTTTGTCGTTTTAACGTTCGTACGTATGAGATGGATCGTGAAAATTTGTGTCATAATTTCATCCTTCTCCATTTGCCTGAAGTGTGGCTATTACCGAAAGTGGTTTACCTTTTAAGAAACTCTTTTATTTATATACGGCTGATGGGTGTAATTTAAGATTGACCCAATATAACGTTATTGGGCCGGCCCATAAGCGCATCGAATAGAGAGAATTCGAGGCGCGCATCGAATCAGCAGTGTAGTCCTTCCTTATTGGGCCAACCCAACATCGCATCGAATACGCCTGATTCGATGCGCGTATCGAACAACGATGATTCGATGCGCCTTTCTATATTGGAGTGTGGGTTCCATGGGACGGGTTCTATAAATAGCCCGTCCCCTTGTGTTCAAAGGGGCTTTTAGGATCTGAACCAGCTCAGCACAGTCAGCATCGAATCGACTCCATTCGACACGAGGCATATCGAATTATCCTCAATTCGACACGTTCAGAATATCTTATTCCTATTCGATACGCCTGTACGCATCGAATTCGATATCTACAGGACACTTCGAATTCGATACCTCCAGAGTGACTTTTACCTAGTGATAACTATTCCGCATCGAACTGCCCCTCATTCGACACGACAGCATCGAATTCAGCAAATTCGACACGCCATATTTATTCTGTAATTTAGTTATTTCTATCTAGAAAGCTTGTATTAAGTGTTCCGGACAAAGCTAGTCCGTTAATAATATTGGATAGCATTGTTTAATCTCATTTTGTACTGTATTACTGTGTTCTATTACCGTGACGAAATAAGACCAAAACAACGGCAAAATCTGAATACAAAGTGAGCATATTAAACGAGTTGACGTTCTTAATTTTGTTTGTAGGTGTGTGGCAACAATGGCGCAAAACGGCTGATGAGGAATTTTTAGTTCTACAGACGACATTTGTATGCATTTTTTAAGTGAGTTTTGAGATTAAGGTTTAGGTCCGTTTTCAACGAGGCGATGAAATGGTGTAAATGTTCTACATGCACAATTTTCTCATTCATCTTTTTGCCACTCACAACTGGAAGGTGACATTTTCCAATTTTCTTAAGAAATAAATAATGCTTGAATACGTTAGCTGACTCGTTCAGTCGTTTACTACGCTCGACGGGGAAGTTACTGTTAGCCTTGGTTTTCATGTTTGTTGTTGTGTACGTGTGTACCAATCTTGGAACACAAGGGGGCCGCTGTGCAATATCTTGGATTTGAATAAATACCGCGATGAGAACTTTGGGAATCCAATGATGGTGATGTGTGTTACATATTTTCAACTTTGTTTTTTTTTTTTCTCACTTCTCCAGTTCTTCTTATTGAGGATAAGAGTAATTAAATATATCAGAAATTTTCCTGAACGTAATGGTGCTTCTTTTTGGCTATGAATTTTGTTTTCCCGTAGTTTGCACTGAGGAAGGCGTTGGCGGCTTCATATATTCATAAATAATATACACTTTCATCTGCTTGCTAAAAGATGTATAATATATATTGAGAATAACTAAGCATGACAAAGGATATATAGATATATATATAATTATATATATATATAACTAAAAATCCTCCTATCAAAATATACTTTTTTTTGAACAAATATCAAAATATACTTGTTAGTATGTTAATGTGTATCAGATATGCCATAAGGACAAAGAAGAGGATCCAATAATTTTATCGCGTTTTGAGTTGCAGGCTGCCAAATTAATTTGCCGTATTGATAATTGTAACGGGTGAAGGTTCGTAGTTGGTCCCACGCATTTACCTTTTTCTGTTTTCATTCATTATTTATTGCATATATATCGTGTAAATGATGAAAGTGTTCTAACACGTACTGATTTTGAGTTCATTAAGCCACTACACGTACCAATACGAGAGAGAGAAGTAGTAGACTTTGCTGGAGAAGTCAAAACTAGGGGTACATATAGAGTCCTAGTTTTTGTAATTTAGGAAAATATTTTTTGTATTTTTTTTTTAATTATTTTTTTTCTTCTTGTATTATAAGTTGTACTTATATATACCACCATTGAGTGAAGAATAAAATTATCACTTCATAAATTTTATATGGTATCAGCAGGAAAATATCTCTAAAGAGAATTTCCGATTCCTGATGTCTTCCACTGGAAACTCTACTGACTCGGCTTCGGCTTCGGCCGCCACCTCGTCTGCGGATGCGTCTTCCATGGCGCCGCTCATGTAGTCGTCCACCGCTCCTCTTCAGGTTGCGGGTTCAGGGGTTCAACCCCTCGTTCCACCGTTTGGTCCCGGTTTTTCGCCTCTTGTGCCCATCAATGCACATACTCATCTACCTATGCAGTTAAACTCTGGGAACTACACATCCTGGAATGCACAGGTTTGCCATCTGATTTATGGCTATGGCCTTCTTGGCTATTTGGAAGGTACGACCCCCTGCCTCCTTGCGGTGATTCTCCGGAATCTATTGCTGCGTTTGTCCATTGGACGCGACAAGAAGCTCTCCTCGTATCCGCCCTTTTTGGTTCGCTCTCTTGGGAAGTCATGCAACTTGTCTCCGAAAAGAAGACGTCGGTTGAAATATGGACGTCCTTGCAGAGCACGTATGCTGACCGATCTCGTGCTCGTGTCATGCAATTGAAGGAATCTCTCTCTCAGTTGACCATTGGCTCCAAATCCGTGTCGGAATTCCTCCAACTTGTCAAGTTGAAAGTTGATGAACTTGCCCTAGTTGATCATCGCCTCTCTGATGATGATGTCACTCTATTAGTTTTGAACGGTTTGGGGGCATCCTACCGTGATATTGCGGCTCGGATTCATGCTCGTGATCATCTGCTCTCCTTCTCTGCACTTCATGACAAATTGGTGGCTCACGATATCTATGTCAAGTGCTTGGAGGCTCAATCTGCATCCCCTGTGGCTTCGGCCAATGCTGCCTCGTATCACCACAACTCGGGTCAACGTGGTGGTCCTAACTCTAGCCGCCACAACAATTCACGGGGTGGTTCCAATCGCTAATACCGCGGTAACTCTTCCAACCGTGGTAGCAACCAAAACAATCAGGGGAATCGGAACAACGACAACAACAACAACCGTTCGAATTCTAATGGTCGTCCTGACATCACGTGTCAAATTTGTGGGATCTATAGTCACGGGGCTCGTACTTGTCGTCGTCTTCAGCAACCTCTTGCTAACCTGGCTTTGACTCCGAACTCTCCTTCTCAAGACACAAATTGGCTTGTTGACTCAAGGGTCTCACATCATCTCACCTCGTATCTTCAAAATCTAATTGTTCATTCCGAGTATGAAGGGACGGATGAGGTTACGATTCCTAATGGTTCAGGTTTTCCTATTACTCACGTTGGTTCCGCTTCTATTACAAAATCTGGACGTAAATTCCTTCTCACTCTCGTTTTATGCGTTCCGTCATCTCAACGGAATCTATTATCGGTGCATTAATTTTGTCTTGCTAACAATCTCATGCTTGAATTTCATCCTTGGTATTTCTTTGTTAAGGATCGAACAACGGGGGTGATACTCATGCGCGGGGAATGCAGTAATGGAATTTACCACTTGGACGTGCGGTCGCGGTTTGCTTCGAGTCCTTTGACGTGTGTTGGAATTCGCACCAATAGAAACAATTGGCATAGTCGTTTAGGTCAACCATCTTCGGATATTAGTTCCTTTTTGTTTAGCAAGTTTAAATTACCTTGTACTTCAAAGGATGCTACTTTTTGTCGTTTTTGCTTATTAAATAAGAGTACGCAATTGCCATTTAGTGCTACATCTCTTGTCTCTACTTCGCCGTTATAGTTTGTTTATGGTGATGTTTGGGGTCCCTCGTCGGTTCCCTCTTTGGATGGTTGTCGTTATTACTTGTTGTTGGTTGACCATTTTTCAAAGTATTGTTGGTTCTATCCCTTGTCTCACAAGTCGCAAGTTGCTATGGTATTTCGTCAGTTTCACACGTTTGCTGAGAAACAATTTGGGTTCTCCATTAAGAACTTTTATTCAGATAATGGGGGTGAATTCATTGCACTCCGTTCTTACTTCTTGGATTGTGGTATCCGTTGGCTTACCACTGCTCCTCATACTCCGCAACAAAATGGCATTGTTGAACGGCGTCATCGTCATGTTGTCACACTTGGGCGCATTCTTTTACAGCAATCAGGCCTTCCATCTTCGTTTTGGGACTCGGCCTTTTCTACTGTAGTTTATCTTTCTGATCGGCTACCTACAATGGTTCTTCACCGCAAGAGTCCTTTCGAGGTCTTGTTTGGTCGTTCTCCCAACTACCTTAAGCTACGCACGTTTGGGTGTTTGTGTTTCCCGTGGATCCGTCCTTATTTTCCGGGTAAACTCACGCCTCCTTCTTGCGCATGTATATTTTTGGGCTACAGTGTGTCTCAGAGTGCTTATCGTTGTCTCGACATTGAAACATCTCGGGTTTATGTGTCTCGCAACGTTCATTTTGTGGAGACGGAATTTTTGGGGTTTGCAACCTGTTGCCCTAGCCCCCGTCCGCCGCCACCTAGGCCCTTTGGGCCGCTTCTCATTATACCCCATGGACCCAGCCCATCTCCTATTAGGTCTGATCCCACGGGTCATGGGGCCCATCAGACGGTCAGCGGTCAGGGTTTGACTCCAATGGCACGGGTTTCTACACCTTCTATTCCCAATGTTGGGTTGCTGTCGGGGCAACATTGCAATTAGACCCCTGTAGCACCAGTTTCTGCGCCTTTCGTTCCCAATGTTGGGGTGATGTTGAGGCAACATTTCATCAAGTACTTACTGAACACATGCATAACGACACCTGTCCCTAGCAAAATCTATATAAAGGGAGGTGATCGATTGAAGAAAGATAGCTTCGGACGGATACATACAATCATATACACAAAATTGAGGAGTGAAGTTCAGTGAATAAAGGAAAGAATATTCTCGCATCGTTATCTTCTATAAAATCATCATTTTTTGAATCACAGGTAGGGCGTTCCGACCCCAAATAAACTCGTTAAATAGGTAATAATATCCAACCTGTTAACAAAATGGCGCCGTATGTGGGAACGCCATAATATCTACCCTCGAGAGTGTTCAACAAACGTTGGTTACGATGGATGACCTATTCGAAAGCGAAAGTCTTCAAACTCGCCATAGCGACTCGGAGGAAACTTTGTCGAACTACCAATCAGGTACTAGAGATTTTATTAATATTCCCCTCCCTGTCAATGAAAGACTTGCAGATGCTACTGCCATATGAGCGCAACAAAGAGGAAGAAACTTCAGGAACTGGTCCTCTGTCTCTCCCGGACGTGAAAATCTCCCTTTGGAAGAGGGTACACCCTATGCGGCATGGAGCCCTACTTCCGTCCCCTGGCGCCACGAACCCCCTCAAGAATCACAAAAGTACGTTAGTTACGAAAGACTCCCGAGGAGGGTCCAAGGAAGAGAACTCTCCCGCCCCTCGAAATATCATGGAGATAGTTATCATACCTTATGGGGAGTGATGGATGGCCTGCGCAAAGAATTAAGTGATATTAAGAAAACCATGGCCCCTAAAGAAGATCCCACGTTCAAAACTTCCCCTTTTTCTCCTGAAATCGCCTTAGCTTCTGTCCCTTCGAGGATACGGCCTGTTAATGGTCTTTTATACACGGGGGAAGCCGATGGAAAGGATCCACAAGACCATATCCATCAGTATCTAGTCGGAATGGATCTATCTTCTGCTCTGGATCATGTCTTATGCCGAGTGTTTCTTGTCACCCTCGAAGGGCGAGCTCAAGCTTGGTTTACTCACCTTCCTCCTAACTCCGTGACAAGTTTTGACCGATTAGCTCATCTATTTGTACGACAATTTACTTGCAATCGACGATATCCCAAATCCGCTACTCATCTCTTCACGGTCAAATAGCAGAAAGATGAGCCCCTACAAGGGTATATAAAATGTTTCACGGATGAGGCTTTGGATGTGCCTAACGTCAGCCCAACCATCCTGGCCGACATATTAACTCAGGGGCTTCGGACGTGAGATTTTTTCCGATATCTCATGGGAAATCGTGTCACGAACATGAATGAACGCATGCAAAAGGCGGAAGTCTACATCTTAATGGAAGAAGCGGGAGGTACGAAGAAGCGCATGGAACAAGACGACAATGAGCACTTAGAGCGCGCCGAGAGGGAAGCAAAAGCTAAGGAAAAGAGCAAAGAAGGAAAACCCAACCAGCGTAGAGACGAAGGCGGTATAGTCGAAAAATTCCTTCGACCCGTACCGCTACCTCCGATGACTATTGCTCCTCCGGAGGTACTCAATGTAATGAGAGGCAACAACGAGTTGCATTGGACCCTACCAGCCAAATTCCCTAATCGAGACAAGAACACGGGTAAGTATTGTAAATATCATAAAACCTATGGGCACACCATCGAAGAATGCACTACCCTTAGTAGAGAAGTGCTTCGCCTTCTAGAAGCGGGATACTTGAAGAATTACCTTAAAGAAAATAACCCTGAAGAACCCAAAGCTAATGTATGGAAGAGGTCATGAAGGGAGCAAGAAGAAGTAACTTCTAACCGCCGGTCATGAGGGAGGACCACAGAACATCGCCGGTCTCGGGAGAGAACCTTGGAGCGTAGGCGACCCCGAGAATGGATAGAGGAACGTCAACGGAACTTACGAGAGAGGACAATGGGACATAGGAATTTACCCCCTCCACCCGAATTGTACAAAGATAACGCCCCATCGGGACGAACAATCAACATAATCGAGGGAGGAGATAACTCCATAGTGCCCCCAAGGCAAGAAGAAGAAATACATAAAAGAAGCCAGGCGAACAGAGCAAGGACCCCTCGTGTGCTCCATTCAAGGAACACGGTTACCCAACATTACTTTCGGGTCCGAAGACTTGAAGGGTATAATTTATCCCCACGAAGACCCCTTAGTAATCATGGTCGTTATCCACGGATTCGCAATCCAACGGATCCTCATTGACACGGGCAGCTCTGTGGATGTCCTATTCCTTCCTACTTACCTGGCCATGGGATTGAAAAAAGAACAACTGGAAATAGCGGACGTTCCCTTAGTCGGTTTCTCAGGAGAAGCCTGCCGCACCCTCAGAACAGTGATCCTTCCAATGTCATGGGGAGAGGGAGCCATTCGAAGAACGGAACCTATCAAATTTTGGGTGGTGAAGGCCTCGTCACGAACATACAACGCTATATGCGGAAGACCATCCATCCGAGCTTTCGAAGCGATCCCCTCTACCCTACATCTTAAGGTAAAATTTCCCACCCCTTCAGGTATCAGAGAAGTCCAAGGAAGCCAATCTAAGGCCAGAGAATGCCGCATGAACGCTATTCCCTGGGAAGGGGATGAATCTGCCCTTGGCAGCAATAAAAAGTGTAAAGCGGAAGAGATTTGGGTTCAACCTGTAGAAGAATTAAAGATAGTAGAATTAGTGGAAGGACATCCTGAAAAGGTGATTAAGATGGGCACCAACATGGAACCCGCAGTAGAAGCCCAACTGACCTCTGCTCTCCAACAATTTCATCACCTCTTCGCATGGGAAGGAGGGCCGCCCGGGCGAATCAGTGACAAGGTATGTCAACACTTTGTTAATGTAAAACCTGGGGTTAAACCTATCCAACAAAAAAAGAGAAAGATGGGACCCGAGCGTAATAAAATCATTCGCTCGGAAATACAATGCCTTCTCAGCTTGAAACAAATTCGAGAGGTCATCTATCTCGAATGGTTAGCTAATGTTGTGCTAGTTCCTAAGCACGGAGGGAGATGACGGATGTGTGTTGACTTTACCGATCTCAACGGAGCCTGCCCGAAAGATTGTTATCTCTTGCCCAGTATAGATCAACTAGTCGACTCCACTACTAGATGTGCACTATTGTCAACCCTAGACGGAGACCACGGGTACAATCAAATCTCGATGGCGGCAGCGGACCAGGACAAGACTAGCTTCATGACTAACGCATGCACATTCTGCTATTTGGTAATGCCCTTCGGACTTAAAAACGCTGGAGCCACTTACCAAAGGCTGGTAAGTCTTATGTTCTCAGGACTTATCGAAAAGTCGGTAGAAGTCTACGTGGATGATACGGTGGTTAAAAGTAACACTGCCGAAGAGCACCCCGAGGACCTACGGAAGGCATTGATCGTTATGGATAATTTCGGAATGAAGGTTAACCCTAGAAAGTGCTCCTTTGGCATCCGATGAGGGAAATTTTTAGGATTCATGGTCACAGATAAGGGAATAGAAATAAATCCCGAGAAGGGGGAAGCTATTGTGGGACTACCCACCCCGAAGACTGTCAAAGACGTTCAAAAATTAACAGGCAGAATGGCCTCCTTGAGCCGATTCGTTTCTAAATCAGTAGAAAAAGGACTGCCCTTTTTCAAAATACTTCGAAATGTAAAAGAATTCCAATGGACCTCCCAGTGCGAAGAAGCCCTCGAAGAATTGAAAAGGTATATGCTGAAGCCTCCCTTGTTGGTAAAACCTTTACCTCAAGAAGAACTCTTCCTTTATCTATCGGTTGGATAAGAGGCCATCAATGTTGTATTAGGTAAAGATGAGGATAAAGAGCATCGTCTGGTGTACTACGTCATCAAAACTCTCCTCGGAGCGGAAATCAGGTATACCCTGATTGAAAAACTTGTCCTAACTTTGGTTACCACAACGCGTAAGCTACGCCCCTATTTCCTCTCCCACCCGATCGTTGTGTTAACAAAACACCCTCTAAGGGCGATTCTTAATAAGCCCGAGTCATCGGGAAGGCTGATAAATGGGCGATAGAACTTACTGAGTATGATATCTCCTACGCCCCGAGACCTTCCATCAAAGCACAAGTCCTGGCAGACTTTGTAATGGAATTGACAGGCATCGGGTCCGAGGAGAAGGAGCCCCTATGGCATGCCTATGTTGACGGATCCTCTAAAAGCACACATGGAGGAGCAGGAATAGTATTCGTAAACCAAAAGGTAGAAGAGGAGTGACTCCACTTCACGGTCAGGATTGACTACCCCATTTCCAACAACAAAGTTGAGTATGAATCCCTTCTAATTGGAATGAGACTCGCTCGGGAAGGTGGAATGAGAAGAGTGCTCGTTCATAGTGACTCTCAGCTAATTGTTCAACAAGTTAATGGCTCGTACGAAGCCAAAGATGAAAGAATTCAGGACTACCTCCGGGTAGTCCATCAAAGACAAGAATGGTTCGATGAGTGCAAAGTTACCCAAATTCCCCGAGGAGAAAACCGGGAAGCAGATGCCTTATCTAGAATGGCCAGTCAAATGGCTGCTGTCCATACCCAAATGATCTCTCTACTCCAGATCAACGAGTCCGAAAAGACCGAATGTAATGAAGTGAATGCCACTATGGATCCTCCGTCCAGTTGGGTGACCCCAATTAAGACCTACTTGCAAGATCCGGAGAAATACTTCGCGGACAGGGCCATACGACGAACAATGTATAAGAAGACCATCCGATATTTCCTCAAGGATGGGATACTATTTCGAAGGACATATTTCTGCCCCACTCTCGATGCCTTAATGAGGAAGAGGCTCAACTGGCCCTAGCAGAAACTCACGAGGGAACATGCGGAAGTCACACCGGCGGCGAAAGCATGGTCGGGCGCCTGATGCGGCAAGGTTATTACTGGCCTACAATGGCAAAAGATAGCAAAAACTATGCTGAAAGATGTAAACCATGCTAAGCTTACGCCCCTCGGGTCCATCAGCCCGCAGCCCCGTGGGAACCCCATGTGACCCCTTGGCCATTCTCCAAGTGGGGCATAGACATAGTGGGCCCACTTATCTCCGACGCTGGCCAAAAGAAATTCCTACTCGTGGCAGTTGACTACTTCGCTAAGTGGGTAGAAGCGGAACCCTTAGCTCGGATCATTGCGGGCGCCGTCATCAACTTCCTATGGAGAAACATTATGTGCCATTTCGGCGTCCCTCGGAACCTGGTAAGTGATAATGGCCTACAGTTCACGAACCAAGAGTTAGAAAAGTGATGCGACAACTGGGAAATCAAACACCGCTTTACCTCGGTGGGATATCCCCAAGCAAATGGACAGGTAGAAAGGACAAATCGAACCCTCTTGAAGAACATGAAGGCTCGACTCGATTGGCACAAGGCCAAGTGGGTTGAAGAAATACCTGGCATACTATGGGCCTATCGGACCATGCAGAGTACTGCTATGGGCAAAACTCCTTTCAGCCAGGCCTACAGTTGGGAAGCAGTTCTGCCCTCGGAGGTCACCATAGAAAGCTGGCGAGTACGAGAATACGAGGAGGTAACCAACAGCTCCAACTTAGCCTTAGCCCTTGATCTACTTGAAGAGAAGAGGACCCGAGTAGCTATCCAGATGGAAGAATGCAAAGCCCGGATGTCACGCTACTACAGCGCTAAGGTAAAACCCCGAACCTTTCAAGTTGGAGATTTAGTGATGAAGCGGATTGGAGCTTCCCAGAACGTAGGCAAGCTTGATCCCCAATGGGAAGGACCATACAAGATAGCAGGAATTGTGGGACCCGCAGCCTATCTTCTCGCCAACGCTGAAGGCGCAGTACTTCGTAACACCTGGAACTCAATTAATCTTAAGAAGTACTATGCTTAATGTAATGCAAGAGTTATACATGAATAAAAAATTGTTTCTATATATAGAAGGCTCCGATACAAAGATCAAAAGAAAAAGATTGCAAAACAAAACGATGACTCTACAAGAATATCATCACAGCAATTTGACCCCGATGAGCCATCTAATACAAACAACTACAACAAAGCATATAGTACTAATAGCGAATCCTCACCCCAAAGAGATGTTGGATCACCTCCGGTACAAAGAGATCAATGTTATCCCTGCCTACACTAAGCATCCTCAATTGGACGCTTTCCTTCCCGGACAAGACGACGACGATGTTCCTCGGATATGGAAACCGGATCACCTATCGGAACTACCGAATCCTCAAAGGCACCAGAAGAATCTTCCGCAAAGACCCTACGGATGTCAAGTTCTGGAATAGCCAAACCCGAGGGAAACCCTGGCAAAGCCTGAACCGCATCTCGGCACAACCGATAGCCTATACAGACCAGATGATGCATCTCTCCCTGAAGGGATTCACGAGGGCTAGATGGACCCACTATTTCCAACACTGCTTGAACTTGAGCCATTACTAGGGCCACCTCGTGGGTACGAGTAGTCTCCAGTAGCCGCTGATTGGCCACATCTCTCTCCCTCGTGACACACAACAATCGCTCGTCGGAAAACCGAATCTGGTCCTTCAAGGCTTCCACACTCCTCTCTAAACCCAGAACCCGGGCCTTTTCAAGCACCAACTGGCGCTCCAGCTCCTAAGATTTGTTCCTCTTGGATTACAATATTTCTTCGGGAACATCTCTAGCGGCCTCCCTCTCAGCGGTCAAATGAGCTATCTCCTCGTGAGCCTTAAACAAACACTTCTCCAGCTCGTCCCGACGGCGATAGACCAAATCGGGGTCAGAAGAGGAATCTCCTCGGGATCCAATGGCATTCAGAATCATATAAAGCTGCATGAAGACAAATCATTACCACCCAAATGGTAAAGAATGTTAGTATTAGATAGAACGAATAAAAACTGTTGTACCTCGCACAAATCCTGAAGGCTTGATTGAGGGAAAATCTTCATTAGCTCACAATCTAGTGCATTTAAAAGGCCACTCAAAAAATTCCGGCAAAAATCTGTAACCAAAGGGGAAGTAGGAACGGAACCATGCTCTCCGAGTGATGGCGCCCCTGCGAGGAGAGGATTTCCTTCCAGCGCTGGGTGAGCAACACGATTTGGACCCCCCCTAAGGTTTGAGATCCGTCCGGGATAAAAGGGGAAAGATCCTCTTCTACCATGTTAATAACACCAACCTCTAACGAAGGAGAAGGACGCAGTATCCGCTGAGGGATTGGAAACTCCATTCGGAGAAGAGTGGAGATTGGATCTTCCCTAATAGCAGGAGCTCGAATGTTCACTAGGGGGCTGCGATAGGCAAAGCCCTCTGATTCCCTCTCCCCGAGGAAGGATTCGTCACCTCTTCAAAACTTTGCTGATCAGAATCACCATCTTCCGATAAAATGTAATCATCATATGATGTTTGTATCAAAAAAGCTTTGTCAAAAGGTTCAACCGCAAATGCAGCCATCTCCGAACCTGTCATAAAGAAGAACATATTAGAGGCCCGAAGAGGATAAAAGCATTATGGATGATAAAGACCCGTGGAAGAACTTACGAAAATAAAAATTATGGCAAAGCGGCTGAACAGGGAGACTGAACGCCTCTACCCCTTGTTGAAGCCGCGCCAAGATCATGGATTTGGGGAATTCTAACAAACCACTCACGTCGTAAGATCCCGATAACAACCTGGAGCGAGACAGTATAGCCACCTCCCGCCAGAAGTGGGGGTAACATACCCTAAACCCCATCGGAGAGGTACTCCCCATAAATTAGCCGATTGGCCCTTTGGACAAACAAAAAAGAACCTCCGCCTCCAATCCCCTCTATGAGAGCAAGGGTTGAATACACGAGTGAAGGCTCTAATGTTTTCCCGATAGACCAGGCTAAAGAAAGGAGGACCACCCGGACAGGGGCGTAAGGAGAAAATATCCCTCACCCGATGAGGAGTCAAAGGGAGATTCAAGAGCTCACAACAAAGAATATACCCCACCAAGTGACGGTAGGAGTTCGGCATTAGCTGGCTAGGGCATAACTACCAATAGCTGAAGAGAGTTTGCAAACAAGGGGTGGAAAAACACCCGTAGCCCATAACGTACCTAATCACAATACACCGTTAGATAGCCCGAGGGGGGATCATAAGACCTCTGATCGTAGAATGGTACAAGTACATCGTACTTATTGTAATCCATGTTATACTCGGCAAGGAGAGTCATAATGGACCCCTCGTGTTCATTGCTCGCGGCAGTCCCGACACGACCCCGCCCTATTAACTTAGAAGGACTCAAAGGAAGCATTTCAAAGACCGAAGATTGATCCGCAAGAGTGTAAGACCCCCGACCCATGAATACTTCTCAGATGCGATTCATCCTAAGGGAGCTTGTATGAGAAGACCTTACTGCTGCTCCTCTCGAAGAACTACCCAAAATGGTAGCTATGTCATCCTCTAGACTGT
This sequence comes from Linaria vulgaris, assembly GCA_948329865.1. Lineage (NCBI taxonomy): Eukaryota > Viridiplantae > Streptophyta > Magnoliopsida > Lamiales > Plantaginaceae > Linaria > Linaria vulgaris. Next base: position 83,686,036 of record OX415249.1, on the reverse strand, counting down.
CTCTCCGAGAGTAAAAGCTATCCGAAGAAGCATGGCGCATCCCTAGCGATAGTGAAGGGGTCCGGACTGAATTCCGAGTAGAACTATGAGATGAGACGGATCCTCCTTGCCTATAATGTGGGGGCATCATCTCCTCAATTTTCGGTTGTTGTCTGGAGGTCTCCTGTTGAGCAAATTGAACCGCCGCATCAATTTTGGCTTGCACCGCCTCGGGAGAGAGGAACGTTACCAGCTTCCCCTCGGCCAACTCAGCCCTATCAGTGACCTGACCCAGCAACTCCTAAAGTCCCTTCTCCCTCGCCAAACCCTCAGCTTTCTCCTTCTCGAGAGCAGCGATCTGAGCCTTAAGAATCCCTTCGGACTATTTGTTCTCCTTCTCTAAAAGGGCCACCCTAGCCTTGGCAGCCTTCTCGGATGTTTCCATCTGCTTACGTTCAGATTCCGCCCTCTCTAGTCTGAAGTTCAAGCCCTCGTTCGTCTTTAGAGCCTCTTGCAGAGTATAGTCGAGAGCCGAGATTTTTGTGTGGAGTACATCCTCCCTTGTTTGGCTCTCCTTATCCATGGACATGAGAGGCGCCAATTGCTCTCGGAGTGCCTTCACCTCCTTCACATCCTTTAACCCGCGCTGCTCAATGGCGTTGACTGCCTCCTGAGTCTTTCCTATCTACAGAAAGAGAAGCAAAAGAAAGAATTGTTAAGAATAGAACATATAACACAAAGAAGCATATGCAAATAAAAGAAAGGGAAGCTTGAAGCTTACCATGAGCCCCATCCAGTTAAGGCTGGTATATAGAAACTAGAACCCCTCGGCAGGTACAAAATTGGAGGAAGCAAAGAACTGGAGGATCTCCTGATAAGCATCCCCCACGGTCCAAGACGAAGGATGCCCATCTGGTCCACGAGGAGGCACATGCGTTTGAAAAGTATGCCCCCTCGGAGATAGGGTAACCGGAACGTGATCCCTTGGAGGAGTAGTCTCTGGAATTGGCGTCATCACATCCGAATCGGTAAACATCGCTCGAGGACCTCCAACAGCTGTAGATGTGCCCGCATCCCCCACCAGTGAGCTCAAAAGCTCAACCTTAATCTCCATGTCTTCAGACGAGGGATCAAACTCCCCTTGGATATCCTCGGAGTCCCCTAATGAAGCCTCCGGACCGGGAACATGAAATTGTGCCAAAAAATATTCCTCTACAAGAGATAACATACATGTATAAGAAGAGAGAATGAAACTAGAAAAGTTATCATACAAAGAATACAAGACAGAGGGGAATTACCGAAGAAAGCAGACTCTTCAACCATTGGAGCCTTTCCCTTATCTACAACGCCTGCACCAGAAAAAAGAGCATCAGTATATGAGCAAAACTCCTCAGAAAGTTCAGAAAATCTTACTAAGGATTAGCAAAAACGTACCAAGGGGAGCAGGCTCAGGCACTACCTTCTCCGAGAACATCGGAACTATCGGAGACATGGGCTCAACTCCACGAGAAGAGTCGGGGGACGGATCCCTAGAAGATATGATCACTACCTCAGCAGTGTCCCAGGCAGAACTTTCCCCGCCAGTCCTCGTAGAGATACCTTCTTCAGAAACCCTTGGAGAACTTTCCGTGTCGGACCCGGAGACCGGTACCAGAGCGAAACTCGAGTAAGGGCCCACCTGGCGTAGTGGAACAACGTTCTGAATCACCCCCGCAGCATCTATGAACAAACGGGTGTGATCCTCGTGAGTTCCTCCTGCCTTTGGACCAATGTGCTCGCCCTCAGGAGCATTAACCTCCTCTTCATCATGATCACCCTCCTCTGGAACGTCAGAAACACCACTCAAAACGGGGTCCACGGGACCCGATTGCAAAAAATAATTCGCTAAAACAGCCCCTGCACCATCCGAGAACCACCAAACAATTATAATTTACTCCTATGTCAGAAAGAAAGGGAACGAAGATGAAAACAAGATACTTACTGAACAAAATTAGGGTCTCGGAAGAAAGGGGCAGTGGCTTCCTGACCGCATCGTCAGTGAATATCACGCGATAAAGCCCGAATGTCTCGAACAGCATCAGAAAATCATCCAACTCCATCAGAAGTTGTTGTGAAATCACTGGGGACAGAACTATATCCTGATCCAAGGTGTGCACATGGGACGCCCCTTCTCTCCAGTCGAATGGCATATCCCATACGCCTTGTGAGGGCTGCACGAAGAAGTACATGTTCTTCCAGACAGTATGAGAGGTAATAGACCCATCCAAAATCCTCTTCGTGGAATTTTTGGTGTTGTCCCAATGGCGGACGTGGTAAAACGGATACCCCCTGGTGAAATTACCACATCAAAAATAGAAAAGAAATGATCCACCCCGCACTCCAACCCATTTACTTGGCACCAGAAGACGTAAATGCAGAGGGCGGCAAATCCATTTGGAACCATTTAACTCGGACTGATGTTACATGCCTTGAACACTTCACAGAAGAAGGGCGGCATAAATGAGCGCCACCCATACCGCACCTGAGCAAAGTAAACCGTTAGCATCCCCGGAGGTGGATAGCACGCCCTCTGATCCTTCGTGGGAATTTGAAACACCATATTCTTCTAGAAGGCTCCAGTGGAGGTGAACAAATCCAGCACCTGCTCACGAGTGGCAACACTCGTGATTTTTTCAATCTTGGCAAAATCACAAGCAGCAGCGGCCTTCTTCAATTTGGCAACCCTAGCTTTTTTGGAAGAGGCAGCGCCGCCCTTCCGTTTACGAGTGATTACTCCCGTCGGAACACCCCCCATCCCCGCCAGAGAGTCGACGGCAGCAGTAACTCCAAAAACAGTGGAAGCAGCGGATAGGTGTTAGTAGAGGAAGCCATTTGAACGATTATTAAGAGAAGGTGTTTATACGAAAAGAAGAAAGAAAAGAAGAGTGCGTGAGTTTACTGGAAAACTGAATTACAGAAGAAGAAGAATAAGAGGAAGAGGCTTTTTTGCTTTGAAGAAGATTGTCGCAAGAGTGAATTGTGAAAGTGAGGAGAGGAGTGAAAAGTCCTCCTATTTATAGATGGAGGAGACAACGGTCATGAAACATGGAGCATATTTAAACCTCCACGTATCCACCGCATCTGCCCACCACGCCGTTACAAATCTGACCGTTACCAACGGTCAGACGTTTTGAACTTTGAAGCTGGTCAACGGCAACCTACAACCTGCGCCCCGAGATCTCTGTGTGCTTAAAGACAGTACCCTTAAGGGTAATCAGGTAAAATCCCTACGGTCCACTTTTTCTATATATATAAACATATGTATATACTCCCTCGGAAAAATACCAAAAAAAAAAAAAAGTATATCGAAAACCAAGACTCGGACTAACCCCTCACTTCACTGAGGACGATGAATAAAATTTTCCTCGCCTCTATGAAGGCGATCGAAATTTGGGGGGGCTAGTATTAACAATAAAAAATAAATATGAGACCAAAATAACGTATTATTCCTAAATATAGGAAATAATACACGGACAATACTATTATCACGAGTACTTCCGATGAGATGTACCAACTCCTAATAAGGAGGCCCCTCGGATGTTATCAAAACCTATCAGTCACTGACCTAAAACGGAACGAAGGAACATCCGAGGAGATACTTAAGCGTCCCTTAGAAAGTCAACGATGAATAAAAAATAGATATCGACGCGACATCGAAAAAAGAGCAAACTCGATGGATCCGCGCGACTTCGATATCCATCAATGCGCCAAGAGGGACCACAACGGACCCCGAGTCTCATAATCTTGCGAGAATACTTCCTTGCTGAACAATCCTCCACGTAAATTTTCCCTCGGAACGTCACTCCGAAGACCAAATTCAATGACAGAGCCATATCTAACCACAAGAAACGTTAGAAGACATTCTACGAAGACTTGGACACTAAAATACTACTTCCCGAAGGCCAAATCAAGCCCTCGGAGATCAAATCAAGCCTTTGGAGATCAAGTCAAAGCTCCAAATATCAAATCAGACCCCTCGAAAACCATGTCCGACCTACGAAACCCAAGACCAAGATGGAAATGCCCCTCGAAGAGCACATACAGAAGTCCCTACACCCGGATAAACCTCTACCGAAGCAACAACACCACCCGAAAAAGATCCTAAACCGGTCTATCAGATCGTCACCAATTATAAGGCTCCTCGTGAAGCTAATATCTCGAAGAAACAACCCCTCGGAGACCCTCGGAGACCTTGGAAGAGGCAAAGATTAGCTTAGTCAGCATCTATTAGACTTAAGATATACCTTATCTTATCTTTTTACACATGTACTTATATTACGACACATGTACTTACTAAACACATGCATAACGACACTTGTCCCTAGCAAAATCTATATAAAGGGAGGTGATCGATTGAAGAAAGATAACTTCGGACGGATACATACAATCATATACACAAAATTGAGGAGTGAAGTTCAGTGAATAAAGGAAAGAATATTCTCGCATCGTTATCTTCTATAAAATCATCGTTTTTCGAATCATGGGTAGGGCGTTCTGACCCTAAATAAACTCGTTAAATAGGTAATAATATCCAACCTGTTAACACTTTTCTTCATGGAAAGCTTGATGAGGCTGTGTTTATGTCACAACCCCAGGGTTTCGTTGACCCATCTTTCCCTCATCATATTTGTCATCTCAAAAAGTCTTTGTATGGTTTGAAGCAAGCTCCTCGCGCTTGGTTTCTTGCTTTTTCTGTTGAGTTATGTGCTGTTGGGTTTAGTCAGTCCAAGTCTGATTCCTCCTTTTTTATTTACTCCAAGGGTCATGATGTCATTTACCTCCTTGTTTACGTGGACGATATTATCGTGACAGGCAGCAACGACATGCTTATCTCGCGTATTGTTCGTGGTCTTGGTAGTAAGTTTGCGGTTAAAGATTTGGGACATCTCTCCTACTTTCTTGGTGTTGAGGTTTTCACTTGCAAAGAGGGCCTCTTTCTTTCGCAACATAAATACATGTGTGATATTCTTGCTCGACACAAGATGGATGGTGCTAAACCTTTAGCTACTCCCATGGCGTCAACCTCAATGGTCTCGACTTCCACATCCTTGACCGATGCTACGGAGTACAGGTGTGTTATTGGCACCTTGCAATCTCTTACTTTAACTCGTCCTGACATTGCCTTCTCGGTCAATAGGTTGGTGCAACGGATGTCTGCTCCCACTACGTTACCTAAAGGGTACGCTCTCTCATGGACTGCTCATTCGCCGTGCCTCATGCCCTTGTCTTCTTGCTTACTCTGATGCGGATTGGGCAGGTGATCCGAGTACTGCTGCGTCTACTTCGGCCTACATTATATTTTTTTTGTGGCAATCCCATCTCTTGGTCTTCTCGTCGCCAACGTGCTATTTCTCGGTCTTCTACTGAATCCGAATATAGGGCCTTGGCAAATGTAGCTACTGAAGTTCGTTGGTTGCAGCATTTGTTTCGTGAGCTAGGTGTCTCTCTTCCTTCTCCCCTGCGTGTTCTTTGTGACAACTTAGGGGCGATCCGTACATCCCTTCATCCCATTTTGCATTCTCGAATGAAGCATATCTAATGCAGTCGAGAAAGTGTTGGAGTTTATGGTGAAACGGGATCATCCCAAGAGTGGCTGATTTTGGCTCGGTCCGTTTTGATGTGCGAATAGTCAAATTTTATCCGAAACGGGCCAAGGAACCATAGTAATCATCCAAAGATCATTAAGGGAGCGGATTTTAGCCAAATTCCTTCGTTTAGGCCTCGAAGAGGCCGTTTTTAGTAATTTTCGTTTCAGTTATATCTTTATTTCTAGAACTCGAAATTGCATTCCGTTTGTTGGAGCGTGTTCCTTATGAGTAGCACTTTTAGTTTATGCTTTTATTTCGATTTTTTCTTTTTTTGGAAAAAAGGTTATTTCCTATTTTTAGTTATGCTTTTAGGGTATATATTCTATGCAAACCCTAAGAAGACACTCAGTTGATTATTAAATAAATTTCTTGAGAGTTTCTCTCTTTTGCATCAATTTCTTGGTATTCTTCGTGAATCAACATGCTTTTGATTTTTGTGTGTCATTCCTATCTTTCCTATAAGCTTTCGCTACGTCAGTTGGCATCAGTCCCAGGTTCGTTCCTTTACTATGCCGCCCAGAAAACGTCACAAAGAAGATAGACGTGAGGAATTCACACAGTTACGTCAGCAACTTGAATTGTTGACTCAACATATGGCAGCCATGGTTGCACAACAACAGGCTGCTCCAGCACCAAGACCTGATGACCAATCATTTGAGGATGAAGAGGAAGAGAATCCTTTTGCTCGGAGACAATGTGTCCAAGAGTACAATCCACGTTGGGAATCAGGGTTTAAGGTGGACATACCAGAATTTCAGGGAGGGTTGAACCTAGAGGAATTCTTGGATTGGGTAACTGCAGTTGAGGAGGTTTTGGACTTTAAAGATGTTCCAGATGACAAACGTGTTTCTCTCGTGGAAGCTAGGTTTCGGGGGAGAGCAGCAACATGGTGGCAACAAGTTAAGGTGACGAGGTCTCGACAGGGGAAACCTAAACTTGTGTCTTGGGATAAACTGAAGAAACATATGAAGAAACAGTTTTTACCCTACAATATGTGCGTACTATGTATCAAAGTTGCAGAATTTGCGTCAAGGGGGGAAATCTGTGGTGACTATACCATTGAATTCCACTTGCTAATCACTAGGAACGACTTGATGGAAACGGAGAATCAATTGGTGTCACGTTATGTGAGTGGTCTTCGTCCACAGATTCAGGATACATTGAATATGTTTGACCCAGTCTCTGTCTCTGAGGAACACCAGCGAGCAGTGCAAATTAAGAAACAACAGTCATGGAGAGTCATGAACCCTCTCAGTATTGGGAACTCATCGGGTAGCTTGCAACAAGTCACGCGTCCCGGTAACACTGTGCAGTCGGGGCTACCCAAAACAGGCACTATCCAACAGCCAAAACCTCCAGGGGCTGGTATCCGTTGTTTTGGTTGTGGAGTTACGGGTCATAGGCAGTCTGAGTGTCCTAAGAATCCGCGTAGAGGACTATTTGTTGGTGAGACTAATGGTGAGTATGATGGTCCGCCTATTTTTGATGAGGACTTCGAAGAAGAGGCAGTAGATGATGAAGAGTTTGTTGCTAGGGATGTTGGCCAAACTTTAGTGGTGAGGCGCAACCTCATTACTCCCACGGAAAACAAGACTGACTGGCTACGCAACAACATATTTCAGACAACATGAACAGTAGAGGGAAAGGTATGTCGAATGGTTATTGATTCGGGCAGTTGTGAGAATGTAGTGGCTGAGGAGGTTATTAAGAAGTTGGGTTTACAGACTGAGAAGCATCCCAAGCCTTATAAATTGGCATGGTTGAAGAGAGGAAACGATGTCGAGGTATCTCAACATGCACGGATCAAATTTTCGATTGGACCTACTTACAAATATCAGGTTTTGTGTGATGTGGTAGAGATGGATGCGTGCCACCTACTGTTAGGTAGGCCATGGAAATTTGATAGGTGATTAGTTCATGATGGGTTTGCGAATACTCATAGATTTCAGTTTGGCGGGAAGAAGATTGTGATGTTGCCTGATAAAGGGCCACAGTCAAGCGAGAAGGGTACCAACTTCTTGACCAGAAAGAGATTCGAGGCAGAGATGGAAGAGTCGGGAATTGTGAATGTGATGGTGGGTAAACTGGTAGAGGATGATCACGAAGTCCCGCTAGCAGTTCAACCTTTGTTGCAGGAGTTTTGTGATGTTTTCCCAGACGAGTTGCCGAAAGGATTACCACCTGTGCGTGATATTCATCACTAAATCGACTTGGTGCCTGGTGCAGCTTTACCTAATCGTGCACATTATCGGATGAGTCCCACAGAACATGAGGAGTTGTGTAGGCAAGTGGAGGAACTTTTGGCTAAGGGGCACGTGAGGGAGAGCTTGAGTCCTTGTGCTGTTCTTGCCCTTGTGACTCTAAAGAAAGATGGGACATGGCGTATGTGCGTGGATAGTAGAGTGGTTAACAAAATCATTGTACGTTATCGCTTTCCTATTCCCCGACTGGATGATCTATTGGACCAACTTAGTGGTGCGTGTGTGTTTAGCAAACTGGATTTGAAGAGTGGGTACCATCAGATCCGAATCAGACAAGGTGATGAATGGAAGACAGCGTTTAAGACTAGGGAGGGGTTGTATGAGTGGTTGGTTATGCCTTTTGGTCTCTCAAATGCACCAAGCACGTTCATGTGCGTCATGAATCAGGCCCTTTGTCCCTTCATCGGTAAATTCGTTGTAGTTTATTTCGATGATATTTTGATTTATAGTGCTAACGATGTTGATCATGTTCAGCACCTTCGGAAAGTTCTTAATGTGCTTCATAGGGATGAGTTTTATGTTGCAGTGAAGAAGTGCTCGTTTCTCACTGATAGTGTAGTGTTTTTGGGATATGTGGTCTCGAAGGATGGGTTAGCAGTTGATACATCTAAAATGGAGGCAATAAGCCAGTGGCCTCGGCCCACAACTATCACTGAGGTTAGAAGTTTTCATGGTTTGGCATCTTTTTATCGTCATTTTATCCCTCACTTTAGTAGTATCATGGCGCCAATCACGGATTGCATGAAGGGTAGTAAGTTTCAGTGGACCGACGAGGTTGATATGTCTTTCTAGTTAATTAAGGAGAAATTGACCACGGCTCACATGTTGGTCTTACCTGATTTCAATCGCCCGTTTGAGTTACAGTGTGATGCATCAAAGGTTGGTATTGGTGGTGTGTTGAGTCAGGGTAATCACCCTGTGGCCTTTTTTAGTGAGAAGTTGTCTGGTTCCAAGTCTCGATATAGCACTTATGATGTTGAATTCTATGCTATTGTTCAGTCTATACGACACTGGCGTCACTACCTTTTTCACAAGGAGTTCATCTTATATACTGATCATGATTCCCTTAAACACCTTGGAACTCAGGATAAAGTGTCTGCTCGGCATGCTTCATGGATTGCTTACTTGCAGCAGTTCACTTTCGTGATAAAGCATAAGGTTGGTGCTTTGAACAACATTGCAGATGCGTTGAGTAGGCGTCATAACATGCTCTTGGAGATGCGCGTCTGCGTGATTTGTACCCTGTTGATCCCTACTTTTCTGGCGTGATTCGGGATATGCAGAGTGGGGTACAATCCGAATTTGCATGGGTGGATGGCTTTTTGTTTCGGGGTACTCAGCTGTGCATTCCAGAGGGTAGTTTGCGCGTGAAAATTATTTAGGAGTTGCATAATGAGGGTCATGTGGGTCGTGATAGGACCCTCCAGCTCGCGATGGCCTCATATTTTTGGTCATCTTTGCGTAGGGACGTGGGTAAGTTTGTGGAGCTTTGTCGGGTTTGTCAGCTATCTAAGGGTAAAGCTACGAATGCTGGGTTGTACATGCCACTGCCTATCCCGACACAGCCGTGGACAGATGTAAGCATGGATTTTGTTGTGGGGTTACCACGAACTCAGCGTGGATTTGATTCTATTTATGTGGTGGTGGATCGTTTCTCAAAGATGGTGCACTTTATCCCTTGCAAGAAGACTAATGATGCTGTTAATGTTGCCTTGTTGTACTTTCGTGAGGTTTATCGTTTGCATGGGCTGCCCACGTCAATTGTGTCTGATCGGGACACTCGCTTTCTTAGTCACTTCTGGCGTAGCTTGTGGCGCATGGTGAATACTCGGCTGGATTTTAGTAGTGCTTATCATCCACAAACAGATGGTCAAACCGAGGTTGTGAATCGTTCTTTGGGTGATCTGTTGCGTTGCCTTGTGGGTGATAATCTTAAGTCTTGGGATCAAAAACTGTGCCAAGCTGAGTTTGCTCATAATCACGCTGTCAACCGCAGTTTTGGGTTCAGTCCTTTTCAAGTGGTGTATGGCCTCGTTCCTAGGGGTCCCATTGACTTAGTTCCGGTGACTGCCTCTGTCAAGATGCATGGAAAGGCAGAGGATTTTATCCAACAGTTGCAGCAGTTGCAGCAGGTGCACTCTCAGGCTCATGACCACTTGCAAACTGCTGCCGTGGATTACAAGCGTGCTGCTGATAAAAAGAGGCGCAATGTTGAGTTTGAGGTGGGTGACTTTGTATTGGCATTGCTGACTCGGGATCGTATTCCAGCACATGAGTATAACAAACTCTCGGCAAAGAAGCTTGGTCCACTAGAGATTGTTGAGAAGATCAATCCCAATGCTTATCGGTTGAAGCTGCCCAGTCATATTCGTACTTCTGATGTGTTTAATGTCAAACACTTGGTGCCGTTTCGGGGTGATAATTCTGATGATGATGATGATGGGGATCTGCCTTTGCCAAATTATAGGGCAAATTTTTCCCACCCCGGAGGGAATGATGCAGTCGAGAAAGTGTTGGAGTTTATGGTGAAACGGGATCATCCCAAGAGAGGCTGATTTTGGCTCGGTCCGTTTTTTATGTGCGAATAGTCAAATTTTATCCGAAACGGGCCAATGAACCATAGTAATCATCTAAAGATCATTAAGGGAGCGGCTTTCAGCCAAATTCCTTCGTTTATGCCTCGAAAAGGCCTTTTTTACTGTTTTTAGTAATTTTCGTTTCAGTTATATCTTTATTTCTAGAACTCGGAATTGCATTCCGTTTGTTGGAGCGTGTTCCTTATGAGTCGCACTTTTAGTTTGTGCTTTTATTTCGATTTTTTCCTTTTTTGAAAAAAAAAAGTTATTTCCTATTTTTAGTTATGCTTTTAGGGTATATATTTTATGTAAACCCTAAGAAGACACTCAGTTGATTATTGAATAAATTTCTTGAGAGTTTCTCTCTTTTGCATCAATTTCTTGGTATTTTCGTGAATCAACAAGCTTTTGATTTTCGTGTGTCGTTCCTATCTTTCCTATAAGCTTCCGTTACGTCAATATCTCTATTGATCTACACTTCGTTCGCGATCTTGTCAACAAGGGATTTCTCAGTGTTTCGTACATCAACACGACTGATCAACTCGCAAATCTCCTTACCAAACCGTTGTCTCGTGCTCGTTTTCTTCTCCTACGGTCCAAAATCGCCATGCCGATGGGTCGTCGATTTTGCGGGGGCGTATTAGACAAGAGTCCTAGTCTTTGTAATTTAGGAAAATATTCTTTGTATTTATTTCCTTTTTGTAATTATCTCTTTCCTTCTTGTATTATAAATTGTACTTATATATACCACAATTGACTGAAAAATAAAATCATCACTTCATAAATCTTATAGTACAATGTTTAATATGTAATGGAAAAAAGGTAGAGGACAAAAATTTCAGACTTCTTTATCTAAAACGATATGGAAACAATTACCAAATCATGCAATCATGATTAGCAATTGTTATACGTACGAGTAATTTTCTTGAAAAACAAGACACCCGTAAGAAAAAGTAACCCTGGTGTGTTCTCATTTAAAAAAGTATTTTACATATTTTATTTCGCACAAAAATTAGTGCCTCACTCTCAAATTGCATTAGAAATTGCTCATAACAAGACATATCAAATGTTCGAAGTTGGAAATACTACTAAGTATCTTGATTCAAATAAAAATTGCTAATAACAACAAAGCATTTGAACTACATCTAAATATATTCATTTTAAAAAATGACGTAAGAATCGTTGTGAAGACTGAAAAATCTAAATTATTGATTGGTTTTCTTAAGCATTCTTTTTCGTAGAGATTTTATGATCTTTGAAATCAAACGTGCTGGTTACAACGTGTTGTTTGAATCAAGTTTAATCCATTTGGTTTTTTTGGATTGCGAGGTGATAAATTTGTGATGTCTCGCATTTGACATATTCAATATTATTAATCCATAGCAGGATAAGTCTCACATTTCATATCAATCCACGGTCAGATATTTTGTGAACATATTTAATACTACAAACGACAAAGAGAATAGACTAAAAGGTGGGCGCTTAATTGTTATAGATTTAGGATAAGGTTCAAATTGTTTTAGAAGGAAAAAAAAAAGGATAAGGTTCTAATAATTGATAATAGATTGATGATTATCACGACCCAAAATTCACATTTGATCACAAGTCATAACAAGAAAATACTAAGGTGTAACTTGTAAGAAACTGCCATACAATCAAGTAAGTATTTTCGTAATATTTTATTATTTTATTGTTTATATCTTCAAATCAAAATTGGATAGGAACTCTAAATATTAAAAAACAAATTGTAAATTAAGATGTCGAAATGTCTAGAAATCCAACAAAGACCTCACATTCTTTTGGAATTATATAACAACTCAAGAAACTCCACAGATTTAAAAAAGTAAAGAATCCACGAACACCACATCCATTTTAAAAAGTACACAGAAGACTGTGCATGTATTGTGCACTTTTCATTTCTTTAAAAATAATTAGACCTGAAACTATTGTGGCATGATAATGTGAATTTCGAAAAGCTCATGAAAATGATGAATATAAAAATGAGTTGTTTTTTCCGTTTATATTTAGTTGTTTCGATTTTGTATTTTCATTGTAAATTTAACTAATTACTATATTTTATTTTATTTTACATTAATACACAATGTGGTCAATTGTACCCCACTTAAAATAATATTATTTAGTAATCAATAACGTGGAAAGTGGAGACCCGTACATATTAATCAATGAGACATGTTTAACACAAAATATGATAATAATTGGAGTCAATCAAAAGCTACATCTTGCTATTGTATTAGAACCAAATTGACAACTCAATAGTCTATCAAAGATTTGATTAGCAGTTTTTAACCAAATGTGTAATGGTTGAATCTCATAGCAAACGTAAAAGAAAATCATCCAAGACATTTAAAACAAATATATATTGATCTTGCTAATACCAACTATTATAGTGTTTCACTATAGATGATTTTGAATTCGTGTATTTATGTGTTAAACCACAGTCTGTCATTAATTAAACATGTATATTACTGCAATGCATAAACATCACAACCGATTATATATTATACATCACAAGCGGTTATACTTCATAAGCGGTCGTTTACAAACACTTTATTACATTATTCATAAAAAAAAAGTTTAAACCAAAAGCGGCAAGATTTGGATATATAAAGTTAGAGACATAGAGTTGTGTCCAACTTATGTTTCTTGTTGCTGCTACTGGAATCTGTATCCTCACCTTCATTAGAACTTTGTAAAAAGGACGAACCCGGCTTACGCACCCGAATTTTCAGTTGGTCAATTAGTTCTTCAACATTTGTAGCGATAAACAAGATTAGACGATTCACCGGTTTGATAAACTCTTGTTCAATACAAGAATCCGAAAAACGAATCAGTCCATCATAGAAGCCTTTGATATTAAGCAATGCAATAGACTTATCATGAAGATTTAAATGAGCCCACGATACTATACAAAGTATTTGCTCGAGCGTTGCTAAACCTCCTAGAAGCGCAATGAAAGCATCAACATTATGTAATGTAATCGCTATTCTTTCGTGCATGCTAGATACGTTTTGTTCATCACCAAATATTGGACCTTTTGGATCGTAATCAGCTAAAGGTTTCGATGTAATCCCAATCACTTTGCCGATGTTTGAAGATACACTACTTGCAATGCATCCCATTAACCCCCAAATTTCCTCCTCCATATACCAGTTTGATATTCTTTGCAGCTAACAGGTTACCGAGGCCACTTGCCATTCTCGTATACTCTTCGTCTTTTCCTGATTCAGGACCACCGAGGACACAAACCATTTGTAAATTTTGAACTTTAGCTTCCATCTCAATATTTTGCTGCAAATATATAGATTGTAATAGTTTTGCTCTCTCGAGAATATTTATAAAAGAGATTGCAATCCCATTATTTATTCATTCATTGAGTCCAAAGTTTTCAAACCACGTCCATGTTTCATTAAATGATTTTTGTTTTTGTTTGCGATAACCAATGCTTCATTTAAATCTTTCAAGTTCTAATACTATTTCTCCGAAGCAGTCAAGTTCCAAGATCGTGTTCTTCATAAATCTGATTATTACTATCTCTTCTCACAAAATTTTCAGGTACTAACATTGTGTACACACATTTATATATATATATATATATATATATATATATAACTAAAAATGGTAAATATCTAGATCAACTATAACAGGTTTCTAAATAATATACATAGCCTCAATATAATTTTTTATAATTTTTATTCAAATATTACGTGTGTTGCCAACCTTGTGTGACCGCTGAAAAAACTTGGTCTAAAATTGTTACCATGAAAGCTGATAGTGGTGATATACATTATGCAGAATGTGAATACTAATACATAAAAGATCATAAATATACAATTTATAGAGTAACAATGACAATCATTCTTACATCGTTAAATAATTTGGGTTACTATTGCCGACAAAGTATAACTCGTTTTTATCAAAACAAAACAAAACATTAGTGAGTTACTATATAAAAGATCAATATAAAGTGATGATTCTTAACATGCTCTTAATAAAGTACGAGCAAGTTTACATAAATTGCTCAATGTCTTTTTTATTCTAAAAAAAAAATTGCTTTTCAAGAAACAACCATATCAAATGCATAATACTTTATAATATTTTATTTTGCAATATACACGTATCACACTATTTTTTTTTTTGTAATTTGCTAAAACAACCATATCAAATAAATAATACTCTGTACGAATTTCATAATGAATTAATTTTTATATAAGTAAAAACCATAGTTTATGATAAAAGACTTTTTCTTGAACAGCTGATAATAATTATCAAGCAATTAAACCTTTTGATTGTTAGCGATTGATTACCTAAGGGTCACATTTATTTTATTTTTTGCCAGTAGCATTATAATCTTCAAAAAAAAGAGAAGATAAAAATAAATAACTTTATGAAAAAAAAATGCCCTAAAGCTTGAAGAGTATATATTGCCTAAGAAAAATCAAGTCAAATTTTGGTCCATATAAATGAATAATTTGTAAGGACGAATTATTATTTCTGCCCATTATCTTTTTTTCCAAAACTTAAATGCCCGTTTTTTTCAAAACATGCTAAAAATACCATGTATCTTTTAAATTTTCTACTAAAAATGCCCGAAGTAAAATTTTCGGACAAAAAAGCCTACGTGGCTGCCTAGTCAAAGAATCGCGTTGCCTAATCAAAAAGTCGCGCCCGACACCTAGGATTATTTTGTCTGAAAAATGGTTCTCCTTATAACCAAGGCATATAAAGCCAAAAATCAGGCACTTAGGTTTTTTAATACGCGGCAAAATCTCAAACCCTAATCCCTAAAAACCGACCCCCCAATTTCTCACCAAAAATCGCAAATTCGCAGTGGTTTGTAGCTTAAGCTTGCGTTAGGGTAAGATGGTGTACAAATTGCGACCTCAGAATGAGCTTGATTTCCATCCACCCGAGTATTGTAAGTTTTCTCTTTCATTTGAGAGTCAATGTTAAATATTATGTTAAATTGGTACTTTATTGCTAGTGGGTGTAGTAATCGACCAAAACAACAGTGTTTTGAAGTAAAGTATGTATTTTTGTGGGTGGAGGTAATATTTTAGTGAGATTTAGGTTTTTTTTCGGAAAGTAGATGGTCCCCTCGCACGTGTATTGACATCTTTTTGTGGATTTTTGCTAGCTTTCATGCTTAGTGCACATATGTTGTTCAATTTAGTGGTCCCGTTGTGTATTTTCTTTGGGTGTTTTTTTTAGTCTTCTATATTTAGCTTTTGTCCTCTACATTATTGCAGCACCAAAAAGCAAAGGATTTACCCTTGTATTACATTATGGAGGGTATATCCCCAAAAGCGTTTTCCAAGGTGGGGACTATGAATTTGAAGGATCTGACACAAGATGTGTTTATGATTTTGTGAGTTACAGAGAGGTTAAAATATCTCTATTGAATAGGCTGTCAGATGAGATTGGAGTAAGAGGCATAAAGAAATACTGGTACTAGGGGACATACTGTAAACATGTGGTGTCAAATGATCAACTGTTTTATTATGAGGGTAAGAGAGCTCACAGAGAACAGAGGGTGTGGCATGTGTACATTACTGATGAAAACCACAGGGCTGTTTTATTAGAGAGTATTTATAATGAAAGAGGGGATGCAGCTGTTCCTGTTCTTAATGAGGTTGGAGGTTCAAGACAGGAAGCTAGTGTTGAAGCTGAAAACATAAATGCAGTCGAGGACAATGGTGTTGAGGACGATAATGGACTTGGTGATGACAATCAGGAAGGTGATGGTAATCCTTCAAGGTTGGATAAGGGTAAATGTGTAGTTGTTGAAGAATCTGACAGTGATGATGAAGAATACATAGCATCAGGAGATGAAACTTATGATGAGTTGTTTGAACATGTTGATGAATTTGATGAGCTGGATGTTGAACCTGATAGAGAGTTGGGAGATGAAGATGTTGTGCCAGAGTTGGGTGCAAGGTTTGATAAATTCAGTGGTGTAAATGTTGAGGATCAAGGTGGTGCTGCTGAGGATCAAGATGGTGCTGTTGATGATCAAGATGGTGCTGCTGAGGATCAACATGGTGCTGCTGAGGCACAAAATGCTACAGATGGTGGTTACAGTAGGAAGAAGAAGAACACAGCTACTGATGCAAATGCAGAGCAAGAAAAAGATGATCCAGATGTGACATTAACTGAAGAGAGGGAGCCCTGGCATTTCTTAGATCAGCATGGAAATCATGACCCTGGTGTGGTTTGTTTCAATAGGGCAAACAAATTTGATCCCATTTTCAAAGTGAAAATGTTGTTCATAAACAAAAAAACAACTGCATAATGTTGTGAAGTCCCATGCTATCAAGAGAAGAAGAAGTGTAAAGGTCTACAAGAGTGATCCAGGCAGGGTACACTACAAATGTGTATGCAAACAGTGCCCTTGGAGGTTGCATGCTCTGAAAATCCCAGACCATGAGAGCTATCAAATTAGGAAGTTCATTAATGAGCACACTTGTGCTGAGTCATTCTATGTCAACAATGTGAAGACTTCCTGGCTTGCTGAGAGGTTTTCAGATGTGTTCCTCACAGATCCTAAGAGAGACACCACTGGTTTCCAAGTGGACTCCATTGCCAACATCAGATGCAATGTCACCTTCAATCAAGCATACAAGGCTAAGAATTTAGTTAAAAGGAAGCTAGAGGGAACTCCATCTTTCCAGTACTCTAAACTGTTTGACTACCAAGCTGAGTTGAGGAAGACAAATCTTGGTAGCATTGTTGCCATTTGCACAGAAGATATTGCAGGAGAAAACAGATTCCAATGCATGTACATTTGTTTCCAAGCCATGAAGGATGGATATAAAGCAGGATGCAGGCCATTCATAGGTGTTGATGGTGCACATCTTACTGGACCTAATGGTGGAGTACTGCTTACAGTTGTGGCTCTGGATCCAACAAACAACATATTTCCCCTTGCCTGGGTTGTTGTTGCTGTTGAAAACACTGACAACTGGATGTGGTTCCTATCACCTCTGAAATGTGACTTGGAGTTGAATGATCCTACCAAGATGACCTTTATGTCTGATAAGCAGAAAGGGTTAATTGAGGCATTTGCAGAAATTTTTCCAGGTGCTTCACATAGGTTCTGTGTTAGGCATATGATTGGAAATGCTGGGAGAGCCGGCTTCAGTGGGGAAGAGTATAGTGATGCAATTTGGAATGCAGCTAATCAGACAACAAAAGCTGAGTATGAAGTGGCAATGATGAGATTGGAGGCAATGTCTGAATCTCTTGGGGAATGGATGGATGACAAAGATCCTAAAAATTGGAGCAAATCCGGCTTCAACTGTAATGCAAGCACAAATTTAATTTTGAACAACCAATGTGAAACATTCAATTGGGTACTATTGCCAGCAAGAGAGAAACCTATACTTACCAGTTTTGAATGGATGAAGGAGTACTACATGATAAGATTTACAAAGAAATAGAGAAATAAGTGTTAGAATTGGCCTAAACAAAAGCCTTGTTTGCAGAGAGTATTTTTGACTCCAAACATCCAGGAAAGAGTAAATGGGATCAGCAACTTGGGGTGAAATTGTCGTTGTTAAGCAGAAATTTTACTTTGTTGTTTACTACATTGTAGAAAATAAAATTTTGGTCAAATATTACAAAATCAATTATAAGACACTTACTTTATACACAAAAAATCGGACAACCTTAACTAATCTCGACAAAACATTGTCACCTTGATATATATTCACCTTGATATATATTGTGAAGTTAGAGTGCATTCCTTCCTTAAAACAAATGGACTAATATAAGCGGGCACGTGCTCTTTATCTAGTATATATATATATATATATATATATATATATATATATATATATATATATATATATATATATATATATGTGTGTGTGTGTGTGTGTGTGTGTGTATGTGTGTGTAAAAAGATGATATAACTTTTTTTCTTTGAATGTATTTTTTATTATAGTTTTATAATTATAATAAATTTGTAGATATAAAGAAAGTTGTGTGTATATATATATATATATATGAAGATGCTACAATAATTCTTTTTTTTGTTTTTAATAATTTTTATCACCATTATAAATTGTGGATTATAAAAACGTTATATATATATATATATATATATATATATATATGAAGATGCTAGAATTATTCTTTTTTTTTTGTTTATTTATAATTTTTGTCACCATTATAAATCGTAGATTATAAAAAAGTTTTGTGTGTATGAAGATGCTAGAATTTTTCTTTTGTTTTGTTTTTTATACTTTTTATCACCATTATAAATTGTAGATTATAAAAAAGTTGTTGTTAACAGGTTTGGAATAATACCCGATTAACTGATTTATTTAGAGGTTCGGAACGCCATTATCCGTGGTTCAAAGAAAGTAAATGACTACTTGGGAAAATTACGAAAATATCCTTCCTTTATTCACTGAATTCCTTACCCCGAGGAGCACAAATATGATTTTATGCTTTTTTGGGTGAGTTTTTTTCCCTGCCTTCTCCTTTTTTTCTCCTTTCCCTTATATAGGTATGGGAGGGAGTATGTGTCACCATGCATGCGGTACAAGTGTAATGTTGCATGTATTACAAGTGTTCTTCTTATAGATAAGGTATATCTTGTTGACAAGGTGCTGACTAGGCTGATCATTATCTTGTCCGAGGGCTACGGGGAGTTCCGAGGGGTTACTTCTTCTGTTTTCTTCCCTTTGATAGGAGGAATCTTCTGTTTTCTTTTCTCCGAGGGGCTGAATTTCACGAGGAGGTTCACTAGTTGAAGCGAAGTGGGTGTCCGAGGAGTTTCCTGTTCCGGGGACAGCTATTTCTTCATTGACTTCTTTAGTAAGATTTTCCGAGAGGCAGATTTGTCTCGTCAGGCTTGTAAGGTGGGCTCCGAGGGCATCAATGTGCATGTAAGGTGGTATTCTTGCGTATGGATCCCAGTAATAAGGATTCCGAGCGTTTCCTGCTATCGTGAGAGTAATGGCTCCTTCGGGAATCATTCTCCGAGGGCTTTCTGGTCTTTGTTGAATGACCTCCTTGGCTGGTGTCTTCGGAGTAAGGGAGTTTAGTGGTTGGTGCTTTGAGTAAGACGTTGTTTTGTGAATTTTGGCCTTCGGGATAATGGTTCCGAGGGCTTTGGGAGTGTTCAGCAAAGAAGTATTTTCATATAGTGGTCCCTCTTGGCGCAGTGATGGATATTCGAGTCGCGTGGATCCATCGGGGTTTACTCTTTTTCCGATGCCACGTTGATATCTTATTTTTATTCATCTTGACTTTCCAAGGGACGCTTGGGTGTCCACTCGGGTGCCACGTCGTATCCTAGTAGGATATGTGAGTTCCGAGGGACTATTATCTCTTCGGATGCCACGTCATACCATAGTAGGGTATGTGACATACGAGAATGACGATAGTACCGTCTTTGGGATTAATCCCTAATTTAAGGGTTAATCTTTCATATAATCCCTTATTTATTTTTTAGGGTTAACACTAGCCCCCCCAAATTTCGATCGTTCTCGTAGAGACGAGTGAAATTTTATTTCGTGGCCTTAATAAGGCAAAAGGGGCTTTTTCTTTATTTTTTGGTACTTTTTCCGAGGGCTTAGGATTTTCTCCGTTCTTTTTTATGATTTACGAGGGTATTATATGTATATAAGTATACACTTAAAATACCGTGAAGTAAAATTACCGTTATGTTCTTGGGAAGTAGCGGTTCAGATGAAAAGTTGTTTTTATAACGGCTCTTTCTAGTCGTTAGATGTCTTAAATGTCATTCATTCGTCCGTCCATTAACTTGTAGTAACGGCTAGCGCGTGGATTGACACGTCGCTTCCTGAGTGGAGACGTGGGGCGTGGGAAACGGGGCACGTCTTTAATGGCGGTCTACTTATAAATATACCCGTCCGTACTCTTTTTCCCCATTCTCTTCGCAAAATCTTTCAATTTTCAAGCTTCCAAATCTTCAATCTTCTCCAATTTTTCTTAAGCAGAAAAGAGTGACTTTAATTCTTTTCAATTTTTTATTCTCTTTTACCCAACTCGTAAAAATCTCTCTCCATCCCAAAAGGTAGATGGCTTCCTCTGTCAACGTGTCCTCTGCTGCTGCTGTTTCTGTGGATGCTCATGTTCCCGTCGCGACTACCGTTCCCCACGTGGGACCTGCTGCCGCTACTCGTAGGAAAAGGGCGGCTGTCGCCGAAGGGAGTGGTGCCGCCGCCGCGAAAAAGGCTAGGGTTTCTAAATCGAAGAAACCCCCTCTCCGTGACTTCTCTAAAATTGAGAATGTCCGATCCGTGGTGACCTATGAGCAGGTCACGGATTTATTTGAAGCTACGGGGACTGCAATGATGAATGCGACTATTCATATTCCTTCGGAAGACCAAAGGGCGTGCTATCCCCCCGCGGGTATGCTTACCGTGTACTTTGCGCAAGTAAATTACGGGTGGCGCTCGTTTATGCCGTCTTTTTTCTGCGAAGTCTTCAAGACTTGCAAGATTTGTCCGAGTCAGTTGGTCCCCAATGGGTATGCTGCCCTTTGCATTTACGTGTTCTGGTGTATGGTTAAGGGGTACGAGTGCAACGTGGACCATTTTCTGTCTATTTTTGATGTGGGAGTGTCACCCGGGGGATATCCCTTTTTATCACGTTCACCATCGGGATCACTCGGCTAATTCTTCAAAGAGGATCCTGGGCGCGACGATAAGCTCGCACGGCGTTTGGAAGGACAAATTCTTTTACGTGAAGCCTGTCCGAGGGAAGTGGGATGTGCCCTACAAGTGGGGGGAGGGGGTGACTCCAATTCACACTTTGGCTGAGGATATGGTGCTCTCCCCAGTGATTGCCCAGCATGCGCTAATGGAGTCAGAAGACTTCCGATGGCTGTTTGGGAGGGCTGGGCTTCACTTTGTGGTAGGGGTCAATGATAACATGAAGAAGCCGCTTTTTGTTCCGAGTATGTACATGGCGGCTTTCAGTAAGTTTCCTCTTCTTTATTCGCATATTTCTTTTACTCTATATCTATTTCTTTAAGTAGTCTTCCTTATCTTTCTGTCACCCGTACTAATACGTTTTTGTGTGGTGCAAAGGAAGTTATGGTGAGGTACTATCTGGTACCTGGTTCTGAAGAGGTGGTTCCAGGTGGACACAGCGAGGCTTCCGAGGGGGGAGATCACGGGGGGGAGATCACGAGGAGGAAGGTCACGAGGAGGCGGAGGCGCAATCCGAGGAAGCATGGATGGACGCGGGAGTTGAGGGTGTATACGAGAATATCCCACGTCCCTCTCTATATGCCGAGGGCATATGTCTGGATGTTGCTCCGTTGCGACAGGTGGACCCTAGGTCGGCAATGATCTTGATGCCTTCTTCCGAGTCCAATACTAGCAATCTTCCGAGGAGTTCGCAGGGGGTGCAATCTCCGATAGCCGAGGAGGAAGAATTTTCATCTCCGGGGCCAAATGTCATCTTAGTCTCCTCTCGGGATCCTTCGCCTGCTATTCCGGATCCTTCTCCCCTTCGCCCTCGTAAGCTTCTTATCCTTCTCCGCTTTCTTGACTTTAACATCTTATTTATATTGATTCACTATTCGAATTTCGTTTTTATTATTTTAACTGCTTACCTGGCTCTTGTAGAGGTTGATAAGGGGAAGGCTCCTATGTTTCCGGGTGCGGATCTGTTCGCTCAACTACTTCAACCGGACTCGGAGAAGCCATCCGAGGGCCTCGGTCAAGGTCCTACGGACCTACTGAAGGATTTTGAGGCGAAGAAGGAAGTGTGGGATACCCTGCTCCGGGGGGAGGGTCCCTCGACCACTGCAAAAGTTCCGGAAGTGATTACAACGGAAGCAGTAGCCACGACTCCTGCTGCGGCTATTCCTTCTCCGATAGGAGACCTTCCGTAGAGGGTTCCCCTACGGAGGTCAGCTTCCGAGGGGAATTTTTCATCTCAAGTGCCTGAGAAGGAACCTTCGACTGTAGGGGAGGCATATCATGAGATCCTTCATTTCTTCGGATCTTCTCTTGCTGCACCCGCGGAAGGTTATCAGTTTTTGCGGGCCAGCATGGTCTGGATGGAAACAATTGTAAGTATTAATCCTCTAATCGTTTTATTTTTAAATAATACCCCTGTATCTTTCCTTATGCTTCTCTTCCTGTCTTGTAGTCCAAGAAGACTCGAGAGGTCCTCACTGCAGTAGAGCAGCGCCACTCGAGGGAGGTGGCCGAGTTAGGACCTCTCCGAAGACAGGTGGCTTCTCTCCGGGCCCAACTCTATGAGGCCGAGTCAATGAGAGATGTTCTCCGAACGAAGTTAGAGGCCAGCGACTTCGTTTGGAGGGAGGATCAGAGAGCCAAGGAAGTGATGCGGCTCACTTTGCAGAGGATGCAGTCGGCTTACGACAAGCTGGAAGCGTCCGAGGGAGAAGTTCGAGTCCAACTGACTCTTCTGGAGAAGGAGAAGAGGGAATCCGAGGAGCTTCTCCGTGCTCGGGTGGAGGCTCTGGAGAAAGAAAAGTTGGGGTGGTTGGAGCGAGAGCAGGAGCTTCAATCTCGAGTCAAGGAGTTGGTGGATTTGAAGATAGCCAAGATGGTGCCCCAGGAGGAGGTACAAGCCCGAATCGACGAGGCTGTTCGGTACGCGGCAGTGGAAGCGGAGCGCCAAAGTGCATCTTTGTCCGTTCGGGATTCCCTTGGGCATATGCTATGGGGATGGTTAGAGTGTGCTACCGTAGCCCGTGGAGTAGTGCCCTCGGGGGTGAACTTTGGTAGTCTTTTTGACGTCAAGAAGCTTGCCAAGCCGTCTCCTGAGCAGGTTCAAAATCTTCTCGAGATGTATGACGCGGTGATGACACCTAGAGGCTCCCCTGCTCCTCTTCCGACCGCGTCAGATCTTGGGGCTACTGGTTCAAGTAGGATTTCACCTCCACCCCCACCTCCACCGAGTACAGGGATTTAAAATAGGATCCCTTCTTTTTTTTTTCTTTTGTAGCCTTTTCTTATGTTTTTGTAAATTTTTCCGAGAGCTTCTCGGATTTACGAATGAACAATTTGTCCTATTCCTACCTTTCTATTTTGTCTTATTTGTCCATTAGCATGAGATATTAATAAATTATTAGCATGCCTACATATAAAACTTATTCTTTTTACTCTTCTCCAAAAAGATAAGCTAAAGACAAAATTTTTTATCTGCTGACTAAGTACATAACTTAGCAGGACGTGTCAAATTACATGCGTGTTTAAGAGTTATTTATCCTAATTAAGGACACTCATTAGCACGTGTCATACTCGTAGGAGTGGGTGGGACAGCTCCAGCTTTTTTCCATATGATTAATTCATCACATGTTAACAATGGTATTTATATTCATTGTTAAGAGCTATCCTGCTCCAGCGGATAAATCATTTTACTTTCTTCTTTTAGAAATCTACCTTCGTAAGACTTGTTTTCATTCTCGTAGTTGTACTCAATACTTTATTTTCGACCTTCGTATAAGAGTAAACGAAAAACTTACCATTAAAGATGATGCCGCCACATCGCAGGCATGGGGGGTCCACATCATCAAGTAATTCTTCTCGGAGTCGTGCCCGAGTCGACCCTGGATCCCAGGTTTATAGTGCCTCCTCGGAGAGTTCTTCCCCGGGACAGCGTAATAGGTTGGTTGAGAATCAAGTGATCATTGGGACAAGTTCGTCTTCAAGGGTGGGGAGTAGGTCATCGTACACGGATTCTCGAAGGATAGACCATATAAGGGATGTGTTTCTAGGTAGAGAACCGTATTCTCTTGCCGACGAGCGTTCTGAGTTTAGCTTAATACCTTTGAGTCCCTCACGGTTGATAGGTCGGGGACGGGTCGGTTCCACCATTAGTACTGTATACGGAGAGTCTCTAGTAACTCTTTTTACGGAATTCAATCTGAATTTCGATGATTTTGATGTGATTGTGCCCTCCCCGGACCAAAGAGCATACGATCCTCCTCCTGGATTCCTAACTGTCTATTGTGATCAAATGCACTGTGGATTACGGGTGTTTTTTCATCCTTTTCTTCGATCGCTCTTCCAATATTGGCAAATCTGTCCGAGCCAGTTAACACCCACTTCGTATCGCCTTTTAGTGGGATACGTTTTATGCTGCGAGCTCCTTAACCTTCCCTTGTCACCGTATCGGGAGGGGGCAATTTTTATCCTTCGGCCTTGTTCGGATGGAGTCCCCCTTTTCAGCCTGGCCTATCGGGACGTCGAAAAAGCCTTCACTGGTACTTCCAGTCCTCGCACTCGTAGGGGGGCCTGGAGGCGGAGGTATTTCTTTGTCCGTTCGAAAGGTCGTTCGGCCCGATCGTGGGGAGTGCCTATCCGATGGGGCTTGGGATACGTTTCGCCCTTATCCGAGACGTTGGGGCGGGAGTGGGAGGAACTGAGTCATTCCGGGTTATTTTCTGGCTCGTACGATATTACCGGTCTGCTTGCGTGTCCTGAGGCTCTTATTCTGGCAGGTCTTCAAGAGGGAATAAGGAGAGAGAATTCGCCAATTCATCCTCTTCATGGCAATTTCTATTTTCGTAAGTCTGAAGATCTGTCGACTTCTCTTTTATCAACTTATGTGTCATCGGGATCATCATATACCCTATATTTGCCTTATAGGTGCTGAGATGGCGGCTTTTTCCATAGATCCATTTAATGGTGTTTTTCTGGGGCGAGCTCTACATGGTATGCGACGGGCGTCAGAAGGCCTTTCCGATACATTCGTGGCAGTTACGAGGGCTGACTCCTCCTCGGGGAGGCAGGAATCGGGGGGTTCGCCCATGGCAGCCCCCCCAGTGAGCTTTGTAATCCCTCTCAGGGCAGAAAATCCGACTACAACGCTTTCTTCGATAGACTATCCAGTGCCTCCCTTGGTGTCACAATCCTTTCCTCGGATTTCCGATATCGTGAATGTTATGGAAGGAGGTCCCGAGCGCGTACCTGTGCCACTGTCCGGGGGGAATCCTCCTCCCGTGGGTTCTTCTCCCGCGGGTGCGGACCCGGGGTTCTCTCCTCTCGGAGAGGTATCGGGGTTTTGCCGAAATTTTCTTAGCGGTCTATTAAATGTTACGGATTGTGAGCTCATGAGGACCCTTCCTTCCTCCCGTCTTCAGGATTTGGTTTGCAAAAACCTGTGTGAGGTAAATGCTCATTTTATTTGCAAATTTTGGTTACTTACCTTTCATTTCTCCAGTAGTAATCCATTCCTCTTCATCCAGATTTATATGGTGCTAGACGCCATCGGATCTCGGGGGTGTTCCTCTTCAGATCCTGGTCTGGTATATCGTCGTCGGGACGAGTTAGAGCATGGTTTGTTGGAAGCTCAGACGGAAATTTCCCGTTTGCAAGAGGAGCATGAAGCTGCTAAGGCGATTCACGAGATGGTCCTTCAGATTGAGAGGGATAAATCTTGGGAGGTGGAGCGTCAGTTAATGCTAGAGAGAACCCGGGTGACGAGTTTTCAAGCGAGTTTGGAGGAGTTGAAGAGTCAACTTCGTCATTCCGATGAGCAATTATTACAGATAATTCGGGAACGGGATACGGAAACTCATCGGGTGCTAGAGATTACTCGCGCTCATGATGTTGCTTTAGTGGTGGCTCGGGTCCAAGCTGTTTTGGATATCGCGGATCCTTCAACTTTGAGGGAGGCCTTGCAAAAGGAGATGCGCGATCTGGTCCGCATCGGGTACCGACTTGGTACGGATGCGGTTCAATCATTGCTAGAGTGTCCTGGGAACTTAATTATTCCCGAGCTTAATCTTCATCCCATCTTTTCCGAAGATAGTCCCGTGGTTTCCGAGGGCGTTTCATTAGCGGATCCACTAACCTTATCCGAGGAGCAGCGTCGTCGCCTTATCCGAGAAGGAAAGCGTCCTTTGCGAGAGGAGTAGTTTGTAGTAGGTGGTATTCAACTTGTAGTGGGTGGTCTTTTGGGGTCCGAGGGCTGTTTTATCTATAGTAGATGGCTCCTAGGGGTTAGGTTGCTTGTAATGATTTCCTATGTAAGGCTATCACTTTTGTTTTGCAACCATATGTACCCTATCGGATTGGAACGTATCGTAACCATCCACTTATGAACAAACAGTTTTATTTATGTAACAATGAAGATGTTACATTAAGCATAGTACTTTCTAAGATTGAAGGAATTCCACGTGTTACGAAGAGTGGCACCTTCGGAATTGACAAGTAGATAAGTTACGGGTCCGACAATTCCCGCTATCTTGTAAGGTCCTTCCCATCGGGGTTCAAGCTTGCCTACGTTTTTGGAGGCTCCAACCCGTTTTAGCACTAAATCACCCACTTGAAAAGTTCGAAGCTTTACCTTGGTATTGTAGTATCGTGCCATCCGAGCTTTATATTCCTCGTTCCGAATGGCTGCTCGGATTCTCCTCTCTTCTAGCAGGTCAAGGGCCAGAGCTAAGTTAGCACTATTGGCCACTTCTTCATATTCTTTGACTCGCCAACTCTCAATTGAAACTTCGGAAGGTACGACTGCTTCACAACCATAGGATAGGCTGAAAGGGGTTTCGCCCGTGGCGGTATTTTGTGTGGTCCGATAGGCCCATAATATGCCGGGTATTTCTTCAACCCATTTGGCTTTGTGCCAGTCGAGTCGAGCCTTCATATTTTTCAGGAGAGTGCGATTAGTTCTCTCAACCTGTCCGTTGGCTTGAGGGTATCCCACCGAAGCAAAACGGTGTTTAATTTCCCAATGATCACACCACTTTTCTAACCCTTGGTCCGTGAATTGCAGACCGTTGTCACTTACTAGGCTCCGAGGGACTCCAAAACGGCATAGAATATTTCTCCACAAGAAGTTAATGACCGCCCCTGCAGTTATTCGCGCTAAGGGCTCCGCCTCTACCCATTTGGTAAAATAGTCTACTGCTACGAGTAAGAATTTCTTTTGACCAGCATCGGGAATAAGTGGACCGACTATGTCTATTCCCCATTTAGCGAAAGGACATGCGGTCAGATGGGGTTCCCACGGAGCCGCGGGTTGATAAATCCGAGGGGCATAAGCTTGGCACGATTTACACTTTTCCGCGTGGTTTTTGCAATCTTTGACCATCGTGGGCCAATAATAACCCTGTCGGATTATTCGTCCGACCATGCTTCCACCACTGGTATGACTGCCGCACACTCCTTCGTGAGTTTCTGCCAAAACATGTTGAGCCTCCTCTTCATTTAAACATCGGGCATGAGGGTAGGAGTACGTCCTTCGGAATAGTATTCCGTCTTTGAGGAAATATCGGATAGTCTTCTTAGACATCATTCGTTGGACGGATTTGTCCTCGGAGTATCCTTCAGGATCTTGTAGATATGCTTTAATGGGTGTTGTCCAGTTTATCGGAGGATTTGTCATGGTGGCACTTACCTCTTCAGGTTCAGTCCTCTCTGATTCGCTCATATGTAACAGAGTGATTTTCCGGGTACGAATGGTGGTCAATTGTGCAGCCATTTTGGACAAGGCATCAGCTTCTTGGTTATTCCCTTGGGGAATCTGCACTAACTGATACTCCTCGAACCATGCCTTGGCCCGATGGACTACTCGGAGATAACTCTGCATTCTTTCTTCTTTGGCTTCATATGTGCCTTGAACTTGCTGCACAACTAACTGAGAGTCGCTATGCAGGCGAACTCTTCGTATTCCGCCTTCCCGAGCAAGCCTCATTCCGATAAGGAGGGCTTCATATTCAGCGTCATTGTTGGATACGGGGTAGTCAATTCTAACCGCGAAATGTAGCGCCTCCTCTTCGGCTTCCGTGTTGATCAGGATTACTCCGGCTCCGCCATGCGTATTTACGGAGGAACCGTCCACGTAGACGTACCACAGAGGTTCTTTCCTTTCTACTCCGATTCCCGCAAGTTCTACTACAAAGTCTGCTAGCACCTGGGCCTTAATGGAAGGTCTCGGGGCATAGGAGATATCATACTCCGTTAGTTCGACGGCCCATTTTATCAGTCTACCCGAGGTCTCGGGTTTATTGAGAATTGCTCGTAGAGGGTGCTTAGTCAGGACAGTGATCGGGTGGGAGAGAAAATATGGGCGCAATTTACGCGCAGTGGTAACCAAAGTGAGTACAAGTTTTTCTATCAGAGTGTACCTGGTTTCCGTTTCGAGGAGAGTTTTACTAACGTAGTAGACCGGATGATGTTCCCCATCGTGCTCTTTTACCAATACCGCCCCGATAGCCTCCTCTCCTACGGATAGGTACACGAAGAGCTCTTCCTGGGGTGACGGTTTGACCAGCAAGGGTGGTCTTACCATATAGTTTTTCAATTCCTGGAGAGCTTCTTCACATCGTGAGGTCCATTGGAATTCTTTGATATTCCGAAGGATTTTAAAGAACGGGAGCCCTTTCTCTGCTGACTTGGAGACAAATCGGCTAAGGGAGGCCATTCGCCCTGTCAGTTTCTGCACGTCCCTTATGGATTCCGGGGTTGGTAGCCCAATAATTGCTTCAGCTTTCTCGGGGTTAACTTCTATTCCCTTCTCGGTGACCATGAATCCCAAAAATTTGCCTCCTCGGATACCGAAGGAGCATTTCCGAGGGTTCACCTTCATCCCAAAGCGATCCATGATAACCAACGCTTTCCGCAAATCTTCGGGATGATCTTTCGCGGCACGACTTTTGACGACTGTGTCGTCTACATATACTTCCACAGTTTTTCCGATGAGTCCCGCAAACATGAGATTCACCAGTCGTTGGTATGTAGCTCCTGCGTTCTTAAGTCCGAAGGGCATAACTAGATAGCAAAAAGTACCTGCGTCCGTAATGAAGCTGGTTTTGTCCTGGTCCGGGAATGCCATCGGGATCTGATTGTATCCTTGGTCCCCATCTAGAGTCGACAGGAGTGCGCAACCAGCGGTAGAGTCGACCAATTGGTCTATGCTTGGCAAGGGATAACAGTCCTTTGGGCAAGCATCATTGAGATCGGTAAAGTCAACGCACATCCTCCATCTTCCTCCTGACTTAGGGACCAGGACTACGTTAGCCAGCCACTCAGGATACACGACTTCTCGGATTTGCCGTAGGCTGAGAAGCCGTTGAATTTCTGACCGAATAATCTTGTTGCGTTCGGGTCCCATTCTTCTCTTCTTTTGTTGAATGGGTTTGGCCCCCGGCTTTACATTAAGGAAGTGTTGGCATACCTTATTACTGATTCGTCCGGGGGGGCCTCCTTCCCATGCGAAAAGATGACAAAATTCCTTTAGAACAGATACCAATTGGGTCTCTAATTCGGGTTCCATATTAGTGCCCATCTTGATCGCTCTAGCGGAATTTCCTTCCACGAGTTCTACTATCTTAAGCTCTTCAATGGGTTGGACTCGGGTTTCTTCTACTTTCCGTTTTTTGCCACTATCCGAGGGGTTTCCGTCTTCTTCGGGGAGTAGGGCATTCATTCGGCATTCTCTGGCTCTAGCTTGATTGCCCCGGACTTCTCCGATGCCTGCCAAGGTAGGAAATTTTACCTTAAGGTGGAGGGTAGAGGGGATCGCTTCGAATGACCGAATGGAGGGTCTGCCGCATATAGCGTTGTATGTCCTTGACGAAGCCTCCACCACCCAAAATTTGGTGTGTTCCGTTCTTCGTAGGGCTCCCTCTCCCCACGACATTGGCAGGGTCATAGTTCTGAGGGTGTTACAGGCTTCGCCAGAGAAGCCTACTAGAGGGACTTCAGCCACTTCCAGTTGCTCCTTCTTCAATCCCATGGCTAGATAGGTGGGGAAAAACAAGACATCCACGGAGCTGCCCGTATCTATGAGGATACGCTGGATCTCAAATCCATAGATGGTAGCTTCAATTACCAAAGGGTCTTCGTGGGGGTAGACTACACCTTTCAGGTCTTCGGGTCCGAAAGTGATATTTGGTAACCTAGCCCCTTGAGCGGAGCATACTAGGAGCCCTTGTCCCACTCGTCTGGCTTCTTTGAGATATTTCGTCTTCTTACCCTGGGGTATTCTGGAAATGTCTCCTCCCTCTATCATGTTGATCGTCCGTCCCGAGGAGGGGTTGACCTCATACGTGTCGGGAGGGGGAGGTAGGTTCCGATACCCTGCGGTCCTTTCCCGGGACCGCCACGGAGACGCAACGGTTCTCTCCCGGGGGGATCTTTGGCGCTTCCTGGTCTCTTCTTGGGACCTCCTCCGATGTTCCGCGGTTTGTTCCCGTGACTGCTGGTGGAGAGTATCCTTTTCCTTTTCAGGTCCTCCTCGGGGCCTTTTCCATACATGTGCTTTGGGTTCTTCGGGATTGTTTCTTTTTAGGTAATTATGCAAATATCCTGCTTCCAGAAGGCGAAGTATTTCTCTTCGCAAGGTAGTACATTCCTCGGTGGTATGTCCATAAGTTTTATGGAATTTACAGTACTTACCCGTATCCTTATCTTTGTTGGGAAGTTTGGCGGGCCGGGGCCAGCGCACTTCTTCGTTGCCCCGCATCACATTGAGTATTTCCACGGGAGCTAGAGTCATCGGAGGAAGGGGCACAGGTTTAAGGAATTTCTTGACCGTCTCCCCATCGTCCTTCCTAGGGGGTGGTTTCCCTTCTTTGCCCTTCTCTTTGGTTTTAGTTTCCTTTTCAGCCTGCTCGTGACGTTCATTGTCATCCTTCTCCAACCCTCTCTTTGTGTGATCGGCTTCTTCCATAAGAATATGAGTTTCAGCTTGTTGCATAAGTTCATTCATGTCCGTGACATGATTCCCCATCAGGTATCGGAAGAACTCTCCCGCTCGGAGCCCTTGTGTCAGAATGTCGGCCATAATAGTCGGGCTGACGTTCGGAACATCCAGTGCTTCATCCGTGAAGCGTTTTATATATTCCCGAAGAGATTCATCCTTGCGTTGCTTAATAGTAAAGAGATGAGTGGCCGATTTGGGATATCTCCGGTTACAGGCGAAATGGCGTACAAACAGGTGAGCCAACCGGTCAAAGCTGGCCACTGAATTGGGTGGGAGATGGGTAAACCAAGATTGGGCTCGTCCTCCGAGGGTAACAGGGAACACTCGGCATAGGACATAGTCCGGGGCGGACGATAGGTCCATTCCTGCCAAATATTGGTGGATATGATCTTGCGGATCTCTCCCATCAGCTTCTCCTGTATATAATGGTACGTTAATAGGCCGCATTCCTGAAGGAATCGGAGCAGATGCTATTTCAGGAATGAAGGGAGATATCTTAAACGTCGGATCTTCTTTGGGCCCCACAGTCCTCTTGAGATCTCCTACTTCTTTTCGTAGATCTTCAAGGATTCCCCATAAGGTTGGTTCTCCGTTGGGAGTGATAATAGGGGGGGCCGATATACGGGGAGAGACCTCTCTTCCCTCTGGATTATCCTCGGAGTTTCCAGATGATCATAACGTCTTGGCGTCCTCCGAGGAGTTTCCTGGTACCACGAGATTGGTGTAGGGCATTGTGCCCTTCTTACATAAACTTCGCCTTGTTCCGAGGGGTGATTTCCTTGGTTCAGAGATCCTGGGACGGTTTCCAGGGGAGATTCGAATTCTCGGTGATTAACTCGAGTGGTAACTTCCACTAATCTTTCATAAACAGATCGGGGAACATTAATGAAGTCCCTTTCATCGGAACGGCGATTCGCTACAGTTTCCTCCGAATTGTCCTAATGGGGCGGATAATTTTCGCTGTAAAACAAATTTTCCATAGTGGGTTTGCTTTCTTGAACACGCTCGAGGACAACTTCTATGGCGTTCCCACAAACGGCGCCATTTTGTTAACAGGTTTGGAATAATACCCGATTAACTGATTTATTTAGAGGTTCGGAACGCCATTATTCGTGGTTCAAAGAAAGTAAATGACTACTTGGGAAAATTACGAAAATATCCTTCCTTTATTCACTGAATTCCTTACCCCGAGGAGCACAAATATGATTTTATGCTTTTTTGGGTGAGTTTTTTTCCCTGCCTTCTCCTTTTTTTCTCCTTTCCCTTATATAGGTATGGGAGGGAGTATGTGTCACCATGCATGCGGTACAAGTGTAATGTTGCATGTATTACAAGTGTTCTTCTTATAGATAAGGTATATCTTGTTGACAAGGTGCTGACTAGGCTGATCATTATCTTGTCCGAGGGCTACGGGGAGTTCCGAGGGGTTACTTCTTCTGTTTTCTTCCCTTTGATAGGAGGAATCTTCTGTTTTCTTTTCTCCGAGGGGCTGAATTTCACGAGGAGGTTCACTAGTTGAAGCGAAGTGGGTTTCCGAGGAGTTTCCTGTTCCGGGGACAGCTATTTCTTCATTGACTTCTTTAGTAAGATTTTCCGAGAGGCAGATTTGTCTCGTCAGGCTTGTAAGGTGGGCTCCGAGGGCATCAATGTGCATGTAAGGTGGTATTCTTGCGTATGGATCCCAGTAGTAAGGATTCCGAGCGTTTCCTGCTATCGTGGGAGTAATGGCTCATTCGGGAATCATTCTCCGAGGGCTTTCTGGTCTTTGTTGAATGACCTCCTTGGCTGGTGTCTTCGGAGTAAGGGAGTTTAGTGGTTGGTGCTTTGAGTAAGACGTTGTTTTGTGAATTTTGGCCTTCGGGATAATGGTTCCGAGGGCTTTGGGAGTGTTCAGCAAGGAAGTATTTTCATATAGTGGTCCCTCTTGGTGCAGTGATGGATATTCGAGTCGCGTGGATCCATCGGGGTTTACTCTTTTTCCGATGCCACGTTGATATCTTATTTTTATTCATCTTGACTTTCCAAGGGACGCTTGGGTGTCCACTCGGGTGCCACGTCGTATCCTAGTAGGATATGTGAGTTCCGAGGGACTATTATCTCTTCGGATGCCACGTCATACCATAGTAGGGTATGTGACATACGAGAATGACGATAGTACCGTCTTTGGGATTAATCCCTAATTTAAGGGTTAATCTTTCATATAATCCCTTATTTATTTTTTAGGGTTAACAGTTGTGTGTGTGTGTATATATATATATATATATATATATATATATATATATATATATATATATATATGAAGATGCTAGAATTATCTTTTTTTTTTATTTTATACTTTTTATCACTATTATAAATTGTAGATTATAAAATAGTTGTGCATATATATATATATATAGATGCTAGAATTATTCTATTTTTTTGTGAAATTTTTTACTTTTTATAAACATTATAAATTGTAGATTATAAAAAAGTTGTATATATATATATATATACACACATATATATATATATATATGAAGATGCTAGATTTATTTTTATTTTTTATATAATTTTTATCACCATTATAAATTGTAGATTATAAAAATACTACAACAAAACGCACCAATTGCATGGAAAAAATTTCATTTAATAGGCTATATTTTCCATGCAATTGATCAGTTACATGGAAAAAATTCGATGCAAAGTTTTCATGCCTCTGGTGTCCAGGCATGAGAATTGCATCGAAAAATTCCGATGTAATTGGCTCTGCATCCGAATTTTCGGATGCAACATTGCATTGAAAATTTCTCATGGAAAAGGCTCTACAT
Source organism: Linaria vulgaris (assembly GCA_948329865.1). Taxonomy (NCBI): domain Eukaryota; kingdom Viridiplantae; phylum Streptophyta; class Magnoliopsida; order Lamiales; family Plantaginaceae; genus Linaria; species Linaria vulgaris. The sequence goes on along the minus strand of OX415249.1, from coordinate 83,652,092 downwards.
CGAAAAATTTCGATGCAGAAAAGCGGGTGCATCAAAAATTTTCATTTGGTTGGTGCGGACACTGCATAGGAAAACTCCCATGTAATTTCTAGGTTGGTGCGGGCACTGCATAGGGAAACTCCCATGTAATTGCTCATGTAGCAATTGCATGGGGAAAATCCGATGCAATTGTTGTTCAGCAATTGCATGGGAAAATTCCTATGCAATTGCTTTTCAGCAATTATATGAGAAAGATCCGATGCAATACATATGTTGCATGAAAATATTCCTATGCAACATAATTCGAAATTATTTTAAAAAAAAAAGTGGCAGGATTATTCCGCCACTTTTTAATTTTTTCCCTTTTATTAATATAATAATTCATTTAAAGTAATTTTTTAAAGTTTTAAAGTATTATTTTTATGAAAGAAATATGTATTTTATACTAATTTATACATATTTCTGAAATACATATTGATTAATTTTTGAAGATACACATATTGTATTTAAACTATAATCTAAGAATATTATTCTATCGATATACGTATTTATAAAATATTCTTATACGATTTCTTATACATAGGTATTTATATTTTTTCGTATAGTTATATTAAAAAAAAAAATTGTAAATCGTTTAACAAATATTTTAGAGAGAAGAGGAGTAGAGAGGAGGTGATGAATGAGAAGTGAATGGGGTGTGGGGGTATTTATAGGAGAAGGTAAACAGTTTTACATTGCAAATTTTCGATGCAGGCTTTGCTCTGCATGGAAAAATTCCGATGCAACTGGAAAAAGCAGTTTTTGCATCGGAATTTTCCCATGCAACATGTACTGCATTGCAATACTGCCATGCAGGCTTTGCTCTGCATGGAAAAATTTCGATGCAATTGGAAAAAACAGTTTTTGCATCGGAATTTTTCCATGCAACATGTACTGCAGCATGTATATAGTACAAATATGCAAGTGGAAACAGGTACAATTTGCATAGAAATATTTCTATGCGAAATTTATTACTATTTATAAAAAAAAACTATACTTATTAAATTTGTATTTATATTTTTGACCCTAAAAGTATTTTAAACGTCTTTTGTTCCGCGTTTTTAACAAATTTTGAATGTACATATGCCTCATAAGTGTTATTAAAATAGTGGTTAAAAAAACGGAGTTTTGATGTTGTTTTCTATCTTTTGCATAATTAGATAGTCTATTGACTCTATCCCAAATATTTTTTAAACATCTTTCCTTACTCTGTTTTTGACAAAATTTTGAAGAACACTGTAATTTTTAATAACATAACGTATGGTAAAAAAACCGAGGAGTGGAATTGATTGACACTCTCTATATGTGAAAATACAATTTTGGTTTAGTAGTGTATATCTATATATGGTTTAGTGTTTAGGGTTTAGGGTTTAGAGTTGAAGATCATATAATATTGTATGGTTACATTGTTTATTGTGCATCTTTAGTTACTCCGTTTTTTGACGAGATTTGAAAGAACACTCCTAATTATTGTTTAAAAAATGTTGGTGAAAGAAAAAATTAAATTTGAGTTGTTTTGCAACTTTTGAATAATTACATTTTCAACCCAAAAGGTTTGTTTGCGTCTTTTGTTATCCCGTTTTTGACGATATTTGAAATAACACTCCTACTTATTGTTTAGGAAATGATGGTGAAGGAAAAAGAGAAATTTGAGCTGTTTTGCAACTTTTGAATAATTATATTTTCAACCCAAAATGTTTGTTTGCGTCTTTCGTTACCCCATTTTTGACGAGATTTAAAAGAACACTCCTACTTACTGTTTAGAAAATGTTGGTGAAAGAAAAATTTAAATTTGAGTTGTTTTGCAACTTTTGAATAATTACATTTTCAACCCGAAATGTTTGTTTACGGCTTTCGTTACCCCGTTTTTGACGAAATTTGAAAGAACACTTCTACTTATTGGTTAGAAAATGTTGGTGAAAAAAAGTTAAATTTGAGTTGTTTTGCAACTTTTGAATAATTATATTTTCAACCTGAAATGTTTAATTCATTTTGTTGTATTTTTTGGCATGGAAATATTTCCATGCAATTGCTATAATTTCCATGCGATTGCTCAATGCATGGAAATTTTACCATGTCGTGCTCTCTTGCATCGCAATTTTGGGATTCATAGTCTATCTTTGAATGGGAATTTTTCGATGCAATTGTTCAATGCATGGAAAATTTTTCATGTCATGTTCTCTTGCATCCAATTTTGTGATTCATCGCCTATCTTTGCATGGAAGTTTTCCCATACAAGTAATTATGCATTGAAAGTATCCCGAGCAACTATGAACTCTACCCCATTTCTCACTCTATTTAAGCACTCACTTCCATCCATTTGAATAACTCACAAATTCTTCTTCAGTCTCTCACTACTTTTTTGAATCTCTCACAAATTATAATAAATTTTCTCTTTCGTATATTTATTGAAGCTCAATTAAGTTAACCCACGTTTGAAGGTTTGTTCATCATTTCTACCTTTGTCAATTATGCATTTATTCAATATTTATGTTTTAATAAATAATTGGTTATTAATTTCGTATAACGCTTTTTGTCAGTAAATAATACGAGGGATGAGTAATTGGTGGTCCGATCGACGTTGGATGTACGAACGGCTAGACGAAAATGAAAACTTGAATTATCATTTTGAGGTTGGTGTATCGAACTTTCTCGATTATGCATTCTCGCAGAGTAGTAATTTGAATCGTGGTCGAGCTCGTTGCCCATGTAGAAAATGCACCAACGCAAAATATTTAAATAGGCATACTATTCATATGCACTTGTATAAGCGGGGGTTCGTACCACACTATATGATATGGGCTTATCACGGTGAGTTAGGTGACACCTCGGGGGAAATATATACTCAAACGTTGAAATAGGGTCATCATCACATAGTCATAGGGGTCAAGGAGATGACCGAATGAGGAGTATGGTAGATGATGCATTTGGCGGTCAATTTCTTAACGTCACTTCTAATATGGCAAGTGCAATCGAGGAGCCCAATAGTGTGGCAAAGGCTTTCTTTAAAATGCTTAGTGATGCGGAAGAACCGGTATTCATAGGGAGTCCGACCACTGTACTAAGATGGGTTTCTTAGTTTATGCCAAACAAGGTATCACAAAAGCTTAGTAATGTATCTTGTAACAACACAATCAGAAAAATTCACGACTTGCTCCCTCCCGAATATCGGGCTAAAGTACCTGAATCTGTTTACCAAATGAAAAAACTTATGAAAATTTTGGGTCTAGGTGTAAAAACTTATGACGCGTGCATAAATAAATATTTCTTGTTCTACGAGGAGTTCGAGTCTATCGAACATACGGCATGTCCGGTTTGTGAGGAACCTCGTTTCAAACCCTTTTGAAATCCAAGAAATATATACAAACCAATCTCTCGTAAGAAGTTGTGGTACTTTCCGCTAACTCCCAGACTCCGACGGTTGTACATGTCTCGATCAATTGCTCAGCACATGACGTGGCATACCAATTGTCGTGAGAATAGGGATCATATGATACATCCGGCATCCGGCCATGCTTAGAAATACTTTGATAATCATCATCCTGATTTTGCCGCTGAGGATAGAAATGTAAGGCTAGGATTGTGCACTAATGGATTCGCCCTTTCCGGCAGCTCTTCGGGTCCTTGTTCTTGTTGGCCTGTCTTTGTAACACCGTACAATCTCCCACCAGATATGTGCATAAGACAAGAGTACATATTTTTAAGCCTTATCATTCCTGGCCCTAATAGCCCTGACAAGAACCTAGATGTTTTCCTTCTCCCCTTGATTGATGAGTTAGTCTCTTTGTGGCAAGTCGGCGTACATACGTGGGATAGCTCTAGACAACAGAATTTTCAGTTACGCGCTGCTGCTATGTGGATTATTAGTGATTTCCCAGCGTATGGGATGTTGTCTGGATGGAGTACGCACGGAAAGCTATCGTGTTCTTATTGTATAGAGTACACGAAAGCATTCCAGCTTAAGAAGGGTAGGAAGACAAGCTTCTTCGGTTGTAATCGCAGATTCCCTCCGTTAGATCACGAATTGAGGCACAATGATACTGATTTCTACAAGGACCGCGTAGAGACTAACCCACCATTGCGTAGGAGGATAGGGGTGGAAATGAAACGTCATGTTGATCACCTCCCTAAGGTCAGTTTTTGAGAAGGAAGGAGGACCATCAAATGGGCTGGAACGAAACACAATTGGTGTCGTAGGAGTATATTTTGGGAGCTCCCTTACTGTCAACAAACTTGATACGTCATAACCTAGACGTGATGCTTTTCGAGAAGAACTTCTTCGACAACATAAAGAATACGGTCATGGATGACGCAGAAAAGACAAAAGACAACATGAATGCGCGTCTGAATTTGCAAGAGTATACCAACCGAAGTATTTTTTTTTTGGTGACGCGATCGAATCAACGTACACACAAACCTCATGCAATATATTGTCTAACAAGAGATCAAAAGAGGCAAATGTGCAAATGGTTGTGCCGTTTGAAGTTTCCTGACGGTTATGCTTCTGATATTGGCCGATGCGTGCAGATGCATAATCTAAAAGTAACACCAATGAAAAGTCACGACTGTCAAGTGTTTATCAAAGAATAATTCCTATTGCTTTCAGAGACTTCTTACAAGAAGATGTATGGGGTGCGCTAGTGGAGGTTAGCAACTTTTTTAGGGCATTGTGCGCAACTAAGATTCGAAAATCTGACGTGGCTCGCCTAGAGGTTGCGATTGTTGAAACAATGTGTTAATTGGAATTGATATTTCCACCAGCATTTTTTGACTCCATGGAGCATCTAGCTATTCATCTTCCATGGGAGGCAAAAATGGGAGGACCGGTGCACTATCGATGGATGTATCCCTTCGAGAGGTATTCAACAACTGAATTTACAATTATTTACATAGATGCTCATATCGTTCATATCTAATTTTTTTGTTTATGTTTTCAGGCATTTGTTCGATTTTAAGGGTAGTGTCGATAACAAGGCGAGGATCAAAGGATCTATTGCTGAAGCGTACCTAACGTCCGAGATGACCAATTTCTGCGATCATTATTTTGAGCATGATTTCGATACACGTCTGGTCCGCCTGAGTAGAAACGAGACAAGAGTTGATCCTAATGATTCTCATCGACTATCCGTCATTCGAAAGGTCTATTTGCCAGTAGGACAAGCGTCTCACAAACTTCGATTAAGCGCCTCGAAGCTCAAGGTCGTCGAGTTGTATATCTTTTTAAATTGCCCACAGGTCGAACCCTGGATAGGTTAGTGATAAATACTATATAGGTTTATTTAGTTTACTAAAATAAATACATTACTTATTTTCCAAATTGTATTATATCATCGTTTTCGATGAGGAGATGTGCGTTGGGTTAGCCAATGATGCAATCAACCAAAGACAGAACGAACAATTTGTACAATGGTTCAAGGATATGGTATTCGCCAAACGCCACGATTATGATCCGCGGCTGCTAAACCTAGCAATTGGACCAAAGAATCAGGTGATTAGTTGGGAAAATGGCTATGTGGTAAATAGTCTTCGTTTTCACACAGATGGATACGCCGTTGGGAAAAAGATGACGAACAATGGGCTATGCGTGAAGTGGTACATTGACGAGCTGGAAGACACGTATTTTAATTAACTATTTTATCTAATAATAATTTCATTAAAAAAACCTAAGGCATGCGCTGAGCCATGAGGCGACTCGGTGGTGGCAGTGTTGATCGGTGGAAGAGGCTCTATCTCGAGGTCAGCAATAAACCCATACAGGTCATAGTCCGTAGGGTGAACCGGCATATCATCATCATCATCATCATCAAGTGGGTTAAATTGGTGCATCGGGGGTCTACGTGGCTGCTGACTAGTAGATGCATGTTCCTTCCACGGACGCCTCCCCATACGACCTCCACCCCTAGATGATCCCCGATCTATATCTGTCATCTAAATTGTCCGACAAAAATATCAATATAATCGTTCCTAAACTTTACTAAATTATATTTCAACACTACAGAAAAGTTATTCTTCACAACTTGGTCCTAATAAGAAATAGGACGAAATATTAAAACTGCCCTATAACTTTTTTTCAAAACTAAAAATGCCCGTTTTTTTCGGGCCTTGCAAAAATGCCCCGTAAGTTTTGAAATTTCTTGTAAAAATGCCCGATTGCCTTATTTGGGCCAAAAATGCCTACGTGGCGCTACAGTGGCTGTCACGTCAACAAGTTGTATTTGCACCCCAAAACCCTTGTAACTTTAAATATTATATTTGCACCCCAAAATAACTTGCACTTTGCCCCCTAAAGAATATATATATATATAATAAACATATATATATAATCATTTGTAAAAGTAAAACATATATATATATATATAATAAACATATGTATATAATCATTTGTAAAAGTAAAACATATATATATATGTAATAATATCAACATATATATATATAACACTATTTATAAAATAATAAATATTTTAATATTATATAAAATAAATAAATAAACAGAAAGATTAATCACCCACCCACCCCCCCCCCCCCTCCTCGCACCGTCGCCGAGCACCACTGCCCAATCGAACCGCCCCCCGCCACCACCACTACTAAATCGCGGTGGTGGTGGTTGCGATTGCAGTGGTGGTGGCATCGATTTGACGCCACCACCACTGCAAATCGCGGTGGTGGTGGCGACCACCGGTGCGTGTAGGGTTTTTTTTATGTTTTTTTTTATTTTTTTGTGTTTTATTGTTATTTGTTTTATTTATATATATATATTTATTATTATTATTATTATTATTATATATGTTTATTACGATTTATATATATCTCTTTATTATTTATATATATGTTTATTATTTTTATTTATATATTTATTATTATTGGCTGAAAATATGACGTGGCAGAGCTATTTTCTGACGTGGCGTTGACTGTGTCGCCACGTCGGCATTTTTAGCCCGAATAAGGCCATCGTGCATTTTTGCAAGATTTTTCAAGACTTACAAGGCAGTTTTACAAGGCCCGAAAAAAATGGGCATTTTTAGTTCTGAAAAAAAGTTATAAGGTAGTTTTAATATTTAGTCCTAAGAAATATAATTAATTGGGATGTCCAATCGATCTATATGTTTTTTGTTAACTCACTACATATTAGAAAATAACCCCAAAACTTCGAATTAATAATCTTATTCCTACAATAAAGTTAATATATGCTACATTTTCTAAACTACTATATAATATTATCAATCAAATAAGAACTAAAATCATCTAATTGCACTTTATACTCTATAGTTTTTCAAACTCCCCAAATATTTCCATTAAAACTCAATTTTTCTATTTATCATATCCCTACAAGAAAGTTTCCCAAAAATTACATTTTTGCTCTACAAATACTTTAAACAACACTATTGAGTCCTAATTTTATTTCAACAGACATTTTCTAAATTACAAAGCAACCTCTAAAGTTCAATATTATAAACCAAATACTCTAGATATTTGACAACAAGCCCAAATCTTCTAATTAATTATCTTATTCCTACAATAAACTCTAGTAAATACATTCAACACCACAAAAATTTTAAACTTCAAATTGAGACCATAACTTTCTCAAAACTACTTTATCTACCCTCAAGTTTTTTAAACTACAATTTATACCCCCAAATATTTTGTTAAACTGCAAATTAAGGGCTAAAATCTCAAATTTTCAAAATTAGCACAAAACCATTTTTAGAATTCAACATAACAACACAATAATCATATTACGTTAACAAATAACAACAATAATCACAATTTTAATGGCAATAATCAAAATTATCAACAAAATCAAAATCGCACAAGTGTAAATAATGGATGAAAAATAATAAATTGATCCTTGAGTAAAGGAGAATTATTTACCGGTATTTTGGGTGATTTTCAACGACGGTGGGACCGGTTAACGGCGGTCCAACGACTGTGCGTGTGTGTGTGTGACAGCGTGAATGGAGCTTGGGCTGGCAGGTTTTTTATTATTATTATTTTATGCATCCGATTTATCCAATGCATTTGACTTGGGGTCAATTGCATCGGATTTATCCGATGCAATATTGCTGCATCGGATGGTTCGGATGCAGCCTACGTGGCTGCATCTGAACCATTCGATGCAATTAAATTGCATCGGATTTTTCGGTTCTGCATGTCATGCATCCGAAAAATGGAAATTCGGATGCATGACTTGTCATGCTATTGCATGGTTTTGTTGTAGTGAAAAGTTGTGTATATATATATATATATATGACTAATTATCAAAAATGCTCGCTAATTTTTTTTTCAATCTTAAATGCCCATTTTTTCCCAACCTGCTGAAAATGCCCGTTAAGTTTTAAATTTTCATACAAAATGCCCGATGTTAAAAATTCGGACATTTTATCCGACGTGGCATCCGAGTCAAAGAGACGCGCTGCTAAATCAAAAAACCGCGTTTTAAAATTCGAGCATTTTTTGTAGAATTTTAAAAGATACAGGGCATTTTAGCATTATTTTTCAGACAAAATAGTCTTTTTGTGCTTATTTTTCATTTCGGGCATTTTTAGTAGAAATTTTAAAAGATACAGGGCATTTTTAGCATGTTTTGAAAAAACGGGCATTTAAGATTGAAAAAAAAAATTAGGGGCCATTTTTGATAATTTGTCCATATATATATGCATATATATATATATGCAAAAAAAAAAATATTGCGTGGCGTCTCAGTCATACGCCACGTAAGCAAAACCAGCCCAGCCAATTTTTGAGCTCGTCCGGCATTTTTTTATAAAAACAAAATGAGTTAATGGGCATTTACTAAGCCTGTAAAATTAAAGGGCAAAACTTGAAGTTAGCACAAAATAAAGGGCAAAACAAAATATTTTGCCCTAATATATATATATATATATATATATATATATATATATATGTATGTATGTATGTATAAAAGGAAAGGAAACAAGGATACGCAAACTTAAAGCTTAAATATACAAACAAATCGAACGCTTGCATAATCATATTGTAATGTTAAATATTCCTTACTCGTCCAAAAACGTTAAAAAATCATATACTGAGCAAAGAGAAAATTTCCTAGTTAGGATTTTATAGGGGGCCCTTGACACCATGTAGTTTGAAAACCATGCAAAACCCATGCGTTTGTTAATTTTGTATTGTCGAGTCTTTCGTGGCTTCCGTAAAGACAATTTAGCTATTTAACAAACAAAAAAATCATAGTAATTATAATTCAAGGAAAGGGGATGCATGCATTGCAACCTATTTAAAATCACGGAGGGAGTTTAGTCGATTGACAAACTATATGGGAGTTTCGCGCAAGTTTTCAAACTATAGACTAAGACAAGTATTAGCTGGTTGGTCGGCCGCAATTTAGTGAAATCAGTCAGCCTTGTCCCGATGCTAGCTGCTAAGCAGAAATCTGCAAGTTATATCTTAGCCTTGCTCTAAATAGCATTATTGTTAAAAGTGAGATTTAAGCTCGATAAACTTAAGACAATTTCATTTGTATTCGGCGTGGTATGCAACATGAAGAGTGCATCTTTCACTAAGCAACAAAATAATTGAGTGAGATAGAGATTGACATTGAAGAAATTGCATAAAATGGAGAGACAATATAAGATTAGGAAAGGGAGATAAGCTTTTCTGTTCTTTCCTTGGCAGTGCAGATAAGATTTTGTTGAAGAAATTAATTAAGACCGCCATATCATTGACTGTTTCCTATGTCATGGTAGTGAAACGAAGTAACCACAAGTATATATAGTTCCGAAAATATGGCATGATTGAACACACGAAAAAAACAAACTTGAAAAAAATAAAAATATTTTGTCCCTAACATATATATATATATAAGGAAAGGAAACAAGGATACATAAACTTAAAGCTTAAATATACAAACAAATCGAACGCTTGCATATCATATTGTAATGTTGAATATTCCTTACTCGTCAAGAAACGTTACAAAATCATATACTGAGCAAAAAGAAAATTTCCAAGTTTGGATTTTATAGGGGGGCCTTGACACCATGTAGTTTGAAAAACATGCAAAACACGTGTGTTTGTTAATTTAGTATTGTCGAGTCTTTCGTGGCTTCAGTAAAGACAATTTAGCTATTTAACAAACAAAAGAATCATAAGTAATAAAAATTCAAGGAAAGGGGATGCATGCAACCTATTTAAAATCACTGAGGGAGTTTAGTCGATTGACAAACTATATGGGAGTTTCGCGCAAGTTTTCAAACTATAAACTAAGACAAGTATTAGCTGGTTGGTCGTCGGGCTTTCCCGCAATTTAGTGAAATCAGTCAGCCCAGTCTCAATGCTGCTAAGCAGAAATCTGCAAGTTATATCTTAGCCTTGCTCTCTTCTTATCATCCCGGTGCACGAAAGCATCCCCGCAATGCGAGGGTCCGGGGAAGGGTCCCACCGCAAGAGTGTATAAGGGGCAAGCCTTCCCCTGTCGAATTTGACAAGAGGTCGCTCCCAAGACTTGAACCCGTGACCTCTCAGTCAACACATCAACACTTTTACCCGTGCGCCAAGACGTTAAATAGCATTATTGTTAAAAGTGAGATTTAAGCTCGATAAACTTAAGACAATTTCATTTGTATTCGGCGTGGTATGAAACATGGAGAATGCATGCATCTTTCACTAAGCAACAAAATAATTGAGATTGACATTGAAGAAATTGCAGAAAATGGAGTGACAATATAAGATTGAGAGAGGGAGACAAGCTTTTTTGTCCTTTCCTTCTCTATACAGATAAGATTTTGTTGAAGAAATTAAGACCGCCATATCATTGATGCGTTTCCTATGTCATGGTAGTGAAACGAAGTAGTCACAAGTATATATAGTTCCGAAAATATGGCATGATTGAACACACGAAAACAACAAGCTTGACTCTTTGCTTGAAAAAAAAAAAGGCGAGAAATGGCGGCTTATGCAGCTTTAGTTTCTCTGAAGAGTCTCATTGAGCGAGTCCAGCTACACAATGCATGCCAGCCAATTTTTCTTGATGAACAACACAAACTTCTTCGATCTCTCTTGAAAAAGGTTAGTTTCTTGCAAGAATTTCTCGAAACTTATTCCCATGTAGATAGCAAACAAGTAGATGATTTTGAGAATCAAATAGTAGATGTAGCTTATGCAGCAGAAGTTTTCATTGAATTATATATAGTGGATATTGTTCATGCTAAGCATACAAGCGATGAGGAAACGAGTTCCATTAATCAATCGTCTTCAACTCGTATAAAGAGGTTAGATCTTGTCGGATCAACAAGTTTCACAAAAAGGATTTCTGATCTCTTACCTGAAGGGATGAGCAAATTAATAAGAGAAAATGAAGAGGTACGGAGTGTAATAAGAGACACAGGTTTTAAATCTATAGTGGATTTAATTCATCCTCAGCGTACAAGTCACGGTGAAACTACTTCCATTAATCACTCTATTCTACTAAAGGAGCTAAATCTTTTTAGGTCCATGCATTCTACAGAATGGAGTTCGGACGTCTTATTTGAAGGACTGCAGAAAGTAATAAGAGATGCGAATTCAATCAAGAAAGAGGCGATGGAGATCAAAGAAAATGGTGGACTTAAAGTTCAGCGGTCGAGGGATTTAGATTCACTAAGGCCTCCCCTTTCAGGGGAGGATGTTGTCGTGGGATTGGACGAAAGCTTGATTATAATCATGGATAAACTCACTGGAGACCAGCCCAATCTTCAGACCATTTCAATAACTGGAATGGACGGCATTGGTAAGACTAAGCTTGCTAAGTAAGTTTATAACAATCCATATATAGTGCAATATTTTGATATTTGTGGTTGGGTTACAATATCTCAAGATTTCACTGTCCGACAAATGTTGTTAGACCTTCTACGTGCAGTTGGAATTCTTACTAGCCAAAGGGAAGAAGAAAGTCTTGAATATAGTTTGGGAGAAAAGTTATATAAACATTTATCGGGTAGAAGGTACTTAGTTGTAATGGATGATATATGGGATATAGAGGCTTGGGATAAACTGAAGTTATTTCTTCCAGATAATAAAAATAAAAGTAGGGTCATAGTAACTACTAGACTGTTACCTGTAGCTAAGAGTTTTGGGTGTACTAATCTTCATAAGATGAATCTTTTAGATGAGAACAAAAGTTGGGATTTATTTTGTTCAAAGGTGTTTGATCAAGGAAGTTGTCCCACTGAGCTAGAGAAAACTGGAAAGAAAATTGTAAAAAGTTGCCAAGGACTCCCGTTTTCAATTCTTGTAATCGGGGGACTCCTCGCAAAGTCTAACTTGGGACGAGAATACTGGGAGTATGTTGCTAAGAATATAAATGCAATTGTAAATTCAGAAGATGACCAAGGGTGTTCAAAGATATTATCTCTTAGTTACAATCACTTGCCTATTCAATTAAAACCATGTCTTCTTTATATGGGAGTTTTTCAAGAAGATCGTGAGATTCGTGTCTCTACACTAATCAAACTTTGGGTCGCCGAAGGATTTCTGAATCCATCTGGAGAAAAATGCTTGGAAGATGTTGCGGAGGATTGTTTAAAAGATCTTATAGATAGAAATATCTTATTAGATGCAAGATCTGGAGCAATAGGAAAGACGAAGTTTTGTAAAATACATGATCTCTGGAGAGATTTTGCACAGATGGAAGCTAAGAAAAAGAGGTTTATCTGTGTGACAGCCCCTTGCTTCTCACATAGAGTAAACAACCAGTGTCGAGTTGTTCGTCGCGATGATATGCCATACAGGAACACTCGCCATGAAATTTCTCTTGGGTCATTCAGATCTATCCGCCCATCTATATACAAGTTTATATTGGACGAGGCACCATCACTTGATTCCAGATTTTTAAGGGCATTGACGCACTATAGTCAACACTCTCGAGGAGATGTTTTGCGAGTAGTTAATGCAAGGTTCATTCATTTGGAAGCCCATCGCACATTTTTTTCTTCTATATGCCTGGCTTGGAATTTACAAACAATAATTATTGAAGGGGAAGAGTTGGCAATGGTTGCTCCGTCTGAAATTTGGGAAATGCGACAACTGAGGCATGTAAAGATCGAAGGACTTTCTCTACCCGATCCTCATTATCGAGGAACTAGTAGGAAAGATGAGTTTGTACTGGAAAACTTTCAAACACTTGCATTCATAATAAATTTCAAGTGTACGGAGGAAGTTGTAAGGAGAATCCCCAACATCAAGAAGTTGCGAATGTGGTACTCAAATAAGAGCGACACAGGGTTGTCACTTTACAGTCTCAACAACCTCAGCCGATTGCAAAAACTTCAATCACTAGTTTGTGGGCATCCGGACAAGAAGTATCCGCCACCTGAAACTGATTTTTTGCGGTACCTCTCATTTTCGTTGTCACTAATGAAGTTGAGTTTATGTCACTGCTATTTCAGCAATGAAGATATGATAACAAAGATTGGGTGGTTGCCAAATCTAGAGAAGCTCAAATTGGTTCGCTGTGTAATAAAAGATGAGTGGAACACAGTTGAGGGGCAGTTTCTTCGCCTAAAATTCTTGGCAATGGAATATACTGATTTGAGGAATTGGACAGTGGAGAGCAGCCATTTCCCTCGCCTCGAGCACATCGGTCTTGAACTGATGGAACAGTTGGAGGAGATTCCTTCTGGTATTGGAGATATAGGCACACTGCGAACAATTCGGCTATCATATTGCAGAGATTCCATTGTCACCTCAGCAAAGGATATAATAGAGGAACAACGGAGCCTCGGGAATGAGGATCTTTGTCTTGTTTTGAAGTAGTTCATGGCTGATGAAGCTTCCCCACTAGGCAGAGCGGTAACAGTGATCATTAAGAAGAAGAGCATCTGTATTCAGAATCCTTGTCTTTCTACTATTTCTTTTGCTAGAGGCGAATTATTTGGTAAAGGCATAAATAATGTTGAACAACTAGAAGTGCTGTATGCTATTGTATGTATGCAAAATAGTTCATGAATAAGACAATGCGAACCATTACAGTGGTCTGCATTTAATAATCTATGCATTTGTAAGTAAAAGAGCTATTAAAGCAAACTTCAAAGAACCAAATTTCACGTCGAGGTTGCATTGATATGCTTAAATTGATGCCCAAGAAATGAACATTGCTTCTTGTCACAGTTGACAATCAATAACTAGAGTAGAACATACCTCAAATGCATACAGCTGCACAAATGTTGATTTTCATTTCAGGGGGAGCCTCAAAAGAGTTGTCAAGAGAACATGTACCTTTCCATTTCATTATTATTTGACGTAAACCCTTTTCACCATCATCAAGAAATTTGAAGCGCAGTTTCAAGGTCTGGCAAGTGAGATACATTAAGTTTTCTGTATGAATATGCTGCAAACAACTTGTGGGATGCATATCTAGGAAACAACACATGCATGAAAAATTGATAATAACTCCATATTAATTATATTGAAAAATTATAGTAATTGAAGTTTCCACAAAGACTATTAGTCTCAGCCGTAATGCCGACACAAAATTTGTTGATGTAATAATGACATAATGACAGGAGATTATTATAAGGTATTAATTTTAGTTAATCTCAGTCTTCACCTTTAATTAGATTTTGGACAAAATATTATGTTTTTTTTGTTGATTAAATTAATTATGTAGTTATATATAAGTTTGTAAATTACTTTTAAGAGTTCAACGTTATTATTTGAAAGAACTTGACCAACACAACTTTTAAAATCTTCCCATCTGCTTTCTCCATCATTCAAATATTAGCATCAGAGTCGAGTCTCACCCTACCTCCTTCAGCAGTAGGACTCGCAACAATTCAACGCTTTTCAAAGTTGTTGTGGCGTTCGAAGTCGCGAACACGTGATACCAGAAAATGAGACGACACCTTGCCCCCAATTTTTACGGTAGATGTATCCTCCGCCTCAGTAATAGTGTGACCCGCACCCCAATTTGCGGATGAACCACATGTCGCCCTCGCAGGCATAGAACTGCTAGACGGTTCTTCTGCGGGCCTGGTTGGCGGTAAATTCTGACTTGTCGAAGCACCCTCATCTGAATTTCCCGTGCGGGGGACATACTTGGAGCCCACGTCGTATGAATGTTTAAAGGGGTTTCACGACCTTACTTCGACCATTCGCTTTGCTCCGAGCCATCACAGTATCGAACGCAACACACACTCGCAAAAAGAACAGTCTTGATAGCGTTCGACTCTTCTGCCGTTCGTCTGATTTTTGGTTCGGCCCTTCTGGAGTTCGATTGACCTTTTGTTCGACTCTTCTGGCGTTCGATACTCCTTCCAGTTTTATTGTTATTTTCAGACGTGGAGAGTTTTGACTCACAACGACAAATGTGTTGGTAGCCTTGAACCCTAATTGCATTAAGGGTTAGTTGTTCGGTACTTAATAGTTGAACAACACAAGATTGGACACTCCTCATAACAATCGAATCACCCAATATTGGATACTCCCCATAACAATCTAAATACCCAAGATTCGATATTGTCCAAAATAATTGAATCAATACCTATTCGACTATCTTAAAAATGTTAGAACTGCATATGATATTCATCAACATGATCGAAACGAAAATCAGACACGAAGCTAGATATTATTATTTGGCACCCTATCCTCCTGATTACGGTTCCCAAATGGAGGCATATTTTGAAGTCAAATATTATTATTTGGCACCCAACCCTCCGAATTACTGCTCCCAAATGGGGCGCATATTTTGAAGCCAAATATTATTATTTGGCAACCGATCCTTCGGATTACTGCTCACAAACCAGGGCATATTTTGAAGCCAGATATTATTATTTGGCACTCAATCCTTCGAATCACGGCTCCCAAATAGGGGCATATTTTGAAGCAGAGCACCTTCCTATTTCAAGATCAACAACAAAAATTCTTAAATTTGGCACCAGCTCTTTAAACAAGACTCACTCCTTAATTGGTGGAATATTTGGTAGGGGTGTTTTAGGTGGCACAAAAATGAACTGGGTCGGTCTGACCCATTAACGGCCTAAACGGAAAAAAGTCTAATCGTGGTGGTTTGATAGTTATGGGACGATCGAACGTACAGCTCGATCGTTATTGTCTTTTTGCGGAGCGGGTCTCGCATCGCGAGGTCTATAAATACTCTGGATTCCGAGATTCACCGCAGATCATTAATTACTCTTCACCAACCCTACATCAATCGAATCAACCGTTCGATTGTTTTCTTTGGTTCGATCGTTAAGTTCACATGTTCGATCGTTATCAACCTTCGTTCCCGGTTCGAGGGTTTTCTTGGTCGAAGTTGTCTCCTTTTGACAGTCATTTCAGCATCAAACGTGCCTTCGTTCGACTGTTCTCAATTCGACTCTCCAGAATTATTTTAGTCATTCAATGCTCATTTAATAGGTGTTCCGGACAAAGCTAGTCGATTCATTGCAATAAATTAAAATAGTTTGGTATATTTTAGGCCCGAATGAATTGTATTTTCATTATCTTGTAACCCAAATGAAATAACACCAAATTAACTTAATTTTTACCTCTAGCGCAGGTAACCTGAGGAAAAAATCAAATCATCTAATGATGTCCTCCTTTCATAGCCTTATAAATCTTAGTTCTCTATTGATCAACTTCTTATCAAGTTTCACGTACAATACACTCTGTTTTAGGATATATGTTTTTGTAATTAAATTCATCATTTTTGACCTTCATTCATAAATTTTTAATAATCTAGTATTTATACTTCAAACTTAAAATCATGGGAGTCGTTGTAGTACATTCCACAACTTGATGAATCTCTTAACAATATTAGTTTCTGAATGCAAGTTATCAAGCTAATTAACAATTCACTGCAAAAGATACTATGCAAACTCTTACTTACACCTCAAGCACACATGAGACTATAAGAGGAGTCCTCCTCCAATATCAACAACCAATTAGAAGTTGCATTTCTGTTAGCAGCAGTTACATTCTACTTCCTCTCATGATATTTTTCTGTTAACTACGGTTAAATAAATATGTATATATCAACATCATCTCTTTCAATCTTGCTCTCTGTTCACCAATAACACTCAAATGGATAGTTAGTTTTTCTTTTTCTTTCATACCTGTTCATCGCAAATCATTCAATCAGAACAAATGGCCGCCGCCCTTCCCTACATTCCGGTGGACGTCGCCTTCCACGACATGCCGTTTGACCTGGTAGTAGAAATCCTGGCACGACTCCCGGCCGAATTTGTAGTTCTTTATTCATTTTTGACCAGAGAGTTGCATTCGATAATAAGAAGCCGTTACTTCATCTCCTTACACTTCAACCTACAAAAAGCCAAATCCATTTTCCGGCGTCACCACGCAAATCAAGATCAATACTGGCTTCTCGACGTCGCGGAAAACAAACCCTTTACCATCAATTCTTCCATAGGATACGTTCCCCCGTTCGTATCGCAATATGACTTTTTCTACATTGTGGGTTCTTGTCGCGGTATGGTATGCTTAGCGGACGTAGTCATTGCAGATCCAAAGCAACCTATTTTTCTGTGGAATCCTTGTATCAGAAAGCATCTTCGTTTACCATTTGCCTCTATTGGTTGGACTGAGCCCCATTCTTTTGCATTGGGATTTGGGTATTCCCATTTAGATGATGATCCCAAGGTTGTTAGGTTTGTCACCTTTGGGAAAACTGCTGACGGCTCTGCTTTTGATTCTCCTCGGGCGGAGATTTTTTCAATTGACATGCCGTGGTGGGAAAGTGTTACAGTCGATATCAGGCTTCAGAATGTTCGGTTTGCTTGGTCTCCTGTTTTCTTGAATGGGGTTGTACATTGGCTCGCCTACACCTCTCAGAATGATAGGTACCGTATTTCGGTTCTGAGGTTTCGAGTCGCACGAGAGCGTTTCGATGAAATGCAGCTTCCAAGTGAGTTGAAATTGGGAAATCATGCGAACATGTCACTGACTTTGATGGGAGAATCGCTTGCGGTGATCAATTACAACACACCGACGATTTTGGATGTTTGGCTGATGCAGCGATACGGCGATGTATTGTCTTGGAATAAGTTGTATAGCTGTCGGACAGAAACAGGAAACCCGCGCGTAGTGGCGTTGCGGCAGAACAAGGAGGCTTTGATGGCCCACAATATGTTTGGATTGTTTGCTCTCGATCTAGAGAACTGGGGTACCACAGATCTTAGGATATCCGGGGCAACAGGCTCGTTTCACGTCGTTGAATTTGTTGAAAGTCTTGAGTTGCAACATGTTCGAGTTCAATGAAGGTGAGGAAGGAACATAACTCCATTCGACTATTTAGTTGCAGTATCGCTTTATAATGAAGCTCGAACGAAATTCTAAAATCGGCTCCTGTTTTCGCGTACTACCTATTAGAAATTTTCTAGAGCTTGCAATATGTGTCTTGGGAAAGTTGTAACGCGTTCGCTGCAAACTTGCATTGAGTTGATAGTTGATTTGCTTTGTTCTTTTGTTTCTGTAGAATGGACATAGAATTGTTTTGGTATCTTTTTGAACATTTAGAAACGTTAATCCTCGTTTGTAACCCAAGCTGAAAAGAGAGGGAAATGTAAAATAATGCATAAAGAATAGAGAATTCAAAATTTTATTGGGTTATATATGTTTGTGTCTGGATGTTATTTGTTAAGGCCCAAAACAAAAGAGAAACGACACAGTGTATCACTTTACAGTCTCAACAACCTAAGCCAATTGCATAAACTTCAATCAATAGTTTGTGGGCATCCGGACACGATGTACCCCCGCCTCAAATTGATTTGTGCGGTACTCTCATTCTGTTATCACTAAAGAAGTTGTGTTTAAGTTGCTGCTTTTTCAGCAATGAAAATATGATCACAAAGATTGGGTTGTTGCCGAATCGAGAGAAACTCAAATTGGTACATTGTGTAACAAAAGATGAGTGTGAACACGGTCGTGGGGAAGTTTATTCACCTAAAGTTATTGGAAATAGAACATAATGATTTGAAAGGTTGGACAATGGAGAGCAGCCATTTCCCGGCCTCGAGCACATAGTTCTTGAATTGATGGAACAGTTGGAAGAGATTCCCTCTGGCACTGGAGATATAGACACGCTCCGATCAATTCGGCTATCATATGATCCATATTGTAGAGATTCCATTGTCGCCTCAGCAAAGGATATAATAGAGGGAAAACGGAGCCTCGGGAATGAGGACCAGTCTTGTGTAGAAGTAGTGCCACGGCTAATAAAGCTTCTCCTCTGGAGTAGAACGGAAACAATGATAACGGAGAAGAGCTGAGGATTTTTCCATATTCAGAATCCTTGCCTTTCTACATCTCTTTTGCTAGAGGCTACTAATTAGGTAAAGGCATACATAATGTTGAATAATTAGAAGTACTATATGCTAGTGTATGTGTGAAAATTAGTTCCCGAATAAGACAGTATGTGCCAACACAGTGGTCTGCATTTACTGATCTATGCATTTGGCAATAAAAGAGTTTTTAAAGCAAACTTCAAATAACCCAATTTCAGGTCGAAGCTGCATTTGATATGCTCATATTGATGCCCAAGAAATGAATATAGCTTCTGGTCACAATTGACAATCAATAACCACGGTAAAACATACTCAAACGCATACAGCTGCAGGAATATAAAATTTTCATTCCAAGGGAGCCTCAAAATTGTTGTCAAGAGAACAATTTAGCAACATGGACTTTCGATCTTATTATTTTTGACGCAAACCCTTTTCACCACCATCAAGAAATTCGCAGCACACAGTTTCAAGGTCTGGCAAGTAAGATACATTAAGTTTTCTGTATCAATATGCTGTGAATAACTTGTGGGATGCATATCTAGGAAACAACACATGAAACTAACTCATGTTCTACTTCTTCCCAGTTATGAACTTTGATAATAAGAGGATGTTGACCGATATAGTCCACTTTGCACCAAGGATATGAATTCTCATAATCAAAGAGAAGAACCTTAATCCCAACTTCAGCGCATTCAATTGCATATCTTGGGTTATCGTCAATTAACACTTTTGCTCCTAAGGACCTGCGAAAATTAGAGGATTAAACTCACTACAATGATTCCAAACTTCATATGTACTATACATGAGCGCGGGGCAAGAAAATATAAAGGTTCTGCTGATAGGAACCTTGAAAAACGTTGGACGTAGCAGAGGCAAAAATAAATAAACAAATCCCCATGAACAAATATATCAAACAGAAAAAAGTAAATCAAAGAATGCATACTTGCAAATGTCTGATTTGGGCCTGGACTGCCCATCTAAAGCAAAGTGATTGCCAAAATGAATCTCCTGAAAGAACCCTGGATAATATCTCTCGATCCATTCAAGTGTGTGGTCTTTTATTGCATTCTGTCGAGACCTATAAAGCATTATAATTAGCAAGTGATCGGTGCTAACAAATAAATAAAGGCAATCAGTGGAGTTTTGCAGGATACATACGTAACAATGGACAAGTTGCAAAATTTGGATAGCTTTTGAAGTGCCTTTTGAGCACCTGGGATTGGATAAATCCCTCTCCTGAAATAAGGCGTCTTAAAGAACTCGTGAACACGAGTATTGGCTGCAAAAAAAAAACAAATATTTAATTTAATATCTAAACATCATACAAAACCATAATTAGAGTCTCTGGGGATTCTTATATTATTTTATTCTTCCAGACAGAAATGTTAACCCCACTAAAACATGAAAGTCACGTATGGTGAGGTCAATATTGGAAATATATCAATGTATGCACGCATACACATTTCTAGCAAAAATGAAAATACAATTGTTGAGGGACTTTCTTTAACTCAAAAATAGAAGGCAAAACAAAATTTTGAGCCTCTCATATATGGCTAGATATGAACAGAACTAATCATTCACATTTTCTCCATGTGAAAATTAGAATGACTAATTAAGAAAAGCTTAGATTTTGTCTGAGATGAAACAGAATGACTAAACTAACAAAACATCCTACATAGTTGTGATAAGCATACCTTCATCACGTGAGCAGTTCCATATCTGCAACAATTTAAAGAAGTCAATCAGTTAGACAACATCACTTCATCAATCAAACACCATACAACTTCTGCGCACCATTACACCTAAATCCATGCAACATGAACAGTTTCACATATAACTCAGGTAAGATTACTTCAGAAAACAAGGTACTCCTCTAAATTACATTCGACCCAAGTTTTTGAGTCCCCAAAATATTGAGTTCTTCAAGCTTGCACGGCCGAGGTTCAAAAACATCGCGGTAATTCTTTGGCAATATACAGAAACAACATGGAGGACAAAAGAAAAAAAAAAACATGATTTGAGTGGCAAATGGTCCATTCTTACATTAATATCACAATTCTGAATTTGCACTCCTGAGAATACACATTAAGAGCATGTCTAAGTCTTTCACAAGCTTTTCAACTTTAGGACTCCACTATAGTCACTTGCTTCAGACACATAACAAGTTAACAACTACTACTCATAACAGCTAAGAAAACATCAAATTATTTTTACATTGTATCAGTATCCCAATACCCCCTTGAGTCACTGTAAGTGTATCAATTTCTTTTTTCAATGGAGTCGGGGTGGGTCGTTTAAGCACCCAACTCCATGGGAAAAAACCGAGAACATCAACAACTTGAAAGGGAAACAGCACGAATATTTTCACGATAGCATGTTGTAAATTAATCAACTTATGAAACAAATTCTTTTTTTCAACTTTTTTGCCCTCACAACCCAAAGAGCTAGAATACTCGATTCGCAATAGCCAAACAAGATAACTCATCAATGTACAACAAGCAAGCTGCAAAGCAGTAGGACACACATTGACTGCCGTTGTTCTGGAAGCGTGAGACAGGAATGCTAGCAATAATCATATGCGAAATTTTGTGAACGGTAATACCTTGAAAAACTCATAGACGTGATACTCCGATAGGGAGTGATTTATGGAATAATGATCCGCGATAAACCGATTGAGAGCCGATACAAAATTACCCAGAACTGCAAAGAATAGGAACAAAAAAAAAGGTAATCTACCACTTAAATAACCTCATTTTATCTACAGAATCATGAATTCTAAACATTGGCACTTGCAAAAGGTTAAAAAGCTAACTAATTTACTCTCCTTGTAATTTATTTAAGCATTTAAAGTAAAGTCCAAAAAAATACCTTCATCAACATCAACAGCAACCATGATTTTATGATGAATAGCTCCATTGGAGTTCCCTCCTCCTCCTTTAAACCTCGTACCATTCAGCAGCTCCTCCTCGGAAACGTGAGGAGCATAAACCCTAGCTTTATTACGATACCTAAAATCGCCATTGTTATTATTATTATTATTATTATTATTATTCCGCAACAAATTATCAGACGAACAGCCATTGATTTTGAAGCTTAATTTACCGCTACTCGTCGTGAATTGAGTAGCATTGGAGGAGATTCGTCGGAGATACAGATTCATTTGGAGATCTCTCTGCCCAACCGCCGCCGCCGCCATTGTTAATGACAAATTTTACAGTTAATCATGAAATGTGGGGATTGTACAACAGATTCATTGTAGCAAAATTTCTACATGGAATTTAGGGCGTGGGGTTCAGAGTTTGTTTGGTGAAATGAAAGGGAAAAGAAAAAGCAATGGCGTTGCTTCATTACATTAAATGGAAATGAAACTCTCATGTCTCTATTTTTTTTTTCTTTTTCTTTTTCTTTTTCTTTTTGGTGCTAATGATTGTAAAAGTAATAAAAAAGAAAACCAGAAAATAAATCTCGAAAATCAGTTAATATGTATTTTTCATTTTTTTTGGATTTGTGGCGGAAAATTATACAAAGTGGGTTATGAAAAAGCACTCTTAGATCACGTTTCCACAAAATTGAAAGTGAAAAACATTTGGTACAATTAAAGAAAAAACTTTGATTACATAAGTACAACAAGGTTCGAAGGTCTCCCGACATTTCGTACAAAGATTACAATTTAAGGTTCAAAATATATATAATTTGGTAGAATCATTGACACCATGATGAAATTTGAATCTAAAGTTATTATTGTTATGATGAATGAAGGGTATTTTCGTGCGAGGTACACACACTCCTACATGGTCGACAGAGAACGAGTTTTGGCTCTAGAGATCAATTCTATGGATTATAATAGGTGGATTTTTTTTTCACTTCATGTGAATCTATAGGCGAATTTAGAGGTCAACTATAATTCTACGTGTCGATTATGTCATTAGAATTTAGAAAGCGATTTCTAAAGTTAGAATAAATGCAAATGACCTAATTTCTCAACTGAGTTCACGTGACACATATGATAATATGATAATAGAAAGATCGTTTTTTACCGTCGATTATCGAGACTTGATTGATAGATCAAATTTTGACATTTGCATTAGTTGCCATATGCCTTATTGTCAGCATAGTTTTATTTATCGCTAAATACATGACAATTATTTTACAGAATCAATGCATGATCATAAAATACAATAAACTGCTGAAAGCATTACTCCTCTAAATCATAACAAAGTAACTTTTCTTAATACCTCGTTTAATTGGTACGTTAACCCTAATAATGAAATGTTTTGTACCACATCACAGTAGCCACTTCAACTTTCTCGAGATATTCAGTTAGAATTTAGAAATTTTAACTTGGCCACATTGAGAATTTTATTTCAGTAAAACAAAGTCTATTTCTTTTATCAACGTGGCTCAAGTCTCAAGACAAAGAAAGGCGCCGGATTCCATATAATTAATTAAGTGTTCTTTTAGTGGTCGGTTGTCGGTACGTATGGCCCTACCGCCAACTCTTCTCTTTTCTTCACCACTCGGTCATTTTTTTATTTTTTATTTAAAACTAATATGCATCTTTTGTGATTTTAGTGGGGAACTTCTAAACATAAAATCACATGTAAATGTTGATACCACCGCTCCGTAAAAGGATTTAATTTTATTTAATAATTTGAAAGCCATCACATAGTAGTTTGTTATACCAAGACCAAAACGTCACACCTCCTAAAATTTATCAACCTCCCGTTAAAAAAAAAAAGAAGCAAAAAGATAAAAATAAATTTGAAATTTGAAACTACCGTGTGCTTCAAATTACAATGAAAGTTTTTTAGGTGTTTCTAATTGAATCATATCCTCCACCATCCACTCCTCAACTTCCTCCACAATTTTAGGAGTTTCAAATTTGTTCAACTACGTTTTATTCATGAATCGTTTAATTTTCTTTTCAGTTTCATCGCTTTCACCTTTCTTACTCCCCTTTCACTTGATTTGTAATTTTTACCTGTGTCAGTAATTTAAGTTATGGTACTTAGTTAATGCTCACACCATTTGTCATTAATTTGTTTTGCAGGAATGCTTTTAATTGTGATGCTCAATGCTCACGGTGATCTATTTTTTCTTTTTTTTTTTTAAACGATGCTGAGGGTAATCAGGTAATGATTAAATTTTAAATCACTTTAAGCTCTTTTAGATAATCACGTGTAATTATTATATTATTAATTTTTATTTAATATTCTCGAATCTTGATGTTGCGTTATTATTTTGGTGTTTTGATCTAAATCAATTAAGATGTTTTAAGCTATTTGTTTTTACAAACTGACTTGGGTTATTGAATTTTGATGTTTCAATTTAAATCACTTTAATTTAGGTTTTTTTGCATTATTTGTTTTTATTGAATTATATTGATGTGAGTATAAATGATCTTTAATGATTTTTTCAAAATAACTTTAATGACTGATTCATTTCTTTAACACATGTTATAATGATTTTTATCATATGTCATGCTAATTCATGAATATTATTTTGGTGTTGTTCTTATGTGCAGATCCTCGAAGAAGTTTTTCATTCACACTACTATATATATTAAACTCAGGTACATTAAAAGTACAATTTATTTTCTTTATGTGCTTCAAATTTTTGTTTTTAAAATATCATAGTTTATATTTCATATTTTTATTAAAAATCTGCAATTTATTTTATAATAATGCAAGTTTGTGTTACACGTATGTTAAAAATGACGAGACATCAACATGAGGTAAGAAATAGGATTACAACCATTGATTTTTATTTTTATTTTTATTTTTATTTTGTGATAATTAAGATTACAACCATTCATGATTCAACTTGCCAAATTCAAATTTCAATAACTGAAAGCCCACTTCCAGTTCAGTTATTTGTTATAAATTTAATTGTAGTTAATTACCGGATATAGATGAAACATTAGCAACAATATCTATTATTCTTATTCCTATTTAATGCAATTATGTTGCATATTAAGCTTTTTGTTTTCAAAAAATATTATATTCTATCACTCTTCCGAATAATCTAATTTAATTTGTTCTGATTATGTTGGATCTGTTTTTCAGTGTTCTTCGGGCTTTCGAACGATATTTTAACACAGTAGTTACATAATTTTTGTTTCAATTTATGTTAACTTCTATTTTTTTAACTTTATTTATTAAGTGAAGTTTATTACTGTATTTCATTATCATTCTTAGACTTCTTTCAACAGCTCTCTCTCTCTCTCTTTTTTTTTTTTTTTTTTTACTTTTACACTCATGTTTGCGTAAATGTAACTTTTAGAGCCACTAGCAAGAAACCCCCTGTGTTATGGAAAAGAGGCAAGAAACCCCCCTATGAAAATAAAATAGGCAAAAACACCCCTTGTGTTAAACAAATTGTAGCTCACAGCCCCCTTCTCTTTCTTTATACGTATTTTCACCAGAAATGACTCATTTACCCCCAAATTAAAAATAGTCATTTCTTATCCCACCATTTTTCCCATTTTATATTTATGCTTAATTATTTTTAAAAAAAAATATTGGATTCTTGAACCCATCTAATTATGTTACTGTAAATTTTAAAATTAACTTATTCTAATATTTAAATGAACATATATTTTCGTAATATTTATTAAAATATATAAATACTTTAATAAATTAAATATAATTAAATGAAGATTTTTTTTAATTAGTGAAATCCAAAAAAAAGTGAAAAAGGTCATCTTCCCCACGCATAAATAATTATTATTGGGCAGAAATAATAATTCTCCCATTTTTTTTATACCGGAAATAATTGTATGTAAAATTTTGTTATTTCATGTGATGAGCTTCTATGAGTTTTCTAAATTTGTACTACTTTAATTGTACGTAAAAGTCCAAAAGAAAATTTACATTTCATAATATGTTAGAAGAGATACATTTCTAAATAAGAGCTTTACCGATAAATTTTTAACAATACTAAAAAATTACAGGCAAAAATGTAGGCAAAAGTGCTTTTTTTTTTCTTTTTCAGAGGGGGGTTTTTTGCCCGTTTCAAATAACATAGGGGGGTTTTCTGCCAAAAATTCTACTAAGAATAAGGGTAGAAAAGTTATTTTATAAGAGAATATTAATTCTCACTCTCACTTCTTGGCAAGTGTATCACACTCTCGTACAAATGGAGGTTATTTGCTACGTATTTCAATACACATGGGGGTTTTCTGCTTCTTTTCATTTCACAGGGGGGTTTCTTGCCTGTTTCGAACAACACAAGGGGGCTTTCTGCCAAAAACCCTAACTTTTATGAATCTTAACATTATCGTTACAAGTTATAATTGTTATTTGTGTAATGCAGTGTTTTTTACTAGTACTTATAAAAAGAACAATGTTGCATGTTTATATTAATTAGTTTAATATTTTATACGTTGTTAAAATTTAATTAGTAAGATCTTGCTTCAACTTTATTTGAAGGTCCAAAGTTATGATAAAGATCCCACAGTACTACGATAATAAACGATGATTGTATTTGTGGCCGACCATTCTCGTCTTAAAGACAACTAGGAAGATGTTAAAAGGACATTATAATATACAAATGACTATTAGGACAAGCATATTCGAGGATGTTGGAATGAATAATGTTTATAGTTGGAATAATCGCTGAACACAAACTTTTTTTGTTTTAGTTGGAATAATCGATCGCTTTAATTACTAGTTCATAAATTATAGTGCAATTCGAGTGAAATGATTAAAATAGCTCTATTCAAGAAATGAATAGGGTGGCGAATAAAATTTGAAAATATTTACATATGTATTCAAAAAAAATTAGATAGGGTTTGGTAAACTCGGCCCACTTCTTTACGGTGAAACAACTCTTTAATGAGAATAAAAGAATTTTGTTCATAGAAATATACCTTTATAAGTAGATATTTCAACTCTTATGAAAGAAATATTGCTCGTAACATCTGTATGGGTACAAGTAATGTGGTGCAAGTGCAACTAATAATCAATAAAAAAAATACTGTATAAAATCAAACTAATTGTATTATATATAATAATGAAGCAAATTGTCTCCTTACAACAGTTATTGTTACATATCTAGTTATAATTTCTCATTAGTACACTGACTCAAATGTGTGTAAATAATGCGTCGATTTGTTATAAGTTAGTTTAGTTGGTTGTAATAGCTTTTCCTGCCATCTCCAGTTGTCTCTAGCAGTGTGTTAGCTAGTTTCTATATAAGTGAATGGTGTGCGATTTGCTACTCCTTAGAAATAGGCTTATGTATTACACATAAATTCTTACCATTTTCAAGTACACGAGTCAAGTAATAATGAAATGGTAAAGTCAAGTAATAATGAAATGGTAAATATAATACGAATCAAGTATCATGTCCCAAGGGAGAGGTGAATGTATACTTGAATCACGTAAATACAAGAACACTAATGGTTGCCACGTTTGCTATCTTTGTCTGTGCAAAATGATGTAAATGTGGAAAACTATGAAAGCGGATTTTATGAAAACGATATTGGATGCAGATTATTATTAAACTAGAATGCAATGAAAACAACAAATGGGTTTAATGCCTGAAAATGGTTTAAACGCACAATAATTAAAAGTAGAAGCATATTGTATGTGGAAAGAACTAGGTAATGTAAACGGGTTGAATGTAGCATGAAAGCAATTATACTAAACTAATCTAATGCAAGAAAACAAACAAAACAGAATTTAAGATAATTGAGGGGTTGAATGCTTTAGTTGTAAACATATGATTAAAAGATGTTTGGAGGTTGGGTTTCACAATTGATTTAATCATAATAGTTCATAGACAAACTACCTATGTTTACTTGAGATGTTTTATGATAGTTTGACTTATGTGTGTCTAATGGATATGCGACCTCTAGCTGGACCTATCCTAACTATAGATTTATTAAGTCTCCTATAGCCTACTGCGTCAGTGAAATCAACCAAATTTCAGTTTTTTTAGTAGAGATATTAGTTCTGCAATTCAGTCAACTCATCTGAATTGTGGTAACATTAGCCTACTTAGTCAAGAATGATTTACTGTGATCTAGGGATTGCACAACAGCTGTGTTAGCGTACTAAAGTCACAAACCGCATGTATACATAATTAGCTAATATCTACACTCTAGTGGTCCTAGGGTAGTGCATCTGTTCTTCCAGCGAGAGCTAGACTAATCATGCAGAATAAACATTAATCATTCTAGACACATGAGCACATCAAACACGCATCGAACAAAACAAGTAAACATATTTATAAATCAGAGCTACTCCTTTGCTCCAAACACGGAGTAGTTTAGCTACTCATAGTCATAATTTCAACTGTCAATAGAGTTAAATAGCATTAACAAGTAAAAAGAGTTAGGGAAAGCTTCTTAGATACGGTGGAATATTGATGCCTTAATTTCTTCTCCAATTCTGCGTGATATCTTCTTCTTCACAAACTACCGACTCTAGAATATGAAAACAAAACTAAGAACATAACTCTAATGGTGTTTTCTCTCTTTTCAAAGCTTCTCACAACTAGTCTAAGAATTTGAAAGCAATAAATGTAGTTGTAAGTCGTCAAAGTGGTGTATTTGGCGCCTCTAAGTGATGGTCGTTCTCTCTTATTTATAGGAAAGTAGTGTTGCTCTCGCCTCAAAAATAGCATTAACCCATTATGTAGTGAAACGCGGTGTTGCCCTAAGACGCGCGACTTTGACATGCTATGTGGCCACAAGCAGGTGGCTGCGCGGCTTGCGCTACTTTTGTTTGTTGTGGCACGACTCTCTGTCACTCATGTGTGGTGACACGTAATACTTCATAGGTAGCGTGACCTATTATATGTAACACGTGAGTCGTGCGGCTTCTTCCGCTGTCCCGTAGCTCTCTACTCGACTACGTCAACTCTAGACTTCTTTGCTTAATGCCACTAGGGTTACCTCGGTTCACGATGTTGTAGCGCCTAAATTCGTGTCTTGATGCTCTATTTTCAAGTCATTCTAAAAATATCCATTTCGTGCTCTTTTTCTATTGTTTTGTTTTGACTCGATAAAATCCTATAAAAACACAAAATAATACTAGAATCAATAAATATGCTCCACGAGGTCTACAAAAGTCTAAGAAAATAAGTACTTAAATTAGGCTAAATAAACGCTCATTAAATACCCCTAAACTTAAACATTTGCTTGTCCTCATGGAAACCTACTATTTTGACTCAATCTAAATTAAAATTCAAGTTATTCACATGTCAATATTCATGCATAGGGATATATTCTTAGAATGCAATCTATGATCAAAACAAGAGATGAGACGGAGTATACAAAGAAACATAAGCACATTAAGGTTAATAAATAATTGTCATGTCAATTTCATGTGCTCAACAGTGTGTGCCACTATCACTCATGCAAAAGAATAATCTTCACATTGCAAACTCATTAAAGCATAACGGTTCACTCACATTCTCTAATTTTCATGTTACCATCAACTCATGCAAACTTCCTATGTTGAACATCTTTAGGACTTTTGTTGCTTGTAATGTTCGGCTCGGTGTGGGTTATAGTGAGAAAAGACATTTGCGAGTTCTATAGATGTACGTAGTAAATCAAGTAATTGATTCTCTTTTCTACCTTATTTTATTTTTATTGGTCATATATTTTAGGCGCTTTTCATCTTTTTCTTGCGTTTTTATTTGTGCAGGTTTTCAGTCCACGCTATACTTCATTGGTTTTTTTAGATGCACCCACAAACTTAAAGTTTATAGCGGGGTTATTTGTGCTCTCTATTATGCTCATCCTTCTTATAAATTGACATCCTTTACTTTTTCATTTTTCATAGGCTCATGCTTTTGTTCTTAGCTCCTTCATTATCTCTTCTTAGGATTTACTACATTAATCTCTAGAAAAGGATAGAATATAATACATCGACTCAAGGTGTAGGTAATTGGAGCTTCATAAATAAAAGGCTTCACAAGAAAAGGCTTCAGCGGCGTTCTGAGGATTTCTATTTATTGTAAGGGCTTTGGGCTTGAATAAGGCTAAAACATAGCAGAAAAGATGACCTAATCATTTCTTCGACACATGTAAGTCTACAATTATCTTCAAGAATAATCAAGCAAATTACTCAAGATTCATAAATCACATGTTATGTACTACTTTCTCACGAGCAAACAACATTAATGTCACTCTTCTACACTTGAGATTGATAAGTGTAAAGAAAATAAATATGCTTTTGACAATATTACTCAAGATGTACTCAATTCACAAATATATACTCTTGCATCTCAAATTTGTATCGTATTATGCATATGACATCATTGATCCCTACTAATTCATGCTTTCATGCTTCAGACTTGGTTCTAATGACTCGATCCTAAAAAATAACAAGACTCTAAAATAGAAAGAAATATATATAGCATAGATAACAAAAGGCGAAGCTTTCCCACTCCCAACATAGAATCATAGGATGCCCTCATCGTTGAAAATATATAAAATAAAGCATAGATAAGAGTACTCTGATCGAGCTCAAAGTACACTCGTTGAGCGGTTGGTGTCGGTGCTTTCTTCATTTTTTATCTTCCTCTCAATGTGCCTTAGTTCCATCCCTTGATGGTTGTTGACATTCCGTATTTTCTCCTTGATTTCTTCCAATTTGTTCACTAACTTGCCTTTGTTCATCCTCCCTTTCGCCTCTTGTAATTGTCCTTTAAACGTTTTAAGTTTTTGTGTTGTGCCACCAGGATTTCTTTAGTTAATGCAATGGATGAAGACTCGCTCGTATGGAACGTCTTCTCGATCACTTTCCTAGCAATGTGATTGATGGGATATGTATTTCAGTGATCCAACATCTCTGTCAAGCTCGGGACAACCTTCTTTGACACAAAATGCAGTGACGAATGAACCATAATACATGAGTTGTGGTGGACCATCGGCAGTGAGGTCTCTAATAGCTTTGACTATGATTTCTCTAATGTTAGGAGTATCTCCTTATTTTGATAGCCATCATAATATTTGCTTGCTGCCATGAAACTCTTCCCAGATTGACAGGTGGTAGAATTCTCGAACTCATGAATAGGTAAAGCTCTTTGAAACGAGCTTTGAGTAATCCCTAACCAGCTTTAAGGTCACCTTCTACATTTGGTTAGAACGTCGCTTTATTTGTGGCAATCTGATCTGATATGGCTTCTCTGGACATCTTTCTATGTTCGCTCCACATCTCCATGGATTGCTTCTTCAAATCGTAATCTTCGTTGATTCTTTGTGCAGTGAATTAAACTTCATGCAGACGGATAGTTGATGATGAATCTCGTTGATCATAGTGAGCGTAAAAATCACTTACTAGATTATCATTAACATCTACCAGTTTCATTGCCACTAGCTCCGTGTTTACCTTGTGTATGATGACTCTCAGAACTATAAGTGATTGTTCGTCCAGAAATCACTGTTCAACAACTTCTTGTACTTCTCAAAACCGCTTCGTGTGGTGAATTTGTTCAACTCATATCTTTGTTGTGCTATACTAAGTTTCTTCATGGTTGTTGGTTTTCCTGTCATTAGATCAATCGTAAAATAATATCTGGATGCCATGTTTTTCTACATTAAAAGAAAAGAATAAAAATTATTTCAAGAAAAATAGATGAATTGAGAATTTAGGAAGAGAAGAAAAAGTCTTATAAATTTTAAGAGATATGTTATGATTATAAAATGGGAAAATCACTTTACCCCATGAACTCTAGCCCGGTTTTCACTTACCCCCCCCCCCCTAAACTTCTAATTTTATCACTTATCTCCCCCAACTATCTTAATCAAATCATTTTGCCCCATTCGACGTAATTAAGCCCCTTAATGGTCGTTAAATAGTCTGAGAGGGGGTAAGTGATAATCGTATCATAGTTTAAGTGGCAAAGTGATACATTTTCAAAAAAGCAAAAAAAAATATTAAAATATTTATGTCTATATAATAAAGTTAATTTTTTCAAAATGATACATATCCCTAAAACTACATCAATCAATTCTTAAATTTGTGATAATTACATCCCTAAATTATAAGATATTATAAAATAATAATAAAATCCTTAATTTTAATTTGTAATTCTTTTAAAAAGCTCCTCCACAATATTTATCATAAAAGTTCTAGACGTAATAATATTGATGCAATTAGAATTTTACATATACGGCTTACTGTACGAGCCTTGACCTCCCACTTGGCCAAAATATGTTGACTTAAATATAAAATATAATGGATAGACAAAAATAATAAATAAAAGCTAAGTTGAGAAAAAAATAATTTTTTCATTATATTTTACAATTTCCATCTATGTACGGGTGAAAGCTTGCGTTAACTGTGCAAGCGGTCATGTACATCTCAAACTAGTTAATCTTTTGAATCGAAGCATTTCACATTCTTCACCAACTTGGTTTATAAGTCTATGTGATACCGTTCATTTCATCATTATGTTTGTGGAAATAGCATTTTAAAAGAATTACGAATTGAAATTCAGAATTTTACTATTATTTTGGAATACCTTATAATTTAGGGATTTAATTATCAACATTTAAGAATTGATTGATGTAGTTTTAGGTATATGTATCATTTTGAAGAATAAATATCAATATATAGATATAAATATTTTAAGAATTAAATTTTTTTTTTTTTTTTGCTTTTTTTGAAAAAGTATCACTTTGCCCCCCAAACTATGACACGGTTACCACTTACCCCCTCTCAGACTATTTAACGACCATTAAGGGCTTAATTACGTCGGAGGTGGCAAAGTGATTTGATTAAGATATGGTTGGGGGAGTTAAGTGATAAAATTAGAAGTTTAGGGGGTAAGTGAAAAACGGGCTATAGTTCAGGGGGTAAAGTGTTTTTTTTTTCCTTATAAAAGTCATTAATGCTCAACAAATATATATATATATATATATATATATATATAAGAGTTCTTTAAAAACAAATTGTCAATTTTTCATAAGTTGCACAACTTTCCATATTAATTGTAATCACAATGGGGATAATTCACGTACACTAATTGGAATTTAATCATAAGAGAAGTACAAGTATAGCAAGAAAGGTAAAAGATAGAGATTGCTCAGCCAAATTCCATATATTATGACTCTTCCTTCCTTTCGTACTAAAAAAAATGTGTTTACCAAGAAATTGGGACGCGAGACATGCAGGTCACGCGCCAAGTCGCACCGGTATCTGTGTGATAGAAGTGGGTGTGACGCAGGTCGCGCGGGTCTCTAGATGGTTGGCGCGACCCCTGCAGGCTATTGCGTTGTCGCGCAGCTCGCGCGTCTTTATGCGTTGTCGTGCGACAGCCTGCTGCACTTCATGTCTACTGGTGGTTTCATGTTCGTCTCTTGACTTATAATCTTCCTTCGTTTTCTTCATAGCCCCTCTCTTATTGCAATAGTAAGCTCAAAAACATTTTGAAAACTTTATGTTATATATGACTCGAAACAAGATAATTAAATAACTAAGAATGAACTAAATGCGAATATTCGAAAATAAAAAGTTACTATTGTGGGTTGCCTTTCCCACAACACTTAGTTTTATGTCGTTTAGCTCAACCCTATGGTGAAGAATTAAGAGTTATCGGGTGCATCGTTTGCACATTGGTCTTTCTTCTCTTTTGTCGCCTCCTTCTTCTTCCATTTTTGATCTTCATCATTAATGGTCATTCGCAAGAGCCCGTCTACTATTTTGAATGTTCCATTGCATAGAGTGAGTATCCCTTGCTTCTTTGTGGCCACTACAACATCATACATCAAGTGAAATGCTGCATCTGGTGGTAATTGTTGAAATTTGTCCTGTAACGCCCCGATATTTTTGTTGCTTGGATTATTAGGATTCTTTTTTTTTACTCAGCATTGCACAATTAAATAATATAATTAGATTAATTGAGTGTATTGTTGATATGTATATAAACATGTATTATAGTCATGTTAATTAATAATAAGTGAAGTTTAGTTTAAATAGGAATCGTGTATTTAGTCATTAATTATCTTAAACTCAAATTGTAGACCCTTTTATATAAATAGTCACGACTAAATTTGAGGTTAAGGGTTTCTGCATATAGCGCAGCCATAAACTTAATTATACAATTTTCCTCGGTACGCGTCCCCTATTCGTTGTTATCTTTCTTCCCGCAGGTATTAGCAATCTTCCTTCCTTTAGCGTAATTAACTAATTATATGTTGTTAATAGAGTAGGATTTGATCAGAAACAAAGGCGGGCTCCACATAAATGTAAAGAATGTTATTTAAGGTGTTATGTTGTTTTCTAACCATGTATTCACGTATAAGGGGCTTGGATTGTTCAATTGAAAGGAATGTTATAATAGGAAGATCAATTTAATGAGAATTATTGATTGGTTCATGATCTGTAATTAATAGGAGTAGTAGCATGAATGATCGGATCTAGACTTCAATTGCGCCACCATTATAATTTCATGCATTCTAGTGTTAATATGTACTGTGTAATTTTAGTAGAGTGATTAGCATTAGTTAAAGAAAATTAATAACTAATCTATGTCAAGATTCAGTGTGCCAGCATGTAAATCTAAATATGTAATACCTTATATAATTTTGTTAGTAAAGTAGGCTGTAAATAGTAAATTAGTACCCCGGAGGTGAATGAATAACTATAGCGACATAAACTTAAAAGTACAATTATGGGTTCTTACGTTAGCATAGATTAAGAAATAGACGAGGCGTTATTGGTGTGAGTTAGGGCTCGGATTTACGGTAATCTTATCTAGATTCTTTTACGTCAGGAAATTCGAGTTAGGCGTTGCTTAACTCTTATTGGGGTTTGTTCTTCTCTACAGTTGCAAACAGGTGCGTGTTCTCAAAATCATATTATTTTACAGGAAGAAAGTACGTGCTACGTGTATCTTAGTAGTAAATACATACGTATACATATATCCATTGTTGACTGACATGATTGAAAATGCATTGATAAACTTTGTATGTAAATGATTGCTTGCTTCAGAGAATGTTACTTGATTAGAACTGTAGCATTATTGATTGCTTGCTGTGGGAACGAATGATTGAATGACTAGCTGACTGACTAACCGATTTATTTTTGACCGACTGTAATGGATCCACGGCTATGTGAGTACGTTGTACCGCTAGGCAGCGACGGGCTTGCCAGATGGTCTTCGTGCCATGGCCCCTCTCCCTTAGACCTGCGGGAGTTTCGTAGCATCTAAGTGGGGTAACCGACGAGCATACATGTGTGGTATGTGGACTGATTTCAAGGTAGCTCCTTGAATGGGGGAAATAAGGACCGACCGACTGATTGACTGATAGGAGTTATATGGATGGGATAATCTGATACTGAGGTTGAATATTGTACTGTACCTCGACCGACTGTGAACTGTTTGACTATTGATGTGCCTTTATTGTCGTTTTTACATTCGTTTTCAAAATAAAAGCGCATGACATTTCCCTTGCACACACAACACGAACACCACTGAGATTTTTGTCTCACGCGTGCATTATTTCTTTATTTTTTCCTCAAGTTCTTGAGCCAATTTTATCGTCTTCTTGTGATAGTGTGCGGCTATGGCTTTCGAATTGTTGTGCTCCTTCTTGCCATCTCGACTCCTCTTGCGGTACATGTATCTTTCACTCAGTAAGTCGTGAACGACTTTGT
Organism: Linaria vulgaris; assembly: GCA_948329865.1. Taxonomy (NCBI): domain Eukaryota; kingdom Viridiplantae; phylum Streptophyta; class Magnoliopsida; order Lamiales; family Plantaginaceae; genus Linaria; species Linaria vulgaris. Next base: position 83,616,208 of record OX415249.1, on the reverse strand, counting down.
TCGGGTAGTCATGATGGAGTCTTGGTTCTCTTTTGGGCATCGGCCTTATGCGTCCAGGGTTATACACCTTACGGGTTTTGTTTAGTTTAAATTATGGGGCGTTGCAGTTGGTATCAGAGCTTGGGTTAATAACCACCCAAGCTTTGTCAGGATAGGATCTTCGGACCTAGTTATAATTGTTTGACCTATCATTAGAGCTTCCGCATAAGTCGTAGGGCGTACTAAGTACCAAGGGTTGATGTATTGTCGTTTGGCGGCCGACCTTTGATAATCCATTGTGAACCGAGGTGTGAAGTACATCCCCATTGTTAGAGTGCTAGATTTAGAAGTGACCTAAGGAGTTTAGAAACTTGTTCATTCTTTTCTGCATAACCATGATTGCCTCGTCTGATTATCGCATTACGCCTCTATGTGAAATATCCCCCTAGTAATTGTCTGTAACGTTAAATTTTTTAGGAACTATGGATCAACCTAACCCTGAGGATAACCCTGAGATTGTACAAGTGCCTGAGATACCGGTGTATCACCCAGATGCACCTCGTCCCATCGTGTACACCACCAAACCCCGTAAGGTGTATAACCCTGGACGCATGAGGCCGATGCCCAAAAGAGAACCAAGACTCCATCATGACTACCCGAACAAAGTCGTTCACGACTTACTGAGTGAAAGAGACATGTACCGCAAGAGGAGTCGTGATAGCAAGAAGGAGCACAACAATTCGAAAGCCGTAGCCGCACACTATCACAAGAAGCCGATAAAATTGGCTCAAGAATTTGAGGAAGAAAGAAAGAAACAATGCATGCGTGAGACAAGAATCTCATTGGTGTTCGTGTTGTGTGTGCAAGGAAAATGTCATGCATTTTTATTTTGAAAACGAATGTAAAAACGACAATTAAGGCACATCAATAGTCAAACAGTTCACAGTCGGTCGAGGTACAGTACAATATTCAACCTCAGTATCAGATTATCCCATCCATATAACTCATACCAGTCAATCAGTCGGTCGATCCTTATTTCCCTCATTCAAGGAGCTACCTTGAAATCAGTCCACATACCACACAGGTACGCTCGTCGGTTACCCCACTTAGATGCTACGAAACTCTCGCATGTCTAAGAGAGAGGGGCCATGGCATGAAGACCATCTCGCAAGCCCGCCGCTGTCCAGCGGTACAACGTACTCACATAGCCGTGGATCCATTACAGTAGGTCAAAAACAAATTGGTTAGTCAGTCAGTCAGTCATTCAACCATTCGTTCCCACATCAAGCAATCAATAACGCTACAGTTCTAATCAAGTAACATTCTCGGAAGCAAGCAATCATTTACATACAAAGTTTATCAATGCATTTTCAACCATGTCAGTCAACAATGGATATATGTATACGTATGTATTTACTACTAAGATACACGTAGCACGTACTTTCTTTCCGTAAAATAATATGGTTTTGGGAACACGCACATGTTTGCAACTGCAGAGAAGAACAAGCCCCAACGAGAGTATAGCAACGCCTAACTCGAGTTTCCTAGAGTAAAAGAATCTAGATAAGATTATCGTAAATCCCAGTCCTAACTCACACCAATAACGCCTCGTCTATTTCTTAATTTATGCTAACGTAAGAGCCCATAATTATAATTTTAAGTTTATGTCGCTATAGTTATTCATTCATCTCCGGGGTACTAATCTACTATTCACAGTCTACTTTACTAACAAAATTATATAAGGTATTATATATTCAGGTTTACATGCTGGCACACTGAATCTTGACATAGATTAGTTATTAATTTTCTTTAACTAATGCTAATCACACTACTAAAATTACACAGTACATATTAACACCAGAATGCATGCAATTATAATGATGGCGCAGTTGAAGTCTAGATCCGATCATTCATGCTACTACTCCTATTAATTACAGATCATGAACCAATCAATAATTCCCATTAAATTGATCTTCCTATTATAACATTCCCTTCAATTGAACAATCCAAGTCCCTTACGTGAATACATGGTTAGAAAACAACATGACACCTTAAATAACATTCTTTACATTTATGTGGAGCCCGCCTTTGTTTCTGATCAAATCCTAATCTATTAACAACATATAATTAGTTAATTACGCTAAAGGAAGGAATGTCGCTAATACCTGCGGGAAGAAAGATAACAGCGAATAGGGGACGCGTACCGAGGAAAATTGCGTAATTAAGTTTATGGCTGCGCTATATGCAGAAACCCTTAACCTCAAATTTAGTCGTGACTATTTATAAAAGGGTCTACAGTTTGAGTTTAAGATAATTAATGACTAAATACACGATTCCTATTTAAACTAAACTTCACTTATTATTAATTAGTATGACTATAATACATGTTTACATACATATTGTTAGGGTCGTCACTCACTTGGATTAGGCTTAGATCTGATCGGTCCATTCATTTGTTATTGATGTTGTTTTGTTTAAATCATTAGGGTAAAGATTAAATTCTAGATGGAAGTTATCTTGCTAAAATATTATTCCACCTTACCATTTAACTAACACATATCTGCTTATTATGCATCTAGACATGTTTAGGTAGCATATGCAATTGGATATCTTGTATGATATTACAGGAATCTCTCGGATAAGGCAAAGAAATATATTCGGGTTGCAACCGGATAATCAGACGCGCTTATCTATAAGGAAATAAGATCCGTTAGAGATACGAAGATCTTATTCGTTAAGGGAAGAAGATCTGCGATGTTTGCAACTAAGGATTTGCAGAGATTCTGCTCATGCCTATATAAGGAGAAGACTCGACATAGTTGAAATGTATTTTGAAAAAGATATTAGTGAGTGAGTACTGTATCGAGTCAAAGGTTTTTTAAGAGCATTAAGTCAGAGGAACTCTGGAGTAGCTTAGTGTATTCTTCGATTCAATCGAGTATTCCGAAAATAAGTTAAGGGATAGGTATTGCAACCGCAAATATTACAGGGAGTCTAAGTTTTGGGTTGATGTAAAACCTACATTGTAAATCTTAAGTAGGATACTGTTTGAGTCAAATGTTTGGGTGCAAGCCCTGTGGACTAGGACCATTTGGACCGAACCATGTTAAAATCTTTGTGTGTTCTCTACTGTTTTATGTTTAACTGTCTTCTATTAGTTGCAACAGAAAACTGGTTTTATAACATAAAAGTAAAGTAATTTGTTCTACCTATGAGCGCAGTTGCAACTACTGTCAAGTGCAACTGTATTCAACAATAAGTAGGATAGATCTAAGATCTTTCAATTGGCATCAAGAGCGGGTCACTATATTGCATAGCGTAGATTCTGGATCAAATATCTTTTTAGTTTTATTTTGTTTTAATATTTTCGTGGAGGAAATGAGGGAAGGTCTGTCGACCATAAAACCTCCAATGCTGACAGCAACAAACTACTCCTACTGGAAGAATCGCATGCGAAACTTCATCAAACAGCATGACCAAAAAGCATGGAGAAGTATTCTAAAAGGGTGGACCCCACCTACCGATGAACAGGGAAGGGTCAAATCCGAACTAGAGTGGACCGATGCGGAAGAACTTCTTGCAAATTATAACTCTACAGCTTTAAACATTATCTTAGTTGCAGTAGATTATGATTAATATAAAAGTATTTCTAACTGTGAAGTTGCAAGAGATGCTTGTCAGGCTATTGAGAACACGCACCATGGAAATGCTAAAGTACGTGCATCCAAGTTGCAACTGCTCAATGATTAGTTCAACTTCATACGAATGGAAGAAACAGACACCGTTACGCAGTTCCATTCCAATCTCAGACATCTAGAAAGTGAAGCCACCATCCTTGGAGCCGACTTTCCAGAGTCCGGAATTGTACTAAAGCTACTAGGATCACTTCCAGGAAGATTCGCAATGAAGGTCTCAGCCATTGAAGAGGCAAATGACATCAACACCCTACCCCTGGTAGATCTCATGGGTTCCCTCACTGCATGGGAAATAAAACTCAAAAGAGAAAGGGACACTATCTCCAAAGGAGTAGCACTACAAGCAAACCTCCCTCAGAACAGTTCCAACTCAGAAGTGGTTCAACCCCTGGCTCTCCTCACAAAGACGTTCAATAAAATGAACAAACACTGGTGTAAAGGTAACACTTCTAGTAATGTTTCAAGTCCCTCTGATAACTTTAAAAAACCTTCCGCTACTAATAGACTTGACAACAAAAGGTCTAGAAATGGTATTCAATGCAGGGAATGCCTAGGTTTTGGACATATTAGGGTTGACTGTGCAAACCTCCTTGAAAAGAACAAGAATCCAGCACTGGTTGCTTAGAGTGACGACAAATTTGAGGAAAGTGACGAGGAGTCAGAAGAAGTGGCATATGTTGCACTCTCATCTTTTATCCCATTCACTAGAGCAAACATGGCAGTTGCAATTCAAGATCTTGTTGAATTCGATTCCAACTCACTGGATACTGATGAAGAGGAACCTACGAACGATCTGGATACCATCCTTAAAAGAAACTCGGACCTAGAGGCGCAACTCAAAATTGTATCCTCGTTTGGCAGTCCAGTCAAGATGAATAACAAGATCATGGAACTGGAGAGAAAAGTACTCTCACTCACAAGGGAAAGAGACATCCTATCTGCTGATCTGGACACAGTACTCAATGCACACAAAGCTATGGAAGAGGTGTGTGATCTTACTCGAAAGGAACTTGAGTCACTAGTTAAAAATGTGAAGTTACTCACACCAGGAACTGAAAAACTGGAGGAAGTTCTGGATACTCAGAAAGTCGCAACTGGAAAGACTGGGTTAGGTTACATTGATCCAGTAGATCCCAAGTTCCTTGGAGACGCTAAGATCACCATATCCAAGAAGAAGCGAGTACCCCAAAGGAGTGGAAATCCAACTTAACTACAACCAGATCCAACCTCCTCAGGTTCAGGTACCTTCTAGTCGCAACTCATTTATTCCATTAACTAATCATAACCATGTCAATAGATTTCCAAGAGGACGTTTTGTTCCAACATGCTACCATTGCGGAGTACAAGGGCACATCAGGCATTACTGCTACCAACTATGGGAACCACATCACGTGTCCCATCCCATCAAGGCTGGTGTAGAAGCCAAGAAGAAAAGAAGGAACTGCAGGAAGAAGAATGTAAAAAGGACTGGAACAACTGTTGCAACAGACATACCAATGAAACAAGTTTGGGTTAAAAAGTTACCCAACAATCTTACATGCCTTACTGCCTGTAATTCCACATCTCAACGTACATCTTCTTCTAACTCCTGGTTTTTTTGCTAGTGGTTGCTCCAGGCACATGACAGGAGATAAAATCATCCTGACCAACCTCGTTTACGAATGAAAAGGCGATGTGGTGTTTGGAGACGGCAACCGAAGGAAAATTCTTGGAAAAGGAACGCTGAATGTGAAAGGTTTTCCTGAACTTAGAGATGTATTCTATGTTGAAGGGTTGCATGCTAATCTCATTAGTATTAGTCAACTGTGTGATGATGACATGTATGTTCGTTTTACCAAAGATGAATGTGAGGTTATTGATCAAAATCAAAACAGGGTACTACAGGGATTAAGAAGTGCAGAAAATTGTTATACTATGATAAATTGTAACTCTGTCATTAGGTCTTTAACTTGCAATTAGCGCAGATACTCTTGCAAATCTCTAGCATCAGAGACTTGGTCACATCAACTACAAGTCTCTTTCTCACCTTTCCAGCAGCCAAAGTGTAAAAGGTCTACCTAAGCTTGGACCAAAACCTCTTGAGAAATGTGGACCATGTCTTACGGGAAAACAGAAGAAAGTGAGCCATGCAGTGTTGCAACACACCCCTTCTGTAAGAATCCTTGAACTCCTTCACATGGATCTAGTAGGACCAATCCATAAGGAAAGCATCTCAGGTAAATGATATATATTTGTGTGTGTAGATGATTTCTCACGATTCACATGGGTCGAGTTTTTAAAAGAAAAAAATTAATCTTTTATGGTTTTCAAAAACCTGTGCAACACAGTTGCAACGGAGAAAGATCTATCTGTTAAAAGGATCCGTAGCAATCATGGGAAAGAATTCGAAAATTCCAGTTTCAATAATTTCTGTTCTGACCAAGGTATATTTCATGAGTACTCATCTCCAATAACACAACAACAAAATGGTGTAGTGGAACGAAAGAACAGAACTTTGGTCAAAATGGCTCGAGTTATACTGAACTCGAAGAAACTGGCCCTTAAGTTTTGGGCAAAAGCAGTAAACACCACATGTTATGTTACAAACCTTGTTTATCTGCGACCAGGTACAACTAAAACTGCATATGAGCTCTGGAAAGGTAAGCGTCCTAATGTTCAACATTTTCACGTATTTGGTTGTGCTTGATATGTACTCAATGATAGAGAACCTAGAGGTAAGTTCCAACCCAAGTCTGATTTGGGAATATTTGTAGGTTACTCTCGCAACAGTCATTCATATCGTGTATTCAATGTTTGTACCCAAATTGTTGTGGAGTCATCTAATGTTGAATTTGATGACTACAAGGACTTTGCTTCAACCTCCTTAGAAGTCAAAATCACGGGGCTGGTTGAAGAGGAGGATGAACAACTACCAAATATGTCTAAGAACTCCATTCAGGTTGTAATTGATCCTGTTGAACCCCCCAAATGGCAACTACCTCCGAAGCAACATGGGAAGGTGACCCCCCCCACCAGTGACAAGTGAAAGAACTGAACCCCTAGAGGCACCACCTCACATCAAAAGAAACCACCCACCTGAGGCGGTCATTGGTGAGATGAGTGATGGCATTCGTACACGAGATCTTCCGCGCAAACGGTATGACCAAATGGTGCGATTTGTTAGTTACACCTCCAAAATAGAACCCAAGAATGTCAAGGAGGCACTCTTGGAAGAAGCCTGGATTGAAGCTATGCAGGAGGAACTGAATCAGTTCGAAAGAAATGACGTATGGGAACTGGTACCTAGACCTGATAGAGTAAATATCATTGGTACAAAGTGGATATTCAAGAACAAGACTGATGAGTTGTGAAACATTATTCGAAATAAAGCTCGACTGGTTGCACAAGGTTACATGCAAGTCGAATGAGTGGATTATGATGACACCTTTGCACTAGTTGCAAGACTGGAATCTATTCTTCTCTTACTTGCAGTTGCGTATGTCTTACGCTTCAAACTGTTTCAAATGGATGCTAAAAGTGTCTTCTTAAATGGATAACTAAATGAGGAAGTTTATGTTGAACAACCCAAAGGGTTTATTGATCCACACTTTCCCAATTATGTACTGAAACTCAAAAGAGCACTTATGGTCTCAAACAGTCACCTCGTGCGTGGTACGAGAGACTCACTGTTCACCTCCTTGAGAAAGGATACACCAGAGGAAGTGCAGATCGAACCTTGTTCTACAAACACTTTGGCATACACATTCTGATTGCACAAATATATGTTTATGACATTGTATTTGGTTCAACTTCCACTAGCGAGTTGCAACAATTCATCTCTGTCATGAAAAATGAATTTGAAATGAGTATGGTTAGTGAACTCACATACTTTCTTGGATTACAAGTGAAACAGCAGGATGATGGGATATTCATATCCCAGACAAAGTATGCCAAGAATCTTATCAAGCGATTCGGGCTTGAACATGCCAAACCAATGAAGACTCCCATAGGTTCAACTGATCGACTCAGCAAGGACGAAGGTTGCAACTCAGTGGATGCCAGTGTATACATGAGCATGATTGGTAGTCTGATGTATCTCACGCCTAGCCGACCAGACATATGCTTCAGTGTTGGAGTATGTGCGCGATATCAAGCCAATCCTAAGGAGTCCCATCTGAAGGCTGTCAAAAGGATCATTCGATATATTGCAGGTACGGCTGATTTCGGTCTCAGTTACAACTGTAAGAATACTCTTTCACTTGCAGAGTACAGTGATGCCGACTAGGTTAGATGTGTTGATGACAGGAAGAGTACCACATGAGGATGTTTTTATCTTGGCACCAACCTTGTGTCGTGGTTCAGTAAAAAACAATACTCCATTACCCTATCTACAGCCGAGGCAGATTACATTGCTGCAGGGAGCTGTTGCACCCAGCTAGTCTGGATGAAGCAAATGTTGGAAGATTATGGTATCACTCAAAATAAGACACTCATTTACTGTGATAACACTAGTACTATTAACATCTCGAAAAATCATGTTCAACACTCACGCACTAAGCACATTGATATAAGATATCACTATATCAGGGAACTGGTAGAGGCTAAGACTGTTGAGTTACATCATGTGTGTACTAACCTTCAACTTGCAGACATCTTTACAAAGGCTCTAGATGTTATACAGTTTGAGCACCTTCAAAAGTCTTTAGGGCTCTGCCTTATGTGAATTGCGACAGGGACCCTGTTGCGACTAAGGGTGACATTTCTGATTTTATTTACTCATCCATTGATGAACAGTCCTTCTAGTTATTTTTGTCGTATGTCTCCTCAGTCCCAACTGATGTTCAAACAAAAAAAAAATTGGACATATGTGAAAAAGCATAAAACCCATTTATCAAGTCAGCAGTTGCAACTGGAAAAAGCTACCTAACCTAAAAAGAAACAAAAGTGAAAGCTATCAATTTATATCCCACGCGTCCACTCATTGAAAAGAGCTACCTTGTTCACAAATGAGTCAGCGTGAAAGCTACCAGTTTCTTATACAAAATTGACTTCAGTTGTAACTGAGGAGCCAAACAGGTCTAATTTCTTTTGGACTTAGTTCTCCATACGGGGTTTGTAATTTTAACTTAGAAATTTTCATCACTTGGGGCACAATGTCGTTGTTTGTTTCAATTCTAATTAACTGTGGAGCCCTAATTATTTCAAGATGGTAATTACGCTCGTGTAACATTAGGCAGCTTTTAAATTGTGTTTGTGGAGATAAGGATAGTTCCCTATGATTAGCTCTACATGATTTGACTCTATCTTCTCACTGACTTGGAATATCTTTCTCGGATTAGATTCTATTTTCCTTTGTTAAGAATGTGTTTTGGGGGAAAGTTTCCGCCCTTTTTTCTTAGGGTTAAGAAGTATATTAATTGCACCCTCTACTTGTTCCCATTCTCATTAATCTGTCTATTACTCTCCTTAACGCTCACCGTCTCTTCTTAGCGTTCTCTGCCCCTCTCTCTCTCTTTTTCTCTCAGATGGGTGGCTCGATGAAACGCTCGTCAACCATGCACTCCGACTCCAATAACCCATCACCATGGATCCACTGCAGTCTCTCCCTCTTTCACCACCACCGTCCGCAGAACATCTTAATGAAACTAAAGAGCAAGTTCCTCCTCCTGATCACTCCTCTCCGACCGCCACACCACTGCCTTCTCCTTCACAATCCCCTGCGAGGGCCTCTGCTATGGACAAAGGTAAGGCCAAAATCAGAGAATCCTCTACTGTCCAGGATGAATCCGGTGATGTTGTGGACGAACCCTCTGTTCCCCCAACTGTTGCTGGTATTGCAACCAGGAAGAGGACCAAGGTTCTCGCTCGCAAATTCGTTCGTCCCAGGCGACTGCATAAGATCTCTGAGCAGTCTGCATCTGAGGGTGACTCCGATGACGATGCCCCCACAGAACCAACTGCTACTGATGACGAGCCAACCCCTAAGAAGCGTCGCCATGCCCCTGCCCCCAATAAGACGGTCATACCCCCAACTGAGGAACAATTTGCTTACCCAGAGGTTGCACCTGCATCTCTTGCCTTGAAATCTGTGCGGTCATACTCTGCCCGTTTTTACACTCGTGAATCCCAGACTCGCTTCACGTCCTATCTGAAGCGCACTCTGGTGGAGGAGCGACCACTTGATGAAAAGTCCTACTCCAACACGGACATTCTGGAATCGCTGACTGCAAGGGGTTGGCTGGTCACAACTCAGAAGGCCAGCAGCTACTCAAAAGTGCTGGTGCAAGAATTTTATACCAACTTGACTCAACAGCTGGATGTTGAGGGTTCTCTTCAACATCACATGATCTATATGCGCAAGACTGTCTGCCCCTTCACCCCCGCCATTATCTCTGCTGCCATGGGTGTCCCTGAGGTGGACATTGGTGATCAATATGAATTACGACTGGAGCGCAACATGAACAAAGTTGTAACCGAGCTCACTGGTGGGCTTATTCGCTCTTGGTCCTCAGGCCCCCTCACCACTAGTGACCTCACCAACAGGTACAATTTACTTTTCCGCAATCTTGTTTGTCATTGGATGCCTTGTACCCATGTCTCATCTATGCACGCGGACGTTGTGAGCGTTCTTTATCAGATTGGGATGGGAATTTCGATTGATCTGGGCAAGCTTGTGTTTGAGCGCATCTATCGTGAGGCCTTTCAAGATGCACACCTTTCTCTTGGTTTTCTGTCCCTCATCTACCACATCATCATTGCTCGTGTGCCATCCTTCAAAGCCAAAAATGAGAAACTCACAAGTGTACAAGCAATGTGTGCCAGTCCCAAGGTGGTCAACAAACCACCACCATCTCCAGCTGCAACTAGCACCCGTTCCAAGAAGGGCTCGGGATCACTCCCTGATGCCTCGGCCAGTCTGGAGGGAATTCACATGGAGCTGTCGCGGCTCAACGGCCTGGTTGAAAAGCTGGAAAAGTCTCATGAGGAGATGGGCACCTCCCTTCCCTTACAAGCCTCCAAGCTCGATTGCTTGTTAAACCAGTCTGGCGCGGGAACCCCTTGATTAGTTTTCTCAAAAAGTGGGAGATGGATGATGGAAAGGTTGGAAAGTTGCAAGTCAGGGGGAGCACCCCAAATCTATGTTAACTCTGAACAATTTTTATTCTCTAAACTATTTTTATTTCTGTCGTTTTGTCAGATGGTTGCACCAATGTTGCAACCACTATCTTTTGGCACTATTTCGTTATTTGCAGTGTGGACATTTTCCTTGTGAGATTATAACCACTTGTGCAGATTGATAAATGATTTTGACAAAACAAATCAAAAGGGGAGATTGTTAGGGTCGTCCCTTACTTGGATTGGGCTTAGATCTGATCGGCCCATTCATTTGTTATTGATGTTATTTTGTTTAAATCATTAGGGTAAAGATTAAATTCTAGATGGAAGTTATATTGCTAAGATATTATTTCACCTTACCATTTAACTAACACATATCTCCTTATTATGCATCTAGACATGTTTAGGTAGCATATGCAATTGGATATCTTGTATGATATTACAGAAATCTCTCGAATAAGGCAAGGAAATATATTCGGGTTGCAACCGGATAATCAGATGCGCTTATCTATAAGGAAAGAAGATCTGTTAGAGATACTGAGACCTTATTTGTTAAGGGAAGAAGATTTGCGATGGTTGCAACTAAGGATCTGCAGAGATTCTGTTCATGCCTATATAAGGAGAAGACTCGACACAGTTGAAATGTACTTTGAAAAAGATATTGGTGAGTGAGTACTGTATCGAGTCAAAGGTTTTTGAAGAGCATTAAGTCAGAGGAACTCTGGAGTAGCTTAGTGTGTTCTTCGATTCAATCGAGTATTCCGAAAATAAGTTAAGGGATAGGTATTGCAATCGCAAATATTAGATGGAGTCTAAGTTTTGGGTTGATGTAAAACCTACATTGTAAATCTTAAGTAGGATAATGTTTGAGTCAAACGTTTGGGTGCAAGCTCCGTGGACTAGGACCATTTGGACCGAACCACGTTAAAATCTTTGTGTGTTCTTTACTGTTTTATGTTTAACTGTCTTCTATTAGTTGCAATAGAAAACTGGTTTTATAACATAAAAGTAAAGTGATATGTTCTACCTATGAGTGCACTTGCATCTACTGTCAAGTGCAACTGCATTCAACAATAAGTAGGATAGATCTAAGATCTTTCACATATCAACAATACACTCAATTAATCTAATTATATTATTTAATTGTGCAATACTGAGTAAAAAAGAATCCTAATAATCCAAGCAACAAAAATATCGGGGCGTTACATGTCCCCATAATATAGCTCCACACTCAACTTGTCCAAAATATGTCGGTTAACCTTTCTTAGACCCTCGTAGTAGATGTTGATCGTGTGTTTATCTTCTAACCAAGATATAGTAAATCTGATGCATCCTTTTTCCATGTAAATCTCGTCCTCCTTTACTACCATATCTTGTAGATCATTCCATGCTTCGACAAAAGTAGCACCACGCTTTTGTTTAAAGTTTAAAGTTCTTTCTTTCCAAGACTTAATGTGCATACCGCTGCGAAATTTGAACATGAACTCTCTGATTGTTGTTGCTCAATCCCATCTCCAATTAGCTTCATTGTTATACCACTCTCTCGCATTTCTAGTTGGTGAATAAGGAAATTATCTTGCTAACATGTAATATTAGTTACACCAAAGTGATGACATACCTCTTTAAATTATTCGATGTGAATGTGTGGGTTGTCATAGGGTTCCCCTTCAAATCGCTCTCTGGTTACTACTTTCACCCATTCTTCGTCCACTAGTATGATGTCAAAAGTAGGACGGGGAAGAAAATTTTTATTGATATGCTCCTTAAACCTAGCAGCAAACCAATTGGGATGAGTTGATTTCCCATGTACGAGGGTTGCGATAATAGTTCGTGTCCTTTGTCTCTCCCAATGTTACCATACTTCATATTGCATCCCCTTGGTGGTATTCTAGATGGATTTCATGGTATTTCGTAAAAAGCACAAACAATTGTTATTAGTATTTACACAGATAAGCTTGATGACTCAAACAATTCAATTTTTGTTACTCTAGGGCAACGGCACCAAAAACTTGGTGGGCGATTTTTTAGTGCTTAGAATTAGGCTTATGTTTGTGTGTGTAGAATGATGTAAATGCAGAAAACAATGAATACAAATTTTATGAAAACGATATTGGATGTGGATTACCATTAAGCTAGAATGCAATTAAAACAATAAATGAAAACTAAGAATGAGTTTAATGCAAGAAAACGGTTTGAATGCAAATGAACTAAAAGTAGAAGCAGATTGAATGTGAAAAAAACTAGTTAATGAAAACAAATAGAATGTAGGATGAAAGCAATCATACTAAACTAATCTAATGCAAGAAAAAAAAACATAATTTAAGATGATTGAGGGGTCGAATGTTTTAGTTGTAAACATATGATTAAAAGGTGTTTGGAGGTTAGATTTCACAACTCATTTAATCCTAATAGTTCATCGGCAAACTACCTATGTCTTACTTGAGATGTTTGATGATAGTTTGAGTTTTGTGTGTCTATAGAATATGCGACCTCTAGCTGAACTTATCCTAATTATAGAATCATTAAGTTTCTAATAGCCTACCGCGTTAGCCAAATCAGTCCAATTGTCAGTTTTTTTAGTAGAGATATTAGTTCTGCAATCCAATCAACTCTCTGAAACGTGTTAACATAAACGTACTTAGTCAAGAATGATTTAGTTTGACCTAGGGATTGCATAAAAACTGTGTTAGCATGCTAAAGTCACAAATTGCATATATAAATAATTAGCTAACGTATACACTCTTGTGGTCCTTGGATAGTGTATTCATTCTTCTAGCGAGAGCTAGACTAATCATGCAGAATAAAGACAAATCATTCTAGATGCGTGAGCTCATCGAATACACATCAAACAAAACAAATAAACATATTCGTAAATCAGAGCTACTCCCCTACTCCAAACACGAAGTAGTTTAGCTTCCCATAGTCATAAGTTTAGGAATCCAAAAGGCGTTAAATAGCATAAATAAAGTAAAAGGAGATATGGAAAGCTTCTCAGATCCGGTGGAATGTTGACACCTTTTGTTATCTTCTCCAACTCCGACGTGCTATCTTATTCTTCATAAACTATTGACTCTAGAATACGAAAATAAAATTAAGAGTCTGTATCATGGTGAAGATAAGGTAAGACTGTGATTCTTGCTAAAAAAAAAAGACCGAATGCGTTCGAGTTATTGGCTCGTCCAACCCGGCAGCATTCATGAGTTGCTCATTCAACTATCCCTCGGAGACAGGGTCGAGAAGTACCATAAACTCTCATGGAGTTTTCTCTCTTTTCACAATTTTTTCACAACTAGTCTAAGAGTTTGAAAGCTATGAATGTAGTTGTAAGTCATCAAAGTGGTGTATGCAGTGTCTCTTAGTGTTGGTCGTTCGCTCTTATTTATAGAAAAGTAGTGATGCCCTCGTCTCGAAAATAGTCACAACTTATTTTGCAGTGAAAGGCGGTGTTGCCCTAAGACACATGACTTTGACATGCCGCGTAGGTGGTTGCGGGCCTCACCCATGTTTTTTTTCATGTGGCACAACTCTCTGTCACTTATGCATGGTGAAATGTAATCCTTCGTGGGTCGCGCGACCTACTGCTTGTTACGGGCAAGTCTCGCGGCTTCCTCCGCTATCATGCAGCTCTCTCCTCGACTGGGTTGACTGCTAGACTTTTTTGCTTAATGCGAATAAAGTTTCCTCGACTCACGTAGCACCTAAAGTCGTGTCATGGCACCTTCTTTGCTAGTCATTCCAAAAACATTCATTGTGTGCACTTTTTCCATCGTTTTGTCTTGACTCGACAAAATTCTATAAAAACACAAAATAGTAATAGAACCAACAAATATGCACCAAGAAGTCTACAAAAGTCTAAGAAAATAATTTCTTTAATCACACTAAATAAACGATCATCCGTTACATAGCTTCGTTTCTCTTTAACCTTTCATAATTTAATTTCATATTCATATACGATTTGTTACTCTAATCATGTACTATCTCCAACTAACTAAGCCTAAATTTCATCGTCTTTCGCACAATTGTAGGCTCACTTTGCTTTCGCTTGGTTGTAATCAATACCCATGTTCCTGAATTTCCCTTTGATTCGATTGAAATTTCTTGCGATTTGTAGTAACCGTCATTTTTTTCCTCCCACATTTTCAATTATTTCATTAAATCGAGAATGACGAACAGTGAAGCTACCCCTAATCCATTGCAATCTACTTCTTCTACTGTCCATGTTCGTGGATCTTATGTTCTCTTCATTTGCAGACATCTAATAACCTGGCATGTCATTTACCTCTATGTTGCTCACTAGAATCGAAAATTATCTTCCATGCATTAGATGCTAAATTAAAACTAGGCTTCATCATTGGAGTAGTGAAGAAACTAGAACTTGATCATGACTATTTTGAGGAATGATTTCGTCTAACTATATGGTCTCATCCTGGACGCTTCACTATATTTTTGATGAGCTTTTGGATGCTTTTTCGTTTGTTGATTCTACTTACACTTGATGGACTCAATCGGAAACTCAGTATGGGCTCAACAATGCTCTCATGTTGTTTTAATTAGAAGTGATTTATATCTATCAAGGTTCTTCTAATGTTTCTACATAATACACGAAGTTGAGAAAACTATGGGATGCACTTGGTTGTCTAATTCTTGTTGTGGTTTGCCATTATGGGGCTGCTAAGATCTGTTTATGTTGACTTAAACAACATTCACTTGATTTTTAGTATATACGGTTAATGTGATTTCTCATGGGTTTAAATGATTGTTTTGATGGTGTTAGAAGCCAAATATTAAGTCCAGGTCTCCTAGCACTAGTTGAGAAGGCTAATTATATGGTACTAATGGTTGAGAAGCAAAAGGAAGTTCAGCTCACTATCACTGGTCTGTTGAAATTTGGCCTTGTTTGCTAAATCGAACGGTTCTAAGCAACCTTATTACTCTGCTCCCTCTAAAGGTTTTAACAAAATGAATAAGGCTAACAGATTATGTAATCATTGGAAAATAAAATACTTAATGGACATACTAGAGACATTTATTTTAAGTTGGTAGGTGTTCGTGATTGATATAAGGATTTGGGAGATAAAAAAGAGTTTTGGTGGTGGGTCTTTTGCCAATATAACTCTCTCTCAACACTATCTCGATTGAAAGATAAAAATAGTTCTCACTTGGTTTTCAATCTATTACTCGATTAATGCAATTTCTCATGGATTTGAATGATTCTTTTGATGTTGTTAGAAGCTAAATCTTAAGTTGAGATCCCCTACCACTCGTTAAAAAGGCTTATTCTATGGCACTAATGGTTGAGAAGCAAAAGGAAGTTTAGCTCACTATCAATGGTATGATGAAGTTTGACCTTTTTTTCTAAATCGAATGGTTCTAAGCAACCTTATTACTTTGGTGGTGGATCTTTTGCCAATTTAACTATCTCTCAACACTCCAATGGAACTAGCTCTTCAATTGCCTCTACTTTTTCAACACCTTCTTCCTTTAGCAACTTTTAGCAAGATTTCTTCAAATTCATGCAGACAATGATAACACGCATGCAGAAGGTGTTCAGCAAAAATTATGTCGGGAGAGTGAATTTTACACACTTTGGATACTTTTCTGGTAATAACACTAGCTCCACTCATTCTACTCATTAAAAATTGGTAGGTGGGTTCTAAACACAATTGCATCTAACCATATAATCATAGATGCTAGTTATATCCATGATTTACAACCTACTTCCAACAATACTCATGTGTATTTAGCTGGGCATAACAGTCAAATTGGTCAAGCACGGTGGTATTGCGGTTCTTACTCATATGTTAATGCTTCAGAATGCCCTGCACATTCCTGATCAAATTCAATTTGATTTTAGTGCTTAAGTTGTCCTTAGATTTACGTTTACTCCTATTGGTTGCATTTTATAGGATCTTCAGACTAAGGAGGTGATTTCTACAAGCAGGATGGCGAGAAACTTGTACTTGTTGTACCCTCCAACTTGCTCTACTACTCAAGTATCTTGTTTTACTTCTGCTAGTTGTAATAAACACTTTGATGTATTGTCACTGTGGCATAAAGGGCTAAAGTATTCTTCTACAGAAGCTTTGAAACATCTTAATATTGTACCACATTTATAGTTGTTTGGTAATTTCATGGGTCTTTGTCAAGTTTGTCATCAGTCTAAGCAGCATAAATAATCTTTTCCCACGTGTCTACTACACCATTTTATCTTTTGCACATTAATTTGTGGGGTTTTGCCATTGTCGCGGTTACATATTTTATCGGCCACACTCCTATTGAGGTCCTGCATTGGTCCACACCTTATGAACTACTTCATTCAACCAAACCTAGTCATCCTGATCTTAGAGTCTTTGGGTGCTTATGTTACTTTACCAACACACAATCCCACAAATACAAACTGGAGGCAAGGGCGTTTCAAGGATGCTTATTAGGACCTATTACTAGTCAAAAAGCTTGTGAGCATACAACTTCATTGATCATAAGGTTGTTATCACCATAGATGTGACCTTCTATGAGAATTCATTTCTTTTTATCTATTACACTGCTACACCTCAATCTCTCATTGCCCTCATTTCCTTTCACATCTCTAGATTTACTAGAGACACCACTGGCATAGTTACCTGATATAACACATACTTCTCCAACCACAGTCATTGCACCTTTCTCAGATGCTACTTCTTCTGAACCAACAAAACCTTTAACCGTTGATCGCACTACTTTGTCTCTATCATATGTTCTATCATAGACAACTAGAAGAAGCTCTAGACAAATATCTAAACTATAACATTTAAAAGATTACTTGCTCAATTTTGACACTAATCCATGGAGTGCCAATGCTAATGGTACATCTCATAATTTTTCCTACACACGACCTACTTTTCCCTATAAGAACAACACCATTGTTTTACCTTCATATCTAAGTTTCTTGGCCAGTGTGTATTTACACATTAAACCCATGTCATACAAAGTAGCAAGTTCTGACTCCAGTTTGCTTCAAGCGATGAAGAATAAGATTTTTGCTCTTGAAGCAAATGATACTTGGACATTGATTCTTTTTGTCTCTTAGGAAGCACCCTATTGGTTCTAAATTGGTGTACAAGATTAAGCTTCGCCCTGATAGGTCTGTTGATCGCCAGAAAGCTAGACTTGTGGCCAAATGGTATAATCAAGTTTTTGGATATAATAATGTTGATTGTTTTTCCTCCGTGGTTAAACTTGTTACCATCAGAATTCTTCTTGTAGTAACTACTCAGGTGTTTTTTCCACCACTAGACATTAACATTGCATTCCTTCATGGCTTCTTAGATGATGATATATACTTGAAGCCTCCCGAACGATACTTTAAAGTAACTCATGGACAATTCTACAAACTTAACAAGTCCTTGTATGAACTTAAGCATGCTTCTAGACAGCGGAACCTGGAGTACACTAAGTGCCTTATATCCTATGGTTTCACTCAATCGAAGTTTTATCACTAAGGGATCTGAAGCCTCTTTCATTTATTTGCTTGTCTACGTAGATGATGTATTGGTTGTTGGACCAAACTTCAACCTTTTTTTGTTCGTAAAAAGTTCATCTTCACGTTGCTTTCACCATCAATGATATATGTGATGTCAAATACTTGTTGACTCTTGAATTGCTCAGATCCTCTCATGGCATGTTTGTGAACTAGATAAAATATGTCATCTGCTTGAACTTCACATCAGATGGTCCTCTACTTCTAGACCCTAACCAATACATGAGAATCATAAGTAGACTAGTTTATCTCAATATAACTCGACGTGATGTTTGTTATGTGGTCAATTAGTTGATTAAGTTTACGCAACTCCAACCCAAGCTCACTAGGATGCAGTTATCGCAATACTATTGTACTTAAAAGGCACTCACTCCTTGGGTCTTTTTTCCTCATTCAATTGAGTTCGATCTTAGTTCCTTTAATGATGTTGATTGGGCTTCTTGCCTGATTCTAGGAGTTCTCTCACTGGATTTTGTGTTTTTCTTGGTCAAACCCTCATCAGTTGGAAGACCAAGAAGCGAACTATTGTCACTGGATCCTCTATTGTGGCTGAATACAGAAGCATAGCTCACACAACATGTGAAATTCAGTGGATTACCTACATTCTAAATGAACTGCATGTTCTCGTTTCACTCCATATACCTTTGCATTGTGACAACCGCTCAATTTTTCATATTACACACAATTCTATTTTCATGAAAGGACCTAACATCTGAGAATTGATTGCCACTTGGTCAGCGATTGCTTCAAATATGGCCTTCTTCTTCCTTAGCATTGTCCTAGCTCTCAATAGTTAGCTAACCAATTTGCAAAGCCACTTGCTGCTATGCTATTTCACCTTTAATTGTCCAAGTTGCACATCCTCACCAAAGTCCTATGTAAGGAAGAGACGTTAGATATCTTGTGGTAGTTTCTGATGAGTTCAAGAACGCAATGTGTATTTTTTTTTTTTTTACCAGCTCTCAATGTGTATTTATGGTTCAACACTTCAACTATGTTATAAGTTAGTTTAGTTAGGTGTAACATCTTTTACTGCCATGTCCTCGTTGTCTCTGACAATGTGTTAACTAGCTTGTACACATAGGTGTGTATAGCTCCATTCTCTATAACCTTTCATAAATTCAATTTGCAGATTCATAAACAATCTCTTCTCTGATCACTCAAGTTACCAAAACAAAAAAACTAATAAAACAAAAAGACAATTTGCTAATTAAAATAATATGTAAAAAAAACAACTAATTACGATGATTTCCAAGTATTAAATTGCCAAGAACCCGCCAATATTCAAGTACTCAAAACGTCCAAAACTATTTTCTACATATATTTACCAGTTTGGTAAGAGAATGATTGCCTAACAATCATAATCCTCAACAAACTAATCAATAGTGCAAAACTACAACTCAATTTGTGTATATTACAGTAAATTCAATTCATTATACCCCAAACACAAATTAATCCCATCATAAACGACACGAAACTAACAAACAAACCACAAATCATCCTCGCCGGTGGCGGCGCCGCTGAAGTCCCCGGATTCCCCCTCGACCGGCGACTTCGACTATCGATCGCAATCTCAAACTTACAAGAACTCCCTTGAACCGTCGGTTCATTCCTCGTTATAACCGACAAACCTCCAAATCGGTCGC
The DNA here is from genome assembly GCA_948329865.1 of Linaria vulgaris. Lineage (NCBI taxonomy): Eukaryota > Viridiplantae > Streptophyta > Magnoliopsida > Lamiales > Plantaginaceae > Linaria > Linaria vulgaris. The sequence goes on along the minus strand of OX415249.1, from coordinate 83,596,277 downwards.
AAGCCTCCCTCCTCTGTTTCATACTTTGATAATACGCATTGAACGCATAAGAAACATTGCTCCTAGCATCCAATCCCCCGCACGAAGAACCAAACCCGAGGCTCGTGCAGTCCGCGTAGCTACACGCAAAATCCACACTTTGCGCCAAATTCGGGTCCTGAGTGCTCGCGCCAGGGGCCATCACGCACCACTGCCGGTCTAAATACCGCACGCCTCTCGCCGCTGTCAAGTTCGTTCCTCGACCACCCAAATTTTCTAATGGATACTTTAAAGTACCGTCGTAGTAGAACACGCCCCAGTGTCTCTCGAACTTACCAGGCTCGATGCTCTTTGCATCTTCGTCGATCAGCGCAAACAGGTAAATATCAGGAAGGGTAGGCCTTTTAGGGGTGCCCCTGCCCTGGCTGATCCTGTTTAGCAATCCCTGATTGAATCGCCGTGCGTACTGTACGTTTGCATTTGGGTCGCCATCCGTGGGCCATCCGATTTCTCCTACAATGACAGGCATGGAACCGAACCCGTTTTTCTCCAGGGTGGAAATCAGGGTGTCGTAGTTTGCATCGAAGACGTTGGTGTAGGAAATGGAGCCGTCCACAACAGGCGAGGCGGTCCCACTGTCGAAGAAGGCAAAGTCCACGGGGAAATGGGGGTCGGCGTAGAGGCTGAGGAAAGGGTAGATGTTGATGGTGAGCGGGGCCGCATTGTCGTTGAGGAATTTGATTATGGTAACCATCAGGTCATGGATGTCGGGACGGAAATTTCCGCCCGAGGGGACGTTGGTGTCGGATTGGTAAACGTCGGCGTTGAGTGGGACCGTGGCTTTGACGTCTCGTCCCAAGCCGGCCTTGATCAGGGCGGCTTGGATGTTTTGGAGGGCGGGGAGTGTGACTTGTGTGAATCTGTTGTTGTATGTTGTGAGGAACGGTTCATTTCCGACAGCAACATATCTGAAGAGCATACATAAGATGGACTTTAGTCTTTAGATCAATAAGTTTTATGGAATTATGGCTATGTATTATGTACTTAGTTTTCTACTCTTCTGTTATTAAAGAACTCAAGTGCATCACATTTTCTTGTCTATTGAAATGTTTGAGAAGTAAAAAGAAACAATGGCTACATTTTATACCTATGAGATTTGATCTAATTAAGAATGTCCCATAAAGTTTTTCAAATTCATGAAGGAGATATCTGTAATGTTGAAAAGATAACAAATTTCACGAAATTTAATTTGTAAGAAAAAATCTCATAACGTTGAGAATAGTTGATTAGTTTCGGCATCCTACGAGGCAGAAATCAAAACTTTGATCTTGCGACTTTACGTACCTAATGTTGACGCCTCTATTTGACAAATAGTACGATATATTCCTCTCCACCCACTCTTCCGCAACACGAACGCTACTCGCCATGGCGGCTAACATGTCGTTAGGTATCCCAACCATGACTTCTATACCAGACCTGCCAAGAGCCACCATTGCCCCTGGATCAGCTTCAAAGAGCTTCACTTTATTGAATCCATTGTCTTTCATTAGCCTCACCACTACGTCGGGCGGGAGAGGGTTTCTCGACTGCGTGCCCCAGTTGCATCCGAGGCCGTTTGCGACCAAACGATCGTCGAATGAGGTAAACAAGAAGATGGTGATCATGAACAAGTAGTGAACATTCATGATAGATGTGGGACAAAAATATGAACAAGAAAGTTCACACTTTTGTGTCTTGTTTTAATACTAATGAAAAGTTGGTAACTTTGTACAAGGGATAAAGGAAGGAATTGAAGATCCACGTATTGAAAATAAGAACCTGATTCCAGGTGAATTTTAGGTGATTGTTGGCGCCAAGGCTTGCCTTAGATTAGTCACAAGCAGAAGAAAAGCATCTCTCTATCAATTGAGTAAATTGCAAAAAAGTATCCTTGTGTTTGTTTCTAATTGACAAGTAACCCCTATTGTTACTTTTATTAGCAAATATCAGTTGTGATATTTTTAAGTTTACTCTACTTAATTGATTTGCACGTACTGACATTGTCAGTTGATTCTTATTGTATTTTATATTTTTCATAAAGCATTATGATTGTTTAAATTAAGTTTTATCTATAATTTTTTTTATCAATTTGGTTAAAAACAATACAACTTTTAGATGTACAAAAAAAATCACAATATTGATCATTTTTACAGTCTTTTTAATTGAATTCAAAAAGATTAAAAAAAATATAACATTGAGTTGTTAGACACACTTGAATATAAGTTTTTAATGTATGATACCTTTTAACTTAAACGATGATAATATTGGGTGTTTGTCAAGTTCAGAATTTTATAAGTAGTATTTGCTAATAAAAATTATACAAGGGGTTATCTAAGTGACATGGGTAATTTTTGCTACTGGACTCGCAACAAATTCTTCTATATCAGGATTCAGTACTAGTTTGGTTTGCTAAGTTCCTAGAAAAGTCGAGACTAGCAGCTAAACACGTCAATGATATATTGATATGATGCTGCAAAAGGACTTTTAAGTCAAAAGAAGTAGAAACAAACTTCTAGTGCTTTCCTAAAAGTACCACGTGCACAAGTCATTTGACACACAAAATGAATATTCTCATTTTTATTTTTATTTTTGACACACAAAATGAATACTCTCATTTTTATTTTTATTTTTTTGGATGAATAATGAATATTCTCATTTGAAGTACTACGTAAATGGTTCACTGTATTTAGCCCAATCAACCATTATTTCGAAATACAGCTAACAACAAATATTTTTTTTTTAGTGAAACGGCAAAAAAACACTATGTCAGCAAAAAATGTCTAATGTACCAGTACCACGTAATATGTTATAGGATGGCAATTCGGTGTTAATACATATATATTATTACATATTACATTTAGAAATCTAATTCAACTGGGCCTGATGTGGGCTAGTTTCAACAACAGCTGCATAATCAAAATTCATAAGTTTCGTAGTAAACATATCAAATCAAACAACTAATCAGGCCCAACAAGGTACTTTATTACGGTAATAGTTACGATAAAAGTCTTAACAAAATGAACATATCAAGCCAACTAGATAGTTTGTGTCCACTATGTGCTCGGTCTAGCTGGACCCAAGGACAAAAACATACTAAGCTTGAGCTCTTTTTGTTACGTAGATACACATTCGAAAAAACAAGACACGAGTTACCGACTTCGTTTATGACTACCTCTGGGAGTGATATCAAGCCAGGATTTTACACAATGTGATTTGTTGTATGGTTACAATTACAAGAGAAAAACTATTTATATTAGGTAGACTCCTAACGAGTTTTACATTGGCTAAAATAACCCCTGAAAATTTTACACGGAAATTAGCCTGGATTTAAAGTACATGCATGGATCAACATTCAGCTCCCCAACCTAACACTCTTTAGCCAATGCATCTGCATCTTTATTTTCCCTCATATGCTCAAAATCAGTCAACATCCGTCATATGTTCTACACTAAAGCCATAGTTCGTGAAAGATAATATACAAAGAAGAAGATTGGATTTGGCAAGCATAAATTGTCCACTGTATTCAGTTCAATATATAAAGATACTTTACAACAAATTACAATAAAAGAGGAACTATTCCAGCGTATAGTTCCAATAGAGATACTTTACAACTAAGAACTATTCCAGCATATAGTTCCAATAGAGATACTTTATAACTAAGATTCTATCATGTCTGAATTATTTTATTCACTAACAGTCCCCCACAAACTGAGAGGCAGTAAACAAATACTCAGTTTGGATCGTAAAAAAATAAATCTTGCTGCAGTCTGCCCCTTGGTAAAGATATCAGCAATTTGATCATGTGTGGAGATATACTGCATTGCTATGTCTTTGTTCACTACTTTTTCTCGAACAAAATGATAGTCCACTTCTATATGTTTAGTTCTTGCGTGGAAGACAAGATTAGTAGCTAAAGCCAAAGCACCAACATTATCACACCAAAGAACAAGTTGTGATGAGAGCAATATCTTTAATTCTTTAAATAACATCCTTATCCAATAAAGTTCAGCTGTAGCGAGAGCCATGGATCTGTATTCAGATTCGGTGCTTGAACGGGAAACAATACTTTGTTTCTTCATGCTCCAAGAAACCAAATTATGTCCTAGAAAGACAGCATAGCCGCTTGTCGATTTTCTATCGTTGGGATCTCCTACCCAATCCGAGTCACAATATGCATTTAAAACAAGATCTGAAGGACGATAATAGAGCCCAAAATCAATTGTGCCTTTGAGATAACGTAATACTCTTTTCACAGCAGTCCAATGAGATGTGCGAGGACAATGCATGAATTGACATAACTGATTAAGCGAAAAGGATATGTCGGGTCTTATAATAGTATAATATTGAAGGGCTCCCACCACTTGGCGATACTAGTTGGATCCTCTAGTAAATCACCTTCCAAGGCAGACATTTTAGGACCAGAAATAGTAGGAAAAGTGAGTGACTTTACCCCTACCATTTTGGTTCGTTCCAGAATATCCATAATATATTTAGTTTGTCGAAGATGCAATTCGAAAGAGTCTCTAGTGGCTTGTACTCCCAAAAAGCAGTTCAAGGGCCCTAAGTCTCTGATGACAAAGCTTTGACTCAATTGCACAATAAGAGAACTTATCCCTTGGATATTAGAACATGTAACAATTATATCGTCAACATAGATTAGGATATAAATCGTTAAAGTTTCTGAGTGAAACATGAACAAGGAGTAATCAACTGTAGATCCCATAAATCCTAGTTCCAAAAGCTGTTGTGACAATCGAGTGAACTAAGCCCTCGGCGCTTGCTTTAGTCTGTAAAGTGATTTATGCAATCTGCATACATAATCAGGTTTAGAAGAGTCAATAAATCCTTGAGGCTGCTCCATATATATTTCATCTTGTAAAATCCAATGTAAGAACGCATTTGAGACATCAAGTTGCCTTACTGGCCAATTAAAATGAACAGCAATAGAAAGAATCAAACGAATTGTAGAAGGTTTGATTGTGGGACTGAATGTTTCATGATAATCCACACCACTTCGTTGATCAAATCCTTTTGCAACTAAACGTGCTTTGAATCTTTCTATATTACCATCAGGTGTTCTTTTTATCTTGTATACCCACTTATTGCGAACTACATGATGATGATGGGGTCGTGGACATAGCGACCAAGTTCCATTCACCATAAGAGCATCAAACTCACGCCCCATGGCAGCTCTCCACTCCGGATGTGATACGGCCTTTGAGTAACAAGTAGGTTCAGTTTCTTTAAGAATACTTGAACACATAACTAGAGTATGCCGTGTAGAGTAAAACATCTTATAGTCATGGAATGTTTTTGGCTTAGAGTGACCTGTTTTGGACCTGGTGATTATTTGATTGGAATTAGGTGTGGTGGAGGAATCAGGTGCTGTACTACCAGAGTTATCATAATTTTCAAGAAATATGTTATCATCAGTTGGGTGAGGTAATGATTCTAAAAGAGTAGGGGATCTAGTTTCTGTTTCAGGTGTTTCATGTGAGTTTAAAGGAGTATTATCTTGTTCTAGAGTTTGAGATATTGTTGGGCTTGAAGGTTGTTCCATATCTAAGATAGGTGAGGAAGGCAAACGTGTACAATGTGGATTAGAAGAAATATTATTTTGATTAACTGCTGGAAAATTAAAGAGGCAATACTTGGCGACTTTGAACTCGACGAGCAGCGAGAATCATCAATATCATTTGATGGAAAAGAGTACTCATCAATAAAACATGTCTTGAAACATATACACGCCTAGTAATGTAATCTAAGCAACAATATCCTTTTTGATTTCCAGAGTAGCCGAGAAAAATACATTGCTTACTTCGAAAATGTAACTTATGTTGCTGGTATGGGCGTAATAAGGGATAGCACGCGCAACCAAAAATTCTCAAATCTGTGTAATTAGGTTCCTTGTTAAATAACATGAAATATGGGGTGTTATTCTTCAAAACAACAGGAGGCAACCTGTTAATAAGATACACGGATGTTTGGAAAGCATCAACCCAATATTTTTGTGGCAAATAAGATTGAGCAATTAGTATAAGTGCCATTTCTTGTATGTGTCGATGTTTTCTTTCAATTCCGTTTTGTTCCGATGTATAAGGACAAGTCAATCTATGATATATTCCAAATTTGGTTAAACAATCATAGAATTCTCTTGATAAAAACTCACCACCATTATCTATTTGCAATTGCTTGATAGTTGTAGAAAATAAATTCTCAACTAGAGTTTTAAATTTCATAAATGCAGTAAAAACATCAGACTTTTGGTGTAAATGATACAACCAGGTAAATCTCGAGTAATCATCAATAAATAAAACATAGTACCTACATCGACTTATTGACGGAATAGGTGATGTCCATACATTAGAATGAATTAAATCCAAATGATATAAAGATTGATGCGTGGAATGTGAAAAAGATAACTTCTTTCCTTTCCCTAATGGACAGAATGAGCAAAAACTAAATTTATTTGCAGGTTCTTTAACAGGAAGTTTGAACTTGCAAATTAAATTTAATAAAACACCATGGGATGGATGTCCTAAGCGAGAGTGCCACTGGTTTGTTGTTGAGGTTGTACCCAATATTGCTTTAAGACATTGAAATTTATTAAGAGTCTTCTTGTGAATAGCCAAAGGATATAAACCATTCTCAACCAACCCGTGGAGTAGAGTCTTTCCGGTTTTGTTCGCCTTCACAAAAAAAATCATCAGCAGTTAATACAAAATAACAATCATTATCCACACATAGCTTATTAATGGAAATGAGATTGGAAGAAGTAGTAGGATAATGTAAAAGTTGATTTAGCTTGAAGGTAGAATTGCCAAGTATCAAAGAAGCAGAACCAGTATTCTTTACATTCAAACCTGAACCATTGCCAATAGTGACTGTATCAGATCTGTTGTAAGGCTATGATGCGTTATATTATCAGCTTCAGAGGTGATATGAGCATTGGCCGCACTATCAACATATCACATGCCATTCTCATATACTGCATTCCTCTCAGCTACCATTGCAGCTAAATTCGACGGAGGGTGACGACCCTGGTAAGAGTAATCAAAACGATGATAGCAATCAAGTGCTTTGTGACTCCCCTTTACCACAAATTTGGCAAAGTTCCTTATATGTATCAACTATAGCGTGGGGACTTGATCGCGGTACTGGCATACGAGAAGATCCTCCACTAAGTTGCCCTTGATGTTGAGGTCGAGATTGAGTAAAGGAAGCACCTGGATTCAGTTTGAGTGGTGGAAAAGATTTTGGTTTGCGAGGCAACGTCGGAGATGATTTCTTTGAAGCAATCATAGCAAAATGTTCAGTCGTTGCGTAGGAAGTAATGTATTCTGATGTGTTAGCATGGATTCATGACTAAGAAGTTCTGCTTGAAAATCTTCAAAGAAAAAATCTTTGTCCCTAGATGCAAAGTTATAAGATGTAACAAATGTAACAAAATCTTTGTCCCTGAAAGAGAAGAAGGACCAGCGTTGAGCACCAATCACAAGAGCAGCCATGATCTGCGAGGAGAATCCAGGAGAGTACAGCCACAGGCCGAGCCTGGAGCTGGAAGGAAGGGGATATCTCTTGAAGTAATGACAAGAAGGGTCATAGGAGAGTAGACATGGTAGGAGACTAATAAGGGTCATGGTCCTAGACCAGAGCCTGAAGTAGTCTTAGCTTGATTGTGCACTGTCCTGAGCACTATCTGATGTATAGAGTGTTCCAATCATTATTGCTCAAAGTTGGGGGCAACCCTACTGCTGTATTAACGCTCTTTCAGGTTTTAATATATTTACTTTTCGTGCAAAAAAAAAAACAAATGGATTATATGTTGAATTCAAACCACCAAGAATATGAGAAATAAGATCTTGTTCATCAATTGGTTTTCATGCTGCAACAAGTTGATCTGCCAAAGACTTTGCATTCTCAAGATATTCAGTACAGTTTAATGATCCTTGAGTTAAGGATTGTAGTTGGCGCTTCAAATGCGCAATGCGAGAGCGGGATTGAGATGAAAATCGCTTAGCCAAAGAGGACCATACCTGTTGAGATGTTTACATGTCATACACAGAGGACATTATCTTATTTGACAATGAGGCATGAAAACAAGTGAGTAGGTGCTGATTCCTCTTGTACCATGTAACATACTCCAGATTCACACCATCTTCAAGAGTCATCGGCGGGGCGGAATCAGTACCATCAACGATCCCGATATAATCGTGATAACGAAGTATGGGAAGGAGCTGGGAACGCCGTCAAGTTTAACAGTCATATATTGAGCAATGCTCGGGAGTTGAACGATATCGGCCATAAGTGAAAGAAAAATATTTGCGGAAGCGTATAAGGTTTTCAGGATCAAGCGTTTTCTTGAGTGGATGATACCATGACAGATAATATACCAAGAAGAAGATTGGATTTGGCAAGCATAAATTGTTCATTGTATTCAGTTCAATATATAGAGATACTTTACAACAAATTACAATAAAAGATGAACTATTCCAGCGTATAGTTCCAATAGAGATACATTACAACTAAGAACTATTCCAACGTATAGTTCCAATAGCGATACTTTACAACTAAGATTCTATCATGTCTAAATTATTTTGTTCACTAACTGTTCAGATCGTATAACTGGATTTTTAGTTATGCAGCAAAAAACAAATTGTGAGTCAATTACGATGTCGTTTAATATGTGAATAAATTGCAATCAAAGTCGATGTCGAAAAGCCCACACTGGCTAATTTATTAGAGCAAATGCCCACAGAGGTCGGATATCTCACCACGGTTGTGCTCGACTCATAACGTAGGATCCCAACGGTTCCGGGTTCACCAAGGTTGCAAAAAGACATTCAGTCAAAGTAGTTGCACTAAACTTCTAGTGCTTTCTAACAACTAACAAGTGCCTCTTGCTTATCTGACACACAATGCATTTCATTATGAAATCACTATAAATACTTACTTTGCTTTAAGGCCAATCAACATATTAATTTGTTTCAAATGTTAATTACTTCTTTAAGTTCATCATGACTTCATATGACACTGCCGTTGCTCATATATTATTGCCCTTCTTTATCGACAGGATGAGCTGGAAAAAAGTCTTCTTTTTTGTTTTTGCACATCAAACATAATAAACAAGTATTAATTAATTGATGGATGCTACGTTAGTGTCACGTAACGTTAGCCCAACCAAGGAAAGAATATTGCATTCTTGAGAAAAGAGACTATTGATTTGTTAAAATTACATCACTTCTCATTTACTTTCACGTCTAAAATTCATCAAATTTTGTGTAATGATCAAATCCCAAAAGCAGATCATTTCATTACATGTTAGACCTAAAATCGTATTCCTGGCAATCTAATCTAATCTCAACAAAAGGATTAAAAAAAAGGAAAAAATTACATTTTTACACCCATAATTCATAACTAATGAATTTGTATTCCAAGATAAACGAAGACCAATCTTGTAATCTCAATAAATTTTATCACTGTTTTCATATGTCGTTCTCGTGCTCTATTCGTATGTCTTAAGTCGAGACTTTCAATTACCAAGTCCGAGGATCATTGTCGGAAACTGCACCATTCTCGTAAATCAAGGCAACAGATCGTCGCCAAACAAGTACAGCATCCGCTCGACCGCCCAGCTAGGCGGCTGGGGCAGAGCCGTGCATGGCAAGGTACTAACCGGGATCAACGAAGCCCGACAGAGTGGACACGTTAACCGGTTATCGTACGACAACCACCTCTCAAGACAGTGTTTATGGAACACATGGCTGCAGTTTCTCAGTTCCCACACCTGACTCTTCTTTTTCATTGTATTCAAGCACACGGCGCAGGAAACGTCATCCTCGTGGCTTTCGGACAGTCGGTGCTCGATGCTTCCAAGTGTCGTCAACGACAAATTCTCTCGTACCATTCTTAAATTGTCTGAAGAAGAAGAAGAAGAAGAGCAACATGATGTGGAAGCTTGTGTGGAAGAATCTGAGAGGAGGTTTATTGAGTTTGTGAGAAGGTTGAGAGTGAAAGACAAGATCCATCTAGTGACTGCAAATATAAGAGCTGCTTTACACAACACAAATTGATCTGTAAGAACCATTTTTGTAGCAAATGTATGTGTGTGTTAAAATTTAGTAATAATAAGTAAATTACAAGGGAATGGAAGGGGGGAAGTTAGTAGTAAGGTGAGACCAGTTTATATAGATGCAATCTGAAATCACATTTCACTAAAGTGGCTGATGGGGTGGGGTGGGGGGTTAGGTAGAGTAGTTGGGTGCATGATGTTGTCATTTTTTCCTTTGTGCTTTTCTATGTGTCCAATAAGAATAAAAAGAGAGAGTCATGTGGTGGACTTTGGCACATTTAGGCAAACAAAAGATGACACTTTATAATCAAATCTTTATCATGGAAGGTATGGTAATGACTAATGACACCCACATTGCCAAATTCTAAAAAAGATGCTATTATTCCATATCATATCTGACGGTGGTATCCACCTGTTTGAACACCTTTATGATGGCAGCACAGGTGGGAAAAAATGATAATCTGTTTTCTTTGGTAAAGGGGGAAAGCAGGAAAACTTATCTAAGTATAAAGTAGCTTTAGATGCAGGATTGAGGTAAGAATTCAGAGGGAAAAAAGGAGGGGGATGCCTACTATTTAGTTGGAGAATACCTTATCAGTTTATCAGTTATCAGTATCTGTAAATTGCTTTAGCATTGGAAAGTCTCCTTATAGACTCCCATATGAATCCTCTTTAAGAGCCTCGCACTTACTTAGCAGATTAAAATTCTTATCGTCACAAAATTGAAAATACGGTTGCTTTAGGTTTGGATTTTGGTCTACGTCAAACGGATGTTACAGACTGATGACTAAAGAAAACATCAATAGAGGTGATACGAGACGTAATGAAGAAAGCATAAATGCTAACTCAACTCTCAGCTCAACCAAAACAAGTGTAAAATGAGAATTTGTGTTTCGACTCACGTGATTCCCGGTTTGGATCTATAGCCTACTCTGTGTGATTTGAATGCAGGCCTGGTTGTTAGTTGATAAACTTAGTCGAGGTCACATCTACTCAGTCATATAGCCTACTCGAAATAATTTGAATATAGGCCTTGGTTATTCGTTGTTAAATTGGGTCAAAGTCACGTCTGTTGAGTATGACCGTAGACGGCTTCACTGTGCAAGGAATGCTGATCATATGCATCTCAGAACACAACTACTCACAGTGATTATCTAATGAGTTTGCATAGGTATACCCAAGCGACCTTTTTAGGAGTATCGCATGGCAGTCACAATGGCGATGGGAACTGTTTTACAACCATTTCGCAGCGCACATGCAGTTGGCAAAATGCTAACAGATTAAAGAAGTCTACTTCAACAAAAGGAAAATAAGCAGATTGATGCCCATGTGCAAATCTCAACCACCTTATCCACCCAAAAAAGGGTACAAACTGATGAGTGCACAGACAAAAGCACATGCATGAACAGTTCAGACATACAATTACTTCAACAAAAGGGAAATAAGCAGATTAAAGAATTTGATGTAATCTACTGAAACCTTACTGTTTCAGTGATCCTCTAAATTCCATGAAAGGTGTCAAAAGTTAGCAAGCTACTGTCTAGAAACTCTCAATGGAAAATCCAAGCATTAAAAGAGATAAACTGGCATATAAAACAATGAGATCTGGGCATGGTTTAACTGCCAATCTCGATTTTTTCTTGTACATGGATGGTGCAATAATTTACAGGAGACTTCACCATCAACATAGGCCAATTGTCATAATTGACGTTGCTCATTCGTCTCGAATACATACATGGAAAACCTCAGAAAAATTGGAAGTAGATCATTATTGTTCAAGAAGGAAGACATCTTTCACAGTTGAACATAGACACTAAATGTTTCTCATAATTTCCAATGCATGTTAGGAGTCCATTTGAATATTTTCTTCCATCTTCTTTTTCATCTTGAACTGCAACATAGCAGGAGCACAATCTAGTGGGGTTTCACCTGAAAACAGTATGCAAGCAAATAATAGTCAGAACAGTACAACAGTGTATGCTGCTCTTTCTCACCTGGCCTAGACGATGATTTACTCAATGATGATGACAATGAATGGTGTAGAAGATAAAATAATCAACACTAAGAAGATATAGTTCGACGATAAGTAAACGCATTATATATTCAGTTCCTCCACGGCAGAGAGCTATATTCTCTTGCATATACGATAAAGTAATCAAACTCACAAAAAACATATAAGGAAGATTTAGTTAATTACATGCTAACTATGGGAGGTGACGACTACCAATATATATGTACCTATGTTTACATTTTTTCCAGTTAACATTATATAACTAATGTCTCAAAGAAGAAACAAAGAAGGGGATAAGTTCATTTACCTTGTGAATTCCTGCGGTCCAAACTTGCTCCATGGTCCATGAGGGCAAACGCTATCTCGGTTTGATTGAAGACCGCTGCCTGCATAATCAACCATGTCGAGTGAGGCACACTCAGGTCTTTTAGTGTAAGAATGAGAAAGATAAAGGAGGGACAAAAGCAAAAAGGAGATACCAGATGTAGTAAAGATGAGCCTTGCTTGTCAAGATAATTTGCATCCACTCCCTATAAAATTGATGGTTTTCAATTTTGATAGTAAAGGACTACTACTCTCTATAACTGAGAATTTAAGAGAAGGGAACAACAGTACCTGACTCAAAAGTTTCTTAGCACCAGCTGTATCGCCATTTTTTATTGCTTCTCTCAAACCCTGCCCATTATGAAACAGTTAAAAACCTTTACACCTATATCATGAACGTTTAGGCCTCAGTTAATTGTCCTACAGCAATAAGTGTGTACAGGTTTATGTACCTCTCCAGTAACTTCATAATCTATGGATGATATATCCACATTGCTAGTGGCAATTTGGCCAGGATTGAAAAGATTACTGCAAGAATACTCACTTGTTTACTGTAAAATTGCAAGAAAATATATGGCATCCAAAATAAACAGAAGCCATAAACCAATGACAATGCAATATAGAATCACTGACCGTGCTTTCGTATGAGACAATACCAATAAACTATTTCTAGTTGATGAACCCACAATCATGCAACTTCAAACGAAAGAGATTGGATTCTACAATACATGCTTTTGAAGCTTTTCTTGTAATGCATGACAAAATCAAAGCCTTTCATATTCTTTCAGGTGCCTATTTATATCTCTTCTTATTTTTTTATGTAAATTAGACCACTTAAGTTATCAAAACCTAGCAAATCAATGAACTTACAACATTTTTTGCCCATTCTGGCTCCAAAAATAAGAGACTGGGAAATTCTCACATTGCAGTTATTAACAGTCATGTGCTAATGTTAGTATGTTACAGTATATATGTAACATAAAGAAGGTCAGAGAATGACGCTGATAAAACAGGAACATCGGCATACCTATGCTTACTATTTGATGTTGAACCTCTACTACTCTTAGGAGTTGACTCGGCCTTTTTCAGCTTTGTGTTAGGCTGATGTGAGGGATTTGAGGTAGTTATTACTGGCTGTAAGAAGACCACATTGATTAACGAGAATGAAGCTCATGCGAAACAGAGTCTAAGGTATAAATGATGCTTGCCTTTAGCATTGGAGAAACACTTGGAGGAGCTGGTGCCTCACAGATGCACAATGGCATTCCACACTTGCACTCCGAAATATCAGGAAGAGAAGATTGTTCAGCCTTAACTTCAGATTTGGTATCTGAAACTGTACCAATGTCTAATCTTGAAACCGAATCTGTCACAGAATAGACTGCATTTGGAGAAGCTGGCACGTCATCTTTCTTCAATGTACTAGCAAATTTCCACTTAAGTCAGGTACTTAAAATTTGACAGAAAAAATAAGTTTCCATAAATACGGTAAGAATAGAGTCCATAAGCTCTATCCATGCTACAACACTAGAGCTGCAAAAAGGAGCTACAGGAGCACAGATTGAAAACAAAAGGTTGGCAATACACAGAGTTCTGTCAAGTTGGAAAGCTCCTCACATGTTCAACTACTCATCCTCCAAGGTGATACACATAGAAATAGAAACTTCCACGAAGCTCAAGCAAGCGAATGATCTCCCTTGTTATTGAGAACATAAATTGAATAGATAATGGTGAAAGGGCAGACAACCAAGACAAAATAACATAACGGAAAAAAAGGAAATTCAAGGTTGGACTATATCCTGGTTTCAACAGTGGGCATCACTATGAGTAAAATAATTACCTAGTGCCATCGTTAAAACAATCTGCGCAAACTCGAACATTTGAGTGAATCCCAAACTGAGGCAAAGCCTGAATAAACAAGAGAAGGTGGAGATAATCAAAATAAAAAATCACATGTTTATCATCAAATGTATGTGGATTTATGAGTGTAGTTGTGCATAATAAGGCATACCATTTGGTTTGTAGAATGTTCAGCACATAAAGTACGGCCACAACGTCTGCAGTGATGCTGTGAACATGGAACGAGAGGTCACATCAAACTCTATTTAAACAAACGTATAAATATACTTCTAAAGACGAAAACTTCTGAGTATGAAGTCCTAAGCAAAACCTTCTGAAATACATTTTAAAGTAGTTAACTTGTTCGCTTCTTAGAGATCTGTTCATGTAACCTAAATACCATACTCAAATTGCACTCTCGCTTCAGATATTTCATCCAAGCGTTTTAACTTTAACCCAAGACCATGTATATCTAACCCAAAACCCTTGTGTCCAACAGCCATAATACCCTTGCTCCAACAGTACCTTCAACCAGGAGTGTCCTTTTTTCCTTTTACAGCTCAAGCTATGCCTATAGTAAATGGCATCGGCTTTCCACTTTGCCTAATTCAACAACTAGTAATCATACTTTTGGAACAATTGCAAGCCAATCATTACCAACACAACAACAATCATTCATTGAAAAAAAATCCATCCATCAGAATTCAGAACAACACTCCCCACATACCTCTACTGCTAAAGAAAGTATTTTTCTTTCTAGTTAGAAAAACAAAAGCAGCACAAGTGAAAGCCATGTGCATCGTAATCACATAATTATCACAAATCCCAATCAAATTAATCACGTGATCAAGATCGGAACGAATAATCAATCATACCCGGCGGCGGAAGGTGGAGAAGCTGCATTTGCATACGTCACATCGCGGGGCTTCCTGAAACGGTGGGGGCTCCATTGACGTTGATTTCACCACTCTCCCTCTTTCTTCAATTCCGATTTCAATTTCAGGGATAAAATAAAAAGAACACTGATTTACTGATCACTTTATTCTCAAACCCTAAATTGCACTTTAGCCCTTCACCTTCCCAGAATTTGTTGATTAGAACCAAAGTTAATTAGATAAAAACATTTGAATTCGTCAAATAGGTTTGCGATTGGCCAAAAATAGAAATATGGAGAAAAGTGTATTTGTTTTACCCTGGAGATCAATGATAATTCTATTTAGAAAACTGAATGAATGGATTTAAATTTATATGATGTATTGGGGTACAGTGGTATAAGAAACGTAAAATACCTGGCAACAAGTCGTAGAGAGTTTTTAAGATAAAAGGTATTCTTCTTTAGGTAGCGAAGGGTTCATTATTAGGAATTAGGCGTCATACTTACCAACTTAGCCATTCCACTCTATACCAGCTCGAATTTTTTGTATCTTATTATTAGGCATGTTGAACCACCTACGTCTATTCCTTCATCGTGTACTCGTGTGTCTCGACGACTTCATTCACATGTTTCACTATTAACGACGAGTCATTGTGGACTCGTGTCACATGTCCTTCTTTTATTTCGACAAGTAAGGTCTTTTATGCAACCTCAACCTCCAAAAATGGAAATTCAAACTTGACCACAATGGTTGTGGTCCTTTTTTTTTTTAAACGGCCCCTACTTCATTATTTCCATTATGGTATGACATGTCCTCGTACATCCACCACAATGGTTCCTTCATGTCGTGTTATTCATTCATGTGCCCTAATAGTTGGACGTGCGATATAAGTGATGTCAAACCCCTCTAGTTCAATCGCACATTTGACCATTCTCGCGGATGAAGCTAATTAGTTAAGGAAAGTGCATAGTGAACGCTTGGTCATAACCATTATCAAGTGTGCCAAGAAATAGGACCGACGTTCAACGACCATAGCCAATGTAAATTTCTCAATTTGGTGAAGATCGAGCATGTGTATCTTGAAGTGTCTTTCCGGTATAATAGATGGGTTTGAGTTCCCTTCTTTTGGACCTGACTTACTAAGACCGCATTGACTGACTCTTTATCGGTCAAGAGGTAAACCAACAACCTTTCTCCTAGTACTGATTTCATAAGAAACGAGAGATTTAGGACATCCTTCAGTTTCTCAAAGGATTTTCCAAACTATCGAGCCCCGAAGAATTTTTTTTCCCGTTTCGAATAACCTTGAAGAAGAAAAGTTCTCATTCTAAGGACCTGGTTGTGGACTAGTTTGGTGAAGCCATTCAATCGGTTAAAATTCGCACATCTTTAACAATAAATAGTTGGGTGTCTCTAAGATGGCCTTAAAAAAAATTTGGAGTTGCCCTCAATCCTTTTAATCCTAAGCACTTTCCTTCTTTAATTCCATATGATCATTTTCGGGGGTCAATGTTTATTTCAAATATTGTCATGATCTAGAAGGCTTATGTCGGGTCACCTGCTTTGCTTTATGATTTGTAACTTTTAATGATCATGTCGTCAACATACACCTCCACGGTATCCCCAATCAACGTCGCGAACAAAAGTACTTACATCAGTGATAAAAATGGTTTTTGGCCCTAATCTTTGTCTATCGAGAATAATGGCACAATTTGGTCATTAACTCGATTACCTGATCAATACTTACATGTGGATAACAATCCTTTAAGCACGCACCATTGATCATGAAGTCATTTGCGCATGCACCATTTTTATTCGGTTTAGGTACAATGAATATGTTAGCAAGTTACTTGGGTATCTCGTATTTTTTTAAATCCAGTAGCGTTTGTACTTTCCTTATCACGATCTTTTGATTGTCTGCTCTCATTTACTTCTTTGTTTGTTGGGCTAACTTTGCAACGAGTATTACGTTTATGTGATTGGCATATCCTTGGGTTTATTCATCCTAGAGGGCCTCCATCTTATGCAAAAATATTAGAGTAGTTCTTAAGTATGCTTGTGACCTTAGCCTCAATTTCTTCTTCTAATCTCATACCAAAATGTATGGCTTTTCCAACTCCCTCTTCCATGTTCTCAACTATCTTTAACTCCATGTTCTCAACTATCTTTAACTCTTTCGTGACTCAAATCTTTACCTCTCCAAACGTTTTCTTCTTGTTTGCACCAATGAAAGCTAAACTAGGCCCCGAGTCCTTCACTTGTAGTAATGCGCTCATTCAATATTCTCGTGTTTTAGTTTTAATGTTGTTAGCTTTATCGACTCCTAAAAATGTACGGTGGATCAGATTACCTTGAATACTTTAATTGAGGATCATGTGCATGTGATGTTCTACCTAAGGTAGGTACATCAATCATCCAAAACTTAACATGCTTAATTTTTTCAAGACACGAGAAAGGTCGTAGTCATTTGGAAACACTCACCACAAAACCCTACAAGGTGTATCTAAGTGCCATGTCTGGAGATTTCTAAGCCTATTGCTAAGCAAGTTGGAAGAAACATCAAATCTACCACACATTCTGTATCTACCCAAATTACTTGTATTTCATCCTTGTATATGGTAGCTTGGATTACAATGGATCTTCATGCACGTACACTATATCTCTTAGATCTTCTCATTAACTCAAGATGAGTAACGTTGTTTTCACTTGGATGCAGTATGCTTAGAACTTTTGTTCTTCACTTCGAGCCTCACCTGTGAGTCTTTTTCTCCTGCTTTAGGATGAGAGGTCTAAGGTCTCTCTTTTGATCATATTAGCTACTCTCGCACTTATTGTATTCTCTGATATACCCTTAGTAAGGCTCAATTGCTTTTGGGTGTAGGTGCTCCGACCCCTTGTACCTCGTCTTTTTGTTTTCTAATGTTCTTCATCTTGTTGTGGCCTCTTATCCAAGTGCTTTCACTATTTTATGTATTAAAAAAAGGCCTAAGATACTTTTGATCTTGATTCTTATATGTCGCAATTATCCATTCGATGTCCCTAAGTTTGTGCACCATTTCCCTGAATATATTAGCTTCTTTGGATTTTAGCTCTTTAGGCCATTGAATAGTGTGTTTGTCGCAGAATAGTTACATTTGTTCACGTTTATCTCTATTCAGCTGGTCATTGTTCGTCTCGTTCTTTGACGAAACCCGCTCAAGCTACCTTATTGGCCTTCATAATTTATTCTCTTATAATGTACAATTTGGCTCTCTGCATGAGATTATTCAGCGCGTGGGCTTGGTTTTCCACCAAAAGGTATGCAAAATCTCCATCATTGAGTCATTAGGACACAATTCTGGACAACATGAGCATATCTACATGTGTACTGTCCAAGACCTCATCAACGAGCATCACCATGTAGTCCCTCAATGATTATTTCTCATCTTGAATAATTGTGAATAAATGGTTTGCCCACTTGAGGTATAGCTTATTGCACATGAATGATGTACGTATATTTTACATGTTGGTTGAAACTCAATATTGTACTTGAGAGATTTGTGAGAATCAAGCTTGTGTTTTGCCCATTATCTTAGTCCAAGATACTTGACATAAGACGTGATTTGGGGGCAAAAAATAGGTTCATCGTGGTGTTGTGTTGATTTACATTATTTTTGAGTTTGTTATTTCTTATTATTATGTGTGTTGGCAAGGATGAGGGCCTCATCCCCAACAATATTCTCAGTGGTGTTATGTGTAGATCACATGAACTTCATTTAGTAATGGATTTCACTAGCAGGCCTATGTTTTATTTCATGTCTTAGATTTTCTGGTCTCAGACTTTTCATCATTTTCCACAAAAGGTCACTAAGTCCCCCTTACACGGGTGGGATCTCCTTGTGGGAATTAGTTCTTGAGCTAAGAATGATATTGGCGTGAGAACTGTTCTCTCTATCGATATCTCCTCGAGGTGGGGGAACGGGAGCTTCACTCCTCTTGTATGGATAGTAGGGTGAGAGTTGAGATAGGTCAATGTTCTCTCTATAGTGCCCTTATTTCTCGACTTATAAACTGTGATTCTCATACCAAGGGTCTCTGTGAGCCCATGTACATAGTCGTATGTATCGAGTTGTCTGGGGCCAACTTGGGGGCTCAACTTCCCTATATTTTTCTCCTACAACTTACACACCTCTTTTTAGTTGGATAACTAACTCGTTCTTTTTTTTCAATCGATCCTCAATTGTTGTCTTGTGGTTACTAGCTTCTTTGTCTTTTATGGTCAATGTTGCGGTCTCTCTATTAGCTTTGCATTCTTTTTTAGGCCTAGGCTCAGTAAGAGATTTATATGTGTTCCCACAAATGGAGCGAGTATGATAATACAAACTCCAGTCTCATAAAGGCAGACTTGTAGTACCACCTTATGTTATTCGAATACTCAATTACAACCTCGAGTTTGAACTCGAAACATATCCTCGTACTCACCCAAGTTAAACATAACTATTCATGTATAGTTGTACTAGAAAATCTAGGTCATTTATTAGTGGAGAGATATAGAGGTCGTTGATTCCTGGTAAGTGAGTTGGCGTATTGTCAGGTTTTTCTATGTGAAGTATGGTTTTTTTTCACTGTCATTAGACTTGTCTTTTTTCTCATAAGTCCTTTTTTTTTTCTTTCTCTGCATCCCACAATTGGTTTTGTCTCTATTTAAATTTGAGGCCCTATCAAAATGTGACATATGTCGCTTTCACGACTTATGGATGTTATAACACCACATGGAACTCTATTTTGTCGCGACCAAGTGTACTGAATCTTTTGGTCAATTGTATAATGGGTTGTGCCATGCATCTTCAGTCTTGGGTGACTCTCTTAAATTTGGAGTGGCGTTTCAAGAGGAAACAAAGGATTCTGAGGAAGAAGGGTATTGTTTAACCTTAATCCTTATAGAGAAACGCTATGCCTCACTGAGTAACTTAACATATGCGGCGTGAACCCTTGTGGGAGCGTGAATATGGGCTCAAAGCTGACCCCTGGTATAAGCCAATTGTAATTGGGAAGGCGTCTGTTAAACCACCACAAGTTCGGACACTTTTCACCACATTCTCATACATATCTTTTATGATGTTGATATATTTAATGGGTACCCCTTTCTTCACCAAGGTCCACCATAATACCTCTCGAGGTACTTTGTCATATGCCTTTTATAAGTCGATAAAGACCATATGAAAATTTTTACTCTTTTCTCGAAAGCGCTCAATGAGCTGACGAATCAAATGGATGGCCTCTATGGTCGACCTTCCGGGCATAAATCCAAATTGGTTCTCAGATATGGGAATAATTTGTCTTAATCGGTGTTCGATCACCCTCTCCCATAGCTTCATGGTATGAGACATAAGCTTCATCCCACGATAGTTAGAACAGTTTCAGACATCGCCCTTATTCTTATATAGAGGTATTAGCGTGCTCTTCCTCCACTCTTCTGATATTTTATTTGTTCGCCATATTTTGTTAAAGAGGTCCGTGAACCAAGTCACCCCTATCTCTCCATGCTTCTCCAAGCCTCGATAGGGATACCATCTGGGCCAACAACTTTTCGAGTCTTCATCTTCGTCAAAGCATATTTGACTTCAAACCTTATAATACGGCGCATAAAATTGCGGTTCATATCATGAAGAGACTGCGAGATGTCACCCCCTACTTGGGTGGGGCCTCCATTGAACAGATCCTCGAAGTACTCCATCCACTGTGCTTTAACCTGATCCTCACGCACCAAGACAGACTGACCTTCATCTTTGATGCATTTAACTTCACCTAGGTCTCTAGTCTTCCTCTCTCTAATGTGAGTAATTTTGTATATATCCTTCTCGGCCTCCTTGCTATCCCTCTTCTCATAAATTTCCTTGTACACAGCCTCTCGCGCTAGTCGAACAACTTTCATTGCTTATTTCCTGGCTAGCTTATACATTTCAAAGTTTGCTCTGTGACGACCGCGCCTCATGAGTCGCGTTCCGATTCGAGTTGGTTCAGCGTTGTCCAGACACTTTACCCAACTCAGACTAAAACACGTCTCGTAGAAAAGGGTGTCACTGTCCAGGATCAACCATACACATGATGATAAAAATTGACTTTAATATACACGACGGAAGTCTGGAAATTACAAATAATTTGACACTTTAATAATTACGCACTGATGATTAATCGTTTTCAATTACATGAATATTCCAAAAGGCAAGATTAGCAAAATTATTCATGTGATCCATGCTGCCACATCGATCTTATCATGGTGAATGGACAGACAGGAAAAAGCGAGGAATAAGTATTTGATGACTTAGTGAGATTCATACAAAACAAGTGGCAATGCAAGAATTAACAATGATTCAATTGATATATTTCTAGGAGTGATCTTACCGATAGAAACAATTTAACAAGATAATTTGATGTAACAATGGTACTGGAATATTCTGAGAATAGTTTATGAACATGTGTGTTAACAGTAAACCAATCCAACCTTATACTTCCAAATACTACCTTATACCTCCCAACGAGGAGCGACCTCGCAAACAAAACATGCGACATGCTCGAGTACATGCCGATCCAGCACGCGAGTTACAACCAATTCCTGACTGCAAGCGGCATCTAGATAAATGGGTACCAAGCGAAATTACTTAAAACGACAGTCCTTACTGCCCGACAATAAATCGACTCTATCCATGGGCCCAACTTCCCAAAGACGTTCCAATGGGTGATAACCAAATAAGCTAGCAAATCGGATAATATCTGTTGCTCCTTGAGCTACATGTCCCGAACATAGTTTGTTGCTCTTTGCAAAGTTCAAGAACCAACAGACGAGATAATGACGAATTACCATGATTATGAATTAATATGTGATAAATAATTAATGGTTGAGTATGATTTAACGATGAGTAAGGAAATTATGTTATGAAACGAGTTAAGATGCAAAAATAGGAATACGGTGAATAATAAGTTGTTCGTGTTTTGTAACGGGGTAATGTCTTTTTTGTCCAAGTTCCTGAGGCTGGATGCCAAACTGGGCCAGAACAAAATCAGAAATCGAACCTCACCTTTATTTATACGGAGAATCTTGCGCGTCGTTGATTAATTTGTCAAACCTTTAATATCATTAAGATAATATCAGTTAACTGAATAATCATAACTTACCACTATAAACATATGTACTATTCAACTTTCATGTTGATGAAATTTGAGGATACTAAATTAAGTAAATAACACATATCATTGATGAGAATCTTACGCGATAAACTTTGATGTCGCAAGGTTAAGTTAAATATACGTAATTTATATCTCAAGATTTATCTTAAGCAACCATATATTTATAATTATAATTGTAGTCATAATTTTTTTAATGTTAGAAAATCGTTTCAAATGGTAAGTATACAATAATATCAAGTATTGTATGATAAACTATTTAATTTGATGCATAATAAATCTTCAAAATATATTACTTAACTGAGTTATAGAAAATCGTTCTTTAAGTCTCTAGTACATCCAAATATTTCAGGAATCATGACATCAAACAATTATCTTATGAAGCAATCCAGTAAATTGTATAACTTAGTTAATATTATTTTGTTTCAAGATTATCTTAAATTACATAACATTGTATTTATAACTTATAAAAATATTAATACGTAAACCTAATCAAGGTAAATGATCAAAAAATGTTTAAGTTACGATACATAATCATATAAGAGGATTAGACCTCAAAAGTATATATGAAAATCTTCTTAGAGCTATGTAAGGATATGTTAAACATGATAAATATACTATTTATATACGATTGAAAAATATTAAAAATATTAATTCATGAATAAAAATCATATTAAAGTGATTTTAATGATTGCTATATCTTATAAGAGTCATGTGTGAGTGATCAATTATGGAATTATGATGATTATTTTCAATCATAAACAAAGAACTTAAAGTATGAGAAATAAGCTGAAAATCGTCGTAGTTTTAAGTTTACATTTGATCGGATATCCAAATGAACTTTGTTTCTAAATATTTTTGTGGCAACTGATCTCTAACATACTAGGAACATGTGTACCCAAATGGGAAGGAATATCCAAAGGTTTGCTATGCTAAATAATTCTTGAAAATATAGAACCTATTTTTGGATTTTCAAATAACAGTTTAGGGTTTTGGAATTTCGACCTTCTAAATCACATTATTTGAAAAATATTTCTTCATATAAAAGTTAGATGACATCATGAGGAGTATTCAGTCATTGGCCTTGATGAAAAGAGATTTTTCTACAATTAGTTATAATTTTTCTAAGGTGCAGGGCCGAATGGATAATTTTTGCGCAATAAAAGTTTTGGGGTATTTCCGGGTAGAAAATGATGAAATAAGAACTTGGGATGAATTTTTCCTGAAAGTAGACTTACTAGCTTAGAGATTCATAGGAATACAGAAGTAAAACCAAAATAATTTTGGGTGTAAAAATTGTTGGAAGAAAGCCTACTATTTATTGCCAAAAAATCAAATTAAAATACTTTTGATTAAGGTCCCACTTTAATTTCTTTATCCTTGGCCAACTAATGAAGACTCTAATGTGATAATAGGGAGATGTGGCTGATTTTTATTCCATAACTTAAAATATGACATGCCTAATTCAAACAGAATATATATATATATATATACATATTTATTTATTTATACATGTTAAAACAATTTAACTAAGGTCCCACCTTACTTTCTTTAACAAATAATCATCAAAATCTTATTTCAATTGTCATAAAGGTGATGTGACTGATTTCAAAATCATTCACCTATGATGTGATATTATTCTTGTTATTTATAATAAAATAAAATATGAATAAATAGATATTTTTACACATATTTACTTATGCAAGTTTTCCTAGGTAAAAAAAGTAACTCCAAGATTAATATGTACATGTAAAATATATTTCTTAAAGATATTTGAAGCTTATAAGATAATAAAAAATGGTTAATTTTCATTCAAGGACTAAAATGCAAATTTTCTCAAAAATGTTATTTCCAAAAGTTTGAGGACTAAACTGTGAAATTATATTTTTGTTCAAATTTCAGGGGCGTTACATGCTCCATCATAGTTCTTCTTCAAATCCCTGTAGCAATCCCGTTTGGCCTTGATTGCCGCCTTCACTTCTTCATTCCACCATGACATGTCTTTACTTGTCATGCTACTACCTCGAGATTCACCTAAGAAGTCTTTAGCTACCTTCTTGATACAACAAGCCATTTTGGTCCAAGTTGCATGTGCATCATCGTCGATCTTCCAATCTACCTCTTGAACCACTCGCTCCACGAAGGCCTTTTGGGTAGACCCCTTAAGCCGCCACCACTTAATTCTAGGTTCCACCCGACGCCTACTCCTCTTCAATCCTTGTCGCAGTCTAATATCCATCACCAAAAGCCTATGTTGCGTAACCACACTTTCTCCGGGGATGACCTTGCAATCTAAGCAATGACTTCTATCCGCCCTCCTAGTTAAGAAGAAATATATCTGGCTCTTATTTGACCCACTCCTATAAGTGACCAAATGAGATTCTCTCTTCTTAAACCAAGTATTTGCTACAAGTAAATCATAGGAGAGGGCGAAGTCTAAGATAGAGTTGCTCGGCTCATTGCGATCCCCAAAGCTATACCTGTCGTGGATGTCCTCGAACCCATCACGGCTAGATCCCACATGACCATTAAAGTCACCTCCAATGAAGTGTTTCTCGCTACTACGGATCCTTTGTACCATCTCGTCCAAATCTTCCCAAAACTTACGTTTCACAGCTTCGTCTAGTCCTATCTTTGGTGCATAGGCACTAATGACATTCAAGATATCATTGCCTATGACCAACTTGACCAGTAAGATCATGTCGCCCTTCCTTCTGACCTCTACCACGTCCTCGAGCCAAAGCTTATCTATGATGATCCCAACACCAATTCGGTTCTTCTCTGTCCCGGTATACCAAAGCTTACAACCCGAAGGGTCTACTACTTTGGTCTTCTCACCAACCCACTTAGTCTCTTGCACGCAGAAGATGTTGATCCTCCTCCTGGACATTGCCTCAACTAACTCGGCCAATCTTCTTGTGAGTGACCCCACATTCCACGATGCAAGGCGAACTCGTCGTTCCTGGACTAACTTCTTTACCTTCACCCGTCCTGAAAGGTGAGGCAACCCATGCTCATTTGACACCACATCCGGGCGTCGATGTGGCGCGTCGCTTCCGGGCGATGACTTAGCAACCCTTGCCCATTTATCACTACATCCGGAGTATGATGTAGAGCGTCGCTGAGTAGGGAACGCCCCAATGAAATTCATAATATGGTTCATATCATAGGATGTGACGGGGTTTTTACATTGGCTGTCACAAGCCTACCACAACTCTTCTCCTTTATTCTGGCTTGGGACAAGCAGTGAAAGTTGAATGCCAGAGTTCATTGAGCCATGCAATAATAAACTATAAACTATGAGCACGTTTGGTTACTTTTCAAATATTCAATCCATTTTGTTTTAGTTGCTATTAAAATTCGGATAAGTCCATTTTCATTTTGTTTTGGTTGGTCACACAAGCTTCCATTTTGAGCACCCTTGTTACTGTAGCCATTTGCTTTGGTTGGTTATTATGTATACCATATAAAGTCACTTAAATACTCCAATTACTAATTTGCCCACGTTGAGTTATAAAAAAGTCCATATAAAAGAAACATTTATTAATCACCAGCAACATTTCATCTCTTTCAAGGGTGCCGGAAAAGGAGATACGTCGGAAAAGGTTGAAATACGGCAGAACAAAAAGGCCCCAAAATCTAACGACGTGAAATTTCAAGGGAACTCAAAAATCACAACCAATAAAGACGCAAAAGGGAGGTCGTTCGACTTTGAGAAAATCGAAACAACCTCCGGCGAGAAAAATACTAAACTCGACGGAATCCAACAAAACCACCACCAAAAGCTTCGTAATCGTGAGGGGATCACGAAAACTAATCTCAAAAGAGACGCGAAGAGGTGGACGATCCTTGGCTTTGAGAGAAACTCAAGAACACCGGCGAAAAAGTGAAAAAAATCTGGCGAATTCGTAACACCGGAAAGTTTGATTTCCACCACCACTCGACGACGAATAACTGTTTTTCGTTCTCCGATTAACCGGCGACGGAGTCGACAACTTCATCTTAACAAAATTCCCTAAAACTTGACACCCAATTCTAGATCTCTAAAACCCCCCAACACACTATGGAAATCGAAGCCCTCGATCCAACAAACCTGAGAATTATACTGTTGAAGTCACATAAAAACCCCTTATAGGTCCTATAACTACCAACCAAACGACCCCTATATGTGTTGGCTTGGATTGTACGGAGGGAGTTGTAACGTTGTAAGACGCAGGGCGGCCCAAATAAGCAACTGCTCACTTGTAAAGTAAGTACATCCATCCTCGTCAAACTAAACAAGTGTTGCTTTGTGGATAGCAGTGATTGTGCACTGTGCAGTACTACTTTCTTTCTTTCTTTCTTTACTAAAATCAATCTTTATCTTGTCTCATTTTTGTGATAAGGTGAGAGAGATTCACCCCCCTTCTTTTTACACCTCTTATATTATTATTAATAATTAAAACCTCACTTTCTTTCTCTTTCTCCTTCTCTATCTCTCTCTATATATACAGGTCAGGTACTACTACTGACACACTCACACAACTGCAAACACTCATTTTCTTTTGTAGCTGTCTCTTCCACTCAATTTTCTCCATACCCAAATTCCCATTTCAACTCTTCCCCTGTTTTTGCAGAGAGTTGCGATTTGGGTTTTTTATTTTTTATTTTTTATTTTTCTGCTCCTCTGTTTCGTAGTTACCCTCATGGTTTAAATAGTTTTGAAAAGAGAAAGAGAAAGAGAGAGAAGAAGAATATTAATTAATTAATGTTTAAAAGCAACAATGTTACGGCCAGGATTTTCAACCGCCAGATTTCTACACCTGCTCCTGGCACATCTGTAACTTCTCTTCTTTCGGGCTTTCCTTTGTTATTTAACTCTTCTTCTATGTATGTATATGTCTTTTGTTAATAGCTATTTCATGTGTTCTGTTTCTGGGTTAGACATGATATGATCTTTTGTGGGATTTCTTTCAAGCTTAGTTTAACTGTTTGCTTAATGGGTCTACTGTGACCTTTCGGAATTAGGGCGAGTTCCGTGTAAAGGGGATACTTGTTGTTGACTTGATTCTTTCAGGATCATTCTAGGAGTTAAATCTTCTCATTTGCATCAATAATTATCCCACTTCACTTGTGAGTTGTTAATCTGATTCTGTGGCCAGACAAAGAGCCTCCCACTCTCTACCTAATAATAATCATACGGAACCTACACCTGCAGATAATACCCGCCCGCTCTGGGATTTCTAAATGATTATATTTACTACGCTTCCCGTGCCTCTGCCAATGCCAAGTGAGCAGTAACAGTAAAGATGTTGGCTTTTTGTGTATGTTTCCTCCGTTCCACCTTGGGCGCCAAACCCAAGTAAAGATCGTTACCTTGTGATATTTATTTAGGTAAAAGAGCCAATTTTCTTAGGTGGTCACCGCTTCATGGAATGAGTCCCAGATAACATAATGCGATAGATACTTAACTTCTTGTTCCACGTAATAATCAAGTTACTGAGCTCTTCCAATGTAGCCTGAGTACAACAAGCTGATCAAGATTGTGTCCCTTTTATTCCTTGTAATTTCTCGGTAATCTGAGTCACCAAAATGGACACGTGCCAACTTCCTTCTTATGTGCTTTTACCTAATACGTAGAAGCTTTGTCATCCTTCTATCTGTTTAATGGTCAAATCTAAAGTTGATCTAACCTTTGATTCTTCCAGGTCCATTGCGCCAGACGATTTTATGAAAACATAGTTCCATGTCATACCATATATGACATTGAGTGCCCCGACCTTTTGTTTCGTAGATTCAGTGATGATGGTCAGTACCTTATAACTTTCAGCAGGAATCATCAGGATCTCATTGTTTACAAACCAACTTGGCTGTCGTATTCGTGCAAAGAACAAGATTGCAGTGCTCATGACCTTCCTCCTAAAGCCAACAAGTTCGAGAGCTTTTTCACCCAATTATACAGTGTCACTCTCGCTTCCAGTGGTGAACTCATATGCAAAGATTTCTTCCTTTACGCAGAAAAGAATCAGTTTGGAATCTTTGCAACTTCAACTGCACAGATACAGGATGCACCAGCTGTTGGAGGTGCAATTCCGGGAATCCCATCAATCGAAAAGATAACCTTTCACCTTGTCAGGTGAGCATTATATGTCATTATTAACTTTAACATCTAAGTATATTCAATTTTTATATTCCAAAAATCTGGATAACTGTTGCTTACTCTGGTTAATTAGATTGGCAGATGGAGTAGTCCTTGATGAGAAGGTTTTCAGCAATGACTATATCAACTTGGCCCACAGCATGAGCGTTTTCTTGTATGATGATTTATTGGCAATAGTGTCGCTTCGTTATCAGAGAATACACGTTCTCCAGATCAGAGACTCTGGCAACCTAGTTGACGTGAGGGCAATTGGAGAATACTGCCGTGAAGACGATGAGCTTTTCCGGACTTCAAGCTCTCAGGCAAGTGGTACTGTCTGAAGCATCATATCAAATTAATGAAGTTTATTGGATGCATTATTTCCCCTACTAAATACAGTATTATAATTTTGTTGGAGTAACTTGTACGTTGCCGTGATAAGATTTTCATTGCATGTAAATTCTCAAACTACTAGATATGGGTATTACAATGTATTGATTAACCGTTCGCATTTCTCGTACTCTTAATATTTTCGTCAGTTTACCCATGTGTGAATGGTCAGATTTGATATTCGACTGAGGGTTTAATTGATACTGGAAAAGGTCATAATTATAAGTTTTGTTATCTTTTACCCAAAAGGTAAATTCCGATTTGTTACTTTTTGCTAATAGTTAAAATACTTGGGGGTTAAATAGGCTTTAGTAAGAACAGATCATTGTTGAGCATCCCGAAATGGAAACTTGTGACGTCTAGTTGAATGATAACAATATTACAAACTGTTAAATCAAGATATGTATGAAGAAGTTGGCATCTCGAATCGTCTTTTGGTTGATTACGCTTTAGATTTAGATTTTTTTGTTAGCATGAGCCTGACAGACAATTTTGAACACAGTGTATGACAATGCCTGATGGAAATAGAAGGCATAATATTGGAAATGGTTTGCATGATATCCAGCATATTACAGAGGCTTCTTTCTTAAGTGGTTTGAAGCAAAGATTGCTTTCCTTCGTATTTCGTGGAATATGGAATGAAGAAGATGATCCTGCAGCGGTCAGTCATACCACTATCTGTATAACTTTAAACTCTTGTTTGAATCCCTTGTCTTCATTGTTATTGTTAATCACATTACTTATTCATCAGGGCTAGTTATTTTGTCAGGAGCTTAGACTGCTTCATTAGTTTTTGGTCTCTACATATGTTATGCTGCTTGAAATGAATGAAAATTTTAACTGAGTACTAGTTGTGGTATGGAATTTACAAACGTTACCCACTCATATGGTTTACTGGTTTTATATTTGCTCGTGGTGTCTGCTGGGAGTTCTTCCTTTTTGCTTCATTTTCTGCTTAAGAGAAACGAGGAGGCGGCTGCTTGAGCATTTACTCATTTTGTCTGAACTGCCAGCCCACTTTGCTCGTGAAACCGTACTATTCTGTTTCTTGTTTTGTCAGCTCTTGAAATTCAATGATCAGTGAAACAGAAAGTTTGTTCAAACCCGATTACCAAACAAATGATATGGCCATAACATCCGTGTTACCCTTATCGTGAGAGTTTTAGGGATTTCTGCAAATGGACTTTACTTTTGTCATTGGTCATAACAAGAAAATAATGAAAACTGTTACTTATCTATTGTTTGAACCTGGTGGGTATATTTTATGATCGAGACAGTTCATGAACTGTAACTATTACTTGTTAGTAACAGACTTCATAGTTTTCGTACGTACTTCTTTGTCAACTTATATTCCTGCTAAAACTACTACTAATAGGGCTTTCATCGAATTTTATGCCGCGAGTGGCTTGGTTTTAATGGGTTTATGCAATACCTATTCAAACTATGTATTGTATTTCGTTTGAGTAGTATTTCTTTTGCTAACAGAGAATGCAGTCCCTGAAGAAGAAGTTTTACTACCATTTTCAGGATTATGTGGATTTGGTTATTTGGAAGGTAAACAGTTTTTTTTTTTGTTTTTTTTTACCCCAAGATATTACTGTTATATTTAGTTATTGATAGTGCTTGGTCTTTTGACTTGCTCTGCGCGATCTTTAACACTAGTTAATATGTTACAGGTACAGTTCTTAGATCGCCAGCATCTATTGATCA
Organism: Linaria vulgaris; assembly: GCA_948329865.1. Classification (NCBI taxonomy): domain Eukaryota; kingdom Viridiplantae; phylum Streptophyta; class Magnoliopsida; order Lamiales; family Plantaginaceae; genus Linaria; species Linaria vulgaris. The sequence continues at coordinate 83,565,756 of OX415249.1, read as the reverse complement.
AGTTTGGTAGTGTTGATGGTGGGGTGAGTCTTCTTTTCTCAACCATCAATTTTTCTGCAATTGGCGCTAGTGTTGTATTCTTTTGTTGGTACGAGTGTTTAAACTAGCTTGTGAGCATAGAGAATAATATCTTCAGATAGAACATTCTCTGTTGTTTCTACGTGCTGAGTGAATCGATACGGCCAAGACTTTTTCTTTGTATGTTCGAGTTGCGTTGCTAAATTCTGTCAATGACCAACATCGAGAACTTACTAAAATAATTGAGCTTGTTCGTTGCTTATTGAATTTCAGTGGTTCTTGGGCTATCAGATTGTTTTCTATGAAACATGATAGATGCAACATAATTGGTTTTCTTCTTGAAAGAATTTTTTTTCTTCCTTTTGGCCTCCATTTTGTTGTGCATAGAGTAAATGTATAATCTCATTGTATAGCATCATTAGGGAGTATGTTTTTCACATTTTGAACTTTGCAGAATTTGAGTTCTTTAGGTGTAGTTCACAGTTAATTGAACGTGTTTTTACAGATCACCGATCAAAAATTAGGTTTTTTACTCTGTTCGAGCCGGAGTATCAAATGGCTAAGCGAGTCATTATATTGTTTTCTCTTCCTCCCCAAAGCTTTTACACAATATTAGTTCTGAATATTTCCACTTCTACAGGTTGCACGAAATACTGATAATCATCCTGCATTCTTTGCTGTATATAACATGGAGACAACAGAAATTATTGCATTTTATCAGGTATTTGTAATTCTCAATCTAGTTTACCCTTTAATTACAGAGCATACATATTTATCAATTATTTGGTGTAGTTATTATACTTCTCAATCTTGATCCAGGAAGCATTTGCATCTTCCTTTTTCTTTCGTATAGAATTCAGCGGATGAGCTTTATTCTTTGTTTGAGCTGTTTGGTGACCACTTCCATTCATCATCCAAGAATTCATTTTATATGAATTTCATATCTACTCATTCGAACAACATCCACGCCCTGGAGCAGTTAAGATGCAATAAAAATAAAGCTAGCAGTTTGCCTCAGGTATTTTCTATTGAGTATATATATAGTAGAATCCATTATTACATTTTCTTTGGTTTCTTGCATAATGTGATATCTCTGATTCTTTGGTGTTGCAGTTTGTGAAGAAAATGTTATCCACTTTACCTTTTAGTTGTCAGTCCCAGAGTCCCTCACCTTATTTTGATCACTCCCTCTTTCGGTATGACGAAAAGGTTCGACTTCATATCCTGACTTTTTTAATTACAGTACAGAATCTGCATTTGGATCTGTTCTTTCTATCTTATGTAACCAAAACCATTGCAGTTGATATCAGCAACAGACCGACACAGACAGTCTACTGACCATCCCATCAAATTCATTTCTAGAAGGCAACCGAATGTGCTAAAATTCAAGATCAAACCAGGTATCTTAACATTGTATTTTGAACTTGTCAACTATAATGACTTGATAGCAGTTATGTAGTTTCCTTAATTACCTTCGTTTTCCATCTCTTTTTAAACTAAAATTGGTTCACTGTGATGTGTGAAGGACCCGAAGGTGGCAGCTCCGACGGTAGGACGAAAAAGATCTCATCTTTTCTGTTTCACCCCACTTTACCTCTGGCAATTTCTGTCCAGCAGACTCTATTTTTACAGCCTGCAGTTGTAAATATTCATTTTCGTAGATAATATGATTCCTTCTATACTAGCTTTTTGTATTTTTTATATTTATTTTTTCAACTGGGAAATGAAGCTTATTAGTCTGACATAGAACCTTTGTACAATAAGTAGCCAAATTCATACATGTACAATGATACTTGCATCCATTTGCCATGTACACCGTCGTTTCACCAGCGTGTTCGAAACTTAATTCTCAGCATCAAGCAATGTTCTTTTCAGTTGTTTTGTTATCCTTTTGATGTTATGGGGGATTATGATCCTATTCTTGATTGCTGAAAGTCTGCCATCGAAAGGTGAAACAAAAATGACCTTAAATACCGCTGGAGGCACGGATCTAAGTGTTTAAATGTTTCGTAAGTTTTAGTCAAAAAGTATCAAAACATAACGCTCATTGCTGCAACAGTGTGCTTGCACATCGGAAGATCTGGAAACATACGTGAACCGTTCTTGGGAGGAAATAAATTTGTCCTTGCAGTAAGTTGGTTGGTGTCTGCTTTATTGGTCTAGTTTTAGTTGGGGATTCTCGGCAAGCTTTTAGTTTTGATGTGTAACATTATGTAAAGAATATCTCTAGTAATGTAGCGGAGGTATATTGTCGATTTAGTTTCAGTTGGATTCTCACTTCAGCGAACTTTATTTTCGATGTATAGCATTATTGAATGAATATCTTCAGGAATGTGGTGGAACTATATTTTACTGGTGTGTAATTTGTCGTTCAACTTATGTTCAACCATCGCATCTGGAGGTCATGAGTCTTGAATAGTTTTTGCACATACTCATACAACCGAATCTAGAAGGATGATAACTTTGCACACACTCATACAACCGAACCTAAAAGCTGCATCCGTGAATCTTGAACTGCATACCTGTTGGCTTGCGCTTACTAGTGTGGCCGTGTGGGTCTCAAAAACGCTTTCATGCACACAAACCTGTTGTTTAACTTATGTGTAACTATTCCATCTGGACGTCATAAGACAAAACACTTTGGGCAATTTTGCTTGCAAACAAGCTTGCTCAATCGGATGTTGGAGTGCTCATGTATCTACGTACAGTTGCGCTAGCCTGTTCGAACTGCAGCAACATCTTGATGCTAGTCTATCCGAAGTGAAATGTGGCCGCTTCAAACTAGGATCTTGTCTAGTGGGCAGTACACCTCTGCTAGCGAGTTGCTATGCTTGGCGTGTCGGGTTTTAGTTTTCAATGTTGAGAGTTGATCAATTTTGCGGCAACCAAATAATTGTTAATTGATGCTGGCCGACATGACTTATGTTGCAAGACAATGAATCTTGTAGGTCACAACTGACGAGTTTTGAACGTGTGTATCGAGTGTTCAACTTTGTAATTTTGTGATCATGAGATTATGTACATGTTCAATGGATTTAGCAGTATAAGCCCGTTAAATTAAGCTTCTAGTTGGTTTTATATTTTTCTTTCGGAACACCTTTGATATACTTCTTACTTCAGAATTGTTACATTAATCATTCGTTTCAAATTGAACAATCTACTTTTTAACTAACACCATTAACTTTTTCGAAGGAGAGAATACTTAATAAATCGTTTGATTGGAAAACACGAATATTTTGTTAAAACACTTGTTTGTGCCATTTTGTAGTCACAATTATATTACATGTATAACACTATAAGTTCTCCAACGATATGTGTGATTTTGTAGTTTGTTTTTGCCATAATACGAATCAAAACATTAGGTGTCATATGGAGTTAACCAAAATTACAACAAAAAAAAGAGTCATTTTCTTTTTAATTTCATCTCGGCCCTTAAACATTAATGCGTTGAATTTCTTATCAATATTGCGCTGTGATTTTAGATCGAGTCGAATCAAATAGACAGTGTATTCGATTTTGGTCTTGACATAAGGATTGAAATCACATCAAATCGGGTGACCTGATTTGATCCAAAGTCATCCGCCTTCAATTATTTTTTCTTTTAATTCTTACTTTAATTTTAAAGAATGAATGCTACAGAAATTTTTAGCATCTAAATTAGAGAAAACTTGAATTAAACATGATTATTTGCTAGTGTTACATTTAAACAAACTTGAGTTAAACAACTAGTCAGTACTTCATTAGTGTTATATTTAAAATTTTAATGATTTTAACTTAATAATATATACTATAATTAATTAATTAATCTATTTATAAAAAAATAAAATGATAATCGATTCGATGATTCTTAACCCATGAAATCGAGAATTGAATAAAAGGAGGGTTTCGATACTAAGACCGAAATAAAAAAACTGGATCAATATACGATTTTTGGACCAAATTATACGATCGGTTTTCAAATGATTATGTCTATCCGATTCATTATGCACATCTTTAATCGAAATTGGGTTTTACATTAAAGAAATATAACACATATCACATTGAACATCAAAAATAAAATGTTTTCTTATTTGAATTTGACCGCAGGCAAGATGGAGATCTTGAAGGTTGGAGGTTTGATTACAATTCCTTTTTGCTTTTTTTTTTTTTATAAAAATTGTCGACGTAAAGTTACCCTAAAAAGGTCATTACTTCAACATGTAAGATTCATTACCAATCTTAGGCTGAATGTGGCCTGACACATCCCGTGATGTCCATCGACCTTAACCAGGCCAAAAACTCAATCCCCAAAACTTTATGGATCAAAACCCAATTTCTCAAAACTCAGTGTCTGAATATCCATTAAACACACGGTTTTCATGTTTGACTTTGAATTCGTCAACCAAATCCCATTTGTCTGAAAATGAAAATCTGTCTTGTCAATTATTAATATCAAGTAATGTATACATGGGAATTACGAAATTTCTGGGAATCTTCATAAAATACCATCATGCGACTCAACCACCTTTACCACGACTTTTAGACGCTACAAGACTTTCTTTTTCTCTTAGAAAAAAATTAAACCAGTTCAAGAATTAGAAAAAACGATCAACCCCATTTTCTATTTATCATTCTTTTGATCAAAAATATATACCTTGTTTATTTTTTGCATAGTAGCATATGATATAATATTTCCCTGTTTTAAGACATGAAAGAGAACAAACGCACATCTCAAGATAGCAGTCTTGTTGGCTTGATCAAGGTGCTTTTTCTCTAAATAATATGTGTATGTTTATGAAGAAATTATGTTTAATCATTATGTGATATGGGTTGTATTTAGTTTCTTCATTTATGATGTTATGTGTGTTGATTGATTAATTTCTTTCTATGGGATGGTTGAAAGCTGTTTGTTTATCCTTTACTTCTAATTGCATATATATATATATATATATATGTTGAATTAGATGTTATGTGTACTGATTGATTTTTTTTTTTTTAACTCCTCTTATGGATGATAGAGAGCTGTTTGTTTGGATGGATCTTCTCCAGATACTGGAAAGGGGAAGAGTAAATTTAAGTCCTCGTCATATGCTAAGAAAGTGGCTCACGGGTTTCATTTAGTGGAAGGGCAATCAGGCCATGACATGGAGGACTACCATGTTGCCGAATATCAGAAAAAGAAGGGGCACGTGCTCGGTTTGTTCGCTATATTCGATGGCCATCTTGGAGATCGTGTACCGAGTTATCTGAAGGATAATCTATTCGACAACATACTTCGAGAGGTTTGCTAAATACTTTTCCTCGGCTGAGTTTAATCGTTAGCCGTGTGAATCTTAACGTGTTATCGGCCTTTGTAGATATGTTTGATTATTTGATAGAGCTTCATCTAGAACTTGTTTTTGTACTTTTTAAATTATCAGATTCTTCAATAGTTTTTTTTCCCCCCTGAATTTGGAGAAGAGGGTTAAGTGAAGTTATGTGCTTTTACTTAATTTATTGCAGCCTAATTTCTGGGAGGACCCTAAGACAGCTATAAGAAACGCGTACCATTCAACTGATAGAGTTATACTAGATATGTCCGTGCAATTAGGACCCGGTGGCTCAACTGCAGTAACGGCAATAGTTATCGATGCAAAAGATTTGTGGGTGGCAAATGTTGGTGATTCCAGGGCCGTCATCTGCAAGAGAGGAGTTGCTTATCAACTTAGCGTGGATCATGAGCCACATACAGAGAGGAGAAGGATAGAGAAGCAGGGTGGTTTCGTGACGAATCTTCCTGGTGTGTGACTTTTTTCTTTGGTGATGCCAAATTGTGTACATTTGCTCATTTGATGACATGAGATTACTACTTGTGTTTCAGGAGACGTACCTCGTGTTAATGGTCAGCTAGCTGTTGCACGAGCTTTTGGAGATGAAAACCTTAAAGCCCATCTGAGTTCGGAGCCTGATGTATGTAATGTGCGTATTGACTCAAACACAGAGTTTGCTATATTGGCCAGTGATGGATTGTGGAAGGTCAGTTTTTATCATTTTTATGTTAATGAATTCCTCCTATCTAAGTTGCAAATTACAATCTAATTTGCACGTCTAAGCTCTGGCATTGCCTTCACATCTCCATTGCGGGAATTATATAAATGAACAGAACACTCGACTTTTCCTTAGTAGTATCACTCTATTGTGTGACAATATTAGGCTCAAATAGTGGTGACATTATATTAGTGTAGTTCTTTATATAAGAAAATTCAATGGGCAGGTGATGAATAACCAGGACGCAGTAGATATGATAAAATCCATCAAGGATCCTCAAGCGGCCGCCAAGCGTTTAACCACAGAGGCTTTGGCGAGAAAAAGCAAAGACGACATATCTTGCATTGTCATACGGTTTGGATGAAAAACATAGTGATAAACAAAAAAGAAGAGCAGGAGATTCGTACTGGACGATGTCTTGCCCTGCATTTCGCCCGTTGCTTAAATTATTGCGCTTCGTTATGTTTCTTGGAACCGTGAAGTGCTACACGAACAAAGTAATTTTTTATTTTTTATTTTTGGAAAAGTATTGGAAGTTGATGAGAAGCAGTGTGTCATTCTTGGGAGTGGGTGGAACTTTTGTGCATAGATTTTTTGGGTAAGATGTGAATGATGCATTGTTTTGTGATAGATAGAGGGATGAAGGATTTGCCGTGTGTTTATGTGTGTATATATATATATATATATATATGTGGAAAATAATTACAAGTTTGCCTATCAAACTGAATTCCAGTTTTGTGTTTCTCATCTATCTTAAACAAATGTCTACATTTATGCATATATATAAATATATATATATATATATATATACGATATCTGTGTGCGTTTCTGTTGATTGCAACTGAAAAACTACTGTACTGTGTGGTGATAACCAGCGTTAAGTTGTAGTCTTCTGTTTGATTTGATCTACTTCTCCCTAAGCTAATTACAAATTCGAAGTAACACTCTTATTGCATCTGCCAATGTGATATAATAACCTCTATTCTTAGGGTGCGCATCTGGTAAGCACCAGAATCGAGCATTCGAGCCATAACCTGCAAATTTTGAGACTCGGGAGTCTGACAAACTACACTAAAAAGAACTTATTTGCATTGTACCAACAATCGTCAATGTCTCATACCAAACATATCGTACAAAGAGATCTTTATTTTACGGGATTAACGTAAATTCGCGCAATCGAAAGTAACCATATATTTTACACGAGTAAAACAAGTAACTAGGCCTGAACAGTGGGAAGAATCAAATGAAAAGGCCTGAACACGTGAGACGCACGCGCCTCCACGAGATCCAGCTGCTCCTGCATCAGGTGCATGTACACCACCCAATCACCGTTCCCACAGGCGCTCAACATCGGCATCACGTACCCTGTCTCCCCTCCCCATGGGAAATGGTACGACCCGAACACCGGTCGACCCGACCCGAAATCCAACTCCAAAACCGGAAACCGAAGCCCCGACGAAACAACCACCGCACATTCGTCGCTCTCGTCCTTACAGTACACCCTCGCCACAGCCGATTTCGGCCTCCGCATCTCCACCCAATCGATCAGCCCCAAAAAATGATCCGCCGTCGCCCACGCCGCCACGCAGCCGTGCACTCTGCTCGCAAGTTCCTTCAACGACGCCGTTTTCAGATCCGCCACGGTCGCTTCGATGTACGGAATGGAGAGCACGTTGCCGAAGTACCGATCCATCGGCGTAGATCTGCCGCTGAGCCTGGTTCTCCCGTCGATTACGACCCCCAATTTCACGGTTTTCCGGCGATCGCCGCCGCCGCCGCCGGCTAAGGTTTTCCAGAGGAATGCGCTGAAGGATTCGATTTTGCTTCGCTTGGTGCCATTGGAGGTGGATTGGGATTGGAGGAGATCGACTGATTCGGACTTGATGAGGTAAATTCGGCTTGTGAGCTGATTGTGATTGTTGTGATCGGACGGTGGTGGTGGTGGCGGGAGACAGGAGAGGGGTGCGTATAGTTTGTCGAGGGATTTGTGCGGTTGGATAGGGCGGCGAGGGTTGAAACAAGAGCGGCGGAAGGAGGGGAGGGGGGTGATTGGTTGCGGTGGGGATCGGGCGAGTTCAGCCCATGATGAGAGGAACATGTTGGCGGAGTGTGCATCGGCGACACGGTGGTCGAAGGTGCATCCCACCACTAGTCCGCCGCATTTCAGCTCAGTCACCTACACCATAGTTAGTTAACATATTACTAAATTTGCATTAATGAATTCAATTCTCCCGCCTAAAATCATAATAATTGTTTGGTGAGAAATATGGATAACATTATATAAAGAAAGTAAACTTGACACTAAATTTTTAATTTTCAATTTAATCTTATAATTTTGGTACTGACACAATGTTTTATTATTAAGTTCATAATTTATTTTTAGACTTAAGTAGCATCATTAACTATAATAATTATGGTGATTGTTGATTTAGTTTTCTAAAATTTAAAATGCTCTATATAAAATCTTTATCCTCATATATTTAATTTTTACTTATTTAAGTATTTTTTTTACGATACAAATTTAAACAAATTTTTAATCACGCGGAGATCGCATGCCAGCGTTTCTAGTATTTATTAATGGAAGTCTCTCGTGAATTAGCATACTTTATTCTGCATATATTTAATTGCCTGTATATATATATATTATATTTACTTGAAATTACGAAACTCTCGAGAGATGATACTAACGTATTGCCTATGCAACAAACAAACTCTCTCGCGTACCCTAAAGATTAATCAATTATCTCTTAGTCATATTTGTTCAACCTTCAAAAAGAGTTATGCGATCGTACAACCTCATCATCATCATCATATGCAATAAAATGAGTCCTTATTGATCACCAAGGACAAATTCTGTTGGCTTCCATAATAGACCTCTTCATGGAGGCAAAAGCTTGAGAGTAATGCCCCAAATTATCCTTCTATATATTTCCATAAATAGCCCTGATACCTCGTGAAGAGAGGATAACCTTTGATCTAAAAAACGCTACATAGTTGTCTTTTATGTGCTTAAGTTGTTGTCACGGCCTTCGGATTATGACCATCGCCTTTTTATTCTGAAGTTGAATATATCTTTATTTAGTTTAGTGACCATCTTAATGATTTAATATAAGATAGTTCTTTTATGGTCTTGTCATGGCAAAAGGAAACATGATTGTCGATATATAGTATGAAAATTATCAAATTGGAAGTTTCCTTTCGAAGACATAACCTTATTTGTCTCAAATTTCCTAGTTGGTTGGTGCACCAAGGACTTTTGGATGACCTTCAAGACATATGGAAATATTGTTAATGTTTGCATCTCAAGCAAGATGACAAAACATGAAGGAGGTTTGGTTTTTTCTAGTTTAAGGGAATGCATGAACCATGCAAACTCGAGAGATCTCTAGAGTCGATCGATATTTGAAGTAATAAGTTGTAAGAAAGCCTTGCAAGATTTCTACAAAGAAATAAACTGACATTAAAGAGGACAAATGATGCACCTTACACTAGCATCAACCAAAAGGAATGGAAGATTCGTGGTACATCGAGCTACAAAGACATAATTCAATACAAATCAGCTTACGATGAAAAAAATGAGAACATAAAGAAAAATAATGAAGTTTGGAGGGGACTAGAGCATACAGTTCAACAAGAAGAAATGGAATGGCTTAGAGAACATCTTATTGGTTTTCTCAAAGCGTACGACAACTACGAATTTCTCCAATAGTATGACAACTACGAGAAGGTCTCGAAGAAATTAATGCAAGATTTTTTTTCCCGATAAAGTGTATCCATATGGGCAACAACTTGGTTTGATACTTCCACAAGGAAAGGATTCAGTCAAATAACTATTCGACAAACAATGCACCCGGTGGGCAGAATTTTTCCAAGATGTCAAACCATGGTCCGAAGAAATCATGCCCAAGAGAAAGACTCATTTGGGCTCGGTGTATAAGGATACTTATTTTAGGGTGGGTTCAAGGAGTTCTTCAAAAAAATAATTGCAAAGCCACGAATCACACATTAGAGTTGAGGAAGAAACAATTCATACTAAGAGGCTTGATGTTGCAAAAATCCTTTTTGCAACCGCAAGCCTTTGTTGGAACAACAAATTAGTTAAAGTTGTGGTTAATGGGCGGGAATATGATATAAAAATTCTAGAAGATCAAATTGACACATGTATTATAAAGAAGTCTGATCGTGTTTGGAGTTTCAACGAGCAGAATAGTGATGGGGCCAAAGAAGATAATTTAGAATAAGATTCCTCAGGGTACGAAGCCTTCGGAGAAGCCATCTCAGACGGAGAAGTGGTTAAAATGTAGTTTGATATGTCAATGGTCACAACCAACGAGCATTTCAAATCATGTGACTCAGTCATTTGAGGGTCTACTTGTTTGCGACCAATCTCATCAAAAGTGATAGATTCCTCCAACTTTTCTACTACCCATACTAGAGACACATCTCTAGTGAAAACATCTCGGCCTACTTTCCTAATGGTTTTCTCCCTTGAGTGGTTTGATTAAGATCCCCTCGGCCCACCAGAGATCATATTAATCATTCCTCTAATAGTCACATTCTCTATCTGTAGGGGTTGTTCCGCCATTTCAATTATTCTTGGCTCTTCTCCTTGTACGATATCATCAGCTCTACTTCGCTTAGCCGAAGGGTTATCTCTCTTGTGGCCCCGTCTATATTATGCCAAGTGTCCCTCTTTGATTAGAAGTTTGATCTTCACAAAAAGAGAGCAGCATTTTGAAGTGTCATGCACATATGCACATGGTAGCGACAATACTCATGGGACTTACAAGTCTCTTCTGTTTTCTTGAATTTGTTAGGTGCTCTGGTCAAGCCTTGTCGGTGTGCAGTGGCATAAACCTCTATGATGCTGGTGTTTAATGGAGTGTAGTTTACGGGCGATCTTCCCCTTCTTTTATCGTCTCTGTATCTGTATTCACCCATGTTATATTGGTTCAATTCCTCAACTTCCATTTCGTGGTGCAACCTTTGCATGATTAGTTCTATGGTTGGCGGTGGGCTACTCACTCGATCGTTAGGAAAATTCCCATTTCTTAAAGTTTTAAATAGGATTCCTCAAATTTCCCTATGCGTAGGTGTCCTAACCTTCAACATCTCCATGTTGAATTTCTTCATGTATTCACGTAATGACTCATTCTCGCCTTGCTCTAATCAACATAGATAGTGAGCCTCCAAAGGATCTACCAAAAGAGTAGAAAACCTTGATCGAAATATGTCAAGCAGTTGACCATAGCTATAACTGGTGCCTGGAGGGATACACGCAAACCATTCTTGCGCCATTCCTACTAGATATATAGAAAATAGTTGTGCCTAGACCCTTGTGTCAAAACCTCCTAGACTTAGAATCCCATCTAACACATGCAAGTGCGATGAGGGGTTAGTAGTGCCATCATTTTTAGGCATCTTTGGGATGTCCTGACTTCTACGCAAGATCATTCTATGTAATTCCTTACAAAAAGGTGAGGGTTTAGAAATCATGTCATCACTTTGACTATACCCCATCGGTCTTCTTCAATCCTCGTTGGAGTAGGCACACAACAACTACGATATTGTTCTTTTCTTTCCTAGCTATGCTGTCGCCTATCATGTCTTTTTGTTCTATCCACTTCTCTTTCTCTACGAGTCTAACATATGAGTTTACTTCATTATCACTTTCTAAATGCCTCTCTCGTGGTTCAGGAGTTCTCCTTTCATAATCACATTTAGATTCGCCAGCATTCCTCACAAGGCGCACATTAGAGGAGGCTTGACGGGTTTCCTTGTGGGAATGGGAAATCGCGGCTTCCTCTCTATTTCATTGATTTTGATTGCTTGCACGCATTGCCCGAGAGAGAGAATTATGTGCATGATGTTCAGTTCTAACCGGCACTCCCGGTTGTGCAATGGGAACAGTGGCGAGTATGACTCCTAGTGTCTGCAAGGCTTGCACTATTTGTGCCCCATGTTGAGTTGGCGATGAACGTATTGTCTCTTGAACAATTTGTTGATTCTCAATTGGTGATGAATTTCTATAGCCATGTGCGTTATCATATGTGGAAGTCTTGTCCTTTTGTTGATCAAGGACAGTATTATTAGCCATCTCGACTCAAGTCGAGGGGCCCGATGGTTGGTTGGTGGCTGTCTGAAGCCTGGTGTTCCCAGTCATGATTGTCCCGTGTGTTTCTATCTCAGTGCCCTTAGTGGTTTTCCACAAATGGCGCCACTGATGTGGGGTTTTCCACAAACGGCGCCATTACTGACTTACGCAACACAGAGTCTTCGTGGGGTCAGCCCCCGCCTAGTTCACGTGACATGTTTTTAGTGCTGGTTTCTCGAACTCAAAGCTAGTTTGGGACCAATCAGGAGCTCGAGTTAGTCTGACGTAGAGATTTAGCTAGATAACACGAATTCAGAGCTTTAACTCGAACTCAACATAATTATTGTTATAACTCTAATAACTTCGAATAACTTGCAATAACTCGAATAGCATGCAATAACTCAAATAACATGCAATAACTCGAATAGCATGCAATAACTTGAATGACATGCAATATCTCGAATAACTTGCTATAATTCGAATAACATGTAATAACTCGAATAACATGCAATAACTCGAATAGCTTGAAATAACTCAAATAACTGGAGCTCCCTAAGAAAAGCGTACCTCAACAGTGATGATTAGCTCGGTATTTATAGGCTTAATCTTTCTTTAATTATCGAAGTAGGCCACGCTAAGCCCCGACCTTTGCGGGCCTGATTGGATGGATAACTCGAATAAGACCATTAACTCGAATTGGGCTCATAACTCAGACATGATGCTTCAACTCGAATCAGGATGCTTCAACTCGAATCAAGATGCTTCAACTCTAACTAGGCTTATAAGTCGAATTGGGCCCATTGGTAGGATTCAGACCCAATTCGGCTTGTTTGCTGGAGTTTAAAAAAAAATTATTCTTGTCGAGATGCCACATGTCACACACGTATTGGCTTTGCATAATTTGGTATAACAATGAGACGTATAAGATTTAGATGAGATGCTACTATTGGTTTGGAATATCTATTGTACTTTCGAATAATCTACATGATCACTTTATTCAAGATAAATATATATTCACCTCCAAGAAAGGGAGAAAGGAATGGAGACAACTTTGGTTTGTTATTCTTTCGACACTTTGGACATGTAGCAACAAGGCAACTTTTGAGGGCAAGGCAAAAGGGTCACAGATTGCTGTAGTACTAAATCTTTTCAAGTTGATTTTTCGTACTAATAAGCTTATCAACTTTTGAGGGCAAACGGTCACAGGTTGGTTCAAGTCTAACAAGGATGATTTTTCGTACTAATAATCTGCCTAAAGTTGGTTTAGGGGCATAATACTTTTTTCCTTTAGTCTTTGAGAAGTATATTTGTACTCCTTTTGATTTTTGATGTAATAAAATCTTCTTGCTGACCGAATAAGAATTTTTTTTGTCGATATATAGTGGGAACTTTTCTTATCATGATTTATCTATGTAATTTTTTTTTGATGAATTATCTACTTCGTGAACCCTTTCATTAGAAGCTTTCCTCCTAAGGTGTTGTTAAGGGCAACGGGTATATATTTATATACAAAACCAATGATATATATTCGTTATCATATATATATATATATATATATATATATATATATATATATATATTAATATGTCGCCCCTTGAAATAGACAACATGTGTGACGTTTGTAATTAATGACTAAACATTGAGAAACTGTCATTTTACTGGTAGGTTAGCCTAATATAGAAAATCCAATGACTCTAAGAGATTTTGGTGATGTACTGATGTAATACTCTAACTTCGTACTATTAAAATTAATTAAGAGCAAAGATAATCCTCTCTAACAAGTTATTAAACTAACTGTATCCTCCCTTTAGGTGCACCCTATTTGACCCAGAGATATATCGTCTGCGACTAAATAAACGTTACGAAAGAAAGAAGCTTAAGAAATAAATGAACTGGACCAAATAAATAACTTTATTTCTACTAACTATTATTGCATTTTTCGTAAGATACATGACTATTAATAATTTAATACTAACGGAATATATGTTGGCCAGAGGCCAGTGGCCACCCGCCAACATTATGATATCGTCTATTCAATCGATATATAGGACCAATCTCTGCTAGGTGATGGAGAAATATTTTTTCTTTCTTCATATATAAAAGGCAAAACTTGTAAGACTTGCACACTGACATTTTTTTGATTATGATTCATTTAGACAAAAATTATTGTACGAGAAAATGTTCTCAGTTACACGTTTCATTATTTTTAGTACATGGAGTGAAGAGTCGTTGTTGTGCTACTATTGAATTTTATAGGTGATCAGGTGGCGGATGGCTAGCCTGGAATTTTTTTTATTGGACGCTTAAGAATTGTGTGAGTTAAGCTTAATAATATGTAATTATCTATCCAATATGTCGTTTTAGCTCACTAAACCAATCTTGATTAAGGGATCTTACCGATTTATATATTAGTACGATACCATATAAAGTTAATTGTTTTGAGTACTATTCTACCTCAGTTATGTGTGAGATATCGTGTAAGGATTTTGAAAATTACGTACATAATTTTCGTGCAATACCGATATATCGTTATAACCGATGATCTATAAACTGAAATTTAATTATGTTTATCGAACTAATTAGTCGTATCGAAACAGTGTAAAACTTTTTGTGTGTCATCTTTGTGACACTATTAGATTTAAGCCGTGTTATATTTAACGTAATTTGAGTATCAATATGCAAAAGAGTAATTTTACAATAAAATTATCTCGTGTGAACTGTAACCTAAATTGATTCATGTTCTTCTCAACATAATTTCGATGTCAAACGAACCTATTCAAATGCAAACATTATTCTGTTATTCATTTTTCTCCAAAGAAAAGGTCAATAGCTAATAATTAAGTGGAAGTTGAGAAAAGTGTCTTGGTTCTTTTGAGGGCTAACGTCTTTGGTAAACCATCTGTAAAAGTTAAATAGTAAATTGCAACCTCGGCTTGTGTTATTTCTAATTAGCAAATAATAATCTATTGTGCTATTTTAATTAGTATTTATAAAAATCCCAGAGCACAATAGCCTAAAGGACACCTACAACGCCTAAATAATATCTACACATACTGAAAATAAAATCTACAAAACTTAATTCTTATTGTATTTACTGAAAGAAGAAAGATTAATATTTACCTTAGCTTGTTCAAAGTTGAAATATTTATATATATATATATATATACACACACACACATCATCTTATATAAACTAATTAATCTGAAGTAGAAATTGCTTTCTAGATCTGCAAAAAAATAAACTAGTGTTAATTATTATTAATAACTAATTATTATGTTTCTTCAATGATTCCGAAGTGACTCAACTTTTTTCTAGTAAAGCTTATTATATATTTTTGTATGCGTTAAAAATAATCAAGTTTTACAGTAAAATACGTCAAACTCCTTTTATAGTATATCTCTTCTCGCAAACTACCCTCAATCCCTTCTCCCCCCGAATCTGACGGATCCCGTGGAATACACATAGCTTTCCTATTGGAATATTATTAACTCTGATAAAAGCTGACGAAATGTTGATTAAGAGACAGTTCACAAAGTTTTCAATACGTTGAGGAACAAGTTTCTCTTTAATTAGCATGAGGAGTCAGTTTAATTTGCGAAATGACCTATGTCGTAAGGGCATTTATGCTTTTACCTAAACAAGAAATATTACGTATCGGTAGAGTCAACGTAACTATACATGTTACATAATGGCGGACTCTTTATTTCCTACTCATTTTTTAATTTTCAGAAGGAGAGTATTTGCGAATAAAAACATTTAGTAATGCATGCATGCATAGAAAAATTATCGTAAAAATGAAGTTGGAAGTATATAGCTCCAATAATTACCTGAACAGATAGAATACCATTCATTTTAACCGGAACAAGTTTCCCTTGAACAGACAAATCCGGTCGATAAAGATCCAATTTTTTCAGCTCCACGTCAGCATAAGCATGCGTGAAATCCACCCCACGGTTGTTGCAATGAATCTCCGGCTCGCCGAGGCGGTTCACCGTCATTTCTCCAGCGAAGGGGTAATACACCACCAGCACTTGTGCCAGGGCTTTTTTGAAAACCGCCACCATACAATTCTCGGACGACGAACAATTCTTTTGTTGGTATATTTTTTCGTAGCAGATAAAAATTCCGACGTCGAGTGACGGGAGGAGCAAGTCGAGGTTTGTTAAAGGGAGCCAGTGTTCTTGCAGAGGCAGCGCAGCTGCGACCACCTCGTTCCGCTTGGCCGTCACTGAAAAATTCCCGGAATATTCCATGTTGATGAAGAACTTTTTTTATATATGTAGGGGTTTGTATTTATATATATGTTGTTTGAGAGAGTTTGATATTATATGTGCATGCAAATGAAGTGAAGTACACAATATTAGGGGTAGGACTTGAGGGGTATTTTATACATATAATAATAGCATGTTAGCAGTGAGGGTGCAACTAATTAAGTTGAAAGCTCAAAATACTATACCTTTTATTTTTCTTTTATGATTTTGCGTTAAGTTGTTTTCAATTAGCTTGAAGGCGAAAATGAACAAGTTTTTGGGAAGCATCTCAAGTAGAGCTTTAATATTGAAAAAAATCAGTATTGAGAGTTTCAACGTAACAATTACTTATGGTGCGTGCCATATTAATTCTTAACAAAATGAATTATACCGTCAAGCCCCTAGAACTATTCGGCGATTTGCAAAGTGTAAAAACTACGGTAACAGAAGTAGCTAGTTATAGTCTTGTCTCTATTTGGTAAATCTCTTGTAATTATTTTTTCTTAGTTAGTTATAGTGATTTACTTCCAAAATTTAGACCTGTAACTTGTATTACTACTTTTGTGATTAATGAGAAAAGTATCACTTTTAAATTATCCTAAAATCTTATATGGTATCACGAGACTAAAGTCTCTCACGAGATCTCGGTCCTATGGGCGGCCCTACTACTCTCTCTGCCGCTATACCTCCTCCTCTTGTGACTCTTTGATCACTAATCGGCCGCCCGTTATGGCCTCCCCCCTGTTGGCAATGTTCCTCTTGCTCCGATCAATGCTCACCATCATCTTTTGC
The DNA here is from genome assembly GCA_948329865.1 of Linaria vulgaris. NCBI lineage: Eukaryota > Viridiplantae > Streptophyta > Magnoliopsida > Lamiales > Plantaginaceae > Linaria > Linaria vulgaris. Next base: position 83,548,596 of record OX415249.1, on the reverse strand, counting down.
TTCAACTCAACCGCAACAACTATGCATCGCGGCGCTCTCAAGTGTGTCACTTCTTCCACAATTTTGGCCTTTTTGGCTACCTTGACGACACCATCATGTGCCCTCCCCATGACTCCATGCCAGAATCCATCGCCCGTCATCTTCACTAAACTCAGCAGGATTCTCTTATTTTCCCGCCCTCTTCGTCTCTGTCTCTGGTGAGATTATGTTGCTTATCTCTTCTGAAGATACCTCGACGAACATATGGCTTACACTGCAGCGTACATATGTGAATCGTTCTCGCTCTCACGGTATGCAGTTGAAGGACAGTCTCAACACCATGAAACTCAGTTCGAGATTCGTCGTTGAATTCCTCTAAATTGTTAAGGCCAAGGCGGATGAACTCGATGTCATTAATCACCCTCTCCACGACGATGGCATTACCCTCTATATCCTGAACTGTCTTGGTCCAGCATTTGTGACATGGCTTGACCGACCCGTGCTAGAGAAAATCCAATCAGATTCAACGAACTCCACGACCTCCTCCTCGCTCAAAAAGTGTTCTACCGAAAGGCTGACTTCAAATCCGCGACCCTTGTTGCCACTACCAACAATGGCATCTCGCATGGGTGTTTTCACCATTCACATGGTTCGACCTATGGCCATGGTACAAACTCTAGTCGTCAACTTTCCAATAATGGCCATGGTCACAACTCGGGTGGTGGAGGTGATGCAAATATGGACACGCTAAAGAAGGAAGAAGATAGCCAAAATCCAAATGAAGAAAGTGTCAAAAGAATGGATCAAATTTCGCAACATAAATGGGCCAATCACAAGAGGGCGTGCAAAGAAGATGGGAACATCTCTTTATGGGCTAATTGACCAAGCTTGGGTCCACAATGATAAAGGAGGCCCAAATGACCAAGAAAGGTGGTCAAATCTGATCCAAGTCACCTTTTAAAACATGGTCAAAAGTCAAAAACGAGTTTTGACCAGTCTTTCATCATTTCATAGTCTAGTTCATGTATTTTCTTTTTCTAGAAGTCTCTTTCATCATTTTCTAGTCTAGTTAATGTATTTTCTTTTCCTAAGAAGTTGTTGGAAGGTCATAGTTGATTTCTTAGTGACCAAGTTTGTCTTTCCTATAAATTAGGAAGACCATTTTCTTTGTAAAACAACACTTATCATATTTATAAACTTTGTGAGATTTTATTCTCTTTGGTTCTTTGAAGAACTATTTCCGAACTTATCAAACAGGTTCATCACCCTCGTTTGTGGCGTTCAAATCCGACTTATCAAATGGCACCCTCCATAACCGTTTGTGGCGTCTTCATTATACCAAGGTTCGTGTTTTGTATCAAGTAGTGGGTCGCGGTCTCCATACCAAGGTTCCTATTTGTACTAAGGCGACGGGTCGAGGTTCCATCCAAACAACTTGAAGATAATGATCCTACGTTTAGCATACGAATACCATTTATTCGTGGTAGATATCGTATCAGGAAGTCAACGTCAGAACCTAAACAACAATCAGCGCTCGGATCAGCATTCGGATGCAAATTCCTCTCAGCATGCGATGATATGTCAGTTGTGCGCTATCTTGGGTCACGTTGCACGCACATGCCGCCTATTTAATCCATCAAATGCACGTTTGGGTACCTCGCCCTTGACTTCTTCTCCTCTAGCGAACATCATTGTTGATTATGGTGCATCTCATAACCTCACCTCGCGTCTTCAGAACCTCTGTATTCATTCAGAATATGACGACCGGATGAGGTTGCTATCGTTGATGGTACATGTTTGAAAATATCACATGGTGGCTCTTCTCTTATAAATTGCTCAGATCATCGTTTTCTTTGGATAAGGTCTAATGCGTTCTTGCCTCTGCCGCAATCTTTTATATGTGCATCAATTCATTAAATCCAATAACGCGACTATTGAATTTTCCTCCTCTCATTATGTTGTTAAGGATCGCAATACGAGGGATAATTTGTTAACTAGACCTTGAAGAGGTGGTGTCTATCAGTTGCGGCTCCCCTCGGTGTCTTGATCACCTATTCATGCACTTGTTAGTAAACGAACAAACAAAGATTATTGACATGATTGCTTGGGTCATCCTTACGCTATGATTAGCTCTTTTATCTTACGCCTATTTAACTTATCTTGTGATAGTTTGTCTACTTTGAACTATTACGATTGCGAAACGTGTTTTTCCAATAAGAGAAACCAATTGTCATTTAATAAATATTCCCTTGTTTCTGAGCATGCTTTGCATTTTATTTATGGTGATATTTGGGGTCCCGCGCTCGTTACCTCTATGAATGGTTTTCAATATTATGTGTTATTAGTTGACCATTATCAAAGTATTGTTGGTTGCATCCTATATTTTTTAAGTCTAGAATGGCTACAAGTTTTTCTCAGTTCTGTACACTTGTGAGAAGTAGTTTGGTTTTGTCATCAAGAACTTTTACGCAGACAACAGTGGTGAGTTTCTTGCATTGCGACCCTATCTTGTTGCTAATGGTATTAGTTGGTTAACAACAGCTCCTCACACTCCACAACACAATGGCAAGACGGAAAGTTGTCACTTGTAGGTGGTGTCACTTGGTTGCACGTTACTCTCTCGTGCTTAGCTCCCACCAGAACTCTGGGAGTTTGCCTTCGCCACTGTTGTGTACTTATCCAATTGACTTCCTACGCCAGTACTTAAGGGTAAGTTGCCATTCTTTGTTCTGCAGGGGCATCCCGCTAATTATTTACGTCTCGTGGTTTTTGGCTGCCTCTGTGTTCCCCACCCTCGCCCTTATATTCATGGGAAACTTAAATCACTGAAATGCCTTGATCTTGAGACAGGCCTGCCTATATATCTCTCATCATATTCGGTTTACTGAGGAAATATGTCCGGGCTATTCTCTATCCTCGGATTATTTATCAACTACCGTTTGCGGGTCCTTGGGTCTTCTTATTTTACCACTGCATGCTTCTCCTTTATTTCAGCATGTATCGACCCTAAGCCCACCACATATATCGGGTCCTCCCTTATTGGAGTCTCTTACTCCTCTTCCTCTTTTGGGTATTTCTTCACGCGCCTCTCCACCTCTCCCGCCACCTACTTCGGTCACAACTGATCATGCTCACCACGTGATCATACGTTCGCACAAAAATATAATTAAACTGAAACAGTTTAGCCTTGCAACTAAATATCCGTTGGTTGGTCCCGTTGAACCAACGTATGTAAGTCAGGCTATGAAATATCTGACATGGCGTGCAGCTATGGCTGAAGAATATAAGACTCTTCTCACGCATGGACTTGGTCCTTAGTTTACCCTCCTTCCAACCAAAACATCATTGGCTCTAAGAACACGACTCGACCTGTGCCAGAGGGTTTTCACTAACGTCCGGGTCTTGATTATAAAGAGACTTTCAGCCTGGTTGTTAAGCCATTGACCATCCGAATAGTTCTAACTCTTTCATTCAATCATAGTTGTCCCTTCGTCAACTTGACGTGAGTAATGTCTTCCTTCATGGCCATCTCACGGAGGATGTATTTGATGGGCATTTATATATCGTGATTTAGGTCATTATTTTCTTAGCCTTTTGTATACCTCTTGGTGCATATTTGTTAATTTTAGTATTTTTTGTAGGATTTTATGGAGTCAAGACAAAACGAAGGAAAGAAGCCCAAAATAAATGCTTTTGGAATGAATTGCAAATACGGCATCACAACACAAATTTAGGTACTACGACACCATGCAAATCAAGGCAAACCCTAATCACAGCATGCAAATAATTCCAAGAGTCAACTTAGTCGAAAATGAAGCTACGCGACATGGAGGTAGCATTGCGATAACGCACATGAGGCACTATGTAGAGCGAGCGGAAGAGATATCAGCACATCGCACGGAATAGGCAGATAGTTGCACTACAACGGACATGTCTGTGCAAGCAGCGCAGTGACCCGCAAGACATAGCCACACGAGACATAAATCGCACGTCTCTAGGGTAACACTGACTTTTTCTACAATTTAAGTTGTTGCTACTTACGAAATTAGGGGAACAAGACATTCCTATAAAATGGAGAGAATGGGCAGCACTTAGAGAGACAGCTTACACTACTTTATCGCTCATAGTTATTCATAGTTTGTTCTTAAAAGAGTTGTAAGAAAGTTGTGAGAAAAGAGAAAAACACCATCAAAGCTCTATTCTAGTTTTGTTTTCGTATTCAAAAGTCGATAGTTCGTGAAGAAGAAGATAGCCCATAGGGGTCGACAAGATAACTAAGCATCAACGTTCTACCAGATCTAAAAAGCTTTTCCCTATCTCTTTACTTTTTATGTTATTCAATTCTTTATTGATTGTTGAACTCATGATTATTTAGAGTAGGTGAGTAACTCTAATTTATGAATATCTTTATTATCTTGTTTGATGTGTGATTGATATATTCTTCTGTCTAGAATGATTAATCATTATGCTTCATGATGATTCTTGCTCTCGCTGGATGAACGGATGCACTACGTTGGGACCAACAGAGTGTAGATGTTAAGCGAATTGTGTATATATACAATTTTGTGACTTTAATACGCTAACACGGCTATTGCACAGCCCCTAGATCACATTAAATCATTCTTGATTACGTACGTTTATGTTAACACGATTTGGAAGAGTTAATTGGATTGTAGAATTAATATCTCAAGTAAAACAATGACAATTGGCTGATTTTGCTAGTGCGGTATACCATTAGAGACTTAATGCTTTTATAGTTAGGATAGGTCCAGTTATGGGTTCCGGATCCATTAGACACTTGAAACTGAAACTAGCATCAAGCATCTCAAGTAAGCATAAGTAGTTTGTCTATGAACTATTATGGTTAAATTAGTGGTGAAACCCAACTTTTAAGTAATCTTTTAATCATCTATTTACAACTAAAGCATTCAACCAATCAATCATCTTACATTGTGTCTTATTTACATTCTTGCATTAGTTTAGTTAGAGTAGACTCCCTAGCATTCAATTTGATTTTAATTAAAGTCTTTTCTGCATCAAATTGTTTTCTTGCATTAAAACCATTGTCTGCATTCTTACAGCATTTCATTGCATTCTAGTTTAGTAGTCATTCGCGTTCAAAGCTATATTTATAAAACTAGCATCCATAGTTTTCTACATTCAAAGCATTCTGCATTTACATCCTGCATACACAAAGATAGCAACTGTGACAACCATTAGTACTTTGCATTTAATGATTCAAGCTTACATCCACCACTCTTAGGATACAATACTTAGTTCGTAATTATACTTACCATTTTATTATTACTTGACTCGTGCACTTGCGAAGTGAAGGAATTTAGGTGCAAAAATTTAGTTGTTGACCAAGCGTTTCTATATAAACCTAGTTCTGCACTCCCATCAAGTTTTTAGTGCAGTTACTAAGGGAGTAACGATATTGACTTGTTTGAGTCATCAAGATTATTTGTTAAAGCACTAACATATGGAAGAGATAGGGGACAAGGACCATTGTTACAACCACCATACAAGGGAAATCAACATCACTCAAATTGGTACATTGCGAGATTCAAGAAACACATAAACAAATTTGCTCTACCATGGCCTACTTTTAACATCGCTTAGGTTAATGAAGAATTGATTAAGCGGAAATAGAGATCAATTTGAGGGAGAGTCTTATGACAATCCAGACACGCAGACTACATGTCGTCACTTTGATGTAACTGAAGACTACATGTTGGCATGAATATTTTCTTGCTCATTAACCTGGAAGGCGAGTGAATGGTACAATACTAAGGGTGACTAGGGAATGGATTGGGTAACAACTATCAAGGTGTTCAAATTCAAATTTCGTAGTACACACCAAGTCGTGGAAAGAAAGAATTTTGAATTTCAAATGAAAATGTAGAGCTACGTTTGTCGATGCATGGAATGACTTACAAGACATGGTAGAGAAGGAATATGACATTTACATGGCAAAAGGAGGTGCCAGATTAGATCTTTCTTGTTAGAAGACAAGCATGGGATCGACATATCCTATTGGGATTGACATATATAGCAAATCTTTCAATGTGTTTTGAGCTTATAATTGAGATATGGGAGGAAACATGAGGAAAATGAAGGAAGATGTAAAGTAGAGAGACAAACAGGAAACAAACGAACGAGATGACATGCAGTCGTATGCAAACAGTGCAAGTATCACATAATTATGCACATCGCGTGGACCATCCATAGAGCCACGCGAGTCGAGCAGGTCAACTAATGAGTTGCACGAGCCGTGCAATTATCACCGCTATCGCGCATATGGTGCGTTAGTGAACAAGTTGGAGAAATCAAGGAGCAACTACAAATAACCAACACCTATCAATGGATGGAAATGAGGCACATTGAGTGGAAGATAACAATTGAAGAAAGCACCGACAACAACAGCCCGACGAGTGTCCTTTGAGCTCGATCAGGGGTGTATTCTCAACTATGATTTAAAAAGAATTAGTTGATGATGAGGACATCATATGATTGTGCGTTGGGGTGGGAAAGCTTCACTTTTTATTTTCTATGTTATATATTGGTCCAAGAGTCTAGTTATGTTGTTTATGATTGAGTCATTAGAACCAAGTTTGAAGCATGAAAGTATGAATAAGTAGGGATCGATGATGATATATGCATAATATGGTACGAATTTGAGATGCAAGAGTATGTGATATGAGTGCATCTTGGGTAATATTGAGCATGTCTTATTTTCATATACACCTATCAATATGTTGCAAGTGTGAAGATGTGGGATAAGGATCATTGTGCACAAGAACGTAGTACATAGCATGTAATTTATGAATCTTGTGTAATTTGATTGATTGTTATTGGAGATGAGATGACTGTAGACTTTATATGTGTTGAGGAAATAAGATAGACCATTTTTTTATATAACATTTAAGCCTTTCAAGCCCAATGTGGAAACGGTGCACACGAGAACCCCTAATTCTTTACCATAGAGTCGAGTTAACCGACGTAAAACTAAGCATTGTGCGGGAAGCAACCTACAATTGTAAGTTTTATTTCTGAGTTTGTTATTTAGTTCAATTCTTAGTTATTTTGTTATCAAGTCATATATAGCATAATCTTTCAATGTTTTTTGAGCTTATAATTGGGATAGGAGAGAAAACATGAGGAAAATTAAGGAAGATGTAAAGTAGAGAGACGAACATGAAACAAACAGATGAGACAACATGCATCCGTATGCGAACAGTGCAAATAGCACATAATTGTGAGCATTGTGCGGACCATCCAGAGAATCGAGCGAGTCGAGCAGGTCAACTTGTGAGTTGCATGAGTCGTGCCATTGTCACCCCTATCGCATAGATGGCACGCGACAAGCATGTTGACGTCCCCATTTCTTGTAGATCATGTTTTCTCAGTACGAAAGGAAGAATGAGTCATCCAAAATCAGAATCTATAGAATTTAGCTGAGAAATCTCTATCTTTTACCTTTCCTATATTACTTACACTCCTTTTATGATTAAATTTTCATAGATGTACATGAATTATTCCTTGTGTGAGTACAATGAATATGGAAGAGTTGTACAACTTAGGAAAAAATGCGCTTTTTTTAAGAATCTTATATATATATTGCTTGAACATTGATCACTTTTATAATTCTCGCATTCTCAGAACTCATAAGACTTTTTCTTTTAGTCCTAAATTCTTAGTTCTTCAAAAAACAAATCTTGAAGAACATTTCGATCTTCTTATCTTTCTTTGTAGAAGAACATAGCATTCAGACATTACTTCACGATTGGTCTAAAGACAGGAAAACCAACAACCTTGGAGAAACTCGGCATAGCACAACCAAGTTATGATTTGACCAAATTCATCACACAAAGCTACTATGAGAAGTACACAATGTTGTTAAATAGTGTTTCGTATACGAGCAAGCACTTATAGTTCCAGAAGTCAATATGCACACAGTGAACATGGAGCAAACGGCAATGAAACTAGGGATAGTTAATGACCATTTAGTACGTGAGTTTTATGCTCACAATGATCTTTGAGGCTTATCAAGCATTATTTGTCTTCATGAAGTCCGAATTATTGCACAACATTACGGCTTGAGGAAGCAATCCATGGAGATGTGGGGCGAGTATAGAAACATGACACGAGACGCCGCATTAGAACAACTAACTACCAACAAGGAGGCTTTCCATCATAACGCCAACGTGATCTTGAAGCTGATTATGGATTAATCAAAGCTTGTTTCAAAGAGCTTTACTTGTTCTTGAGTTCGAGAATTCTACCACATGTCAGTCCGAGAAGAGTTTCATAGAAGCAAGCTAAGATTATGATGTCTATCAAAAGGGGAGATACTCCTAACATTGTTGAAATCATAGTTAAAACTATTGGAGACCACATCAATGATTATCCACCACAACTCATGTATTTTGGAGGACTCATCACTGTATTTTGTGTCAAATGAGGTTGACCCGAGCTTAACACAAACATCCATCACCAAAATGCATGCCCCATCAATCACATTGCGAGACAAGTGATCGAGATGGTGTTTCACACTCACGAGTCTTCATCTATTGAGTTCATTGAAGAAATCATGCCCTCTGCACACAAGAAACAGAAAATGTTTAAAGAACAATCGCAAGAGGTGGAGGAACGAATGAATATAGACAATGCTGAGTTAGTGAACAAGTTGGAAGAAATCAAGGAGCAACTACGAATTACCAACACCCATAAATGGATGGAATTAAGGCACATTGAGTGGAATATGACAAATGAAGAAAGCATCGATGCCAACAGCCCGACGAGTGTCCTTTGAGCTTGATCAGGGGTGTACTCGCATATATGCTTTAAAAAAGATTATTTGACGATGAGGACATCATATGATTGTGCGTTGGGGTGGAAAAGCTTCATTTTTATTTTCTATGTTATATATTTATCCTAGAGTCTAGTTATTTTGTTTAGGATTGAGTCATTAAAACCAAGTTTGAAGCATGAAAGTATGAATAAGTAGGGATCGATGATGATATATGCATAATATGGTACGAATTTGAGATGCAAGAGTATGTGATATGAGTGCATCTTGGGTAATATTGAGCATGTCTTATTTTCATATACACCTATCAATCTGTTATGCAAGTTTGGAAGATGTAGGATAATGATTATTGTGCACAAGAACGTAGTACATAGCATGTGATTTATGAATCTTGTATAATTTGTTTGATTGTTATTGGAGATGACTGTAGACTTTATGTGTTGAGGAAATGAAATAGGTCATCTTTTTCTATTACGTTTTAGCCTTTCAAGCCCAAAACCCTTTACAAAAAAGAATGAATCCTCAGAACCCCATTAAAGCCTTTTGTTTATGAAGCCACAATTATCTACTGTGAGCGGATGAATTATATCCTACCCTTTTTCTAGAGATGGATGCAGTAAAACCTAAGGAGAGATGAGGAAGGAGCTTAAAACAAAAGCAGGAGCTATGGAAAAATGAAAAAGAAAGGCCAAAAAATCAAAAAGAGGATGAATATAATAGAAAGCACAAATAACCATATTGCAAACTCTAAGTTTGGGGGTGCATCTAAAAAATCAATGAAGTATAGGGGTTGAACTTGCACAAATAAAAATGCAAGGAAAAGATGAAAAGATCCTAAAATGTATGCCCGATAAAAATATCAAATGAGGGAGGAGAAAGAAAAAAAGGAGTTGATTACTACGTACATCTCTAGAACTCATAAATTTCTTTTCCCAGTACAGCCATACCCCAGCCTAACATTACAAGCTGAAAACATCATAAATGATTCTCAACATAAGAAGTTTGCATGAATTGAAGGTGATAAAAAAAGTCGAGAATGAGAGTGAAGTGGTTACATGTGAACCGCTATGATTTTGTGAGTTTGCAATGTGAAGATAAATCTTTTGCATGAGTAACAATGGCACACACTATTAGAGCAAATGAAAATTGACATTAGCAATGAATTTATTAAGGTTGATGTACTTACGTTGCCAATATACTCCCTCTCATCTCTTATTTTGACCATAGGTTATGTAGCGCCCCAAAAATTAGGAAGAAAATAAATTTATACTTTAGTCCTTGAACTTTTGAAAATTTTTATTTTTGACCCTAAATGTTTAGAAAATTTTGCATTTTAGTCCCTAAATTTAAAAGTTAGTCTTTTATTATTTTTATAGGTCTTTAATCCTAAAATATATATTTCAATTTCAAATCTTAACCAAGATGATCGAATTATCTAGAAAAAAACATAAATAAATATGTATGTAACAAAGAAATCTAATTATACCTATTTGAAGTTTAATTATGAATAATTGAGGGACTTCATATGCAATTAACCAATTGATGAAGTAAGCCATGACATCTTTTTGATGAGGTAAGCCATTACATTTACCCTTAAGAGCATGATTAAAAAAATTGTGATTTATTATAAAATAATCAAGATGGGACCTAAATAAGTATGATTAAACTACTATTTTCGCCTATAAATACTCACATTTCTTCACCATTTCTTACAGCCCAAAATACTCCGATTCTGCAAACGTAAGTAGAAATAACAGTTGTTCCTTTTTGTGTTTTCGCTCGAAAAATAACTTTTCCAGATTTTTATCTTGCAATTTTCTACCCAAAAAGACAGCAAAACGTTTACTACGCAAGAAATATCGATTATGTACCTTAGAAAAATCATATCAAATAGTAGAAATATTATTTTACTACCAATTTTCGGCTGCATACTCTCATTGGTGTCTTTTATCTTTTGTATGAAGACATATTTCTCAAATAATATGATCTAGGAGGGCATAATTCATAAATCGTAAGTTGCTGCCAGGAAATCCGATAGCAACTCCACAAAATCTTGGATTCTGACATATCTCATGATGCTAGAAACCTTAAACCATAAAAAGATTTGAAAACCAAGTTCATTTAGATGTCCGATCAAAGGTAAAACCAAAACTGCAGTGATTTTTCAGTTTATTTGGCACAACCTTTGTTTTCTTATTTATAAGTTTAATCGCCATCACAATTCAAGTATTTTATCACACACATAAATTTAACATGATATAGTATTAGTTATAATTAGATTATTATGATTTGTAATCATGAATTGACATTTTGTGATTTTATTTATAGCATTTAAATGGTATATTTATCATGTTTAACATACTATTTTCATAAGTCTTACAAGATTATTCTTGCCACTTCATGACCTAACCATCAAATAAGATTATTTATCATTCCTTATCACATGTTTTGATAAACCTCTCATGTTTATATCTTTATATTTAAGTTATAAAACAAGTATATGCATTTTTAAACTTACTATGTAAAATAAAGTAATAAATGACTAAGTTATACCTTTTAAGGTGTTACTTCATATGATATTTATTTGGTGTGTGGTTATTAAAAGTTTGGAATTAATTAAAGACTAAAAAGATGAGTTTTCCTAGAGTTAGTTAAGTAATATGTTTTTCTTTAAATTCATCATCTAAGATTTTCATGTTTTGTGTAATGACATAAATTAAGCTTATGTGTTATTTACTAAGATTTACATTGTAACTAGCATTCTTAACAAGAACATGCTCAATTTCACCAACATGAGAATTGAAGAAAAAATACTAATATTTGTTGTGGTAAATTATAAATTCGGTTGATTAATATTATTTAAATTTGTTAAAGGTTTGACGAACTAATCAACGCCATCAAGGTTCCCCATAAGAGTTAAGGTGGGGTTCCATTTCTGATTTGTTTTAGCCCCGTTTGGCATCCGGCACTGAGAAACTTGGACATAAAAGTAATACTCCATTACCAAACCTCGAACAACCTATATTTTATCATAATCCCGTTTTTCATCTCATCTCATAACATGATTTTCTAACTCATCGTTAAATCGTATCCAATCATTTATTATTTCCTAATCATGGTAATTCCCCGATATTTTAATCTCATCTTCTGGTTCTTGAACTGTTCAAAGAGCAACGAACTATGTTCGGGACATGTAGCTAATGAAGCAATGGATATTATCCAGTTTACTATCTTATTTGTTTATCCCCTTCCTATGAGTTGCGCTTTAGTCTGGATTGGGTAAAGTGGCTGGCCACCACTAAACCAACTTGGACCGGAGCATGGCTCGTGGGCGTGGTCGTCACAGGTTATATTCTGAGAATGTATCTATATGCATGAGTGTTGGCATGTTGATATCTTGAACTCTAATTTAGATTGAGTCAAACTAGTAGGTTTGCATGAGTACAAGCAAAGGTTTAAGTTTAGGAGTATTTGATGAGCGTTTATTTAGCGTGATTTAAGTATTTGTTTTCCTAGGCTTTTGTATACCTCTTGGTGCATATTTATTGGTTATAGTATTGTTTCGTTATTTTATAGGATTTTATCGAGTCAAGACAAAACAAAGGAAAAAACATAAAATGGATGCTTTTGGAATGAATTGCACATACGGCGTTGCAACACAACTGTAGGCGATACAACACCATGCAAACCAAGGGAAACCCTTATCGCAGCATGCAAATAAGTCCAAGAGTCCGCCCAGATAGAGTTGCACGACACGGAGGTAGCAGCATGACAACACACATGAGGTTGTATGTAGCGCGAGCATTAGATACATCAACACATCGCACAGAATGGGCAGAGAGTTGCGCTACAACAAACAGGTGTGCTCAAGCAGCGCAAGTACCCGTGCGACATGCAAGTCGCGCGCCCTAGGGCAACACCGGCTGATGCGTGTTATGTATTGCTTGTTTGTAATTAGTACTACGCAATAGTAAACAACTACACATGTTCCCAAGTATACAAGTCAAGTAATAATAAAATGGTAAGTAAGGTTTATAGACCAAGTATTTTATCCCTGGAGAGTATGTGATGGGTGATTATTTAAAGTGATTTGACTACCTGATTTCTTATACTTTTGATTTGTCCTTGTGGCATTTTTACTGGTTTTATCTTCCTTTGTCATTTTACAGTTTTTAGTTAACTCTGAGCAAAATGATCCATTTTAGATGGAAAATAGGATGAAATAGAACAAGGTTGTACGGGGAGCAATCTAGTGAAGGATAATAATGGATTCAAACCATAACTTAGCTAGGACGAGTGAAGATACAAGGCAGCACAGCAGTAGAGAGGATCAAACAACCTGAAGAAGAGCAATGCAAGCGGCGCAGCTAGCGCAACCTACCCACCAAACATCCATGGATTTGCGCCACAACGGATATACCCGCATAGCCCGTGCAGCCATACACGCAACATGCCCCACAACCGCTGCAACTTGTAGTATCTAGGCCGAATATTTCTGGAAGACTAACAGCTAAAACTTACGAGCAAAATCCTATAAATACAAGGAGGCATCCAGCAACCAGGGCATACATGCACAGAGGCACGCATACATGAACACAAGCATATATATATATATATATATATATATATATATATATATATATATATAGAGAGAGAGAGAGAGAGAGAGAGAGAAAGTACAAGAGTGATACTTCATAGAAAATTCCACCGTTTAGAGCATTGCAATCATAGTCGAGGGAGAGGGGTGATCAAAAGAAGTCGATAATCATTTGATGGAAGGCAACAAAGAGTTGCAAGGAGAAGATGCATCAAAATACCACATGGATGAAGAGTTTTGTCTTTTCTTTCGTTTAATGCACAACTTTATGATGAATTATTATTTTGTTACATTGATCCTGAGTAGCGAAATCTTCCAATGTGGGATAGGATGTAGTTATCTCATATGTATGCACCTTGAGCCTACGTTTTGATTAATTCTTTTGAGACTTTATTTTGTTGGATTTTATTAGGTGCTTATGCTACTTGGTATATTTGGCACACGTGTTTCTTTGAATCAGAGTAGTGATGTTGAATTACCTTGTATTATATTGAATTATACTTAGGAGATTGTTAGCGCAACACTAGCATAGTAGATCAAGCAAATAAATCTCTAGACCTTCGCCACTGGCGTTTACCAAGGAATTCTGGTCTTAGTTGTCAACTATAATCATCTTCTACAACTTTGTATGGATACTTGACATGGTGAACTTCTGGAGAGGAAAAGTGTTTAACAGCCTGGCATCATTAGGGGTTAGTGGCTTCTTTAAGTAATACGAAAGTGTGCTAACAAGAATCAATAGAAGGAAGCTTTATGTAGGGATCATTGATATTTTGTCTATGAAATACCCACATTCGAGATTAACAAAATTCGAGTCTTAGATACGCTTTACTTAATCTGTTTTTTACAACCAGTCCAATCAACCAATCAATTCAATTATGTTTTTGTCTTTACTTTCTTAGCTTTGGTCGTAGTTTAAGTAGTTCTTTCTATTCAAAAATATTCAAAGCATTGTTTCACTAAGTTCTCAAATATTTTGATTGCTAATACAAGATACATACGCTTTAGGGATTCGATACTTGGTATGTAAGCTTTACTTACCATTTTATTATTACTTGACTCGTATAATTGCGAACGTGTGTAGTTGTTTACTATTTCATAGTACTGACTACAAACAAGTCATATATAACACACAATCAAGTTCTTGGCATCGTTGTCGGGGAGTAACGTTATCTTTTAGCAATCTTTTGTTTATTGTTGATTTTTGAAAAACACTTACTGCTTGGTTTACATTTCAGGTAACAACATGACACATAAAGACAATGTGACAATGCTGCCATACAACCCAGAAATAGAGAGAACATGCAGACGTGAGTTAAGAGAAAAAATCAATATTTCAACCATAAAGAATTTTGGCAACACCAGAAAGGGCGTAAATTGAAGGAACACCACCAACGCAAACGCCAATAGTAACTGAGATGAATGATCGGAACATTGGGGGAGGTTGTTATTTTGACCAACCAGATAAAAAATGCTACCAACACATGAGGGGACAAGATCGTGTGTTGTAGTTGATGAAGAACACGGTCCAATTAATTCAGCAGTATTTCCTATGATTGGCAAAAACCAATTCGAATGAGGATTCACTGAAGATCTTATCGCCGATCTCAAAGACTTTATTGAGACATGCAAGGTGTTTCAAATTAAAACTGATTCGGTAATTTTAAAGATATTTCCCTCCCAAACTTATTGGAGAAGAAAAAAGATGGCTCAACGAGTTACCCAACAATAACATCACGACTTGGAAGAAAATGACATAACTTTTCTTAAGGAAATTCTACCCACCAACAAGAACCGAAAAGATTACATACGCGATAGTCAGCTTCTAACAAATGGAGGGGGGATCACAATCCGATGCACGGGAAAGATTCAAAGGCATGATGAAGAGGTGTCCACAACACAACTTTCAAAAAGAGGTACTACTTTAACAATTCTATTTTGGTCTAAATACGGGGTTAAGAATATTTTCGACATTAGTTCTAGAGGAGGATTCATGATGAGAATCAACGATGATGCATTCGCATTGTTGAAAAATATTACTTCCAATATCTCTAAGTGGAATATAGAAAGAACATAAGCTAGGAGAACAATTGAGGTCCATAAGGTAGATGTAATTACACAATTATCTGCACAAGTGGAGTCCATCAATACCAAGTTGAAGCACACATCAATTCAAACACACCCCTTATTGTGTGCACAGACTGTGGGGAAAACCATCCAAACAGTAAATGCCAAGGATTTAACTCGATCATGCATGAATAAATCAATTATGCGGGTAACTATTCTAGGAACAACAATTTTTACTCGAATTCTTACAATCCGGGTTGGAGAAATCACCCAAAAAAAATTTTGGGGTGGCCAACTTAACAAACAACAACAAAAACAAGGAGTTCAAAAACTGTCAGGATTTTGATCCAATGACAAGAAATCTAACTTGAAGAAATTGTGTTTAATTACATGGCAAAAACTCATGCAAGAATGGGACAAATTGAAGCAAGGTGTCAAAACACAGACGCTTCATTGAAAAATACTGAGAGGCAACTCGGTCATATTACAAGTCAACTAAGTACTCGGGCAATCAGGACATTGCCAAGAACACCGAGGAAAATCCATGAAAGCAAGTGAATATGATCTCAACTAAAGAAGATGTTTTGAGCAATATTTTTGAACCGCTGATGAAGGAATATTATCCACCAATATCCTTCAAGAATTCATCACGTGGAACAATTCGTTGTGGTATTCAAAAATCAACCAGAATCAATGACACTTGAAGAAGCAGTGAGACAAGTACTCGAGTATGCAAAATACTTGGGAGATACAAATCTGGTCATTTACACTTCAAGCAATTGAAGATTTGCTCACAAAGCTAAAGGATCTAGATAGTTTTACTATACCTTGCACTGTGAATAATGTTTTACTTGAGCATTTTTTATGTGATTTAGGTGCTAGTATAAATCTCAGGCCATACTCTATCTATGAAAATTTGAATGTGTCTAATTCAACACTGGAGTAGAAAGCCTATTATATAGATGAATTGTCGTGCAAAATGCATAATCTCACTATTATGGGGAAAGGCGTGCACGACTGAGTAGCGTGCGACCCATGGTAACAACTAAACGATGGCGACGCTCACTCGTGCCATTTTGTTGAGGCGTATGAGGTGCATTATTGAGCCAACCAATACCATTACATGAGAGATAAGTGCGCATAGCCAAAGGTGGCCATTGTCGGAATAAAAAAATTGTATAGAACGACCAAACTGCTTTTCTGCAAGAGCACAAAACTAAATAAAAACCCACGAACCTTAGATTTCGCAGATAAAGAAAACAACTAAGAGAACTTTGTAAAATGATCAACCAAAATTAAGTACTAACGACAACAAGTAGTGGAAATAACAGGACACGGTCCCCAAACATCAGTATTAATATAATGAAGCACATTATTCGACACAAGAGATGTTTCTCAAAAAACTAATTGTCGACTTTTGTTGGACAAACAAGAGACTAAAATCCGACGCAGCGGACAACATAATAGGTAGACTAAACTTGCAAAAAAGTAAAGAAGAAAACTTCGTCGATGGATGTCTAAGGCGATCATGCCAACAACCAACGTCCGTACGCTCACCAACCAAGTAAGATTTTGAAAAACAATACAAGAAGATCTGGTGTGAGATATAGGCAAACTTGTACCATCACCAGTGACAACCTCATTCGCACCATCATACTCAGAGTGTAGAGTTAGGTTCTGAAGATCAAACGTGACATTATGTGATTATGAGAAGCACCCGGATCAACAAGCCACTCGGTACGAGGAGCTCAGTGCCAAAGGTGAAGCAATAAAGTTAGCACTAGGCACAGGAAAATGGTAGCATATGCGAGCACCATAACCAGAAATCCCGCACAATTGACAAACAATGGAGCTACGAGTGTGAGGTGGTTGATTCACATCCGATCAGCGAGGCGGAGTAGCATGCAAATAGTACTCATCGAACGAGGATGAGCGGCCATGGACTAATACCCGCGGCCACCACCGTTAGAGTTACCCCGACCATTGGAGTTGCAACCGCGATCGCGATTGCGATTGTTTAGCCGCGGTTGGGAGAAAACGGGGTTAGCCGTGACAATTGTCGATGAGTGTTGGGTTTCAAGACGACGGAGATAAGACTCCTGACTAACAAGTAGGCCATGAAGTTCAACGAACTGTATGGGGTGATCGCAAGCATGTATAGGTGTAGCACAGTCGTTATACAAAGGACCAAGACCATTGAGGACGTGGAGCCTAAGGTCGTCATCCTTCACGAGACCGTCAATAACAGGCAATTCATTAGCCTTCGATTTGATAGAGTGTAGGAACTCAGAGACGGACTTGTTGCCAAGTTTCATGGTGTCAAGTTCATCTTTTGGTTGCATGACGCGGGAACGTAAGCGATTTGCATAGATACTTTGCAAGTCTTTCCACGCCCCCTCAGAGGTAAGGGGGGAAGCATGAGAGGTGTAATTTTGGATGAAACATAACTGAAAAGAGCTGACAAGAGAAGAGAGTCTTGTCGAGTCCAAAGGACATGCACAGCAAGCGTCCCGGGGATAGAACTCATCACGGGGCACGGGGTAGTGCCATACAAATAATTGAAAAACTCGTATTTGTAGAAGGTGACGAATCTGAGATCGCGATGACGAATAATTATAGCCATTAAGGCAGAGCGGAAGTTGTTGATGGGCATTGATGGGTATCAATGCAATGCCACCAGACGACGGGCCATTAAAGGGCGGCACATTAGGGTCGCAGCAACACCAGGGGAAGCGACGAGTGAGGCATCAACTGCAGTGCTGACGGGCAAATTGGTCATAGGATCGAAAGAAGAATCTCGAGAGAAAAACGACTTGATACCATATAAGAGTTTAAGGTTTGTAAATGAATGATAATTCTACATTAATCACAAGAGTACATAAAGGAAGATACAAGGGTATTTACGTACATCTACGACATAATAGAAGACTAAACATAAATACTAATGGGAAGTTTGGTTTCGATCCTGATTAATACCACTTTATTTCAGTTGTTACTAAAAGTCAATAAAAGTCTGATTTTATGTGTGATTATTTAATAACTGTTATTTAATATCCGTTTTGGTTGGTGATAAAAGGATTGTTACTATTTTGCATTTGCACATAATATCCCCTTTGGTTTGATGTATTCACTTATTGGTGATACTAAGTTTAGCAATTTGACTAAAATGTCCCTCATATTGATGCCTAAAATGGACAAGGCATGTCTCTTCATTTCCCTCAAAGTTTTATAATGTATACAATTATTGTATATTACTATAATGTATAACGTATATAATTATAAAGTATAATGTATGTATTATAATGTACATGCGTATTATTTGTAATGTATATAACTATAATGGATGTGCCTATAGTTTGTAATGTATACAATTATAACGTACATGCCTATAATTCGTTATGTATATAATTATAATGTATATATTATAAGGTACATGCCTATAATTTGTAACTTATATAATTATAATGTATCTCCTTATATAATTAGAATGTGCATTTCCGTCATTTGTAATATATATATATATATATATATATATAATTATAATGTATAAATATAATATATATAATTTAAGTATATATTTATAAAGTATAATATAAATTATAATGTATCTTCATATATAATTACAAGATGCATTCCCATCATTTGTAATATAAATAATTATAAAGTATAATTATAATATATATATATATATAATTTAAGTATATATTTATAAAGTATAATATATAATTATAATGTATCTTCGTATATAAATATAATATATATAGTAGTATATAATTATACTGTACATATAATGACATAATTATAATGTACATGCATATAATTTGTTATGTTTATAATTATAGTGTATAATTAGCGTAAATATATATAATCCTAATGTATATAAATATTATGTATGTGTTTGTAATGTGTATAATTATAATGTATAAAATTTATGTCTCTATATACAATTATAATGTACATGCCTATAATTTGTAATAAATATAATTATTACATATAATTAAAATTTATATATATAATTTAAGTATATAATTATAATGTATCTCGTTATATAATATAATTATAATTGTAGTATATCATATAATGTACATTAATAAATATAAGGACGGATTTTTTTTTTACCCATTAACTTTTTTTATTAAACCTAAATGCCCGGTTTTTTTGGGACTTGTTTTTTTGCCCCATATCTTTTAAATTTTTTATCAAAAATGTCATCGGGCCCTTATTCGGGTCAAAATGCCTACGTGGCGGTACAGTCAATAAGTTGTCAATATCACGTCGTTATTTTTTTGCCCAAAAAACGTTTTTAACACAACTTTTAAAATATATATTTTATTAAAAAAAATGAAAGAAAAAGTTGGTCGTCTTCCTCACAGACCCCACAACCCCACCCCCAACGACTAGCTCTGTAAATCACGAATCGCACCACCAGCTCCACACATCACGCCACCACCACTTCATCGTGCCACCATCACTTCATCGCGTCACCGCCACTGCAAACCGAAACCCTAATTCACCAACATTTTTTGGATTTTGAGGGGAGTGTTGGTGGCGACGCGATTAGCGATTTGCGATG
This sequence comes from Linaria vulgaris, assembly GCA_948329865.1. Classification (NCBI taxonomy): domain Eukaryota; kingdom Viridiplantae; phylum Streptophyta; class Magnoliopsida; order Lamiales; family Plantaginaceae; genus Linaria; species Linaria vulgaris. The sequence continues at coordinate 83,528,568 of OX415249.1, read as the reverse complement.
GCAGTGCGATTCGCGATTTGCGATAGTGGTGCGATTTGCGATGGTGCGATTTGCGATGGTGGTAGTGGCCGCACGATTCGCGATCGCAGCGATGGCGGAGGTGGCAGAGTGGTGTTGGTGATGCGTTATCTGTGCAGAAAGATGGGGGGGGAGAGGGGAAGAAGATGACTTTTTTTTATTTAGGTAGTTAAAAACGTTTTGTTTTGTTGGAATGAGCCAAAAACGTATTTTCGAACAAAGATTATCCTAGGTGGCGGCACGTTTTGTTGACTGTGTAGCCACGTGTGCATTTTAGCCCGATTAAGGGGCCGAGGACATTTTTAGTAGCGATTTTAAAAGATATGGGGCAGAAAAACAAGGCCCGAAAAAACCGGGCATTTAGGTTTAAAAAAAAAGTTAAGGGGCAAAAAAAATAATTCGTCCTAAATATAATTATAATGTATAATTAAAAAGCGAGGACAAATGAGTCATTTGTAACAAGCGGTTTAGTAACAAAAGTGTGATTATATAATCGTTAGGGAGAGGGGTGTAGAGATCGTTATTTCAGTTATTAGGTGCTACAGTAGTGGCCGCCGCACTTTTTGATCAAAGCTCAATAAATTATTCTTTCGAACCAAACCGTATACTAAGTTAAATTAGACTCCGTATTTCACTTAATATATGGAACCAAACGTTCCCGAAATGTATACAACATATTATCTAATATACACATCACCAAATGATAAATGATTATTAGTTTCGACGTCAGTCCTCTTGACCATATTTAACTAACTTTATAACATAATTATGATTAATCATATTTGCACTTAAATTTTGATTCATACTAATTGTTTAACTACACAAACACCCTTCAGAAAAACATGGCAAATATGCTAAGTCAAACAGTAAATAAATTAAAGAAAATAGATACGTCCTTCATTTATTCATGTTTTTAAGCCTCAGGAGATGAAACTATATTTTCTTAAATTACACAAGCCTACAATCATATCAACTGTATTAGAAATATTTTAAGTGTAATTAACATATGTCCCAACTGCGAATTGTGATAGCATTAGTAAAGATCTTATAAATATCCGAACTAGCAAAATCTAAATAATCAACTGATCTATGATGTCAAAATTTTACAATTAGGCGCTCCTGCTGCACATCACATGCTGGATTATACATTTTGACAGTTCACCTCAGCTTTAACACTCTTTTTATCTCACCACCTATCCAATACAACTTTTGCTTCCACATGACGATGGAAAAAAGAAAATACCTATTGTTTCTGCCCTCTCACCCCCCCTTCGACGCCATCCCCGACTGGGTACTATAATTGAGAACTGTCAGTTGATCTTCGGTTTTGGTCTCCTTGGCTTTAACACGAACCAGAGTACAAGTATAACGACCAAAAAGGCTGGAATTGTAGTCATGTCGAATTCAACATCAACTTTCCTCTGCCTTGTGCAGTGGATTGGATGGAGGCTAGTGACGGTTGAGTTCACTTGATCCACAAACCTGCAAATGAGACAAACTCAATGAGAAGTAGATCAATGGGAATGAGAAATTATTTCATCGCAGATCCAAGAATATGTTATGTGCGCTCATGGGAGCTTAACAAAGTAAATGGATCGGCCATTTAAAATTTCTAACCCTTTGGATGCATCTTCGAGAGTGTTGAGCAGTCTCAGGGCATCAGTATAGCGTAGTTCGCCAATAACAGTTGAAATCTAGAATAAAACGCAAATGAAAGTTTGAACAATCACTAAGCCTGGATATCATAAAAATAAAAAAGAGCTCATAAAGCTCTTTGTGGTTAAATCAACTGCACTTACTCTTCTCCAGAGACTGACAACATAGTTATACTTGTTCACCAATTCACGCTCCTGAGAATGGAATAGCTTAAAAGTCTGATCCGCTGATTTTGTTTTGGTTAAGATACAGCAATAGAAGTAGTTTGACAGGAAGATATATCTGAGGGATTCTTCAGTATAAAATATATGAAAAATAAAGTAAAATATTAGGCAATAACTTGATGGCATTCTACACGTTCCAGTTCACCCTCAACGAGAAGCCGAGTAGCTCAACCAATTGGTAACGAACCATGCATGATCCAAGTTTGTTCACAGATGGCCAATAATTGCAGGATCAAAGTTTGTTCACAGATGGCCAATAAAACCATGATACATTAATAAAGGATACATGTGCGCTCCATGACTAGAAGATGAACTGCTGAATTCACAAGTTGTATTGATTCCTCAAGAGTTGTGAGTATATAACTTCGAGCAGTGGTATCAGACTGAAACTTTGATATATGCCATCCTTGAGAGGTGACGGACAAGGGATTACAGCCCACGGACCATGTCCAGTCCTGTGGCAAATCAAGAATAGTTAGAAGATGATTCAAATGTACGAGAGAACTATTTATCTGCATATACTAATCTAGAACTTGAAAAAATCTCCCCTGATGTACATACCACTCACTAACACAAGCAAATCCCAGCAAGTGAAAAATGGACACGTATAAGCATAAATTTTCCAACAAAAAAGATCTACACAACTCCTATATCCAGATCCTGGCTTTTGAAACTCGGCGTTCTTTCTAAAAGACTTAAGCAGAAGAATAAACTGTATGCTAGAAATATCATAGGCAATGCTGAAGTGCAGAATACACGTTATCACCTCAATGGCAGTTTCGTGGGCTTGACTATAGACAAGATGAAGAGGAAGCAACCCGGCCAAATGTTCAGAAACAGCAGCAAGAGCAGCTTTTGTAGGTCTCCTGCAGAAGAAAAGACATTTAAGCTTTCTCACCTTATATTTCAAAAGTCCTTAAAAATTACAGGATGTTTTTGTAACCAGGAGAACAAAATTATAAGTACACATTTCTACCATACTTCATGAAGTGCATTTGCGGCACATATGTCAAGAAATTACAAAATTATACAGTGTCTACACATGATTACTCGTACAAATGAATCATATACTCAAAACAGTTCCTGCCACTAGTTAGCAATCTCACCGTGGCCTCAAAAGGAAATATATTATATTATTAAGATTCTCATAATATCAAAGCAAAATGCAGCAACTAAGTGTAAACCTAAATACAACGAAATAATTAGATGTACCTCACCAATGAGTAATAGGAATCTATAGTATCATATAAAGGAAGCCATGTTGACACCAATCTTTTGATTTCCTTATTTACCCATCGACACGCTATTAAATTTTGTTATTAGTTGGGATATAACTGTAATTATTCTAGTTTTATCATTATTTAAACGTTCTCATTAAAGAAAAAAATTATTACTTAATTCTCTCTTACATAAAAAGAAGGTTAAGACATATAGATTCTCTATCCATATTTAAGTTAAAATCTTTACCATACAAATTAATTATAATATACTTAAAATAAATTGTTAATCACACGGGGACCGCGTGTCAACGTTTCTAGTATACATAAAGACAACATGGCTGGTGCTTGCACTGGCATTATTTAGCAGTTTGAATAGTATTTGTTTCAGCTTAAAATGTCCAAGATCAAAACATGGAACATCTGGAGTGAGTCTCATAACTTTCTTTTTCTCTTACTAAAGAGAACTCCACGCACGTATAATAGACGAGAAATTAGTTTCATTTATCAATAACACAATTCAAACCAAAAATCCTAAAGAATGTAATATTAGTATCCATGTTAGATTTTATCACCAGAGCAGCATCAATCTAACCTCAAGTCCCACAAGATAGACTGTCCATTACATTGAAGATGGCTTGCCCAAGATGATGGTTCTGACTGAACAACAATAACCATATCAGAAAGTGCCTTTGCCTGATAATGCTTGTCGACGAACAGAGCATCCCCGTGAAAAAACCAAAAAATAGGAATCTCAAGCGTAGACCTGCTATGTGCATGAGAGCCTACATCAACAAACACCAAAGCGTTACTTAATCAAAACATAATACCTCAGCTTCACCAAGAGCAAAACACTTAATGTCTCACTACACGATGCACAAAATTTGATCACAATATTTACAATTCAACATTTGCTTGGATCTGAGCCTCCAGAACCCCACCCCACCCCACCCCCCCCACCCCCCCCCCCCAAACAACCAAAACACACACACAGAAAAGGAAAATCAAATGCCTGAAGCAATATTGTATGGCGTATGTCATGGCTTTATAGAAAATACTCCAAAACATGCAATAGAAGATATTTTTCTACAGGAGACTACTTCGTCCTAGTGTTTACAATGCTAAACATCAATCACCCTATGAAATACAAACATTAGCAACAATACTAATTAAGCAGCAGAGCCTACACAGCGGCATTTATCAACAACTCTATAGTATTCGAAACGAATTTAAAGAGTTGATACCATTCTAGAGTAATATGTTAATGAGCCACTAATTTGTTCAATTGTATCACATGCACCAAGATAAACTGAGCTACTAAGCTGAAACATAATCTGAAACATGCATTTAGCTAAACTAAGCATCACAGCCCCTAACCTTTTTCTTCTAATTCAGTAATAATGAAAGCACTAGCAGGGGATCCCCCAAAACATATGAGCGCACCTATGTGGTCTGTGTCATGCAAATGCAAGCAGCTACTATGCAAATACAAAAAGAAACTAGTAGACTATCACGGCATCAGACCTTTCAATGAAGCATGATCTATTCTCTGCAACTGATGCTGCAGAATAGAAGAGTCAAGATAAGACCGCACAGTTTTTCTATAAGTTCCGTTCACAAGTAATACAGGTACAGCAGCTGCTCTCCTCGCCACTGAGAAAGCCATTGCCAAGGAAGGATCATCTGACAGTGGCAACCTACATTAAACACACTATATAAGACCAAAGTTGGTTTGTTCATCATGGTAACTAAGACACCAGTGATAGCGTAAAACTCTAGGGGTAAAAGACTTCTAAAACTCTGTTTCTAGAACAAGGTAGAAATCCTTTACGAATGTGTATGGCATCAATATAACCAAAAAAGTGGGAGTTCAGAAAAGCTAGGGCCTAAATACTTCAAAAGAAAAATCTGTCAATCCTTCTCCGGAAAGACCACCTATTTGTTCGTTTACCAGGTTCGGGATTCTGGAGGGAGGGGAAAGGCTTGGGCCCCGATACCCTTTACTTCTGAACTCCCCTATCTACTAACCACTACTCAACTCGGCAGGTGCTTGTGTTTGTCTCTATCTATCGGTGGGGAGATATATCCAGGACTAGAGCATGTCGTGAAAGAACTACACTATGGACTAAGGCTTCGGAAATACTCTTTCTTGTACATAGAACAACTTAGTAATGGTTTAGCTATTAACATTTTTAAGAAGCAAATTTGAAAGATGTGTGATGATTTATTTCTCACAGATCTATAAAAAATAAAAAATAAATAATAACGAGATATATACAGGTAGAATTAATTTGTAGGAACTCTGCGAACCAGTACAATTTTTTTAACAAATCTCCTCGTGATCAAGGACTTCATAGGTGAGTCGGCTAAGGTTCCCGCCCAAATAAAAGGTTCTGACATACTACCTACACAATGTTTCAAAGAGCAAGGAAGCTATAGTTTTTGTTGATTTCGGACTTCAAACACCTCATAATCTCATTTGATAAATGCAATCTGATGTTTACACAAAGTAACCATGTTTCATCCCAAAAGGAAAAAAAAAAGACAGAAGTAAGCTAGAAGTCAAAGGCACTTAAGATGGTGCAGAAGAAGAAAAAAGGTCGAACTATAAATTAGATAAACATCCTCTACATTTCATATACTTTGCAAGATTTTCAAAATAATAATTTATCAAGGCTCATCACGTATCAGAATGAACTACCAGCAGGTGCATTATAGATGGCAGAATAAAAAGAACTTGTGTTTCCAAAAATTAAAAGACGATGATTAGTTCCTTAAAACTAGATGTAGGACCGACGAAACTAGGGAAGACAGAAACGGCTGAGACATACATGTGTTGACTGAACATAACCTTCTGAGAAGGTAACACCAGGGAGGACAGCCCGTCCATGAGACTCTTCAGATCGAGAGGTAACTGTTTGACGTTTCTAACTTTCTGCACGAAAGCAAGAGTAGAAATAAGTTTCAAGTAAAACTGCTTCTTTTGTTTCTGAAACAATCAACTATCTTTACCTCCTGAGTGATGAAAAACAATTGAAAGGAGATTTTCTCATAATAGTGGAATGCCCCATCAGCAAGGGAAGGAGATATTATATGTCTCATCGAACCCCACAGGGTTGCTCCTAGATGTGAAAGGAAACTATCGTGTGCCACTGTGTAATTTTGGAAATCCTGCAGGGTATGGGACATAAAAAATCATTTTCCAGCTACAACTTGGTGTAGCAGGCACGCAATCATTAAATTGGAGCTCTAATAAAAACAGTTGGAACACCAATAGAAGATACTGGATTTGTCTAACATGGAGAGAGAGATAACAAAACCTCATTAGGCGCACTGAACAAGTTCCAGTTCTCCATGCGATTCAGCGCATCTATTGCTTTCATCTTAATGCTTTCATCATTTTCTTCATCCTCAAAAGATTCGAGCTCTTTCTTCAAATCTAGCATGCGCTCATCAAGCTCTGATATGATGTTACAGAAGACGTAGTTAGAAGAAAAATGACACCTCACGAGATGGGGTGGAGGGTAGGCTCAGGGTAGAGCACATACCTTCACAAAGTGCAAGCTTGACCTTCCTCCCCTTACAGTGCTTAAAAGCAAAAAGCTCATATATGTCGATTTCAGCAAGGAGGATATCAACCGCATGATGATCTTTCTGTAACAAATTATAACATGTTATGAATCCAAATCCCAATGGAACAAGAACGTGTCAATTGTGCCGCGCACAACACCGGGCATGAGCAACAATATTCATGGAAGTACCAAAGTGTCAATCATGAGTTTCTTTAGATGTGCCAAGTAACAATAATGATTAGATAACCAATTGATAAAAGCCTTCTCAAATCCAGATAAAAGCATCATGTAAAGAGTAACAGATTCAAATCGATGACAAAAAGGACAGTCTACTCACTCTTGCAAAGCAACAATAAAGAGTTGAACACTGCTAAATATCTTCCCAAAACACATGTTCCCACGATCATAAAAAATTATCCAGGTTCTGCTAGAATCCAAAACTTAGCTCTATGTCATTGATTCCACAATTTTTGAAGGATCATAAAATACAATATATATCCCCGACCAACCCCTCAACCACCAACTCCGAATAAATTGGCATGTACATGTTCAAAGCAGATACAACGAAGGAAGCGGCAGTTCTTTTACTATGAGAAGCTAGAGAAGACGACAAAACCCCACTCCCCAAGCCTTTCCAACAATACATAGAAGAAAACCATAAAATGAAATACTAGCCATTACATTCAAGCAAAAAGTTACAATTTTGAAGAAATGCTAGCTTAAGTGGTTAAGAAATCTCAAGTACAAGAAGGTCCATCTCATGTAATAACCATGTACTCACAAGGAAGCGTTAACAAGACTTGCGATTGCCAGCTGATCTCCAGGTTGAAAAGGTTAACAGTCAATATCTATAAACGAGCTATATTTCTCTTAGTAGATGATTTCAGAATAGTAACTCGAAAGTGGGTTTTGGGACTAGACATGTCAAAATATCCCCTAATTCTAATTCATCGACCATTATAAAGCAACAATATCTTTGGGGCATATTAAACTGAAGTTAAGAGTGCATATATATCAACTGCATTGCCACTCATTCAGCCAATGGACAATCCCGTATAAAGAGGAATCCAAATCGAATAAAAATATATTTTCTTTCATGAAGTAATCATCTGTCAAGCTCAAGTAAAACGGAGTTATTCTTTGGAAAAAAAGGCTTAATAAATACATACATCACCAAATACTGAAAACTTTTCCTGAATTGCCTCTTGCAAGCGATCTTCGGCTTCATCTTCTGAGATTTCTGGATGCATTAAAGTAAGTGTAAGGGTAATAATTATTTACGAGGATTTGGGAAATCCTCCATCCAAACGAATGAATGGCGAAATCAACTTAAATTGTTTCTTGATATCAATTTTGTACAGAAAAACAGAGATATATACAACTAAATCTGACAACCTAGCACAGTGCGTAAACCGCCATGAGCATACTCTGAATTTCTATACCCACATGCTTCACATTTATAACTTGCAACAAAGCAAGCTGAAGGTGAACATATACTAAAGGTAAAGCTCCATTGACAGCAACACTGCAACAAACTAGAGTATCACCAAATGAAGTTGATTTACAGATGCATAGGTGGGAGTCTACAGATAAAATCCATTTAAGTGAGATATTCAATATCAAAATGAATAGATTGAAAAATCAACTCCATATTATTCATATCATTTATCAATTTTCTACACAATAACAGAAATATACACAACTAACTCCAAGAAAGTAAAACAGCACGCAACTATCCAACAAACTTAGGATGGTGAAGAGAAACAAATACTTAAGGTAACACTCCTTATTGACAGGGGCACTCCGACAATCTAGACTAGTACCATATGATTGAACAGACGCATGAAACGCACCATAAGTCCATAACTATTCTAGGTGGACCGTGTTATGTATGCGGCATTAATAAACAAATCAAGTCAATAAACAATCCAATACCTGCAACAGCACCAATTGTTTTATCCACATTTGGTAGGCTTTGTTCCGTACGTACACCTTCTCCACCTACTGAAGGTCCCCATGTAAAAGGACCTGCAGTTAAATCGATAAATGCCCACCTGATAGTACCAATTGCTCATGATCAGGAACCAGAACGTAATAAGAAAAAAGGGAATACAAAAAAGTGAAAGAGGAAGAGAGGAATTGAACCTATGGTTTCCGACCCATGTATCTGTGAGACATTCGGCATGAAAACCACTGAAGTCGCCAGATTTTAAATCCTTCTCAAGAAAGAGCTTCAGATCTTCATTTTTCCCATTCAGAAACTGCAAATAATTTAATAAACCAAGTTAGAAGCGATTACCAAACTAGAAGCATACAAGACAAGGCATTGAATATCCAAAACACGAAACATCCACCTTATATTATTAGATACTATTTAAAAGTACACAAATGTACCTGCAAAACTTTGCTCTGAATCATATAAGCTGTATCTTTCCCTTGATATAGCTTCTCGACATTGTTCAATGCATCCAGGCATCTATTATACCACTCAATCTGCAATTTTGGCATGCAAACCCAAGAAGGCACCAGACAGTTATGAGATCAACAGTTTCATACCTTTGGAAAAGGATTGTGGAGAGCAAAAAAAGAAACCTAGTCACTTCCTCACAGTTTACTTTGCCACATACAGCGCAATAGAATTTGAAAGCCTTTAAGAACATAGAGAAAATTCTCAACTACTGCAGGAACCATCGAAGCCTGTCAGTATAGAAGACAGATGAAAGCTGTCTTACTGAGTGACTTGCACAATGCACTCAAACGCGTACTAGGGAAGATAAATAAATTCAGATAAACATCTCATTAAAGAAGAATCTAGCGTTGGTTTTCGCACAGATGTGGAATGCCCACAAGTTTGGGGGAAATGATCAAAGAAAAAGTACAGGAAATCTAAAACGTCTCGTGTTACACACAGATTTATAGCATATCTTTCACAAAAATAAATAATAACATCACCAACCGTGTCAGTCTCCTCCGTTATAGTCCAAGAAAACTTTGCCATCGGATGCTTTTCATACAAAGGCCTTTTAATCTTTTCAAGAGCTGATAAGATTATTGAATACAAACATTAGAAACAGCTGAATACATATCTTGTCCTGCAAATGAAGGTTGGTACAAGATTCAAAGGTAACTTTTGCATACCAAGCAAACTTTCTGGAATACTTCCAGACTGAAGAATCTTTGCTTGCAAAGCTTTATCCTGCAAAAAGAGTCCACCTAGAATAAATAAATATTGTAATGAAGAAAGGGGTGTGAGAGGTTGCTGGAAAGTCATTATACAACTAACAAAAAAATTATTAGCTAAACGACAGCCAATTATAGTTACACAGTTTCTTGGAAGTATGGATAAACGTTAACATACTAATGTTTGCAGAAAGGACTTGCAAAACTTAGAAAATATTAACTTATTAGACATAACATTCTATTCTAAGGAATGAAAGCTGCTATAGAACCGGACACTTACCTCCTTAAGAAATCTTATTTCACTTTCAGATAAGCCTCGCCTGCAATATAGTCAAAGTTTTAACGCTCCAAGAATGAGAAAGCAAGAAAACAGACACTGAAATATGTAACACATTCAGCCATGTATGGAAGTTATGAATTTTGAATAAAACCATCACTTTGGGGTATCATAGTGGGCATTACAAAAGTATTATGCAGCCAAAGCACAATTAATGTAAACCTACTGAAATGAAGAAATGGAGTATATCATGAACCAATGAAGCCACGTTATATGATAAAACTACAAGCTCAGAAGGGGTAACTACTTTTCCAAAAGAAACCTCACAGACAATACCACATACGGATTCTTCCACATCTGATAGTAATAAGTCAATAGTAGCATACATGCGACTGCTGTCTAAGAAAACTCACCGATAGCCGTACTTAGCTCTTTTTGCATCACGTTTCGGATTCAAGATAAAGATGTTATATGCGTCTTCCAACTGTAAATACTCCACAAGGCTGGTAAAGACAACATCCATCATATCGACATCAACTTGCCAAAGACCCATACCATCATCCCTTCTAAAAGAAGAAGATAAGAAGTGCAACAATTAGCATCGAACTAGTTTTCTAATTAAATGAAGATCAAACTATATTACTTCTGGACCAATAAGCACCTCGTACTGGATGCATCCTCCCTGCGGCCAAGGACATCAATAGCATGCTCAAAAATCGAAGTGATCTTATCTCCCATTTGAATGGCATGAACGGAAAAGCTACAGGGGATTAACCAGAACTAATTAGCAAGCTCAATAATTAACATGAACATCTAAACACTCCACCAGAGGAATATGCCATAATGCATAGTTTCTTATATCTGAGATCTGACGGGTAAGTAATATAAACAATCAAATGAAGAAAAAAAATAATGGTAATACTTGTAATTAATATGGCTGATCAGGGGAAGATGGTGACGTTGCTCTCGATCTACATTGATCTTGTAAAAAGGTGTAAGGATTTCTCCAATTTCTGGAACCCTTGTGTGATCAAATATGTGATCAATTTTGGTGAACCAGCGCTCTAATTCTTCAGTATTTAACTGAAATTCTGAATAGCAAACGGGCAAAAGTTATTTATAAACCCTAGCATGATGGAATTGTAAAATACTAGAAAATGAAGAATTTTCGAGTAGCATTTCTACATGCCTTGGTTTCCTTTCCCTTCAAATCCAATAAAAATAAAATTTACAGGTACTGGGAGGTACAGAGAGTCAACTTCCAAAAGCTTCAAGTAGTTCGCCACATTGCCTGGATTCAAGAGCGCATAACATGTTATAAGCTTGTACATAAGATAACTAATTGCAACTAAGTTATATAAAAGATGACTAATGTTTTCACTTCTGTATGAATCAGAAATCAGTTATTCACAGTTTAAAATATAATTGTTTAGAAAGTAGAAGCAACATAATGCCCGCATTAGAAACTACACATAAGGGAAGTGCTTCTCAGATAGCAGAAAAGTGTGTCCTAATGAACCAAACTAATGGCAATTAATAGGTTGCAGATCAGAAACTAATTTTGATATACATCAATATTTTATTCTAAAATCCATTCAAAACCTCTTCACGACGTCTGGAGAAAAATTAGAAGGAAAAAACAAACGACTATCCAAAATCAGATAGACGAGTTAATATCAATAATAGAGGTGCATATGAAATCACTAGCTAAGTATGAGGTGTGTCTACGAAAGAACAAAAATAGGTGGCAAACAAGATGTCTAAAACATTAGATTCCCACATCCATTAATCCTTAAAGCTTAGAGTCATCATTCGGTAGGATTGGTAATCGAAAAAGAAATGGATGTATCTAAAGCCTGCTCCTTGGCTGAAATTTCACTACACAAATGCAGCTACAAAAGAACCACTATTCAGCTCCATACACAGAAACAACATGGGTTAAACCATACAAAGTTCAGACCACTTAAACGACAGAATAACGTAATTAAGGTAATATACTGTCACAGTAACAGAGTAAGAAGAGATGCATTATCATATGAGAACACAAGTACCTGCCTTGGTGTAGTTGACAGGATTCAGTTTCCCGGGGGTAGCGGATTCCAAATCATCAACATCTGCAATCAATCAATCAATCAATCAATCAATCACCAACCATAAATACCAAACCAAACTACAGACGATACGTTAAATAAGCAAGCAACGCAAACTGACTAACCAGTGCGTATAACGGACTCGGTCCAGAAGCGACTCTTCTCTCTAAGGTTAAACAAGGAAAACACGGATGATTTGCGGCTTTTACGGCTCACAGAAGGAGCTCCATTAGACCTATTCCCAAAACACTACACCAAACAACAACAATAATCCATCAGCTAATCGAAGCCTAACAAAATGAATTAGCGGAAATGAGGAAGTTACCTACCAATAGGGAAAGGAGAAATAGGGAGAGAAGACGAAACATCGAAGGTGATCTCCACATCCGATAATTCGACTGGATCGGAATCCAGCAGCGATGGATCTATTATATCGATTCGATTCCGGGGGTTTAGAGGAGAAATATGACGACTTGCAAATGACTGAAAGAGCTCTCCACTGTGTGTTTGTCACTCACTCTTCTCTCTCCGGGACGGGTCCTATTGACAAACTCGCGTTTGAAGAGGAAGCGACTTCCTTTGTACGTCACCTTTTTTGTTTTCTTTTTTTTTTTGCTTTTTCGCCATAATCTCATTCCAAAAAATTATAATCGATTTGCAAAATGTGCTGCTTTTATATTTTTTATAATTGATTCAGCATTAGGCAACCCAGGACCTACATGGATTGAGGGCGTACTACTACTACGAGATTGTGCAGGAACGATAGTTGGTGCTTTTTTCGAAGCAACGGGATGCAGCACCAACAATGTCGTTGAATTGCGGGTCGGGCGATCCGGCAAGGAGTCCTTTTTTCGATACGTACTTCAATCTCTCACCTTATTATTGAGACAGACTCTGAGTTCGTGTTTAGCATCCTAATCCGGCCGCAGGATCATACGTCATTGGCAGCAACACAAACACTTATCCATGAGATAAGAAATATGTGGACCAGCTTCACTACCCTAACTGTCTCATGTACATATAGATAGACTAATATGATAGGAGATGTGTTAGCCCGACAGGGTTCCAGTCGAGCCCAGGTGGATTGCCCATGCAGTCGCCTTTGTGTGCAGCCTAGATGAGTTGCTCGTCCAGGCTACAAGATTTAGCTTCGTTTGATATGTCTTGTACATATACGCGCCTATCGCAAAAACCTAGACCGCGCTCCCCTATGTATGTACATTATCTGACTACTGCCTCCTAAATAAAATAAACAGGTTCTGTTAAAAAAATATTTGATTAATATTCTTCAAAACAATATTATTAATTTATCATCAAATATTCTATTTTGATATTTAAGCTATTGAATTTAATCATTTTTTTTTTTGCTTTTTAATACGTCTAATACTTGTATATGCTTGAATTACCAATTTCAAATGGAGTATTTGTTTTGCGTACCATATAGAAACGGATTTTCTTTGGAAAATTTACAGAATGCCTTCTGACCATCGTGCCAACGATCAAAATTATATCTATTGTTTCCATAATTACATTGAACTGAAAGCAGATACTTTATACTGAAATACTGGATATACAATAAAATCCAAGTTTACTGTTTTTTTTATTCCAACATGTGTACATCAATCCAAACAATATGGAATAAAATTATGTTGACTAACTTTTTTCAAAAGTACGAATGTTCAACTACATTGTAGAATGAGCTTTGCCGATTACGAGCAACGTGAAAATGATTTGTGTGTTTACTTTTAACGTTAATAGAAGTTCGTTGTGATTTGCATACTTCCATTTGGATCTGTTGGGGCCGTTGATTAAAAGAAAATAAAATCATGATGGATTTGATTATCTAGCATTATTTTAGTTTGACATGTTAGCCTATAAATACCAAGCCCCTTCCCCATTCTAAATCATCTCATTCAACATCTCCTTCTCTTATATAATTAAACAATAATATATAAAAAGTGGTTAAAAGTGTTGTTAGTGTGAGGTAAGAATAGAGAGTTTGTGCGACTTTACTACGGTAAAAGTCGGAGAGTTGTAATTCCTATTTTACACTCATAGTGAAGTTCTTCTACCTTGCTCGTGGTTTTTCACCCTAAAGTAATTTGGAGTTTTCCACGTAAAATCTGTGAGTCATTTATTTCCCGTCTTTCAAATATTGTTGTGTTTTACGCTCTATCCGAATGGTCCACTTTACAACAAGTGGTATCAGAGTTTGGTTCATATCCGGGGTCTCGGTGATATTTGTGGGTATCGTACTGAAATTATTTTTCAGTGACAGTGGTACGTGATAGAAGCAATGACGGCGAAATTCGAGATCGAGAAATTTAACTGGAGTAATTTCTCGTTGTGGAAACTGAAGATTAAAGCCATCTTGTGAAAAGATGGGTGTCTCGCGGCGATCGGCGACATGCCGGTGGAAATCACAGATGATACAAAGTGGAACAAGATGGACGGCAACGCTATCGCAAATATTCACCTGGCGTTAGGTGATGGCGTATTGTCAAGCGTTGAGGAGAAGATGACAGCTAAGGAGATATGGGACCATCTCAACAAGTTGTATGAGGCGAAGTCCCTACACAACAAATTTTTCCTTAAACGGAAATTGTACACACTGAGGATGGCGGAATCTACCCCGGTAACTGAGCACATCAATGTCTTAAATACTCTATTTTCTCAATTGACGTCGTTGAGTCATAAAATATAAGTGGTTGAACGTGCTGAAATTCTGCCCGATTCGTATGACCAGCTTGTCATCAACTTAACAAATAATGTCCTCACGGATTATTTGGTCTTCGACGAAGTTGGAGCCGCTATTCTGGAAGAAGAGAGCCAGCGCAAAAACAGAGAAGACAGGGAGGCAGGTTCACAACAAGCAGGTGCCTTGTCGGTGACAAGAGGGAGAACGACGGAGTGCGATGCAAGTGGGAGTAAGAAACAGGGGAGATCCAAGTCAAGGACCAAGGGCAGTTGTTGGCACTGTGGCAAGAAAAGTCACTTGAAGAAGGATTGTTGGAATCTTAAGAATTCGAACAAGAAGAGTTATGATCCTCAGGGGAACGTAACTAGCACTTCAGATGATGGTGATGTACTATGCTGTGAAGCAGCAACAACTATTCGAGATATGCGTGGCTTCGATGATGTATGGCTTATTGATTCAGGAGCCAGTTTTCATATGACTCCCCGGAGGGAGTGGTTTCATGAGTATACACCGATCGCTGGAGGATCTGTGTATAGCTGTAAAAATGAACCTTTGAAAGTTGTTGCCATTGGTACGATCAAGCTGGAGATGCACGATGGGATTGTTCGGACCATTCGAGATGTCCGACACGTGGAGGGATTATGCAAGAATTTGTTGTCTTATGGACAACTCGATGATCTTGGTTGTGATATTGGGTCGCGAAACAAGACCATGAAAGTTAAAAGGGGTGCTCTTGTACTGATGAAGGCGGACAAGATTGCCGGAAACTTATACATGGTACAGGGGAGGGCTCTGCAAGTGGGAGAAGCATCAGTGGCTTCATCTGAGTCGATTGAGAAATCATCAATGATTTGGCATCAGCGGCTCGGGCATATGTTGGAACAAGGCATGAAGGTTCTTGCAGAGAAGAAACTACTTTCGGGCCTCATAAAGGTATCTTTAGCTTTTTGTGATCGTTGTGTTGTTGGCAAGCAACATCGTATAAAGTTTAGTAGTTCAGATTCTAGAAGTAAAGTCATTCTAGAATTGATTCACTCTGACGTGTGGCAAGCACCAGTACTATCCCTGGGAGGTGCAAAATATTTTGTGTCTTTTATAGATGATTATTCCAGGAGATGTTGGATGTACATGATCAAGAGTAAGGCCGAGGTGTTCTCGATGTTCAAGACGTACAAAGCGCTGGTAGAACTTGAATCTCGGAAAAGATCAAGTGCCTTAGATCTGACAATGGATGGGAATATACTGGCAAGGATTTTGAAGACTTCTGTAAAGATGATGGGATTAAGAGGCAGTTTACTACGGCATACACTCCGCAGCAGAATGGGGTGGCACAGCGGATGAATAGGACCTTGTTGGATAAAACAAGAGCCATGATGCAGGCTGTAGGCTTAGAAAAGTCGTTATGGGCAGAAGCAAACAATACCGCTTGTTATGTGGTGAACCGATCTCCGTCAACAGCACTGGGCTGAAAACACCGATGGAAGTGTGGACAGGTAAACCAGTTGATCATTCTAATCTCCATGTATTTGGGAGTCCTGCTTATGTTATGTTCAATACTCAAGAGAAAACAAAGTTGGACCCAAAATCCAGGAAGTGTTTGTTCTTAGGGTATGCTAAAGGAGTGAAGGGGTATCGCTTGTGGGACCCCACTGCCCATAAGATCGTTGTAAGCAGGGATGTTATCTTCACGGAAGATAAGAAAGGAAATGATAGCAGTGCAAGTGAAGATCCAGAAACTACGACAGTGGTAGTCGAGAAGGATGCTGAGCAGAAGGGTCCTGCTGAACCAGAGCATGAACATGAGGAGACACAAGAGTCTGGAGTCTCGGGGATACGTCGATCGACACGTGTCAAGAGACCACCAGGCTGGCACTCAGATTTTTCTATGGAGAATAATGTTGCATATTGTCTTTTAACTGAGGACGGGGAGCCATCAACTCTCCAGGAAGCAATGAGTAGTTCAGATGCAGCTCAGTGGATGGCAGCAATGCAGGAGGAAATTGAAGCAATCCATAAGAATAAGACGTGGGAACTTGTGTCTCTACCACAAGGGAGGAAACCCATTGTCAACAAATGGGTGTACAAAACCAAACGTAACAATGATGACCAAGTGGAAAGGTATCGTGCACGATTGGTGGTGAAAGGATATACTCAGAAGGAGAGAATTGATTTCAACGGAATATTTTCCTCGGTAGTCCGAAGGACAACTGTGCGGGTGGTTCTCGCGATGTGCGCTACATTTGATTTACATCTTGAACAATTAGATGTAAAGACGGATTTTCTTCATGGTGATATTGAAGAAGAAATTTACATGCTCCAACCAGAAGGATTTATTGAAGAAGAAAAGAAGAACTTGGTTTGCAGGTTGACCAAATCTTTGTACGATCTCAAACAGGCATTGAGGTGTTGGTACAAAAGATTTGATTCATTCATAATGAGCCTTGGATACAACAGGCTGAATGCAGATCCTTGTGCATATTTCAAGAGATCTGGTGATGACTTTGTTATTTTACTGTTGTATGTTGATGACATGTTGGTTTCAGGCCCCAACAAAGCTCGTATTGAAGAATTGAAGGCTGAACTGGCTAGGGAATTTGAAATGAAGGACTTAGGACCAGCAAACAAGATTCTAGGGATGCAAATCCACCGAGACAGAAATAGTAGGAAGATTTGGCTTTCTCAGAGTAACTATATGTTGAAGATTCTGCGGCGGTTCAATATGCAAAATTGTAAGCCAATCTCTACCCCTCTTCCTGTTAATTTCAAGTTATCCTCAAGTATGTGTCCTAGCAGTGAAGAAGAGAGGAAGGAGATGTCTCAAGTACCGTATGCATCAACAGTGGGAAGTATAATGTTTGATATGATACGTACTAGACCAGACATTGCACATGTAGTGGGAGTGGTTAGTCGATACATGGCGGATCCGGGAAGAGAGCATTGGAGTACAGTAAAGAGAGTTCTGAGATACATTCAAGGAACCTCAGATGTTGCATTATATTATGGAGGATCGGGTTTTACAGTCAAGGGTTATGTTGATTCTGACTATGCATGTGATCTTGATAAAAGCAAGTCCACGACAGGACATGTGTTTACTCTTGCTGGAGGTGCAGTGAGTTGGGTTTCAAAGTTACAGTCAGTTGTTGCGACATCAACAACGGAGGCTGAATATGTGGCAGCTACGCAGGCCAGTAAAGAGGTGATTTGGTTGAAAATGGTTCTGGAGGAACTCGGGCACAAACTAGAAAGTATTTCTCTATTCTGTGACAGTCAGAGTGCGTTGCATCTTGCAAGGAATCCAGCGTTTCATTCCAAGACAAAGCATATTCGGGTTCAGTATCACTTTGTTCGTGAGAAAGTCGAGGAGGGTACTGTGGATGTGCAGAAGATTCACACTAAAATAACATAGCTGATTTCATGACGAATAGTGTTAATGCTGACAAGTTTGTTCAGTGTCGGTCCTCGTGTGGTCTGGTGAAAACGTAAGCAACATGAAGGGCGAGGTAGAAAGAATGGTGTGAAGATCTGATTAGTCCCTAATCATATCTTCAAGTGAGAGATTGTTGGGACGGTTGATTAAAAGAAAAAAAAAATCATGGTGCAGCATTATTGATGGGGCGGTGATTAATGGATTGATGGGGCGGTAATTAGTGTGCTAGATTTGATTATCTAGCATTATTTTAGTTTGACATGTTAGCCTATAAATACCAAGCTCCTTCCCCCATTCTAAATCATCCCATTCAACATCTCCTTCTCTTATATAATTAAATAATAATATATAAAGAGTGGTTAAGAGTGTTGTTAGTGTGAGATAAAAATAGAGAGTTTGTGCGACTTTACTACGGTAAAAGTCGGAAAGTTGTAATTCCTATTTTACACTCATAGTGAAGTTCTTCTACCTTGCCCGTGATTTTTCACCCTAAAGTAATTTGAGGTTTTCCACGTAAAATCTGTGAGTCATTTATTTTTCGTCTTTCAAATATTGCTGTGTTTTACGCTCTATCCGAAGGGTCCATTTTACAACAGGATCGTATATAAAGCTATACATAACTAGCTTAATTATAATATGTTACAACGAATGATTACAATATTAAGTGAAAGTGTAAAACTAAATATAAGAATACAATACACTTGAGGAAGTATCGAACACATCAAAGGTAACTCAAACTCTCGTGTACGCTTGTTAGACATATGAAAAGTTAGAAGGCATTTCGACTAATTTTGGTTAAAAGAACTCCCTTGGTTCTGTAAGGGAAAATATACTAGTTATGGAATACCTTTTCAGATGAATATATCATGTAGGAGTTGGGCTATCAGAGAATATCTATTTGGTGAAAGTAAACTATATTCAAAACAAATTAACATTAGAAGAATTGATGTTGCTTGCTTTTTACATATATATTGATGGCCTACTTTGAGTCACACAATACCAGAAATAACATAAAAGCAAAAAAAGAAGAAGGACCACGACAAGGAAACTCTGCAGAATTATCTTAACAATCTTAACGTGGTACAAATTAAACACTTACTAATATTAAGAGAACACTCTCCCTACGTTAGCGCACACCTTCAACATGCAAAATTTGTCTAGCCCTACAAACCCGCTGTTCAAGGTATTCATGCAACAATGACCCTCATTCAGTTACACAAGATGTATAATATAACCAAGTACACATCTTCATTTGCCTTTGTTGAATTAACCCTCTCTTCTCATGTATCACAAACCAACTAATAATACTTACAGACCAAAACTCCAAACTCTTTTGCCTCATTTTTGTTACTAGAATAGATAGCAGAACCTATACCTAAAAGCCAGTTATGGCGAGACCAGGAGACGAATACCTTTCACCCGAAATCGTGAACCGGGGGGTCGAGAATTCCGGTCCATATGCCGGTTCGCCAAGCTTCTCGGTTCGGGTCTACCGCGGCTTGCCTGATTTCCTTAGCTCTGTCAATCTGAAATACGTGAAACTTGGTTACGGCTATCTCATCAACCACGGTTTCCATTTCGTGTGCGCCCCCGTGCTTCTAGTGATATTTGCTACACAAATGGGGAAGATAACTTGGGCTGATGATTTTGCCTTGAAGTATGACATAGTGGACATTCTTCTCTTCTTAGGATTCTTGTCCCTGTTGCTGTATGTGTATCTTGATTTGATCCCAAGTTCAACTTATTTAGTTGATTTTTCCTGCTATCTCCCACCAAATGAACTTAAGGTATGTTTATTGTTTATACTGTGCTTTATCTTATCTCTGAATTTTAAAACTTTTATATGCCCCTTGAAATTTGATCTATACCTGAAAAAAATCTCCAAAACACTACAGAGAGAAACACTTTTGAAACTATGAAAATTATACAGACTCGCATGAGGTCTTATTAAGTATAAACACAGCTTCTGAGTTTTAGAGAGATTTACAGATAGAACTACTTTTCATGTAACTAGAGTTTTAAGTGGTGCCTTTGTAATCATCCAAGCTTTGGAAAGAGTTTTTTTCTATTGTGTATTTAGATAAAACCCGACATGGTGTGTATAGTATTCTCTTAGACATCTTCGCAATCTTTTGTGATTTTATTATAGATCACAAAGGAGGAATACATAGAATTAGCCAAGAAATCAGGCCAATTCAACGACACAGCAATCGAATTCCAACAGAGAGCCCTCAAGAACTCAGGGCTAGGGGACGAAACATACCTGCCTCGTGCCATGTTCCGTCCTGATTACCGAAAGAACCTGACGGATGGTCGGAAAGAAGCGGGGATGGTAATGTTTGGGGCAGTAGACGAGCTCTTTGCCGCCACTGGAGTCCGTCCAAAGGACATACGCATCCTCATAGTCAACTGTGGTGTCCTCAATACCACCCCTTCCCTCTCCGCAATGCTCATCAACCACTACAAGTTCAGTCACAGAATCCAGAACTTCAACCTAGGAGGCATGGGCTGCTCTGCCAGCATAACCGCGGTTGATCTAGCCACTGACCTTCTCAATGCCTATCCGGGATATGCCTTGGTGGTTAGCACTGAAGCGACCAGCTTCACCTGGTATGGTGGGAATCAGCTGGATATGCTGCTCCCAAATTGCTTCTTCCGCATGGGGGCTGCTGCTGTCTTGCTCTCAAATCGCCGCCTGGATCGCTGGCGCGCCAAATATCAATTAAAACGAGTACTACTTCACATATTAGAATATGCTAGATTCAAATTACTACTAAATAGTTAACATGACACATGTCTTTATATATGCAGTTGGTTAGGACTCACAAAGCAATGGACGATAAGAGCTACAAGAGTATACAACTCAATGAAGATTCTCAAGGAAATTTAGGGATATCCGTTAGCAAAGATGTGATAGAAGCCGGAGGACGAGCTCTTAAGGCCAACATCACCACACTAGGTCCTTTGGTCCTTCCAGTATCTGAGCAATTCCATTTCTTCAAATCGCTGCTCCTTATGAAAAAAAGCGGCGGCAGCTCTTCAAAGCCGTACATCCCAAACTACAATCTTGCGTTCGAGCACGTTTGTATCTTGGCCACGAGCAAGAAAGTGTTGGATGAGATACAGAGGAACTTGGACCTCAGCGATGAGTACATGGAGGCGTCCAGGAAGACTCTCGAGCGATTCGGAAATACTTCAAGTAGTAGCATTTGGTACGAGTTAGCATATTTGGAAGCGGAAGGGAGGATTAAGAATGGGGATAGAGTTTGGCAATTGGGATTTGGGTCTGGTTTTAAATGTAGTAGTGTGGTGTGGAAGGCTGTTAGAAATGTGAAGGATGTGAAGAGGAACCCCTGGCTGAGGATGATGGAGTGAGGTTCATTGCAGACAAAGCATCAACGATAATTAAAATACTGACATAGCGTGTTGAAAGTTAACTATGGATTAATAAACATATACTGTACTGCTTTGAATTTTAAATTCCTTTTTTCTACATGATATTTGTTTTGCATACGAAAGAGTTTATGCCTGGTATCAAATAACAATCTGCTGTGTGCCTATTGATTGTATCAAGCTATACAAGTGTTCAATCTTCGATTTGTTTCCAATTATTTCACATCAAGTCTCTTTACCATTGAATTAAGTCGTTGACTCCATTTTTTGCAATTTTTATTGCGATTTGGGTGGGTATATTGTATTCATCATATGCATTTCTCTGGTACAAGTATTTAGGGAAACAGAGAAGCGAAGGAAATACATGGAATCCTGTTTGCAGTAGTTCAATTTTGGTTTGACAAACAGTGATTCACAAGTCTCCTACTCATCAGTCATCACCATAATCCACAGAAATAGTTTCACAAAAAGAATCGAGGTCATCGTATCTGGTCTTTTCCCCTTCCCTTTCTTGTGTGCAACTAAAACGGAACAACTAAACTACACTATATCTGGCAAGCTATACCAAGAATACCTACTAACATTTGTGTTTATAATCTCAGACCATATTAACTTGCATAATCAACCAATGCAGCTAGAGAAAAGTAAGATACTCCAACAGGAAATCTTATTTACCATAAATGAAGGTAATCATTCTCAAATATAAACTTTAGGAACCAAACAACAGAGAGAGAAAGAAAAAACAAGAGTCACGTCACTGAAACCAACGAGAATGCATTATAAACTAACAGCATTACTGCAATTCACAAATTATTAGCTTTGGCAAATGTAAAACTTCAAGAACAAAGAAACTTGAGCTCATGCTGACTCTAGCTGAAAAAGAGACATCTCATTCCTTCTTCCCGATTCCATGAGACATGTTGTAGATACCTCTCCCCTGGACAAAACGTACGATAAGAATTAAGACCGAAATTATACGTGGATGATAACAGGCAGCATACCGAGAGGGGAGTATTTTTTTAAGAAAAAAAAAAAAAAAAAACTCACGATGAGAAAGAGGGAAGTTCCAGCCAAAGCCAGAGGAATGGCAACGGAGGTGATTTTATCCATGGGCCCTTTCAAATATGTGTGTTTATGAATGCTCTGGAAAAGCTTCTGCCTCTTGATGATTTCCTCTCGTGGCCTAAAGGGTTCTTCCGACATCCTGCGAAATCATCATCTGAATACTCAGTACTTTTTCCCCTAATACTAATGGTCAGTAACAAGGCATTTTCAGTAATTCATCTTTCAGTTTCCGGTTCGTGGTTTCCAATAAATCGAATCAGTCATTACGGTTTTGATCTAATCGCAATTTTCGCGAGGTATGTGTAGACTTCGGATTACTCAATACCGCAAAGAAAAACCACCATATACGGTATTTTACCATTAAATTATACTCAAATTCGAAAGAGTTACACGGCTACGTGGTCATTTCGAATGAGACAAGTATCCATATCAACCCTAGAATTTCGAGATCTCCAGTAAAATATAAAGATGGATTCCGTATATGAAAGATTCGAAACTCTTATTAATATTCGTAATTTCATTTCGATGGTAATAACCAGATACAACACAACAAAAAACACGGAGTAGATCTCGTTAATCCAAAACACACACACACACACACACACACAAAAAAAAAAAGGGACCGCAAATTATATTCACAATCAAAA
This sequence comes from Linaria vulgaris, assembly GCA_948329865.1. NCBI lineage: Eukaryota > Viridiplantae > Streptophyta > Magnoliopsida > Lamiales > Plantaginaceae > Linaria > Linaria vulgaris. The sequence goes on along the minus strand of OX415249.1, from coordinate 83,505,104 downwards.
GTCAATGAAATTACACGAAAAACACCAGAATTATACACCAGTTAACGAATCAAACAGTAGAGTTAACAAGAAGAAACTTACCTGAGTGCGTTCGTTGGCGATCTGTGGGAGCTAGATGAGCAAAATTTTGTGAGACGAAAATGCGCAGGGTTGAACAAAAGGAAAAGTGAAAGGGGCAGCTAGATAGTTCGGGGATTTGGATGATTGTGGGCCGGGCTAACTAAAGGGCTTTGGTTAGTGCCATGTTATTAGCCCATCAGATCCCATTCTTTTGCTGCCTGTTATTTTGTCATAATTTTGATTTCAAATTTTTTTTTTGAACAAACTTTTGATTTCAATTTGATTAACACTTGATGCGGGTGCGGGAACGTCAGTTCACTAAATTTGAAGAAACATAAATTTAATTTTAATGCGCTTATTATAAATAATAAAATATTGAATATTGATAAATAATTTTGTATTTATTTGAGTATTGTTTAATATATGTTCATGGTTATTAATTATATATAATTATTATAGTGGAAAGACAAATGTATGAGCCTTAAATTATTATTTTCAATATTCTGTAATTATTTTATTTCCAGCCTAGTTTTATTTCCACCTATTTCGACTCTTCTTTATTATCAATCATTTTGTTTGTTCTTTACAAATCTTCTACGATTATTCATGAGATTTGAATATAAGAACTTAAAAAATCTTAGTGCGAGAACTAAGAATTTGTATTGCGTCTTAGGACGAAGCACGGACACTCAAGTCTCCAGTGCGAGACCGGTGCGCCAATTTTTTTTAACGAAATGGAGAATTATGTGACATAGACAAGAACATGACAATATTATTAATGTCAATTATACTGGTTTTCTTAAGAACTTTCTCAAAAAAGCTCCCTACGTTTTATGGAAGAAAAAAAACTTATAACAAAGAAGTATTTAATTCTTTATGTAACTTTGGTTCTCGTAACGTTAATACTACAGTCTAAGAAATCTGAAGTTTTTGTGCATAATAGGCTTGGTAATTTTGGGGCTACAATTTTTAACCGAAGTGATTTGCAAAATTAAAAGTTATACACGCATGGTGAAATTTATGTTTAATTTAGTATAAGATCGTAAGTTACAAACTAACAAAGTAGGTTACGTAAATACCCCTTGACCTAGTATAAACTATGTCAACTAGAGCTAACGCATGCCTACGAGTTGACTTTGTCCGAAACACCTAAGACTATTATTGAATGTCTTATGTTGGATGTCGAATCTTCTGAGGATGTCGAATGTGGTGACGTCGAAACTGTACGATTATGTCGAGTACTCTGGATGTCAGAAATGACGTAGATCTCGAATATAATGCTGATGTCGAACTATGATGATCTCGGAGATGAGCTCCATGTCGAAAGGTGGATCGATACCGAATAACCGTACTCGATATGTTGTGTGAATAGTAAATATAATATTAATTAACCTCACGTTAAATTTCGGACCGACCTTTATATAGATATCGAAAGTGGGGTTTATTTTCGGGAATTACGGTAAACTCTGTACCATATCATATTCGATACGAGGATAAATGTTCAATATAAAAGTTGAATATCAGGCATAAATCCCCGATATGCATTGGACTCGGGCCAGTAATTGAACTGGGTTGGCTCGTACGGTATTTACCTATATCATGTAGTCCCACAGTTTATGAGTTGTCGTTGTAAACGATAATTTTTAAACTAAGATAAATTATGGTGTCGGTACCTCATGCCCCCCAGTTTACATGCGGAGATCGTAATGTTCTGTCATTTTTATATTTTGAATTGTGGGTCCCGCAATATGAAATTGACAGACGTAGGAAAACACGTTTAAACTATGCGTACCTTTTGCGTCTTTATCCGGGACACCCATGCAAATACCCAATCAAATGATTTTGATGAGTCCGTTAAGTTACATGGAAAGGTTTTTTTTATTAAAAAAAATTCGTGAATTTTTACCAAATTAGGAATCAATATCGAATATGGGCATCGATATTGAATATGGGATCGATATCGAGTTGGAGATATCGATAGTGAATACGGTGTCGATATCGAATTGGGTATATCAATATCGAATACGGTGTCGATATCGAAGTGGGGATATCAATATCGAATTGGGGATATTTTGACGTGCCGGACGAACCGTCCGCATTAAATCGGACTTCACCCTTCATCTACTATAAATAGGGGAGGGAGGACAAATATATCATTTGTATTTTAGCGAGAGTGTGATATTTTTGGCAAATGTGTGTCGAAATCGCTTTCTATATCGAATATCTCACTTCGACATTGAACTTTCGACATAGGAAATGGATATCGGGATTCTTGGGATTCAATATATAACCCCCGATATCCATTTTCGATATGGATCAGTGTGTGGGCATGTTCTACACTTGGTGAAATTTGTCAATTTTTTTGAAGTGATTACTTATTGGGTTATCTTCCGCTTTGCAGGTTTTCACAGCAAAGTTTGATACCGCACGCATAATCAAAGGTGGGTTTTTCTAGTCGATTCGGAACTTGTAGGTTTACATGTCGTTTTTCTAAGTTTGCAAGTTTATAGGCATCTTTTGTGGTTGCTAGAACATGTGTGAGCCACAAGATATTAGGTCGGCTTCTAAGAGGGCCGTCGTTTTGCATGAGGATGAACATGCATGTGTCAATGCTAGTCCACTGCACCCGCTGAGATATGTGTCGGTTTTCCAAAGTGACAACGAGATGTGGGACCCCGAGGATCTCGTAGGTGACTCGTACGGGCACGATGAGGAAGGTGATGTTTCAGACGAAGAGTATGAAGAAGTGAATGAGTACGGTTTGGTCGGGGTAGGCGGGGAAAAGCGATATAGGACGCGAGAAGGATACGAAGATATTGTATCTAGCATGCTGCATAAACCCAATCATTATTATGACAATTACAACATGTTAGGTTATGAGATAAAACTCCTGGAGAAGGATGAAAGGATGCATACCCCTCCGGCAGGTTATATTACCGTCAATGCCAAGCATTTTGTGAATGGCTTGCGGTTCCTCATTCATTCGTTGATTAGCACCTTAGTATAGGTGTTTGCCTAGTTCAATTGTCATCGAATTGGAGCTCTGGTAGTATTCATCTTGGTGATGAAATCTCTTAATGCTGCGCGTGGCGTTACTGAATTTTGGAAGTTATTTTCAGTGATTAGCAATAAGAAGGGGGAAAAGGGTTTTACTTTGTGAGAGCCGTTGGGCACAAACTTTTGATCACCACCCAATCTAGTTATGGGGCTGGGGCGAATAAATAGTTCTTCTATGTAAAGGAAAAGACTCTGGGAGAATTTAGTTGTTTGCCCAAAGTGTGGTCAAGGTCTAAAAGGCGTGTAATTACCGCGGGTGTTAGGGTTCCGACTTGGGAAGAGGGTTTTTGAGAAGTCTAATTAAGTACAATTCTAGCCACACACTATTGGTCAAAGATGATGTTTTGAGAGCTGGTGGCTTATAGCCAAAGCCTTATAGCGGGCCCCATAGCTTTGGTATATTCTTCAAGACGTGTTTCTTTGTGGCTTATTTTTAAGCATGTATTTGTCTTGTTCTCATATGCTAAGATTTTGACTTACTTGTTATGTTTTTCTCCCAGCCACTCTTGTGATGGGTCACTAAGCGAAGATGCAACAATATGTTGCTGCAAGGCGAGCAGCTAGCGCTGCGATTGGCAGCGGTGAGGATGGCTCAGATCCCGTGGTGCTTAAAACTCGCGGGCGCACTGGTCACCGCGTTCAAGCAAGAGAGGTTGGTGACTCCCAAGGCAATTGGTAACGAGTCCGCGAGACCAGGGTGAAGCTCACGGGGATGTTCCTATTGGTGACGCGGGAGCGAGTTCCCGCAACCCTCGGGCCACATCCGCTCATTGCAGCGTAGGTTCGGGCATAGCGGGGCAGAAAAGGTCGTTCCCAAGGGGACCCTCCCCTCCACGCGTGTTCGTTCGCACTGCTCCAGGTCCAAACATCAATGTTGGTTCTCACGAGTTTAGCGAGGGTGATGTTGTTCATGCCATGGGCGTTATCTTCCATGCTGTCGCGAGAACTCTACTGTAAGGGAGCATGATCAAGGGCGCGCCTTGCACCAAGAAATTCATGTTTTTTCAAGTTGTATGTGATAGTTTCTTACTCGGTTTGTGCCTTCTTTAAATGGTTATACAAGTGTCTTTCTCTAACCGATTATGCAACTTGTGGATTAACTTAGGTTGGGAAGTTTTTGAAGACAATTATGATTGTGGTGAATAACGCTGAGGTTGATAAGGCAGAGGCGGTGGCTCAATTGGCGGCTGACATAGACATGATTGCAAAGTTTGACCCTATTAAGGCTGATATGGCGATCGCGGAGAAGAACCACGCTCTGAGCCAGCTCCAAACTGCCAACAAAGTCCATGCCTCTTGTCGAGCGAAGAACTCAAAATTGAAGACTGAGCTGAACAGGTTAAGAAATATGTCTTAGCTGAGAATAAAGGCAAGTAAACTGTCGAGCTTCAGCTGGAAGAAATGGTGACCGAGAATCTGCGTCTGCAAACGGAGCTTGTCGCGGCCCTCAAGGCCATTCAGTTTGAGGTAGAATTTTCATTTTTAGAGTAACGGTCATTTTTGGCTCTTAGTATCTTTTGTTTTGTCATGTAGGACCCATCGCCCGAAATCAAGGTGTCTATTGCGACGTAGTTCATGCTGAGTAATATATACAAGGATATCAATGCGAGGCTCGGTTATCAAGATTGCGAAGAGTGCAGGGAGGCAATCGTGGGGCAGATTGAGAGGTTAAAGGGATTTCGCAAGGGGTTCGATACGACCCAATTGGATGCTATGCTCGGCCCTGATGGGAAACCTCTTAACGACTCGGATTTTGAAGAGGATTCTGAGCCTCATGTTTTTTTCGAGATTTTACAAAAGGAAAGCGTGGTGACGGTTGTAATGAAGGGAGCACCTCCATATCCGAGGTAAACGGTTGTCGTGGCGCTGTGTTGCCCTTTCTATATTTTTCTAAAACTCTAAACAATAGTATTTTTCTTACATATTTTTTACCCTGATTTATGGGGTAATGTTTGGTATCTTGACCTTTGTTGTCATTATTTCAAATATCTTTATGATTGGATGGTTTGTTGCTTTGTTATTGTTGTTTGAGGGATTATATGTCCTATATGACTTTATCGTTTTTCTTCGTACTTGGTAGGATAGTCGATAAGTTTTATCTGTTGAGGTTTATTTTAGCCGTATCTCGTGGGATCGGAGATAGGTTTACCCGTTTAATGTGTACTTATGTCGTACCACGTATGATAGGAGATCCTTTATCCGTTAAGATATATTTCTGCCGCACCCCGCAAGATAGGAGATAACTTTACCCGTTAAGGTATATTTCTATCGTACCCCGTAGGATAAGAGATAGGTTTACCCGTTAAGGTATATTGCTGTCGTACCCCGTAGGATAGTAGATAACTTTACCCGTTAAGGTATATTTCCGTCGTACCCCGTAGGATAGTAGATAACTTTACCCGTTAAGGTATATTTCTGTCATACCCCGTAGGATATGAGATAATTTTACATGTTAAGGTATATTTCTGTCGTACCCCGTAGAATATGAGATAACTTTACCCGTTAAGGTATACTTCTGTTGTACCTTGTAGGATAGGAGATAACTTTACCCGTTAAGGTACACTTCTGTCCTTGGTGAATCGGGCAAAAACTTGAACTACGTACATACATATTTTTAAAAAAAGGTTCGATCTATGGTCTGCCTGTCTGTAATCAATGTTTTTAGGTCTCGATAGATTCTAATGTCAGGATTTGGAGAATCCATGGATTCCTGTGATTGAGTATTACCCCAATTTCTTTGCCCTCTCCAACGGTGCGTGAGAAACGTGAGTTCGTTAGGATACAACGACTACAAGCAGAACTACGTGTATAAACAAGAACTGCCCTGGTGAACTCGATCTATGGATTCCCCTCTACCACTACATGCCTGGCTCGAAAAAAATATTTTACGGACCAAAAAGTCGTTTTTGTATGTGTGTATGCTATGTTTTTTCGATGATAAAAAAACCAACGGGGAGCGACCACTTTTATAGACTTGGTCACAAGAAGAAGGAACAAAAAACTTATCCACAAAGGAACTTAATTATGATAATTACGCGTTGTGTAATTAAGGCAAAAAGTTGGGATGAATCTGTACGCGTTTCAGCTATTAAAACTGATCGTAAAATCTTTTTTTTGTAAGGTAATTTTAGTTACCAAAATTAATGACACTTACGATTTTTTTGATATATGAAAATATATAATAGAAATAAATATTAGAAGGTGCAAAACAAGTCCCATGCATGTCGGGACTCAACAAGCCAAATATACCGACATTCGACGCGTACATTGTTGTGTGCGCGTGCATTGAATCAACCCAATTTGATGGATTTTGACCCAATATTTGCCCTCTTCCTCTGCGCATGTGCTCGGTTTTATATTGAAGATTTGATGTGCCAATTGTGTCATTGTGCTCGTGAAATAATTGATCACTTGTTCTTTAAATGTCAATTTATTATTCTTTTGGGGTTAGTTGTGTTAGATGTATGCATTTACTGTGGTAGTTAGAATCATAAAATCAGTCATGGGTGTTCATCAATACCCTACCAAAGTTAGATCTTAGATATGAAATCTTGCTATTTATATGTACAACTTTATTATCAATATACGTAAGTTATATTCTCTATATTTACTTTTACATGGTATCACAACCCATTATTTTTTTAGAGAAAATATCATAAGGCACAAACCCTAGCGTTGTCACGTCAGTTCGACGCGGCGACCCCTAAAGTTTAGTCTACTTTTTTTTCTTCGTTCAATTCTCTTACTCCCCGTTAATAAAAAGATCGAAACCTAGCTCTATGCCGCCGATGCCCTTAATCTTGCCATCTAGCTAGCCAATTTTTGACGTCTTCCTCCGTTGACCATGCTGCTTTCATTGTTGGTTGAACACTAGCTATGGTTTCCCAATGCAGTTTGTAGATTCGTCATGTGCCGCTAGTGGCCAGCTTCTGTTCCTTCTTTTGTCGGTCTCTGTCGGCCTAAGTTTCTCCCACTTCCACAACCACTCACCGCCGCCTGCCGCTACCACGTGTTTAGTCAGCCTTGATCAATTAGTTAGATTTCTGCACATATCAAGTGTTCTTCTTTCTATGATCTACCTTGAGTCTTTTTCTTTTTCTTTTTATTGCCTTATAGTCCTTGAGTCTTTGGGTTATTCTATTTTGGTCCTTTAGTTGTTGAGTTTTTTTTTGTTTGGTCCTTCAAGTTTGTCACTTTGTCGTTTGACCCAACAACTTAATACTTTGTTTCTTATATCTTTCAGTTGTTGCAATTTACAATTTTCAGCCCTTCAGTTCTTGGATTTTGCAGCTTCAACCACTTTCGAAATAACAGAAAGAAAAGCAACGATTGGAGTGGGAGAGTCAGAGTCGAAAAAAGGATTCCTCAATTATTTCTCTCATTCAAAACCGTTCCTCGCGTATGTATAAGATCGAATCCATTTGATTTCTAAAAAACAATACTAATCTTTAACTTTTCCAAGATTCTTTCATAAGCGGTTGTGAATGACTTATTTTCTTTATCTTTCTGACTTGCTCCTACAATTTCAGCCCCAAACTTTAGTGATTTTTCTACTTTGATTTTATAATTTGACATTTTTTGCCATTTGTTTATAGCTTTTGGTGGCAATTTTTAAGTTTTGGGATTTTATGCCTAGTTTCGTGAGTTATTGGTGTGAGGTAACTTGATGTTTGGTTTCTCGAGTTAGTCCAATGAGCTAACTTGATATATGGTTTCCGAAGTTAGTCGTGTGAGCTAACTTGATGTCTGATTACCTAGTTAACTTTATGAGTTGACTTTCTACCGAGTTAACATTGTAAGTTAACTCGAGTCTCAATATATTCATTATGGGCCTGGAACTTCTATATATTGAGTTTTGTTCTCATTTTGAGTCCTTTTGTTGTTAGTTTTGCGCGCAAATTACGTAGTGTGTTGCGAGTAGGGAGTCAGAAAATGTATTATTTTGTTGTTTGTTGTTCATTTTCAGTTTACTGCAAACTTGAGCTACAATCTTGTGTATTGACGGGTTTTTGGTGTAAATGGACATATTTGGACTTCAATGATATTGATACTTTGTCTTTGTTAGTGCACCTATATTCGTGTTTGTTTGATTGGTATAGCCAATTGTGTGAGGCGTTTTCTACGATGAATGAATCCAGAAATGTCGAGATGGGTTGAAAGCCTTATAGAGCTCACTTTCTACCAAGTGTTGTAACTTGCTATGTAGTTAATTGAATTTATGTTTCAATAATGTATATTTATTGTGGCAGTTCTCATCATAAAATTGGCCATGTGTGTTTATCATACCCAACCAAACTTAGATCTTAGATTTGAAATCTTGCTATTAATAAGTTCAACTTCATTGTCAATTTACATTTGCAAATTATAAGTGGAGTTTTCGCTTAGGACCCCTGGAGCATTTTACTATTTTTGAATCGTTTCAATTTTTCCTTTCAAGAAAAAGTGATTTGATGGTGAACCATTTTGAATAAAGTGAATTCATGGTGTTTACTTTTACTTTGATGGAATCTATTTGGTTGCATATAAATCAAGTAGTGCACAGCAAATGTGCATCTAATCCTCTCGAAAATCTTTAAGAAGTCAAAGTATGAATTTACTTGAAAGGAGCAAATATCGCAATTTGTGGAGAAAATATGTGTTAGTTCTCAAGTGGAAATAAACCTCCTCCGAATTGTATTAAAATAATTTCACATGCAGCATTTCATCAAGGAAAATTAAAACAATTGCGGAAATCGTAAGAAATGACAAGGGATCTATTTTATCCTATCACACGAAGAGTTTCTATTGCCTTTACCCGACCGCAACTGAAGTTATTGCTATTCTTGAAGCTATTAGAGGGGCAAAGGCGCGCAAACTTGATAAAGCCATATTTGAATCGGACTCTCAAGTCGTGATTAATATGATTAACGATTCTTCCCTCGACTTTTACTCGAACGCCACTCCCTATATTTTGTCTATTAATTTGTTTTGGTTTGGCTAGCCTAAGTGGAGGCTACGTTTTGCTCCAAGGTGTTGCAACTTCACGGCTCATCACATAAGATCTCATTCCCGCGTAAAGGCGGGATGAGAACCTGGGTCCTAGGTATTATCGGGCACAATACCACGAGTCGAATGATAATGAGTCTCATTTCAACTTACCTGTAACTATTTTTTTGCGACGAAGGTTACATGATCTTAGATTCGTTTTTGTATTTATACGAATCCTTTCTCCTATCAACAGAAAAAGCAATATATATATAAATATAAATATTAAGAAGACAACTCATTTAAAATTGTATTATAATTGCGTGTTCTCAATTTCTCATCCACTATCAAATAAAAATACCTATCAAAAGAATAAATAAAACATACGAAGATATAATTAATCACTCAACAAATTAAACAAATGTTTTCTCCTAAATAAGATTTAACCAAATAAAGGCATCAAACAGAAAAACACGGGCTTCTATTCCAACTTCTTATAACAAAAAAGAAAAAGAAAAAAAACCGTCGTCTTTTGAAGTAAATGGACTGAATAATAAAACCATACATACCAGTAGAAGAATTTGCGACGAGATTCAGAAGAAAAACAGTGAAGATCAGTTGAACAGCTCGATTCCACCTCCAATGGCGGTAACTTTCGTCAGATCTCTCTCCATTTCCTTCTCGATTGCGTGTTAACTAGTTTTTTTCTCTGCTGTTAGGATTCTTCGGGCACTACTTTGATGGATCTGATAACTTCCGACGGTTCGTCGTCGAAGCCTCCGCCACTGCCCCCCGCCAGCGCTCCGGCGCCGATTGATTCGACCGCGAGGGTGGGGGCGTCGATGCCGGTGAGCTTGGAGAGGAAGTCGAAGAAGGGGACTCTGATGCAGATCCAGAGCGACACTATTTCTGCTGCTAAAGCTGCTTTCAATCCCGTCCGCACCAACATTATGCCTCAAAGGCAGAGGAGAAAGGTGTGTTGATGCTGAATTATGCTACAGAGATCCTATAAAATTTGATATAGTGCTTGCAGCGATTTTCCGATATTGAAAATGTCGTGAAGTTTTACGTGATGCTTATAGATTTATTGTTTGTGAACTTGCCAGGGTTATGATTTGTTGTGGCGTTATATTATGTGGTTGTTATGGGATTCTTATTTGATAATGAGGTTTTACAGTGCAATTGTAGCTAAGCGATCATATGTTAATTTTTGTCGTGAACAGCCGGTGTCTTATGCTCAACTTGCGAGGAGTATCCATGAGCTAGCATCCACGTCTGATCAAGTAATTAGCTGCTTCGAGTTTTTTACTTCTCTCTCTCTCTCTCTCTCTCTCTCTCTCTCTCTCTCTCTCTCTCTCTTTTTAATGATTTAATCAATGTCTGCTTCTTCCAGATTAATTGGTTTAACGTGATCTCTCACCATTTTTGGATTAATATTTGTAGAAAAGTTCACAAAGGCAGCTAATTCATCATGTATTTCCGAAGCTTGCTGTATACAACTCTGTTGACCCTTCTTTGGCTCCATCACTTGTAATGGTATGGGTTTTTTTTTATGGTCAGCTGTCTTGCATTTAATGAGTTGATGATTTGTGATGTTGTACTGTCACTGTTCACTTGTTCATGTTTACGAATTCTGATGAAAATTTTCCTCAAAACGAAATGATTTATTTCATCTTTCTCTTTTTTGTAAACTCTAGCTTGATCAGCAGTGTGAGGATAGGACCGTACTACGATATGTTTATTACTATTTGGCCAGAATTCTATCAGATTCTGGTTCCCAAGGTGTAAGCTCGGGTGGAGGAATACCCACTCCGAACTGGGATGCTTTGGCTGATATAGATGCCGTTGGAGGTGTGACAAGAGCTGATGTTATTCCCATGATATTAGACCGGCTAACTTCTGAGGCTTTAAACGAAGAAGTTGACTGTGAGTGATTGGCCCTTTTCACTTATTTAATATAAATCATCATATCTTTTTTTGGTTGTTCTAATTTATATTACAATATGAGCATGTTTCTTTTAATTAGTTATATGTTTCTCAAAGAGAAAATTGGAAACTTTTGAGCTAAGCTCTTCAAAGATTTTGACTAGATCAATTCTTTAGTCATCTTCACCATCCCATTAGGTCTTTTGATTTCATTGGTATAATTGTATTATCCAAAGTACAAGAGTTAAATATACTAAGCCATTGCCTTTGCTTGTGGAATGCCTGTGTGTTTGTGTTGGTACGAAGGCACACATATTGTATGTCATGTAGGGTGGTTGCAAGGGCTTATAGAAACATCTCGTTCATTGTTTTACCTTGAAGTTACTTGAAGCTACTTTCAGACTTTAAATGTTGATTGGCCCTTCATTTTTCCACCTGTTGTTTCACGTTGACTCTACCGCAGGGAATATTTAGCTTTTTTCTTGAGACAATAACCTAGATACAGTAGGGATCATGTAAAACCCTGTGGCTCGGTAAAGGAAAACTTAAGTTTAGCTGGCTACACAACATATGCTGAAGATGTTGGGTTATGGTCATTTGGAACATGTGAATGTATGTCATGATCTTGCAATGGATAATCATTCTTGTCAGTGTTTCACTTCTCAATTACTCAGGATATTTTTAGTTTTTTGCTTCTCAATTACTCGCAATATTCTTATCTAAGTAGGCATATTAAATCAATGAATTACTATTTCGATAATTTTCAGCTTTATTAATTTGGCCTTCAATGTAGCCATTCAACAACATCTGATTCCCTGATACAACTAATTCTTTTTCAAACGACAAAGCCAACTGATAGATCATGACCAGAATGTGTAATTGAGTCACAACGTTTCTTATAAACAGAGACATTGTTTGTGAAGAGAAGTGAAAAGCTGTTGATATGTTCCACTCATTGTTGGTCCTAGAGTATATTCCAAATTAGTGGTTTTTGAGATTCTTCAGGATTATATAAATTGTGAAGCTGAAAATTGGATTCAAACAAGTTTTGAAATTTTGGAGCAATGGACAGATCGATTAGCCTACCACAATTTATTGGGATTACAGGCCTGGATGTTGTTGTTGGACAGATCGATTAGCGATGCTGATTTTTTTGCTTTGAAAGGGTGCTTGCTTTGTGTTTTCACAGTGACTTTTTCTCCTTATGAAGTGCTTTGAATCTCTTTTAAGATTTTCTGTTTTTTTTTTTTTCAATTTTCCCACTTTGCTAGCACTGCCTTTTTGTACTTGTTTGTATTAGAATTCACACATAAACATAACCTACAGGCATTTGGTGTTGTTTTCGTTTTTACGTTAGTACACATATATAATTATATCTAAAAGGTCATGTAACTGTTCTGGGTAAAGGTAAAATTTGTTAATGCTTAATTTTTTTTTGAAGTTCATCCACGGAGACTTCAAGCATTAAAGGCTCTCACTTATGCTCCTTCTAGCAACTCAGAAATTCTATCCAGGTTGTACGAAATTGTTTTCAGCATTCTGGATAAGGTGCGTTGGCAATAAGTTGTTTTTCTACCAAGATAGATTGTATTCGATTAACTATTGTCATTTGACGTTTTACTTTTTCAGATTTCAAAAACTTTTTATCATTTATTGATTAGTTTCATAAACCTGTGATTAAAACTGTTATTGCATTTTTCATACTTTCTGTAAATTACGTAGGATAAATACCAAGATCATCATCATCTATGAAGCAAACATAGAACGACTTTAAGGAGTTGCTTCCTTATCAGTTACCGACCTCCTAGTTGGCAGGCAGCAACACTCATGGGAAGAGAGATATTAACTAACTTGCAGTAGTCTTCGACTCTACTAAATAAAATTTATTAAAGCATGAACAGATAATTATATGTTTGGTCTTATTTGATCAGCTTAGGTAATTTATCTGTCAGTCAGTTATTCAAAGATAAGAAAAGAAACAAGTATTGGTTACTTTCATATACAGTCTCACTTCCCTTCAATTTTATCTACTGTTTAAGCAAAAATCCCCCCTTACTATTGCTACTACTTCCTGTGATTGCTTATGTCTTCCCGATGACATGGAAATAGCTTGGCTGATATCAATCACTGCTGCTACTGTTTATAAATTGATTTCCCTGTTAGTTTTTATGCTCTTAGCACCATCATTTTTGGTATAGCTGCTGCTGATTTAGTATTTTGTGATAATATTCGTTGTAAATGAAGTCTCCATCCTATCATCTTATTTAATTAAGGTCGTGAAAACGTACCGCAAATCTGTTGAGTTCTTAAATAACAAAAGCATTTTGACTGCAGGTTGCTGAACCACAGAAAAGAAAGAAGGGCATATTTGGAGCAAAGGGAGGTGATAAGGAGGTATTCTCAGTGGTTACAGTATAATCTTGTATGCAGTTTTAATTCAATTGCTGGATTTTGTGTTCTTAGTACATTTTTCCGTCGTACTTGTGAAAGTCATACCTCAAAATATTTTTTGTATTTCTCAATCTAATAGTTTATTCAACAAAACATCACTAAAGGTCTTCAAAATCACGAATCGGGATAGGCATTGGCTCTGGTACCTAAAATGCTCTCTCCTATGGATAGCTATCAGAACTGGAAATTGCTGTATGCATTTTGTGGATGGAAGCAATTGTTTTAGTTCAAATTAGTTATGCATTATTTTCTTGTTTCTCTATTTAAATATGAATTTAGTCCTAAAACACTTTGTTGTTTATTTGTGGTTCCTTGAGTGTTTCTATATAGAGGTCTGTCGGGCTATTATTGTAGATGATCTCTATATGATGTTTTAGTTCTTACCATGTTACGATGACTGTTTTAAGTAATTTCTTCCTCTCTTTGATTCTATTGTGTATTGTAATTTATCAGTCTATCATTCGGAGCAATTTGCAATATGCAGCCTTAAGTGCTTTGCGAAGATTACCCCTGGATCCTGGAAATCCAGCATTTATTCTTCGTGCGGTGCAAGGGTTAGATCACTGTCCACAGTTGAATACTTAATTTATGGTGATCATAGACAATGTTTTGTGGCTATGATTTTGGTGCTCGGCATGTTGTATCTGATCATTTATGGAGCATTCTGCTATTTTCAGAATCCACTCGGCCAATTTTCATTTATTTGTGGTGTTAGCCCATATTTTACATTCATAAAGAGAACCATTAAAGACACATGGTGCATCAAAGTGCAGTGGGATCCTAGCTGTTTAAGAGCAGACATTGAGAAAAACCTATAAATTGAACTATATGAAATCGTTCGCATCCTGCAAATTTCATGCAAGTGAGATAACTATTTCATGTTTTATTAGTAACACAGCAAAGCACAAGGTTTGAACATTTTAGTAAAAAGTTTCAACAGAATAAGGATAAGAATAGACCATCAATTTCACCGTGTCCTTGAAAACCCTATATAGTCAAAACAAAAACTAATGACAATTGAGGAATCCCGGCCGAATACATACAATGTTGAAAAGTGGCTGCAAATTTTATAGCAAAGTAAGTTCATACAATTTTAAACGTAATAAAGAAGAATGGAAAAAGTGTCTAAGAGATCAAGTATTAAAAACCCTAGCAGGTACGCTACCACCATTGCGCTGATGATTTTCCCTGCATGCTATACACTTAGTCCCTTGGGTGCTTGTTTACTTTTCGACAAGACTTTGTTCGGAGAACCTTATACGCATTTAAGTGCACACACAGGGAAACATTAGCAGAAGGCGCATGCTTTCAGTGCTTCCATGAAGCCCCTGATACGCTCTAAATGTGCTCATAATGACTCTGTTCATATCAATCCTTCATTTTGATTGATCATAATTTTACCAAATAATATTATCACTCTGCTTTGTGCAGTACCCTGTACTAAGATGCGCTCTACAGGCGCTTTATATAATTGTGTTCAGAAAGAATTATATGGTTCCACTTATCTATTTGATTGCTCATTAATCATAATCTTCCCAAATTATTTAGTTTTACTCGTTAAGGCTGTTGAGCTTTATCTTTATATTGTCGAAAGATAGGAATAATACAAGGACACAGGAAGAGTACAGAGGTTACTATGGAGTTAGAATGAGTGTATTGCTAACAAAAGAAAAGCCATGCGACAATCCAGTTTATGAGTCAAGTGTCTTATACTCCGAGAATTTAGTCCTAAGCAACCAGAGTTATTGTTTAAGATGTTTGAGAAGCAGATCATTCTCATCAAGTTTTAACTAAAATTTAAGGCACTAAAGTTGAATTGCCATCTCACATCGTTTATTTTGTGTTGTGTTGATCAGATAATTCTTTTTACAGTAATTTAATGGCAGTTGGTAAAAGAGTATGATCCAGAGTAGTTATTTTTGTCCTAAATTTTTCAAGGACATCTTATTCTTAATTTATTGGGCCCCTGGGATTAGGGCATGAATGTAATCTGGTTTTCTAATTGTTCATTATTCCGACAACACGTTTCTCATAGTGGGCGGTAGGTAATAGTGCTAACTCTGTTCTAAGTGAAGTCCGTTTGTGGCAGGCTATAACATATTATGATACTACGGCATTGTCTGCTTTTTATTATTATTAGTTTATTTTTCTCTGTGAACACAGATTACAAACCGTAATTTTGTTTTTGCAGTGTTACGTTCTCTGACCCAGTGGCAGTGAGGCATTCACTAGAAATGCTATCTGAATTAGCCACCAAAGATCCCTATGCAGTTGCAACGGCCTTAGGTAATATGATTATTTTCAAGTTGGAATGCATATTTTTTCCTTGATGACGTTTTATAATTTGCACACTGCAATGTGTAAGAGTTGAAGCTTCTAACTTTGTGTTCATTGATTAAGTAGAGGACATTCTTGAAAGCTTTCAATATTTTTCGGCAATTCATGTTCTGGTTATCTGTTGACTTAAGAAACATGTTAATCTTGCACCTATTTATGTTCAATCTTTGGAAGCCCTTATAGTATAAGAGAGATATTTCACACTTTGTTAGTAGAAAAGCCAACAAATCAAAATGAATGATTATACTGAGCACTACAATATAAAAATGGTGAGCACTGAAATACAAAAATTGGGGCTCTTGCGCCAATCCCTTAAACATCTTTTGTTGGACTTGTGGAGGCAAGAAACGTTGCAGGTCCAAATATTGAGTAATTGAGTTGCTTATGAGTGACACGCACAGGTACTATCATAGTATGTAAAGCACACAGTGCATATTCATAGATGGCCTTTTCTCCAACTCAATTATTAATTTTCTGGAAATTGATCCCTCCGGCATAGGGGCTCCCGGAGAAGCTTGTAATTTGCATGTCCGTTGCTCATGCTAGGCTAGGCATTATATTGTTGTTGATAAGTCAAAATTATAGTGTAGTTTTACCCAAAAGAGGCTATCTTGCAACCAAGATCCACTTGGGGAAAATCTTCCGAAATCCTTGAGAAGCAACTTTTATTTGGCCTTGAAGAATCTATATTTGTCAACAAAGCATAGGTCATTTCTTTTGGCATGAGGCCCAAGCTAAAGGAGGACTTGCGATACTTCTTATATCATGAACTAGTTTGCTTAAATACAAACCGCAGGTATTGGATTATGTCTTCACTATTGTTGTTTGTGGTTTTGCAGGAAATCATGTGCAACCTGGTGGTACGATCTATATCCTCTTGTTTCTGTCCTTTTGTTTCCATAAAAACTGGCCTAGAGTTTCTTTTGTTATTATCTTTGTCATATTTTCTTCAATCAGGGGCACTGCAGGATGTTCTGCACTTGCACGATGTTCTTGCTAGAGTTGCACTTGCTAAATTGTGCCATGCCATATCTAGAGCTAGAGCATTGGATGGTACTTATTCTGAATAAATCTCAACCTTTCTCCCCACGTTAATGGATTATGTCGATTATCTCTGAAATATATGATTGTGTTTTAATGAGATGCTAATGAGGCTTATGTTATTGCTAGTACAGAACGTCCAGATGTCAAGTCTCAGTTCAGTTCTGTACTCTATCAACTTCTATTGGATCCGAGTGAAAGAGTTTGTTTTGAGGCAATCTTGTGTGTCCTAGGTAAATCCGATAACATGGAGAGGTAAACATTCAAATTTGACACTGCTGACCTTTTCTCACCAAAAAATTATTTTCTGGTGCTCATGATTTACAATATTTACTGCCGTAATGCTTAACTTTTACTTTCTTGTGCTCAAACTAGGACCGAGGAAAGAGCTGCTGGGTGGCATCGTTTAACTCGCGAAATTCTCAAGCTACCAGATGCACCTTCTGCGAAGGACTCAAGTTCTGATTCGAAAGATGCAGGTCCACCAAAGCCCAGTAAAGATAAAACTTCCAAGAGTAGACGCCCACAACCACTAATCAAACTTGTCATGCGGAGGTTATCAGTCTTCTTTTACTCCTACATGCTTACATATATGCTCTTGTTAGAATCAAAGGTTCATAATGTGATTTACTTTGGGCTTTTACCATGACTTGACAGTTTTCTGTTATTTTCAGGTTGGAAAGTTCTTTCCGTAGTTTCTCACGGCCTGCATTGCATGCAGCAGCAAGGGTTGTACAGGAGATGGGAAAGAGTCGTGCTGCTGCTTTTGCTTTAGGTTTCCAGGATATTGATGAAGGAGCTTTTGTTAATGCATATTCTGAAGCCAGTGAATCGTATGAGGCGGATGTTAATCCCACTGCACCATCTGAAGGTACTTTTTCTGATTTCTGAGCCTACACTTGGAATGATTTTTGCTATATTTTCTCATAGGGGAGCGCCACAATTGACTATTGAACATCAGTTGGTTAATGGAAGTTGATATAATTCTGTGATTCAATACCGAGTCGACCATGGCACTACAATTCGCATAGCGTCAATGCCACGGCATGCATCTGAGCGGAATACCTATGTCCCTTCTGAAAAGCTGTACCAGCAACATAATTGACTATATGTGTTTGGTTTAGCTGCGGAATGCCATATCAGTGATGCATATTTACTTGGTTGGGGGTGCCGAGACAGCCCTTTATTTTGTGTTGCCTGCACATGGCCTGAAGAGTTGATTGTGCTGTCAGTATGTTTGGGTTATATAGTTTCGGAACTGACTGTGGCATGTTTTGGCTGTCTTCTGTGCTTATAGCAGATTGAGAACACAGATAAGTGGATCTAAGGGTGTTCTGGTCCGCGGCGAGGACATTACACTGCTCTTAATTATTGTAGTGGGCCGGTTTGGTTCTAACTTGTAACGGGCATAGAAAAGATTAATTAATCTTTCATGAAGTGCCCAATGTTGGATAACCTCGTGCTTTATATCTGAGATTGTGTTGCCAATCTCTTCTTTCCCAGTTCTCTGTTAAAACTCTGCGTTCTTCTCTGACATGTTCAATTCTGGACTTTTTCATGTACTCTAAATATTATTGTAACTTTTATTGTTGGTTATAAAGTTGCTTGGGAGTTATCAACATTATCAACAACCTTCACTTTCTTTGCTTAATAACTCTGAAGTATTCAGTTATTTTGTACACTTTCCTCTTCATGGAATCTTATTTTCCACATTTCACATTCGCCAGGTAGTCGTAGAGCGGCCTCGATATCTATTGGTGCCAAGGACACAATCGCCAGTTTGTTGGCTTCACTTATGGAGGTAGTGCGAACAACTGTTGCATGTGAATGTGTTTATGTGCGTGCAATGGTGATAAAAGCGCTGATATGGATGCAAAGTCCACAAGAATCATTTGATGAACTGGAATCCATCATTGCATCTGAGCTTGCAGATCCATCTTGGCCAGCTACGTTGCTGAACGATGTATTGCTCACCTTGCATGCCCGTTTCAAGGTACAGTGGAAGTGGGGAAAGTACAGATGTTTCCTTTTGATGTTTTTATTCTCATTTTTAATGATGTGAATAAAACATGTGAGTGTGAATACATTCTGAAAGTTGCGGAATCTCTTTGTCATAATTTTTCCCTGTTGCTTGTGGGGCCTCACCAGTTGTCAGTTTGAAACTGAATGGACATTTTGTTGTTGATCTTCATTATTGATTTGCCTGGTTTAGGATGAGATCTGTTTGAATCTATGGATATTTATTTCAATTGCTATTTATTGATATAGTTGTCATGGTTAGTGGAAGTTTGTTTGAAGATTGAAGTCTCAGATGCTGTGCATTTTTGTATTGCAGCTTTATTGCTTTGAATATCCAGTATTTTGCATTATGGTTCATTGTTGGCATCGGTTGGAGTAACTAGGTTGACAGGTTAAAGCAAATATCTGCGTGAACTTCGGTGTTTGCAGCTTAGCTAGGAGATGACTTTTAACTTATACTTCTTAGGATGATTATTGAGATGTCTTCCTGGCCTTTATTTTTTGGCAAGTTATGAAACAAAAGGCTCTCTCATACATGCACCGGCCATCTTCCTCCATGCACTCAAGGAGATTTGTTGGCTTGTGTTCTCTTCAGTCATTATGCACATGCATGGTCTTTATTGTATCCCAGTAGCTAACATCTATCTGCATGAGCCACTGACGCTGCACATTCAAATTTGTCTTTTTTCTCTCTCTCTCTCTCTCTCGCTCGCTCTCTTTTTTTTATTTTTGGTAATTAAGAGGTTGCGGTTTCATGCCGCAACTAACTTAATTTTGCGTCCTTTATCATTTGAGTTACACTCCTTACAAACATAAATATGATATGCTTAGACAAAGTAGTAATAACATGTTTGACTAAGTTCGTTTGCTTCTACATCAGTGAGACATTGTATATCTGTTGTATTTTCACATATGTTACGTAACTTCCTGAGAAAACCTCAACTTGTTGGTATTTATATTGATTAAGTTTGCTGAATATACATTTAATTATTAAATGCATGTTCTTTGCTTCCCTGGCTTTCCATTTAGAAGTGTGACTTTTTTGTTGATCATTCTTATTTTCAACCAGTCAAATTTCCTCCTTATCGTTAAGTGTTCTGTGAATTAAGACCAGTAAAATTGTGAATTAGAAAACTTTTGCACTTTGCTGGCTTTTCTTGTCCTTTATTTCCCTTTGTCTTGAAAATGTGTATATGAAACCATGTTACAGTCTTGTTATTTGTATGCTTGCTGGGCTTTCGGTTCTGTGGTATCATCTTATAAACATCTGTGTGCTGGACAATAGAGGGCTTTAAGCATTCCTAGATCTTGCTGGGGTTTTGCTTCCTCTTGCATACATGGTGGTCTCAATTCTTTTTTCTTGTTTTTGGCTTTTAGGCTTCTCCAGATATGGCAGTTACTCTTCTTGAAATTGCTAGAATATTTGCAACTAAAGTTCCAGGGAAGATCGATGCTGACGTACTTCAACTTCTGTGGAAAGTAGGTTTTTAATCATCCAGTCAGATAGCATATAGCTGAGTTGCAATCTTCAATTCACTTCTTTGTCTAACAGCTGTGTGTTTTCTAGACTTGTTTGGTTGGAGCTGGACCGGATGGAAAACACACAGCTCTGGAGGCTGTCACAATGGTTCTCGACTTACCACCTCCCCAACCTGACTCTCTGGGACTTACCTCAATCGACAGGGTGTCTGCATCTGATGCGAAGTCAGCACTAGCATTGCAGCGATTAGTTCAAGCAGCAGTAAGTAATTTGGTCTATGACTATGATCTTGTATGTTTATCTTAACAGTGGCAACTTAAAAGTTCTCAACCCTTGCAGATTTTTTTTTTCCCTTTGCTAATCTTCATTTTTTATTTCATATACTTGCAGGTTTGGTTCCTCGGGGAGAATGCAAATTATGCAGCTTCTGAATATGCTTGGGAGTCAGCAACCCCACCTGGTACTGCATTGATGATGTTGGACGCAGACAAAATGGTTGCTGCTGCCAGCTCTCGTAATCCTACGCTTGCTGGTGCTTTGACTCGACTTCAGAGATGTGCTTTCAGTGGTAGCTGGGAGGTATATATTCGTCGTCTCTTCTTCCATATCTACTCATCATTATTATGCAATACTGTCAAGATTATTCGTGATTTGCTAAAGTTTCCTGCAGCCAGCATTGCAAGTCACGTAATGAGAAATATTGCTAAATCTTCTTTGTAGCCTTAATGTGGAAGGGGTGGGGGATCAAATTACTTCATCTTTTTTTTTTTTCTGTTCCAAATGTTTGTGTCCTGTTACCATGTTATTTCTAGTCACCTTGATTCTGATTTCTAACCAATCTTGAGAAATCTACATATTATGATTATCATGACCAACTGTTAATAAAGTGAAGACCCTAGCACACACCTTTTGTCTTCAATCAAGCTTGACATTATGACTATATACACGTGGACTATTGAAGAGGTGACCATCTGGTTTATTGGAATTGGGGGGAGCTTGAGTGTAGCAAGTCCTTAATTCTTCAACGGTGATGCAATTGCTAACTTCATGTTCATGTGATGTGCTTACAATATGATAGTAAATTAACACATTTAACGATAAGAATTGATAAACACACATGAGAAGTTCAAGTTTCTCTGGTGAACTGTCATGCTGTCGACATCCCATTAGGAAAGGTGATTCACTTGCCAGGCCATTTTTATGAATGTTGACAGGTGTTAAAATTGTCCATAGACTATGTTAGAGAAATGGGATTGCAAATTGTGTGGAAAAGAAGGGTATGTTAAAAAGTTCTTTAGTCTTTTGCTGCCTGGTTTGTTTCAGATCCGCATCGTAGCTGCTCAAGCTTTGACAACTATGGCAATAAGATCTGGTGAGCCCTATAGGCTACAGATCTATGAGTTTTTGCATACTTTGGCTCAAGGAGGTGTTCAGTCGCAGTTTTCGGATATGCATACTAGTAATGGTGAAGATCAAGGAGCAAGCGGTACAGGCCTTGGATCTTTAATAACTCCTATGTTGAAAGTCCTTGATGAAATGTATAGGGCTCAAGATGAACTGATAAAGTAAGTGACATATTTTCTGTTGCCTTGTTAGCTATAACTCTTTTGGGTAAAACCCTTTAAAAATCTTTTCACGAGGTGTGTTTTTACTGGAATTTGAAGCGAAAAAATGAGACTCCATCTCTATTTAACCGTAATTTCGACAAGGAGCCTTTTTTGGCCTGCTAGTTGTGGTGTATGTTTCTTGCTTGAAACCCCACTTTTCGATGATTATTTAATGAACTCGTGTTTTGGGATTGAGATGAAATTGAAGCAAAACAGGCCCCTTATCGAAACTATGGTTCAATTGAGATCAACCACATGTTATTGCTTCAAATTCTGGCAAAATTCGTTTCACGCGAAAGGATCTCACCGAAAAAGCTGAACGGGGGTGGGGTGGGGAGGAAATGAATTTAGCTAGGTTCGGTGTCAGTGTTTTCTTTTTTTAAGAGTTAAAGTGCACATTGCGGAATACGCTTACACCACAAGGGGTATAATGAATTAAATCGTATGACAAGAATGCAGAACTTTAGTAATATTTCTGTGTTTGAACATTCAGGGACATGAGAAATCATGACAATGCCAAAAAAGAATGGACAGATGAGGAGCTTAAGAAACTTTATGAAACTCATGAGAGATTGTTAGATCTTGCGTCGCTCTTTTGTTATGTTCCAAGATCAAAATATCTCCCTTTAGGACCAACAAGGTACATACTCTTATAACTCTTTTTTTGATTGCTTTACCATTTAGCTGAATGACTTGTTTTTTTTTTTTTTTTTAACGTGAAGATCGTATGTGGTACTTTTAATTGGACTGAAGAAGTTTTCTTCCGTACTAATATTAAGAGGGAGAAATGGGTGTATGGGTGGGTGAGTGCTTTGCAGATATTGAAAATCAAGTTTCTAATCGAACAGGGTAAGTATAAATGAAGGTGAACACGAAGCCATATCATTAAAAAACAGCCGTTTCATATTATTGATGGCGGAACTATGGCTGTTCAATGGTCCAGAACCAAACCAAACCGTTTTGCTTTTCAGATAAACCGAACCGAACCAAACCAAATAAGAAAACCATAAACCAAACTATACAGTACAGTTCGGTTTAAACGGTTTCGTGGTTCGGTTCGGATAAACAAAAAAAAAAAAATTAAAAGCAAATGCAAGAAATGGTTCAATTTTTGAAAAAATGTCATTTTTTTTAAGGAAAATTGTATTACCCTCTTTTTTCATTAAAGTTGAACTGAATTTATATTAGAGTAGATTGAATATTGTATTACCCTTTTTTTTCATTTTATTAGTTGGCTTCTACTAGAGTAGATTAAATATTGTATTATAATCTCAAATCAAAAAAATGAGAAGTCTAATCCAATATTCATCTTGAAGGTTTGTTACAATCAAAAGGCTTTTATTCAGTTGACAGTAATTTGCTGCACCAGTGTACAATGATGTGATAATCAACACTAATCCAATTGTATGATCAATGTAAATTTTCATTCAACTCTCCAGTGTTGCAACTTAAAATTAATTGGTTTTAGTATAAAAGTAGCTGAGTTTTTCTCAAAAATAAAAATCAAATGTTTCTGCAACTGTATTTGTATTTCATATGTTTCTGTATGTACGTGTATTTTTTAATCGATTGCTATTCATGTTGAAATAATAAAAATAGATGCAATAACCTAGTTATGGTTATTTAATTATGAAACGAGAAAAGATTGAAAAGGACAACAATTTCAATTATGAAAATACTTTATGAAAATTAGGGATTCCGACTTTACTTAGTATTTGTGATATATTGGCTTTCTTTTTAATTTATTAACATTTTCTTTTTGTTATTTTTAATAAAGTCCGGTTTGATTTGGTTTCTTTGGTTTAATTTGGTTTAATTTGGTTTCGATGCTACAAAACCGAAATAACTTTGGTTTGAACTGAGCCAAACCATTAAGTAAAAAGCTACAATGGCTCGAACCAAACTGTTACAATTTGGTTTGGTTTCACGGTTTAACCAAACCGAAGAAACCATTGAACAGTCCTAGGCGGAACTGGCAGGTTCAGCACCAAAAGTAATTACAGAATTGAAGTTGTCTTATCAGAAGTGAGAGGGAAGTGCCACATTTTAAGTTGAAACTCACAGTCAGGATAGTCTTCTTTAGGCAGACAGATTGATGGGAAGTCTACAGAAATGAAGGGGGTGCCTTGCTGTATCTAACAACCGGTATTTAGAGGCATTTTGTGGATCCAAACTTAAGAATGAGATGTATGAAGAGAAAGGCTCTGTGGAAGTATCCTTAGTTTCTGGGTCATAAAGCTTTAAGAGTTTTCTTTTATTACTTTGTAGCAGAAAATAATATCACTTTGCTTATGTTTTAAATCTCATGGCTATCATGTATCAATATTTTTAAATGCCAATCTTGCTATCTCTGCTTGGACTTGCGGGTTTTATGTTGGCTTAATTAGGTCTTCTCGTTGTTTAAGTTTGAACCGCCACGCCCTTAAGATAGTGTTTATTTCTCTTTCGATTCTTTTAACTTGTTAAATCACCTGTCACCTGAGATATAAGAGGTGGCCCGGGGTCTAGTAATCCGGGAAATTAGAGCTAATCGTTATGAACATCTAGTGGAAGTTATTCCTTTTTCCGGTTTAATACTTTGCTTAATCTTGGTGATGATGTCAGTGGATTTCCTGTTTTGACTGAAACTTCATTTTAGAGATAAAATCAGTCTAACTATTTTCTATGCTTCTTCTAACAATGTGCAGTGCTAAACTTATTGACATTTATCGTACTCGACATAATATAAGTGCATCAACGGGCTTCAATGATCCTGCAGTTGCCACCGGGATTTCAGACCTTATCTACGAATCTACCAAAACAGGAATTTCTGATCTTATCAATGAAAATGGCCAAAGGAAGTCAGCTGATCCAGACGCTCTTGATGATGATCTTGTTAATTTTTGGGCCTCGAACCTTGGGGATGCTCCTGCCATGAACAGAGTAAGAATCTATAATTCTGTGCTAAATTTCTTTGGAGTTAGTTAAGTTTATGTTAATGTCACTCCTACATTTATGTTAACATCATTATGTCATCTCAAAGATATGCTCTGCTGTTTTTGAAGAATTGGCCCCAGACGCTCTTCAGATAGCTCTTACCGTCACATGTCGCTCTCCGGAGACATTCTTTTAGCCTATTTGACGATTTTTTTTTAAAGTGATTGAAAAAAATACACAGTAAATGATGTTGACAATTAAAATCAGATCGGGAGATTATCTTGACACTATACCAGCTGTCACCTACTAATGTCGCGCTGCATTCGCACTAATTAACTAGTTCTAAAATATAAGGTGTTTCAGTACATAGTTTACAGTAGGATTCTTATGCTGGTAATGTGATCTGTGTTGGATGTTTGCTTTGGTTATTCACAATATTAATGGGGCTGGCTTGGCCTACTGTCACATAGTTCACCGAACCAATCTACTGAAATTAGTGTTGTCAAAGTTTGTGCAACAGCCGAGAAGAAACCTATAATCAATGGCCTTAATAATTTTTATTTAGATTCTTCTTCTGGAAGGGATTGAATCAACACGAATTATATGTTTTACCAGTTAATATTCTTATTTGCAGTAATGATTTGGTATATTTGAATTATTCTTGTTCTTCTCGCCAAGTCTCGTCTAACTCAACTCTTTCTGTGATCACGTCTTATTAGGTTAATGAGTTTCTTGCTGGTGCTGGTACTGATGCTCCTGATGTTGAAGATGAGAACACTATTTCTAGACCTTCTATGAGTTATGATGATATGTGGGCAAAGACACTCCTAGAAACGGAGGTCAGTCAGTTGACTTACTCACTTGGTCCTTTCGCTTAATGGGCCTCTAACATCAACAAGTTAGGTCATGATTTACGAATTCACTAAGATTGGAGACTCCTTAGAGAAAAATAGAATTGAAAAGTTGTAAACGGGTTCCCTTCTTCGCACCATTATGAACTCTTCAATCTTAGTCCACGAGGAAAAAAAACTCATGTTCAGTCGATACTTACTCTTTTGGCAATAATCTATAAATGGTTCATGACCGTCAACCCTGCTGACATCGAAAAAGAAGGTTCTAACACTAAAGAAATGCACGTGTGAGAATTTTGTAGAAATGAGGGTTAGGAGTTGTATGAGGTCCCATGCATTGCTTTCATAAATCTAATCTGGTATTAAATGCTCTAAAGTATATGTCTATGATTACAGGAACAGGATGCAAGATCATCTGGGTCTTCTTCCCCTGACTCAGTTGGGTCTGTTGAGACATCCATATCATCTCACTTTGGAGGAATGAACTATCCATCTTTATTCAGTTCAAAGCCGTCTGCTTATGGGTCTTCCCAGTCCACGGTATGTAAATACACGCATTAAAGTTCTTTCCATCTGATAATGATAATTTGACTTATGTGAACTGTTTGGAGAGGTTAATGATGCTTTAGTTAATTCATTTGAACCCATCAATAAGGGCCTACTGGCCCCAAAGCGCACCAGACTAAAAAGGTGAAGAAAAGCAGAACATATTTATGAGTGCCCAGCCACCACCTTCCTAGTCAACATACTATAGAAAGGGGGAACGACTGGCTACTAGCTTATTATTCGGAGGAAAATCCAACATATCCATATCACATCTTCCGTTTATGATAAGCATACTATCTTTGATTATCTAATGGAATCTTGAAATCTGCATTGTTTTAAATGCTTGGCGGATCTGATATTTTTTGTCTGTTTTTGGCGGTTTAAAAAGTTTACAGAAGGAAAAACTGCAATAAAATGGTATGTAATCAAGGCATTAATGACCTGTTTTTTTGGTAATTATTAGAATTGGGCCTGAATTTTTTTTCTTCCCGTTAGCACCCTGGTCATATTTAACTTTTCTCATACTTTCTATACACACCAAGAGAAGACTAGACGAAGAATCAGGGGATTGTGGATCCTTAAAGGACCTTGTGTAATGCAGTCCAAGTTTGGTGATTGCAATATATTTCCACGGAAAGCTTACCTCATTGGGCAATATATTGAGTTTCCATTACTAGATGGCGATTTTGCAGTGATTTCTTTTTATGGAATTTAAGTTATTAGCATATTTGATATTGAGAGAGGTATCACGGAGACCTCCTTACCTTCAGTTGCATTATAATCTCTACTTGGTTTCTTTTTTTGTCTAAATGACACTTTTGAGTTAATTATCAGGAAAAAACAGGTAGAAACAAATACGGGGCATATGAGAGTCCTGGTTCCCCGGTACACATTCTGAACCTCTTGCCATTTAATTTTCAATCGTAAAATGATAGCAATTATCTCATTCTTGGTCTTTTGCAGATAAGAGAAGAGCCTCCTCCATATTCATCACCTGTTCATCAAAGATATGAGTCATTTGAGAATCCATTGGCCGGCCCTGGCTCTCAGAGTTTTGAAGATGGACGGACTTCTTCAGGAAATAAACAATTTGGGACAGCACTTTATGATTTCACTGCTGGTGGCGATGACGAAGTGAGTTGAATATAGCTATATTTTGTTTACAAGTGATTTTTTTTTTCTTGGACAAAGTGTAGGTAGAGCTGAAATTCTTTCTTGCTCAACATCACCTTCTTAGAGGGGCTTGTACTTGTTTCAGTGTGTTTATAATATTCCACTTTTCTCTTTTTTGGCAGCTAAACCTTACAGCTGGAGAGGATCTTGAGATCGAAGACGAAGTAGATGGCTGGTTTTACGTAAGTATAAATCAAGTTAATAAACTGTGAGAATAATCATACGTAGTCTCTCGGTCCATCCTATCATCGCATTCGCCCATTTTCAAACGCTGAATTCGACTTCAACAAATTGTCCTTTATTAAATCCTGTTATTTCATCCTTGTACGCTGATCCTTAACATCTAAACTTGAATAAAGTGTTTCTATATTGTTTGCTAAACATGTTGGCTGTTGCAGGTCAAGAAGAAACGCCCCGGGAGAGATGGTAAAATGGCTGGCCTAGTTCCCGTGCTGTACGTCAGTCAATCGTAATCCGTCTTATTTACACAAACTCGATTGTAGCACCATTGAGAGTTACAAAATTGCTGTTGGTGAGTCTCATTATTTTTATACCACTTTCAGTTATTGAGGAGTTAATCTTGTGATGTGTGTAACTCTAATGTAAAGAACTCTGACTACCATACTATTTAAACTTCAGCTAAGAGGCGTGTGTATTAAGTAGATGTTTGTCTAGTGCTGTTTTACGTAGTTGGGTTGTATGGTTGGCTTCCAGCCTTTGTTGCTTGCTCTTGAATAATTGCAATTTTGACCCATATCGCTTTCTATTCACATTTTTGTTGTGTATTATTTTTAAGGAAAAAAGGATCAAACCCCCATTGTACGACCCTTTTTGCAGTTTACCCATACAACTTTGTTTTTTGGCAAATGCTTTCTAACCTTTGCAAACGTGTGCGTAGTCCCACTTGAGGCATATTTTTATGGTATGATTTGCGGACGTGTCAAACATTTTTGGCTGTTACATAATGGGGAAATTCGCTCATTTTTTTGTAGGATGGGCAAGTTGCCATAAAGTAAAAAATTATGGGATCAGTTGTAAAATAGGTGATACTTCGGGGGTTTGATGCTTCTTTTTTAATGACATTTTATGTCTACGATCACCGATAAATGGCTTTATGGGAAAATGATATAAATATGTTCATAATACCTACCCATTTAGAGTTTGAAAGATATTAGTTGTCGAAGTCTTACATTCGTCAAGTATAATTCTCGAGTAAAGTGTGAGAGGGGTTATAGTACGGGAAGTAAGGCGTTTTTATCCATAATACAGTTGATCTGGGGGTTCAATTAGATTTATAAAATCTTTGATCACCATATCATGAGAATTAATTTAACAAATAAGTTGTTATCGTCCACTCCATACAAAGGATCCTCCAGCAAATTTGAAGCCGTTTTATTTCACTCATATAACTATATGGCTTAGCTCATCAACCCCGGTGATGAATATAAAAATAAAAAAAATAGATATTTAACTCATTTAACTTTCTTGCCGAAAACAAAAGAAAGAGGGGAAATTTCATATCCTATCGAATCACTCGTAGAGATATTAATAATACACATAGAGTCAAGGGCGGAGCCAGGAATTTAGTTTTGGGGGGGCGAAATAGTGAACGACAGGTATAATTATCTTGCTATATAATACTTAAAATAAATATAATACTATTATAAATGCCTTTTTTTTTCTTCTAAAACAACATAAATTATACAACAATGTTTTTTCAAAAAGTGATTACCATCGTTTTATTTTTTTTCGAGTAGAACGGATTTGTCTACCTTCTCGAAACATATAAGATGTGAGATTGTATACTAGTAGATATATTTTTTGTAATTATATAGCTTTCTTGGGGCTACTATATATCTCCTATGTTGACGTTTTTAATTATATAGTCTTCGGATAGATGTAAATTTAATAGCTTCATGATTTTATTTTATTTTTATCACTAGTACGATATCTAAAATACTAAATTAATCTAATCTATAAGAATAAATCAAGAATAGTATGAAAAGTCGAATAAATAACTACAAAAGTAACTAGTCAAAAATAATCTCATATGTACATTAAATTGCCTTTAAATTATTAACATATATAAATATCTTTTAGAAATATAAAATTAAGTTTTCTCAATAACAAAGATAAATAGCCATTCATCAAATCATAAATTGAAGCAAATTTCCGTAATTAACTCCTAAAATTAAGGTAACTATATTTATTTAGAAGATTAACATGATACATAAAATGGAAATCTCCATTTATCATTCTTCATCACACTTATATTTTTATATGTTACTCAATAACTATATCTTATTTACCTACAAAATAATATACATATTGATATTAAATATTATATATATAATATATATACTTATGGGGTGGGTGGCCCCCGCTCGCACCCCCTGGCTCCGCCCCTGCATAGAGTTAATCGTAGAGATATTAATAATACACATAGAGTTAATGATATTTTATAACTAATTAATTGAGCAGCGTCCCTTAACCCACCTAAAAAAGAATATTTATTATTTGACATGTAGTCAGATTCCTTAAATGACTCACTTGAGGAATTACATGTGCCGCCATAAAGGAACGCCATACATTATTAGCTCAAAATCTTATTAAATCAGCAACCAACATTAAATCGCTGTAAGCAGATTCATCTCTCACAAAGCTACATAAATAAATTTCCATTCTCTATATTAATAGGATAAGTTGTTGCTCATACAATTTCCCGCGTATTCTATTAATAGAATAGAAACTCCCTCATTGGGACCAACTTAGATTCAGATAAATCACTTGTACGTTATAAGCAATATCTCCTTTTGTTATTAAGTAATCGCATCATCTTACACATAATGGGACTTCGTAACCCAAAAATTCCTTTGTATAAACCTTTATATTCATACACTTTCTTTCTAAGAATTACAATAATTGCGTTTCGAATCACATCTTTTCCATAATTGAGGAATTATCCAACCCAAATAATTTCGTGTTATTAGTTATCTTTTGCGAATTGACGAAAGAGAATATTTTTCTCGATTAAAAGTGATTTGCTTAACCTTGCATTAGCATCTGGATTAAATGTAAATTTCCAGAAGAACAATCTCATCTGAATAAATGTGGAAGAGCAGAATATTTTGGAGATGGCAAGGTCCTTAATTGCAAAAACAAAGAAGGCAAAATTCCATTTAGATATTTAGGAATTCTAGTGGGCATCAATGTGAGGCGTGTTTGTTCTTGGAACGGTCTTGAGGATGTTGTTAGAAAAAGACTCTTTAACAACACACACATATCTTTTGGGGGTCAAGTCTCACTTCTTAGGTCGACGTTCCTAATTATTTCTTCTCTTTTTACAAGGTGCCTTCGGAGGTGATTAATTCAATCACGAAACTTCTTTTGGAGTGACGACCAAGATAAAAGAAAGATCTCGTGGGTTAGTTGGGATACCGTTTGCAAACACAAAAACCAAAGGGGGTTTATGAATTAAAAACTTCAAATGGTTCAAATTTTCTTTGTTTGGAAAATGGAGGTGATGACTTTTCCGTGAAGAGGAGCCTTGAGGAAAAATATCTCTCGGGCAAAATATAGGGAAGGGTCGACGTCGATGGGAATGGCTTATAACTCACTTAGATTGTACAAAAAAGAATCCTTTTGGTGGAGGGATCTTCGATCTATTTCTTCTTTGCATAACAATGAGTATTGGTTCGTTGTGGAAATGTCTAAAGTTGTTGGGAGTGGTGTCAATACTGGAGTTTGGGAGGACAAGTGGATAGGCACGCAACCACTTAAGGAGAGATTTCATGGACTATTCACTATTTCACGGACAAAGAGAAGTTGATCGCTTTTCTCTTAAACTCGATAGAACGGTGAATTAATTAGTTTGTATTTTACATTTGATGCTAAGTATTTTTTTTTTTTTTTGAATGGGAGTAGCAACTTTATAAAGAGTTAAGTAGCTAACTGCAACAAGTCCTAATCGGCTATTTAAGAAAAGATGTTTGGCATGGAATATTGATCCTTTGGGTAGGTACTCCGTGGAGTTTGCGTATCTACTTCATACGCATCCTGGTGTTTCTTTGGGTGTGGATCTGTTTAGGGAATTTCGGAATCTCACTTTGTTGCTCTAAAATTGCCCTTTTTGCCTCGAGAGTTATTTTGGATTGAATTACCATTAAATCTAACTTGGTGAAAAGAAGAGTATGTGGTTGGATAAATAATGATTTGTGTGGTTTTTGTGGTGCTATGTATAAACCTACAAGCCACTTATTTTTTCAATGCGCAATGGCATACCGATGGAGTTTTGGAGGTAGATTGGATTCTTAGTGGTTCTCCCTAACAAACCACTAATTCATTTCTTTGCCAACAGTGGAATGGTGCCCGACTTTTCGAAGGTGTCCCCGTGTAAAGATTTGTGGTGTGTGCTCATTTGGTCCTTTTGGTCTAGCCGTAACAAATTGTGTTTCAAGCCGATGACTTTAACTGTGAGAACATTCGAATTAAATTCTGGAGTTGGGTGAAAGCTAACTGTAAAAGCTTTCCTTTTTCTTTCTTTGATTGATGTGTTAATCCCCTGCATTTGCCTTGCTTAGAATAGGTAGGTGATGGCTGTTTTTACTTTTAGGTTGGAGTTCCTTTGCTGAATATTTTTGTAAGGAGTTGAAGCAACCCTCGTGCTTCTATTTTTATCTATATTTCTCCTTGGTGGACAAAAAGGAAACTAAATGTTAAGTTTAAAAGCTAGTAGATGGGATACAAAGCCAGGCCTGTTCGGCCACACGGTTCCCCCGGAAGATCAAGCCACTTATGTTCTATATATAGGTCATTCGTATACATATTCTTACTTTAAATTATTCTCACATTTAATGTAAGCGATTCAGAAATTAACGAGTTTCATAAGAGTTCATGTGCAATTTATAAAGCAATTAGACAAGTGAAATACATAACTAAATAAACTAGACTACCCTGCAATTATAACAACATTACCGCACGATATTCTTTAAGGGTGTGCACAATGGATCAAATCAATCGAATCGTTTGGTAATCGATCAAATAACTCGATTTTTGGACCGAATCGAATAATCATTTTAATATTTAAAATTTAAATAGATATGTAATAATATGTTAAATTAAGTTGAGAAATAATAATAAATAAATATAAGACTAATAAAATATTAACTATTTATTTATTTCAGGTTATTAGTTTATATATAACACTAATAAACAATCATGTTTGATTCTAGTTTTTTCTAATTTCAGATTCAAAAAGATGTTATATATCTTTCGTTCTTTAAAGGAAAAAACCACTTACCCTCCCGAACTTTGCCCCACTTTTCACTTGCCCCCTTCAAGTATCTTAATCTTACCACCTTCCTCCTTCCAGCGTAATTAGCCCTTAAATCACTCGTTAAAAGCGCACATACGACTCACATGGTATCTGAGTGAGGGCAATAATGTCATTTCATGTGACTAACGATAATAACAATAATACACCCCCATATCAGTTGAACTTTGCCAAACTCTTACCCCAAAATCACCAAGGTTTGATCTTTAATCATGGATTTAATCAATTTTTAGTTAAACCCTCAAAACTTCATCAAACAATTGAGGAACGACGACTTCTCGAGCTCGAGTAATTGACTCACGATCGACCCCAGAATCCCTCCGGTCTTGATTGCAACAGCCAAAACAAGAAAAGCCTATTTCTTATTTCTCTTCCCTGCATCTCTATCACCACCATTTTCCCCGCCGCCGCCTCCGCCGCCACCACCACCACCACCTCTGCCAACACTCCCTTCGCCGCTGGCGCTCGAGGAAGCAATAAGGGAAAAATTTCAATGGAGTTGGTGGGGGGAATTTTTTCGTGAGCAGGTGATGGAGATTGAAGCTTTGGTGAAATGGGTGGTGGAAAATGGATATGTGAGAGTGGTGGTAGTGGTTTAAATTTTTGCTATATTAATGGGTGAGAGTGGTGATAGGTAATGAAATGACATTATTGCCCTCACGCAGACCGCATGTGAGCCGCACATGCACTTTTAACGAGTAATTTAAGGGCTAATTACGCCGGAAGGGGAAAAGTGGTAAGATTAAGATACTTGAGGGGGGCAAGTGAAAAAATTTAAAGTACAATAGGCCAAGTGAAAAGCGGGGCAAAGTTGCGTAGGGTAAGTGATTTTTTTTTCCTTCTTTAAAACTAAAGTAATAAT
The DNA here is from genome assembly GCA_948329865.1 of Linaria vulgaris. Taxonomy (NCBI): domain Eukaryota; kingdom Viridiplantae; phylum Streptophyta; class Magnoliopsida; order Lamiales; family Plantaginaceae; genus Linaria; species Linaria vulgaris. The sequence continues at coordinate 83,471,482 of OX415249.1, read as the reverse complement.
TAAAAGAAAATAAGATCGAAATTAGATCAAATCAAATTAAAATCGAATGATTTTGGATCGAATTGGATCGTCTAATTTGATCTGATCTTGATTCTTATTTTGCCAGGATCAAAATCAAATACATTTTTTTTTGATAAACGAAAATTCATTAGGAAATGGGTAGCATAAGACATACTACGAAAAGTACAAAGAATCAAAACATCCTCACAAAATTTCCCTCTCAACCTTACAATCACTTTCTACTTCAGATCGATTCGGTCCGCTTCGATCTAAATGCACACCCCTACTATTTTCAACATGTGCTAATGATTAATTATATTGCATAAACATATTAAATATACGACAACTAATATCTTGCTTGAAAGCAGAATGCCATATAATGGGTTTTTGGCACAACACCCTCCTGTAATATAGGAAAAATGCACATTACTCCCCTATAAAAAAAGAACATGCATATTATCCCCATGTGATATACGAAATAGGCGCATTACACCCCAGTAAAAAATAAATAGGCACATTACCCCCTGTAATATATGCAATAGGTACATTACCCCCCTATAATTTTAAAAAAGGTGCACTCCATCCCCTTAATACATGTGCATAAGAAGAAGGTATTTTGCACCGTATTAAAATACACAAGGGGGTAATGCGCCTATAAAACTTAACACATGGGGGTAATTTGCCTATTTTATTATTACATGGAGGTAATATGCCTATTTTGTATATCCGGGGGGGGGGGGGGGGGGGGAGTAATATGCCCTTTCTTTTTTTACATGTGGGTAATGTGCCTATTTCTCATATTACAGGGGGTGTTATGCCAAAAACTCGCCATATAATATTTGTTGAAAATAATTTTCAATAAAGAGAAATAAAAAAAAACTTAAGACTAACAAACCCCACAAATTAAACTATGTACGCATAAAAGAAATTTTATGGAGAATATTCTAGTTTTGGGTGTGCTGAAAATTTGATAGCGATGATTTATTTGAATATCATGATATGGATGTACGAGATAAGAAAGATTCACCCAAATCTTCAGCGTTGATCTCTCCGGCCTTCCATAGATAAGAGAGAGTATATGATTCAAATATATCTTCTTCCTAGTTTGTTGTAACCTATCCTTTACTTATAGACCAAGTTTAATCTTGTATATATAGGAGATACCTAAGTCTTGTAAATCAAGCCGATGATAATACACACTTTATTATTCCTCTACATGGTATAACAGAGCCATTCATAATCTCACAATTTTTTTGTCCATTCAATCCGTCCTCTCCTTAAAAAAATAATAACACACAAACCCTAAAAATCATGTCACAAGGCTCGACCGCCTTTTCCCACACTAACGCCACCAACGTCGGCGCCGCCCTCTAACCCTTAGCATTCGACTTACATCCATAAATTACCTCTCTTGGCGACTTTAGGTCTTCTCTACGCTTAGTGGTCTCAACCTTCTTGGATGCATCCAAGGCACATAATTGCGCCTCGATTCGTCTGATGTCACCGCTCATCAACATTGGTTTCAACAGGATCAACTGATCCTTGGCGCCATAGTTGACTCCATGTCACCCAAGCTCATCCCAATAATTCACTCTGCCAAAACATCCTCTAAGGCGTGGGTTCTCCTGATGATGGAGTTCGCACGCCATGACCGCACCCGCATCATGGCATTGAAGGACGCCCTCAACAGCGCCTCCCCCGGCAATCGCTCGGTCACCGAGTATCTCACGAACATCAATGAAAACTTGATAAAACTTCCTTGCTTGAATGTCCCATCAATCCCGATGACATCACTTTGTACGTCCTTAATGAACTTGGATCCAACTACCGAGACATCGCCACCTCTATTCGGCTTCGTGAGCAGACGTTGACGTTTGCCAAAATCCACAATGCCCTCATCACTCATGAATTGTACATCAAACACTTTGAAGTTGAGTCGGCCACCCTAGTCGCCTCCACCAACACGGCCGTCACCTTCCAAGGTCGCGGTTTTTTCTCATCTCACGGTGCTCCCTCGAGGGGGCGTGGCTTTTATCGTGGCTGTCGCGGTCCATTTTGTGGTCGTGGTAAGTAGCCATCTGACTATATTACTTCTAGTTACACTGACAATTATCAGTCCACTGGTGAACATGTCATTTGTAAATTTTGTGGCAAACCAAACCGTGTTGCTTCTCGGTGCCTCTCACAATCTTACAAGAGAATTGAACAATCTTGCTTATCACTCGGAGTACGATGGGACTGATGAGGTGCAAATTGCTGATGGCACGAGCCTCCCAATTACTCATACTCGTACTTCGTTTTGTAATTTCTCATCTCGTTCCTTCCGTATAAATAATGCTCTTTATGTTCCATATGTATGACACAATTTATTATATGTTCATCAGTTCACTAAGGACAACGATGTTTCTATGGAATTCTTCCCTAATTGTTTTCATGTTAAGGACCACTCCACGGGGGTCACTCTAGCAACTAGGACCTGCACTATTGGCACTTGTCACATCCAACCCCCGAACTATTACTTCAAGAATTCAGAGAAGTTTTCTTTACTTGGTGTTCGTACGACGACGGATACTGGCACTCTCATCTTGGGCATTCGATGCCCAGACTAGTTCTCTTTTAATTTACCTATTAGTTCGATTTTCTCTGCGAAGGGTAATTTTTGTGACTCTTGTTTGGTGAGAAAATCGCATCATTTGGCGTTTGTGGACACTTCTTTTAAAGCTTTGCATTATATCTTTGCTGACGTTTAGGCCCTACTGAAACTTCCGTTGATGGTTTTCGCTATTATCTCATAATTGTGGACATATTTAGTCGTTACTGCTGATTATTTCCCATGTCTAACAAATGTCAGGTGCACGAGATATTTTGTCAATTTAAGCCACTTGTGGAAAAACAATTTCGACACGACATTGTCAACTTTTATAGAGATAATGGTGGCGAATTCTTGTCTCTTAAACAATTTTTTCAATCTAATGGAATTAGTCGGCTTACTACGGCTCCTTACACACCACAACAAAATGGCTTGGCTGAACGATGTCATCGCCATAAATTGGAAACTGGCCGTGCTCTCCTTCACCGCGCGAATCTACCAAGTTTGTTTTTGGTCTTTGCCTTCCAAACGACGGTTTATCTCATTAATCGCATGCCATCTTTAGCTCTACACTCCACTACGCCCTACTCCATCCTTTTTGGCATGGCCCCTAATTATCTCAAACTACGAGTCTTTAGGTGTCGATGTTATCCATGGATCAAGTCTTATGTGAACGGTAAGCTTGCGTTCCTGTCTCGTCCATGTCTCTTTATTGGTTACTCAACGTCTCAGAGTGCTTACAAGTGTCTCGACTTATCTGTCAACCACATGTTTATCTCTCGTCACGTTCGGTTTTGCGAGAATATATTTCCATTCACGTTCGTGTCGCCTCATTCTCTAACTCCGCCTTGCACACAACCGACCCATCATTTAACACAATCTCCACCGACTGCTTCTTGCGCTCCTCGCACTCCTCCATCTCCACGATCAACGTTAACACCGCCATCACCTTCTCTATCACCACCTTGTCCTCCATCTCCATCGCGACCATCCTCGCCTCCCGCTCCGGCCACGGACTTAAACACACACCACATGGTCACAAGGTCCAAAAACAACATATTTAAGCCCAAGACCCTTACTCTTACGACGGCCCACCCACTACCTACCTCATCCGAGCCCACAAGTGTTGCCTCTGCTTTGCGGGATCCTCATTGGCGTCTCGCCACGTCCGAAGAATTCAATGCCCTTGTTTCTCATGGAACGTGGGATCTTGTGCCTCGACGTCACGTTTCGAATATTATGGGCTGTAAGTGGGTCTTTCGTATCAAATGCAATTTTGATGGCTCTATTGATAAATATGAGGCCCACTTTGTCGCCAAAGGATTTCACTAACGCCCGAGCCTTGACTATATTAAGACGTTCAATCCGTTTGTAAAGCCCGTAACGGTTCATATTATACTCTCTATTGCGGTCTCCAACTCGTGGCCTCTTCATCAACTTGACGTAACCAACGCATTTCTTCATGTCACTTTAAATGAAGTCATTTTATGCAACAACCACCCTGATTCGTTGATCCTACAGATCCTAATCATGTTTGTTGTCTTCAAAAGTCTATTTATAGCCTCAAGCAATCCCTTCGCGAATGATTTCGCGCCCTTCACACATCTCTTTTGGATATCGACTTTGCTCAAAAGTCTGATTGTTCGCTATTTTTTTTCGTCAAGGACGTACCGTTCTCTTTTTTCTTGTTTACGTGGATGACATTATTTTCACGGGGAATGATTCAACACTCATTACTAAGTTTATTTCTCAACTTAGTACGACTTTTTCTATTAAGGATCTCGGCGATCTCTCCTTCTTTTTGGGTGTCGAGGCCATCCCTTGCTCTACCGGTCTCTCTCTCACTCAATAAAAGTATATGCGGGACCTTCTCACACGCCTACAGATGGATGGGGCCAAGACGGTTTTGACACCTATGTCCACCATGGATCCGCCGACTTCCTCCTCTCCTTGTGATGAGCATCTTTATCGCCAAGCCATTGGGGAACTTCAATACCTCTCTTTCACTCGTTCGGACATCGCATTTCCCGTCAACCGCCTTGCTCAAGCGGTTTCCTCGCTGCATGAACATCATTGGACTACGGTCAAAAGGATATTTTGGTATCTTAAGGGTACCATCTTTCACGACTTGTTGATTAAGAAACATTCGAACAACATGCTTCGCGCTTACTCCGATGCTAATTGGGCGGGTGACCCACAAGATTGTACTTCTACGACCGCCTACATCATATTCCTTGGTTCAAATCCTATTTCTTAGGCAACCCGCAAACAACGAGCTATTGCTCATTCCTCCACTGAAGCCGAGTATTGAGCTCTTGCTACCACCATCTCTGAGGTTCGGTGGATCCAACAACTCCTATCTGAGTTGCACGTTCCTCTTGCTTCTAAACCTATGGTATTTTGTGATAATATTGGTGCCAACATCTCTCTCTTCATTAGGGGTGGGAAAGGGTAAGGGAATTTCCCTTACCCGTCCCCTCCTGCGAGAATTTTTTCCGCGAAAAAAAAAGAACATTTTCCGTTCCCGGCGAGTCGCTGGGAACGGGATTTCCCGCCCCCTACGGGTCGGGAACGGGAATCCGTTTCCGATTTCCGTGGGAACGGGAAATCCCGCCGATAATGTCTATATTTTTTTTTATATATATATGGATTGGTGGTTATATGTCAAAAAAAAACCTGGGATAGTTTTACAATTAAACAAAGTTTATGGCCACAAGTAACAATAGATAATTCTCTTATAACCTTCATCCAAATTCACTCTCTCTCAGACTCTCACTCACTCAAACCCGACGCGGCGGTGAAACTCTCAACCATCTCACGGCTTCACGCACGCCGCCGCCAGCAGTCGTCACTCGTCAGTCGAGCAGCCCGTCGTCAGTCGAGCAGTAGCCGCCAACCTCTATTCTTCAGTCGAGCAGCAGCCAGTCGACGCGGCTGTCGCGTCTCCACCACCTCTCGCACGCCGCCGCCACCGCGTACCCAACACACGGTATTTCCCTCCCCTCAGCCTCATCAACTTATAATTGTTGATTTAAATGGTTGATTGTTGAATTAGGGTTTAAGATTTTTGAGTTAGATTTAGAGTTATGAATTAGGGATTTTGAATTAGGATTTAGGTCTATTGATTTAGATTGAAATTTATGAAATTAGACTACCATTGATGCATTATTGATGAAATTTATTGCTTTTGCTTGAGAAATTGTGCAACATTAGTGTAGTGTACACTTTGACGTCGAATTGAAGGTGAAGGTGAAGTTGAATGTGGAATTAGATACTTGTTGAAGGTGCAATTGAGAATTATGAATTGTGAATTGATTGTGAGTTGATACTAGAAATTGAATTGATTGATGTAATTGGTATTGATTGTTTGTCGTTGATGTTAATTAATGTAGAAATGAAGAAAAAATTGGCAAAGAAGGAACCAATACCTCAAAAGAAATCGGGTGGTATTCGCAAACGGTCTCGCACCGTGACCGATGTTTATACTTCCGAACGTGAACGTGATGCTCTAGAGGCACCTACTTCTCCATATAATTCTTTCCAAGATTACACACATCCGAATCTTCAAGCCGAAGGACTCCTTGAGTCACAACCGCCAATTTCCCAACCACCACGACCACAAGAGGCGGAGCCTTCAGTACCTCCGCCCGAAATTGTTGAAGAGAGGGACATTGTCGTCGACAAAGGAAAAAAGCCACAAAAGTATGAAAAGTTATTCCAAGAAGAAGTCAAAAATGTTGGGCAAGATGGTAAAACCGTCATCCTTAGCTTCAAAACGACTAAATTGACGTCGCCGTGGTGGGCACACTTTGAGCCGTTCCGTTGTCCAGTTAGAGGTACAATCAAGGGGAGATGTTTGTATTGCAAGAAAGAAACTGTTTGTGATGGTGGTGGTCAAGGGACATCCGGATTGAAGAGGCACATAGAGACTTGTAAAAGAAAACCCGAAGCCCTCAAAGAGCTATTAGTCCAAACTCGTTTGAACTTCGACAAAGCGTCTCATCAAGTAGGAACATGGAAATTTGATCAGGATTATATCTTGAAGGGGATTATAGAGTGGATGGTTGCGACCGAACAACCATTTAGTACGGTGGATCATCCTAAATTTAGGGAGATGTGGAGGCGAGGATGCCCAAACTTGAGATTGTTTTGTCGCAAGACAATAAGGGAGAAAATTGTGCTGATGTATTTGGACGAGAGGATGATATTGAAGGAGTTTATCAAAGAAAAATTATCAGAGAGTGTGCTTAACCACGGACACGTGGACTTCTATTAGGCGGGATAACTACATGGTCCTCATCGCGCATTTCATTGATAAGGAGTGGGTGTTGAGGAAGCGCATCATTAATTTTTGCTTTATTTCGGGCCATTCGGGAGAATATATAACTCGAGATATTGAGGGGTGTTTGAAGGATTGGGGAATAGAGAAAGTCTTTACAATCACGGTGGATAATGCTACTTCGAATGATTCCGGGATTGAGAACTTGGTAAGGAAGTTTTCGGTGCGAGGTGATTTATTCATTTTGAACGGGATCCATATGCAAATACGGTGCATTGCACACATCCTTAATCTTGTGGTGCAAGATGGGTTGAAAATGAACGTCGAAGGCAATTCAGTGGATCGAATTAGAGGTGCGGTGAAGTGGATCAAGGGTTCCGCTGGGAGGTTGAAGAAGTTCAAGCAATATCTCGACGATGAAGGTGTACAAAGTAAGAAATTGCTTTGTCTTGATGTGCCCACACGATGGAACTCGACATACTCTATGTTGAAGGCGGCTTTGGAGCTTAAATCGGGCTTTGACTCTTTCGAGCTTCGCGATAATCAATATAAAGAGGACTTGAAGGACGTTACACCGCTATACAATGATTGTAAGACAGCGGAGATGTATGTCAAATTCTTGGGGATTTGTGGTATTTGGGGATTTGTAAACGACTAAATTGAGGCGTGGCGCTTTGTTTTGGACTTTTGGTGATTTGTGTGAGTGTGCCGTTATGTTTTGATATATTGTACTTGTGATTTGTGAATTGTGATTGCGATTGCGAGCCGAATGATGCTTTTTGTGATGGATTTTATATTGTATAATTGAAAACAGGTCAAAAATGAACTCCATCCTCGAGCCCTCCTTGCTCCAGCGTCGCTGCAAGCTCTAGGGGACGAATTTGTCCCCTGGAAATTTGAGGGATTCCCGCGGGAATCCCTTTATTTTACCGGTTGTGAACCCTCGATAAAATGAAGGGATTCCCGTGAGGAATCCCTCCATGACGGGATCCCGTCGGCACGGGATCCCGTCTCGCCGTGGACGGGAACGGGATTGGCAATCCCATTCCCGTCCAGCCGGGATCCCGCGCCGCGGGATCCCGTGGAACGGGATTTAATCCCGTTCCCACCCCTGCTCTTCATCCCGTTCTTCATTCTCGCATGAAGCACATTCCATTCCATTGTAGAGGAATAATAAAGTGTGTATTATCATTGGCTTGATTTACAAGACTTAGGTATCTCCCATATATACAAGACTAAACTTGGTCTACAAGTAAAGGATAGGTTACAAACTAGGAATGAGATATATTAGAATCATATACTATCACTTATCTATGGAAGGAGGAATCAACACTAAAGATTCAGGTGAGTCTTCCTTATCTTGTACACGCCTCCTCAAAAGTGTCGTGCCATCGACCTAGGCAATTTTGGACCGTAGCAAAAGACACTGAGAGCGAGAGAGAGCCTTGGTGAGAACATTGGTGAGTTGGTCCTTTGTGTTGACGTGGGAAACCGAGATTAGGCGTTTAGCAACAATGTCCATGACAAAATGAATATCAATAGTAATCGTCAAATTAATATGTAAATGATTGATTAGTAATATCTACTTGCTAAGTCGATGTTTGATGTACTATGTATAAAGGTGCTCATATTGTAATTGTAATAACTAAGCCAGTAAATTAAGAAATGTATCAATTATGAAAACACATGTACCCTATCAATACATGACTTAATTTTATACTTTTGTATCTTACACTTGTATTATAGTACATAATTTTTTATCGCCATTAATTAAGTACATTTTAAGAAATATAGATTGCATTATATATTATTTGCATAATCTCTCAAGCGTTGCAACATTATTCCAAATAGCTCCAAGACCTTTTAACTCTTTCCTATTTTCTCACTAAATTAACACTCAACAATATTTTCATGTCATCGATATAGAAAGAACTACAACTACTTGTATAGTAGAGCGGCAAACATAAATTAAAGATGTAGTAACTAAAGGGGAAGCTTTTTGGGTTTGAAATTCTGCTGAAAACAGTCTCTTTTTAAAATAATAATTCTATCGGTTTTTTGAAGGTAAAAGATTTCATTCGAGTAAACCTAAAGAGTTTAGGTACAAAATATCAAATAAGAACTCAACAGTAAGACTCAAAAAGAACGCATCAGCAAAATATTTATTCCACATCCTGTAAGTAGTCCGCAACATTGTTAGGAGCAAAAGAATGTCGTGCCAGATTGTGCGCCTCAATATTAATATCTCGATTTATCCATCAGAAATTCCATCCTCTTTTCCATTCCAATTTTCGGTTAATGACATGAATGAGGTTCGCATGATTTCCCTCCACATTATTTGAAACGCAGATATCGACGTTAAGGCAATCACCTTCGAACACCACATTCTCCCAACTCTCTTCCTCCGCAACCTCAACCGCCCACCATGCGCGCGTGATTCAGCATTACAGGCCTCTATTTATCTGCAACGTTTCCACAAAGATAAAAATAATTCTGAAAACATAGCTGAAACAGTTTAAATATCTAAAAATAAATTTAAACAGAAAAATCTATTCAAATGACAATTGTTGAACAAAGTTATTCCATATTATAGAAACCATAGAAACAGATTAAATACATATTTAAAACGCCTGAGAAATATGCGAGCACAATAATTCCGCTATTAAGCCATGTAATAATATATGCAACACTCTGTGGATTAAGATTTTAAATTAATATTCTCTTTAATATATGTGGATTTAAATATATTTTCAGCAGAAACTGGGTCTACCTTCACATGAGAGTCTCATGTAGGGCTAACTGTGCAAAAAGAATCAGATCGATCGAATCGGGTGAAAATCGATCGAATGATCCGATCCGAGGATCGGATCGAATATTTGATCCGACTTTTGATTTTTGCCTTAGGATCGAACCCCCATTTGATTCGATCCTCGATTTTAGAGGCTGAGAATCGGATCGGATCGAATACTCATCTTATTTTTTAAAAATAAATAAATATATAATAGTATATATAATATTATATTTTTATCTATAAAGCTAAGCCTATTAATGCTACTAAGATATTTCTATATATAATGTTAATATTATATTTTTATATATACACATATCTAACATCTTTTTCTTGGTCCATCGAAGGCCACGTTTCTGTCTTTGAGAAACATATACAATTGTAATTTTGTAACACATTTCTCTCACCATATGAAAGTGAATTTTGTAATTCAGAAACTCTGTTTGAATGTTGTGGTTGGTCCCATTGATATTAAATTAAATAAGAAAAAAAAAGAAAAAAAGATCGAAATCGAATCGAATCGGATCGAAATCGAATGATTTTGGATCAAATCGGATCGTTTTAAATTGATTCGATTTCGATCCTCATTTCTTCAAGATCGAAATCGACTTCCAGCCTCGATTCGATCCGATCCGATCTGATCCAAATGCACATCCCTACCCTCATGGGTACGTTACTTGTTAAATTCATGTGGGCAAGTCCCACTCTCTTTGACTTATAAAACAATAATTACAATTTACACACTCAAAAGTCAAAACTTTTTATTTGATGCGGGCAAGTCCCCCATGGCACGAGTTTTCTGTTGGTTGTGATAGGGATTTAAAAGAATAGAAAAGTGTGTGGGGATGGATAGAAAATTTGAGAAACTTTAGATGCTTTAATTAATTTGCATGTAAGACCTTTTTTTTAATAAGACTTAAGCCATTTTAAATACTATAATTATAAGATTCATTATAAGGAACATGCGTGAAATACAAAATACAACATTGTTCATATAAAAAAATAATAAAGATTGCTGCTAGGAAGAGCAAGCCGCTGTTAGGATGTAATTTAACTCGTTTCGCTCATTTAATTTTTGGTTGGAATTTTTGAAAATCCTTTTGGAAAACATGCAAAATATTTTGAATTATGTTTTGATGTAATTTGAGTACAAGTGTCCCAAGATAGTATATGCCATCTACTGACTAGTAACTTCTTGGGTGGGTTGTAATGTACGTGGCTCTAAATTTAGGAAATAGATCCGCAGACCGCAAATAAGACTTTGCGGATATGTCTTTATTAAATTATATTCGACTTTTCGGCTGAGTCTATTCTTAGTTCCACTTAATTGACCAATACTAACCATTGGTCTCGATCAGATAAGTAGATGTTGTCATTTTTTGACATAATTAATAGATGAGTTAGTTGGCAAGATTTCTTCAAATTGTTGATAATAGATCAACCACCTTGCATTTTCTTGAAAGTTCTACAATCATGTTGTTATTATTCAATTCCAAGGTGGGGCTTGGATAATTACTTTGCTAACCAATTTCAGCATTTTTAATTAATAATAATTTATATAATCATCCGGACACTTAAATTTAGTAAAATTTACAAAAGTTACATCATGAAAAGCTTCATCAACTTTTGCAAACAAAGACAAATTGATCAAACAGGAACAACTCGTTACTGCCTGTAAGGAAAATTATTTTATTAATCTAATTTGTGAGAATAAAAGCGAACTGGAAGTCCCTTAGCAGGAAAGGGCACGGGGTTCACGACAATCTTCTCATCTTGAATGATTTTCTCCCACAGGGCACAGGGTTCACGACAATCTTCTCATCTTGAATGATTTTCTTCCACCAGAATCTTTTAATCAGATTGTGCATAAAGACTAAGCCCCTGTTTGGTGTTCATTTCAGAAAGATATGAAAATTTTCAGAAACTCAAAAAAGTGTTTGGTTTTGAACTTTTGAAACGGCCCAACAAGCGTTGAAAATGACCCATTCTTGGTCTCAAAACTCAGGATTAAAATTAAGTGAAAATAATGCTATAATATAGCTTCACCTTTCTGCAAGTGTGTCAGTTGTGACAACTTTCAAAAGGTGATGGATCCAAAAGCTATGCACTATTCATCCAAAATTACGCCCACGCTTCCCTCCAAAATTCTCCAGCTCAAGAATAACACCATTCAACATCAAATCAAAAAATTATTGAGTCCAAATATCAAAATTTCAAAAGTTTTGGTTTCCCCCAAATAATCTTCTATATATTACAACCCTCACTCTCATTATTTCTATTGGAGCTTCTATTTTTAGTCAAGGTCAATGAAATTGTTCCACTTCGTACACATGATAATCTCATATATATTGCTTTTCTTGTTCATTACTTTTTATTAACATGATTTTTTTTGCGGTGCAGGTACCAGCAAATCCGTTCTTTGACTGCAAATTCCAAGTGAAGGTATACTTTTGACCTCATATCCTGTTGATTTATGTTGATATGTCAAATATCTTTGCTGTTATTGCTGTCCCTGTTTCATGTATTTAGTGTGCGCATTCTCCCCTTACGTTGACATGAAGATATATGTGCTCAATTAGTTACACTCATTACACGCACATACCATGTTCCACTTTATGCATAACTTTAAAACTTTTCTTAAACAATTGATCCCCAATGTATGTTGTTTCCTATATCACCTATTATTCTCTTGGATTATGCCACCTTCGTTATGTTAACTTGTGTTGCAGTTCCTTGGTATTAAGAGATGTTCACGAACATAATGAAAGCCAACTAAAGATCTATACTTTTATGCTGTGTGATTAAATGGATATATAAGTGCAGAGTAGCTTACAACAGTTTGGCAGAATGGTTTCTGATATCAATATTTGATTGACGTGGGCTTAACATCTATCTAACATTGCAAAAAGAACACTTTGCAGTTTCATATATTATATTTTGAGTTCAAACATTTTCCCTGATGTTGTGTTTGTGCTTACGTACGACTGTTGAGTGTTACTAATTTGCCAAGTTAATTGAGGTTTAGATGGTTACTCGCCGCAGTGACCGTCCGAAGCGCTCTAAGAATCAAGATGCGTACTGGGGTGATATAAACGAGCATTTTTTCATCCGGCTTATATACCAGTAATTTGTGGCCGGTAAGTTACTAGGGAGCACTTTCACCACCGGAACATAGAACGAACTGGTCAACGCCATGAGAGCGAACTACCCTGTCAGGTTCGATTACACCGTTGACCAGCTCAAGGGCAAGTACAATAGGCTAAAGGTCCTATGGAGGCACATTAAGCTAGGTAGGTCAAAGACTGGTGTTGGTGTTGACCCAACGACTGGTAAGCTGGAATTCGACGACGAGCATCGAACGCAGTTAAACAAGGTAAAATGTCAATCATCCTTTCCTTCAGCCTATATTTATAACGTTGGGAATTTTGAATGCAACCTCATCTGTTTATCGGTTAACAATTTGCATGAAGATCCCGCAGCCGTCCTTAGCTGCAGGCGTGGATGTCCGGACTGGGAGTTGTTGGAGGAGATGTGGCAAAACTGGGTTGCCACCGATGACCTAGCTCGCTATTCTGGGCAGGGTGGTTCCGATTTCGAAGACGAGATCACGCAACTTGGTGATCCCGAGCAGGTTTCTGGTGGTAGCTCTGTGTTTGATCAGGATAGCCTTCCTAAAGGTGATGACCCTACTGGATACACAAAAGACGCTTCCCAATATGCGTCTAGTAGTTTGAATCCCCCTAACGCCACTGTGCCTACACAACCCTGTGGTTAATATGACTCATTCTCAATTGAGTCTTGCAACCAGACGCGCCCCAAGGAAACGTTCCGACAACCCTACGTCCAGAGGCGCTATGCTGGATACTACTCTTAAGTGTTAGAATATGTTGAACAAGACAAAAGCGGCCAACATCACGCAGTCAACGTTCAAACAGATTGGTGAATGCGTGGATGCATTGTACAAACTGGATATCATGCCGAAATCGTTGTTCTTCGAAGAAATCAAGTGCTTGAAGGACAAAGAGACAAGGATGTTTTTCATGAGGATGAGGGAAGAGGATCTTCGCGAATGGGTGATGCGTCTGCCGGTTGTACAGCCTCCCGCCAACATAGAAACGAGTCCCTAGACCAGCGTCGCCATTTTGTGCGTTTGAGTTCCAATCTTTTGTATTAGACTTGAAGTCTACGTTGGGCCTCACTGCAGACATCTTGGAATATTACCTTGTTGTTTCCTTCTGTGTTGGATTGTAGCAGATGAAATTGTGAACTTTTTGTATGTATTGACAACCGTTACTGCACTTTGCTTGTGCCCTTTTGCTATGAATGCATCGTGTTTGTTATAATAGAATTTTTTTTTATCAATTTCCGAGGGCTAGACCAGTAAATAACGGTCCCCTTGTACGGTTATCTATCATGGTTATGTTGATTCGACGATATTTATAATTTGCAGAAATGGATTTCGGCAGCGATAACACCGTGTTCACCTATTCTGACCGAAGCAACGATGATAGCGCCGATGGACTTTCTGAATTCATGTTCATTGGTTTGTGTTTGGCCCCCGATTGGTTTTATTCGAAGCGCCCTAGGAATAACTCCGAACTGACGGGTTCGAGGTGGCTCATGGAACTATTTCTTGGACATGACGATCGGTTCTTCGATGCTTTGCGGATGAACCAGGATACATTTTACACGCTGCACGACGCACTAAAGAACCATTACGGCCTCACTGATTCGAGAAACTCACAGGTACAGTCCATGGAGACATTTGCGATATTTATGTGGACTGTTGGGTTAAATCACAGATTCAGCGATTCGTGCGAGCGTTTCCAACACTCAACGAAAACCATTCACCGCCATGTGCGTAGGGTGATGAAGGCCATTTTAAACATGGCTATGGACATGATTGTACCACCCGACTTCAACGTTGTTCCTGATCGCATTGCCAACGATGCCCGCTTACTTTAAGGTATATGTTAACCCATCCGAAGCTGTGTCCTTATTGGTAACACTCTATGGTATCAAAAAATATGTGTGGAACGTTGATACCAGAACACTTTACACTTATCCCCCAATTTAGGGACGTTGGCGCACATTAAGAGTGCTTCTGGTTTCAATGTTGACCTGGTGTTGCCTCAACATCCATCCAACATTGTCTCCAGAACCTCTTTCATCTCTCATGATCTTGTGTTTTGAGTCACATTTTAATTTCTTATTACCAATTTGACAATAGCCTCCATTGATTCATGACATGACTGCATTGGTGCAATCGACGGTACACATATATCAACCCACATGCCCATGCATCTTCACACGTCGTACATCAACCGAAAAAACAACTTGAGCCAGAACGTTATTGCTGTTTGCGATTTCAACATGAACTTCACTTACGTCGGTGCCGGGTACGAAGGTTCTATGAACGACTGCAGGGCATTGCAAATGTCTATCGTGACAAGTATTACTTGGTTGATTCAGGGTTCTCGTTGTACACTTGTTACGTGACTCCGTTTGCGTCCGGGCGGTACCACCTACACGAGTTCCAAAATAATCAGCCGATTGGAATGGTAGAATTGTTTAACTACATGCATTCGAGTCTCCGTAACGTTATTGAGCGTACTTTTGGTGTGTTGAAGATGCCGTTCCCCGTTCTGAAGATGATGCCCAACTAAAGTTTAAAACATCAAGCTAAGATTGTCATGGCATGCTGTACACTGCACAACTTCATTCGGAAGAATGGAGTCGATGGTGATTTCTTGTTTGATTTTCACCCAGACGACGTGTACCGCGCGAGTAGCCTAATATCCCGCAGCCGGATTAACACCGTTCCTGCATAAGCAAGAGCAATGGATCGTAGGAGGGGTGAAATAGCACAGGCAATGTGGGACGACTATCGCAATCAAAATGGAGCCATGTGAATTATAAATATAACATAATATGTCGCCGGCCTTCGACATGCTGCATATTTTGGATCGGGTTTAAATCCACCCCTTGCAATGGTCTTTATTTTTGAACATTGTGGCATATTGTATTTTGCTTTGCCTCGATGTCCTTACATATGTGGATGTTATCATTATTATTTGATGTTTATGATTTCTATTTAAGTCGAATCTACTTTGAGCTTAGCCCTTTCTAATCGGCTTTCCTCAATACAATTGCAACAATATTGGTTTCAATGTGTAAGAAATGTTAGTCCAACATCTGTTTAACATGAAAATCAGCAACTTCATATAGCCATTTTCAATTTTATTTCAACGTATATTTACTCCGCAACCTTGAACCCACAATTTTATAGTTAATACACAGTTAAGATCCAAAGTTTATTATTTGGCGTTTATGATTTCTATTTAAGTTGAATCTACTTTGAACTTAGCCCTTTCTACTCGGCTGTCAATACTGGTTTCAATGTGTAAGAGATGTTAGTCCAACATTTGTTTAACATGAAAATTAGTAACTTTATACAGCCCCTTTCAATTTTATTTCGACATATATTTACTCCTAGACACTCTACCAACAATTTTATAGATAAGACACAGTTAAGACCCAAACTTTATATTTTTTGTTATAAATAAATCACCATTATTGTTGGTCATGCATGGACCCACACACGAGTTTACATAACCGTATATAAAGTTTATTTTATTTTATTTTGATTGGGTAATCAAGCAATCCGATTCGATATATATAAATACGACTTGTTATGGATAATATCATGCCGCTAGCTTGTTGACCATATATTTCGAAATTCGTGTAAATTCCTTGATTTCCTTAAAATAATTTGGCAATGAACCAAGAGAGTATATTTAATTAACACATTAAGTTATACAAAGGCAGGATAATCGTTATGTTTGTTGTTTGAAAAGAAGAAAAATATCTATATTTTAAGCCACAATTGTTAGAAAATATAAGTTTCAGTGAGTTACATGGAAAAAATATAAGTCATATTGGCACTTGGCTTATAATATATATAATAACCAAAAAAAATTGAGAATTAATTCAAATTAAAGGTAAACATAATCTGGGCTTTAATTAAATGAGGGAAATGTAAACATAAACTCTCCAAACCACTGTGATATTGCCGCCATAAATTCCCCCACTCTCTCTCTCCTTCTCTAATTCCACTATTCGTGCCCTAATTTTTCTGCATTTACAAATTCCTCTTTCATTCTCTATTTTCAGCAAATTTGAACTCTCACTTCAAAATCTCTCTTTCTTTCTATATCTTTCAAATGGCTAGCAAAACCCCATTGGAAACACTTGTGGAGGCAGCGTTGAACAAGGAAGGAACGAGCACAGCCGTGGGTACGAGCGCACGCAGTACTAGGGCTCGGATATCAGCCATTTCAAATACTGAATCACCCAGTGCGGGACAGTTGAAGACACCCCAAAAGGTGAGGGAGTCACTATTGTTCCCCCAACATCAGAGGCCACCCCCTGGGTTCTGTTCTGCCGTTAATTGCTGGTCAACCTAATCCTAGACGTGGTCGTGAAATTGAATCCCCTGGTGGGAGTAGAGCTGGTGATCGTAAAAGGAGTCGCTCACCAATCCACATGAGGAAGGTAACCAAAGTAGCTGTGCTAGCGGATACGTTGAGACTAGCCGCTATTGAGAGGCGAGCAAGGAAAATATCTGACCTCCTTGAAAAAAGTAAGCATGTTGAGGTGGAGGAGGTTGCAACGGAACATGCTGGGGTGGCTTCGGGTGATGCCGAAGCGAGCACAACGCCAAACACGGGTGAGACTAGAGGTGAGACCTGACGCTCTAAACGAGTCAATCATGTAGAGCAAAAGTCTGAAGGTAGGAGGAAATGGAAAAGTGTTGTGGATGGGGAGGTTGAGGTGATGGATGATGAATTGGCGGATATTGAAGAGGATGGGCAAAATGATGTTGAAACCGTTGCGGCCGATTTGGGGCAGAAGCAAGCACAATGTCGAAATCGACGTTAAAAAAGGTACGACTAAGAGATCTAAACGACTAAGTCGTGGAAAACCAAAGTCCATTTCCAGGAGGAAAAGGAAAGAGGTTGTGGTTGAGGACATTGAAGTGATGGCAGATGAAGAGGATGATAAGGCAGATGATAGTGAAAATGCCGAGAAAATTGTGGCGGCCGAGGTGAAGGCTGAAGCGAGCACATTGCCGAAAGCGGTTGTCAAACGAGGTGCCACATGGAGATCTAAACGCCTGAAGCGTGGAAAGCAAAAGAGCGATGGCGGGAGGAAAGGTAAACGGGTTGTGGAGGAGGAGGATGATGTGATGGATGATGAATCAGCGGAAAAGGGAGAGGAGAAGCAAGATGCGGAGGAAATTGTTGCAGACGGTGAAGAAGAAGAAGAAGTTGAGTACCGCGACACACTTACTGAGTTCTACCGGGGTGATCCAACCTGCTCTAGGTTCTATCTCACTAAGGGGATAGAAGCTAAGGCGATTGATTTTAGGAAGAGGGCAATCCATAAGGAGAGAGTTATTGAGAAGGTGAGCTCCAAAGAATACAGACTGGCCGAATTCCTTGAATCGAGAGGGGTTCTTAATTATATGAGGGAGCATGGTTTGTATTCGCCGGAGCTCGTCCAAGAATTCTACATGAATCTCTCAAAATATGTCACGTGCCCGTTGTCTTCCAAATATGGCAAGGCATGGGTGAGAGGAGAAGTGTACGACATAAGCCCGTAAAAGATCAATCAGGGTTGGGGACTGGAGAACGTCCGGGAAGGTGATGATCCTAGACTAGACGAGGTGATTCAGGATCTAACTGGAGGTCTGGTCAGGGTTTGGGAAGGACAACTAGCAAGCACTAGACTCACTGCACTAAGTGCTGTTCTGCAAAAGCTTGCTAGTTACAATTGGCTGCCCACTGTGAACAACACCGTATTGACTAAGGAGGCTGCTTTCTTGATCTATAAACTGAAGAACGGTATACCCGTTAACATTGGTGAAAGAGTCTTGAGGTCAATGAAAGACGTTGCGAGAAGGAACTCATGGGTTCTGCCATTCCCTTCATTGATCACCACCCTTCTCCTCAAATAGGGTAGGAGGTAGGAAGAGTTTGCTGGGATGTTGGTGAATCAGGATAAGTTCACCATCACTACAAGTTACTTGACTAGTGGAAGGGTTAAGGACTTGCCGTGGGCGTCGGCGGATGGAGCACAACCTGCTGATAATAGGGAGAGGAGGGTCCATTTGTTTACTGGACAGTCAGTGCCCCAGTCTGATGAGGTTGAAACCAGGGTCACCAGAAAAGATTTTGTGGATCAGCAGCTCGCTTGGTATAGAAATGCTTATGCTGATCTTCAGAGGGAGATTGCTGCTAAGCAAGTTCAGTTGCAGGAACTAGATGTCCTGATTAAGAACATGTAGGAGCTTGCTGCACAAAATGGTATGGATTGATCCATGGTTGATTATGTTGGATGGCTGGTGATTGTGTTTGTTGTGTTGTGTTTTATTTCGAATGTTTTCTTGTGTTTTGGATTTTGACTTATTTGGTTTGAAATTTAAGGATTATGTCTAATTTTTGTCTACTGCTATTGGTATAAGTATGGTTATAAATTAGGCTTCTACTAGTCACCTGTTAACATTATGTGCATGACATTTTGGATGTCTATGGTAAAACAACATTGATGATGTAGCTCTTTGAAAGTGTAGTGTGTCTTGGATTAAACTTTGGATGGATGTTGAGGCAACACCCATCCAACAAAGAGTCCAATCCCCTTATTTAAATAATTTGTTGCAATGAACTTGATATGCTTTACGGCTAAATAGTTTATTCCGGATTAAATGATGTATTGTTGTTGGGACAACAACAACAAAACATTGAATCCAGAACTCGCCCGCCAATTACTTGACATGCTGCATTATTGCGTACAGTTCAGTACAAAGTGTTTTGGTTTTAATGTTGGGACGATGATGGGGCAACATCAGGCTAACATTGAATCTAGAATCCCATATTTCATAAATTGCAATGATGTAATTTGTTCGGCCTGCATTGCATCTTTTACTGTGTTCAGTGTCTTTTAGGTGGTGATGCAACAATAGTCATGTTCGCGAGTCCAATAGTTTTTTTTCCAAGTCTTTCATTGTGTTCGGTAAAAGGCACTCTTCATAGATATCCCATCGGTGAATCGAACAAAGTAACATGAAGTAACTAATTACAAATCTATAAATAGGAAGTTCCAGGAAGTAAACAATATATTAAATATAAATGCACGTGTTTGGCAACTTCTGCAAATGTATTTTAAATATCATATGATAATTACAGCGCGTTACATATGCCAACATCCAGATGCCATAAGTAATTAGAGGAAGCAAAATATTTGATTTCCCATGAAGGACGATATGACCCATTGTGTCGTTGCACTTCCACTCCAACTTCAATTGAAAGATTTGACAACTTGTGCAATGTGATGTATAAGATCGCGGCACCTAGCGATCATATGTAGAGGTTATTTTTCATACTATTAAAATAATCCCGTATAGAGTGTAATCATATAGAGTACCTTACGTTTGTTGGTTCCTTTTCGCGGAATATATCGCACAACCCGCTCCATGCTGGTTCACCATTTATTATGTAGACCTTCGCAAATAGATTATTCTGCAAAATAAAAATTCGTTTGTCGAACACCTTTAAATCATTGCATGTCGAATTATCCACAAATAATATCAAATATGGTTACCTTCAATACTTCGTCAAATGCGTTTTCTTCGGTATAAACTATTTGGTTGTTTTCTTCGTCCCAGAAAAATCCATCTCAGGCCATCAAATCAGTGAAACTATCGAATCGTAGCTTGAGTAGATGAAATTGCCACACGCAGTCCATATACGATAAATGGGTTCCAAATTGGATGTTCGTCTCTACTTCAGCTGCTGATATGGCATCAAAGCTACACAACGATAAAGTTGTGTGGTTTGTACGCGCTATGTCAGCCAGGACATCGATGAATTTCGTGTCCATTTCCTTAGTCCAATCTTTGCTATACAACATTTCTTCTTGTGGCATAGGAACTATTGGTGCCATTTTTTGGTTGTTTGATGGATGATTTTTCTGTGGAGCGTTGTGTAAGTAGATATTGCTTGGAGAAGTGTGCATCTGCGTTTACTGTGTCATACTATTATATATAGAGCAGGACCACTTGAAGCCCCCTACTTTGATTAGACCTCCAATTCCATATAATTTTACTTTCAATGTGTAATTTGTCATATTATATTCCATATAAAGTGTCTCAACCTGGCCTTAACAAATGCTGACTTCTTTGTGTACAATCATCCTACACTTCATAATTTACATAGAGTAGATAGTGGGCTGGAACTAAATGCCGATGTCTTTAATTACAATGTATGCGATTACCATAGTTCGAAGGTTGATGACAAATATTATCTAAATAATTAAATTTTATATAACCACTCCTGAAACTGAATTAATATACTTTTGTCAGAACTTATCACATTAATATTAGTCCCTCTTGAGCAATATATGTGCACGCATCTAAATGTCATAGCTTGAACAAATATTTTTATGTAACTCTATTCATAATGCTAATATTAGCAAAAAAAATATGGTTATAAGCATTTGACAAATGTTGTAATGCAACCTGGCTAACACGTATTTTTTATAATTGTAAATAACGGGATAACATAAGAAGTAATCTACTTGTCATTAAAATATACTGTCGCACTAAGAAACAATTTCTTCATTCCCAAAAAAATTGTAATGGAGTGCACATGATAGCTATTTGGCGTGTACTTGGCTACCTTGCTTGTACTGCATACAATCCGTAGGTAAATCCCATAAACCCATCCAAAAGGTGATAGATATGACATGGCCATGTACAAGTATTCCTATTCCATTCGTAAGTTTCAACTAAATATATATAGTATGTGACATCCGCAACCTACCGTGTATTAGTTTATTTGGTGCGTAATTGGCAATTAATAGAATTACAAATTCAAACCTTTTTTATATGCGGTTTAGTATTATAATTTTTTCGATCGCTTACGCTAGTTGAATTTCTATTTAATATTGATTAATTTTCTCTTACCTATACAAATAAAATATAGTTGGGTATTTGGTCATTATGGACCTGAAAGTAGAGAGCGGTGTTCATTATGCAATGTTGGATGGATGTTGAGCCAACATTCGCGTGACAACGTTGAAATATTTTACATAATTTAGCCATTGCTTTAATTCAACTTGGTCCGAGCACAAACAGGAAAAAGCAAGAGTTGGGTGCAACTAGGACATAACTCACACGACAATATTATAAAGTACTCCACTGATATAAGAAATTACACATAGATTGATAGAAAATCATTGCATAACTATTATCTTAGCAACCACCGACACCGCCAGGATCCATGTCCCTAATGCCAAGAGCTTTCCAATTCTCTAGCGTTTTTGGTAACACTCAATTGATGCCTCTTGTTTCTCAAGGTTATTGATGAGCCCTAGAATTACAGCCTTACATCTGTGACAAGGTTCGGGATCAAGCCAGGACACCATCTTGCATCTATAGGCCTGCAAGATTGTGGTTAAGAATTGTTATTCATACTATGTACAAGTATCCGATTCACTATTTGTAAAATGCATAACCAAAGTATTAGTATACCCATCGAACATCTCCAGTAACGCCGACATGGATTCGGAATTCTCCATGCTGTCTGCATCACCGTCTCGCGGCCACAGTGGCACAAAACCTGCCCATTTACAAACCCTGCGCTTTGCCGTTCCCTGATACCAGAGCTTTGACCGTACTCCATGTTAAATTTGTAGTGGTTAATTTTTGAGTTACAATTTTCTTGACGGATACAAATTTATGAGGGAACTTTGTATTTGGAATGGTTATATAGAAAACCCACGCTCGCTATTTTCGAATTTTGAATGTATTCGTCAACCCATACATACTCTATTTTATTGCACAATGGTAATGTTTGAAATGACAGCTCCCAGCGTGTCAAGGAAGACAATTCATATGATTGTACTTGTTGATATATTGTAAAGGAAAAACGCATGATTGTAATTTTTCCTAATTTCTATTAAATTACAACATGGGTGTATAATTATTTAGAACATCCTATGAAAAGTGTATATATTTTGCTGCGAATCGTCGGCATGGATAATTATTTAGGTAGACTGTTATTACATTGTTTTCCAATTATTGTGTTCGGTATTCGTTTCGTACGACTTTTAACGTGCCAACAAGACCATCGCTAGGACAAGTATGTTATGATATGATGATGTTAGATCGTAATATAAGTATTTAGAATGCAATCAATTTGTATTACCTTGAGCAGTATTTTAATATAACAAATTTATGTCGTATGAATGGCAGATACATACTAAAATGACTGGATGTGAGTGTTTTCGATTATCATTGTAGGTTTGTGTTTGGTGTTTGCCTCACACGACTTTTAATGTGCACACGAGACCATCCCTAGCACAAGTAGGATATGTTACGAATATATTAAATCATAGTTTAAGTTTCTAATATAAATTTAGAATGACACTTTTAAATAGATTATCTATTTCTTATCATAACCTTTTGATAAAATGGTTGATTTAATATACTGGTTGATTTTAATATTTATGAACAATAAACTAAACAGATATCATAATAATTGTCTAACTTGTCAAGAAGATATGAGAAATATTGTATGGCGAAAATTGCGGAAGCAGGAGAAATATATGGTTTTACAATTTAAAAACATACCAATTTATTAAACTTGGATTGTGATCTCCAGAACGTATCTAACTTTCGGCCGCATTCAGTTGTCAGAACAGATCACATCAACTGCGAATTCAGATCTCCTACACCATAAGTGACCCCTATTACGCAATCACAATATTTGTTTTGACGTTATGCAATTAAGATCAAACTAACCCCATTATTTGTGTAAATCGTGTCCAGTGCTATCATAAAGATGTATTTGAATGTATTACTAATCCGGATTGTAATTGAGAGTATTATTAAACTCGTATAATTAAGTTGTACGTATCCACACTGAATGAAAAATATATATTGCATTCAAATGATATCCACACGGTTCACTTTAATTAATTCATATATTTAACTGATATAATTTAGTTGCAAATTTTATAGAAAATTCATGTGACACAATATCTTGACGATATCACCACATTAGGTGGTACTCAAATTTATGAAATGTTTCTATTTACTAATATACCAAACTAGCAACATTGATTAATAGTTCGATTTTTTCCCTTCAATATGTATGGCATTATTATAAAGTACGCTGTGTCCCTATATCAGATTAACTAAGGTAGATCATGACAAAAAACAGATCCTTGTTCGCAGCTTCAATATTACATATGATGATATAGCATCAGTCTGAAGAAAAGAAGGTATTAGCACTATATCAGAAGATACTTCATGTGGCTAATATTATAAATGTTATTTGACAAGTATCATAAAAAGGAATTAAACTACTAGGATTAACTGGCAAACCGGTTTTCTGGGGCCCGCGTGTCGGTACCAGACTTATTGGCCCTAATCAAATGATATAGACCGTAGAGATGTACTTGAAGGCTTCAGTGGCTTTAGTGGAAATATTATAAATGGGACCAATATTTAGTTTGTAATAGGCAATATTTATTGATACAGTTTCTACATAATTGGGTGATAATAAAACAAGCAAATATATAGTGAGGAAGACTTCTTTCTCCTAGCCCCAATTATTACGCTAAATCACAATAGAAGAAAGTACAAATGGTACCACTTACGTATATTAAATACTATTATTTATTCAGCACTTTGCATATCCAAGGTCTTTCCCATATGTGGGGATTTTATCGAAAGTAGCCCCATAATGATTTATTTTATCAATTTTAGTCCCATAATGATTTGAGTTTCAATTTTGGTACCATAATGATTTTTTCGTTTTCAATTTTGGTACTTTCGGCAAAAATTTAGGTACTTTCGGCAAAAGTAGCCCCATAATGATTTATTTATCAATTTTAGTCCTATAATGAATTTTTCGTTTTCAATTTTGGTACCATAATGCCCTTAGCAATTTTCGCACGTGAGACGCACAAGCTAAGTGTAGGTGAAACTTGGGTGATTTTTGCCGAAAGTACCAAAATTGAAAACGAAAAAATCATTATGGTACCAAAATTGAAACTCAAATCATTATGAGACTAAAATTGATAAAATAAATCATTATGGGGCTACTTTCGATAAAATCACCCATATGTGAGTGCCATATTACATTTTTTAAAAAATCCACTTTTTAAAACTGTCCAAAAGTCCGTTGTCGAAAAGTAGTATTTTGTTGTTAGATCGAACTATTAAAAAATTACCAACTTATGTTAGTCTGTTTAATATTAAAATTAAATATGAAGCATATATGTGAAATGGACACTAAAATATTTTTAACTAAATACAAATATACATGGTACATCTATTGACCAATTTATTTCACACATAAGTTACTAAAAAAATGATTCAATCTTTAATATCTATAGTCTAGAATGTAGAGTCTTCCTCATGAATGTAAAATTATATGTTATAAATTAGGTAATGTCATTATGTATCCCTCAACATTTGATTGCACGACAAAGTCATGTTTGTTACAATGATTATTCTTTAATTCAATTACACACTCGTTGACATGATCAATTTTAGCTATGAAAGTTTGGCAAATTATTAGGTTTCACGTAGTAATAAGCACGAAATCAATTTTTATTCATAAATAGTTCTATCATGGTTATATGCGTAATGATTTAAGATTAACTAAGTGTCAAACGTCCTGGAATGGATGTTGAATTTATGTAGGTCCAACATCAGTACAACATCTACTCCTTACGAATCAGACAGTTCCTAAACCGTAAGAACATTATTTCATATGAACCAAAAAATACGACCCC
Source organism: Linaria vulgaris (assembly GCA_948329865.1). NCBI lineage: Eukaryota > Viridiplantae > Streptophyta > Magnoliopsida > Lamiales > Plantaginaceae > Linaria > Linaria vulgaris. The sequence goes on along the minus strand of OX415249.1, from coordinate 83,445,958 downwards.
AAATAAGTCAAACGATGTTCAAACGTGTATGTCCTTTATAAGGGCCATAGGAAACATACATTACTTATTCCTCACCGTTGTATATTAAACTATAATTATGTTTGATCACCACAATTAAGAGTAGTAGTTAGGGTAGAAATCGAGGTTTGCACTTTAATACACGATCATAAAATGAGATAACAGTAAAATTTTTTTTAGCCAAATAAACCTTTGTTGTCGGATGCGTGTACGGTCATCCAGGCATGCAATTGAACATGAGTAGCCACGTGTTTATATTGGACAGTTCCTTTGACCAAAAGATGGATGCATGTGATTATGTAAGTGTTACAACAGTATATAATATATTGACTCTACCAACACTCTCACTCTGAAATCAACACTTTTTCACACCATCCTTACACGGAAACAAGAACTTATATCCATCGCAATGGCGGCAACCAATGGCAACTTGAAGGAAGTGTACGATTCGACGAAGGTCGGCTCTACATACTTATACTATAATTCTTATTTTCTTCATGCGTAGAGTGTTGACTTGTTCAATTGATTCGTCCTTAATAGGAGGACATACATAAGGTGTTCTTAAGTTTCAAAGAGTTTACACAAACAGACGAGAATTTACTACTATGCAAGCTTCTCAAGAGAGTAAATGGGCATATTTGGTTCACGGGGGAGATGATGCAGACGACATATGAGGAATTGGCTGAGAAACTAACGAAGTACAAGGGGACGAATATATCCCTTTTGATGATCAAGGAACGTCTCATGATCATGCAGACTCATTTCCAATTGTTCAATCGATATTATAAAGTACCGGGCCTGCGGCTACACAAGAAGAAAGGCAAAGTGACAATTAATCGAAATCTTCATGATCTGCATGTCAAACACGTGAGTTTATCTCATTCCCCCTGATGCGTGTTAATTTAATTTCACTAAATTTTGAATCTCTCATCTGTTAAATGCAACCTTTGATGATTGATACGTGGTTCAAGGAAAAAGGGTTCAAGAACTACAATAAGATGCAATATCTGTTTGCAGTGAAAGAACTTCCCACCCCTCAAATTAAGGTCCTGTCGAAGATGGATGTATTGTCTGCCGACCCATGAAGGATATTCTAATGTTTATGCTATGTCATGTGAAATGTCCTGAACATCTTTAATATGCAATTTCTTTTTGTTAATGTTATGGGGATTTAGTTGAACATCCATGTTTTGTTATGAGTTGGGTTGCTAACTACCTGTAGCACGTTGGACTATAAAATGTTTGGATGTGGCTTTTTACTCATATAATTGACTACTAATTTGTTATGGATTAAACGACCACTGATTGGCACACGTTATGGTAAATCTTGATTGGATAGGGATTTAGCAAGCTAGATATTCGGTATTTATGATAATGTATATTTCTATTATAGTATGTCCAACCACGATCGGCATGGGATTACAGTAAGTAGCTATACAAACCTTGATGACAATTTTTGAAGACTATACAAAAACTCATTTAAGAAAACATAAAGGTGTATAATCCATTTGTTAACTAAACTACAAAAATTCATGAGTGTTGTATATTTATGTATTGTAAAAGCAGTCATCAAATTGTTTTTTATGCCAACATATAGCTTACCAATGCCACACGACCAAGTTGGAAATTGTTTTCTATTTTAAAAATAAAGTACATATGCAGTTCTCACATTGCCCGTCGCGTCATATATAAATGATAAATCATAATCATTACCTCGCCCTGTCCTAGTGATTGAATCAATAGCGTTTATCACCACAAGATATGCAAGGCAAAAGATTTTCTGGGAAGGGTGACCCAGTGGTGAATCTCAACATCAAAATTTACTGTAAATGGGTTGATATGTGTCACTTGCCATTAGTATCATTTACTTTATGAATATAAGATTTCATAGATAGTACTTTTCATTTGCATATCAATTGTCATTACCATTTTCTCAAAATACACACTAAATATGAAATGAACATTAGTTTTAGTATAAAAGAAATCAACAACGCATGTGAAAAGGAAAAATGCAAAGCCTAAACATTAATTGAGAGGACACATGTCACAAGAATATGAGTGGATGAGGAAATGGAGGAGGGGCATTGTGTAGAGCTTTTGAAGCCATTTTGAAAGGCAGGAGGAACCCTTCTTATATATATTACAACAAACTAACTTAAATGTTAAACACATTTTCCCACAACACTGGCACAACTAAAGAGCGACCTTCATTTAATAAATTAAGCATAAGAAATGTGGAAAATAACGTAGCGCAACCAATAAAAACGTAAGGAATTTGGAATAGTGCACGCATGTTTGTGTTAATGCTAGTGCTTAATTATGAATGTTTGCACCTGACCAACATTGTATCCAGTAGCATTACATAGTATACACTTAACACGTATTGTAATTATATCATAGCGCAACAAATGAAATTATTTAAAACAGGGATGCAATTACCAAAAACAAATTTAACATTCCGAAACATCAAGTAATACAATACCCATAATTAAAGTAAATTAGACAAATTAATATTATTCTTGGTTTAGTCTGAATCGTCATAAAAGTCCGATGGGAGACCATTCGACCCATCGGATGATGTGCAAACACACATTTCATAAAATTTGCCACATTTCAAACACTTTGTATTTCCATCATTGGGGGCTGACGACATATTTGTACTATCAAAAGAGCACCCGTCTTCGTCGTTATCTATGTCGGCTTGGATCGGCCCATATGGGGAATTTTATCGAAAGTAGCCCCATAATGATTTATTTTATCAATTTTAGTCCCATAATGATTTGAGTTTCAATTTTGGTACAATAAAGATTTTTTCGTTTTCAATTTTGGTACTTTCGGCAAAAATCACCCAATTTTCACCTAAACTTAGCTCGTGCGTCTCACGTGCGAAAATTGCTAAGGGCATTATGATACCAAAATTGAAAATGAAAAATTCATTATGGGACTAAAATTGATAAAATAAATCATTATGGGGCTACTTTTGCCGAAAGTACCTAAATTTTTGCCGAAAGTACCAAAATTGAAAACGAAAAAATCATTATGGTATACCAAAATTGAAACTCAAATCATTATGAAACTAAAATTGATAAAATAACTCATTATGGGGCTACTTTCGATAAAATCCCCCAAAATGGTCGCTCCATAGTTTTACCTAATTCATTTTTTTTTTCTTTTTTTCTTTTTGGAAACCTACCCTAATTCAGTTTCAAGTACATATATTGTGAAAGACTTTTTCTTGGCTGTGCGCCAGTCATGTTTACATACTCGACGCGTTTTTATTTTTTAGTGGAAGGCCCGTGTATCACGAGTCACGACTTTGTGAGATATATTTTAGCTATTAAATAATTGATGTTACGAATTGGATCGGATCTTCAGATCCAAAAAAGTAACGCACTACAACAAAAAAACTCTTTAGAGACAGAAAAATGTGCCTCTATAGGTACATGTTGAGGCACTTACAGCTGTTGAGACAGTTAAATCATTTGTCGGATAAAACCTATGTCGCGATAGAGTTAGTACATATAAAGACACTTTTTATGTGCCCCAAGAGATCTTTATAGAGACATATATATTTGTCCTAACCACCTTCATATGTGCCTCATCATAACAATTTAAAGACAAATTTATGTGCCTCAACAACACTTACATGTGCCTCAAAATAACCTTTTAAAGGCAAATATATGTGCCTCAACAATCCCTACATGTGCCCCAAGATAACCTTTTAAAGGCAAATATGTGCCTTAACAACCCTAACATGTGCCCTCATAGGAGCCCATTTTTTAGAATGTCATGTTACTGTGCGTGTCAAATATCTTTGTTTCTCCCTTTTCCCATACAAGACAATAAAACTCAACATAATAATACAAAAAGAAAAAGCACAATTTTATTAATATTCATTCAATAATTTACAAGAAACTTATACCACACTATAATGTCACTCAACATTCTAAAATCAACAAATATAAACCAAAATAAACTAGTCTCAGCCTCCAATCTAATAATGTGATAATTCAAAAGGCTATTACTACAAATGTTACTCCTAATCTCCTACTACAAACAAATTTCAGCCTTCGTTCAATTAATTTGCATTGTCATCCACTGCAACCTCTGCAATATTTAAGAGATAAAAAGTCACAATTAAAATCAAAACCATGCTTAAGAGAAACTAAAATCATGTACAAGCCTCAGTTCTAAAATAACTTTTTACTAAAACGATGAATGAGTCACGACTTAACATGACTTTCTTTCCTCTTTTCACTTTCCTGTAGCAGTAAAAAAAAATGATAAATGCTGCTAACAGATCATCCCCTGTATGCTCAAACCATGCCACTGTCACCAAATCTACAACTAGTTTTCTGATAAATCTAACATCTATTTTGCAACTGTTACGAAGTTCCACGTGTTTCAGGAAATAAATTGAGATTAATATTAAATATAACAATCATTTGAGACAGAAAAAGTTCTATATTGTAAAGCTTGGCAGTCTAATGGCAAGCATAAAGTAAAATGTTCACCAACTCATGAGTATTACCCATAATTTATGCAAACCACTATTGCTTTCAGATAGTTGCATTCCTCTTAAAAACTCCATGCTTTTACAACTGTAGCACCAAAAGAAATGTTAAGAATTTGCAAATCGTAAATGTCTTATAATCTTAACATGAAGGTACTAACAAATACTAATACTTGTGATTGACGTGCATGACCACAAGGTAAAATAGTTCACTAGATTCTTTACTTTCACTATTTCTGGTTTAACCTCTACCTTGGAGTATTTTATGTGCCAAAGTTACAACGAAAAAGACATCTTAAGGGTTAATGATTCCCAGCAAAGCAGAATCCCAAGAAAGAATAAATGTTTTGTCCTTCAACCTTGTACTTGTAACAAAGAACATTATTTGTCAAAAGATCACACATTGTCAAATCGGACATCATCAAACAAAAGGAGTTGGATTAAAAATAGATTATCAGAGGTGTAACTGTTAAAGCAAGTACCAGGTGAGTAGTGTACATCACTATTCGCTTATAAAATAGAATCACTTGACAATCACATCAACTAATGCACAACTCCCATCAAATATCAAGTTCTTAATAATTAATATCTGAAAAATATAAACCAAAAATATGCATGACAAAATCAACTTCACCTTCTGAACATGAGTTAAGGTATCATTTGTCTCTACAAGATCTCAACCTAAATTCAGAGTTACCTCAACTTTTTCTTTTGGTTTTATTCTGGGCAGAGGGGAGTTAAATGGGATAATGCTAATTGTGAACTTCAAGAAAACATACAGTGCCCAAAACAATAGCTTCCTCTGCAGAAAAAAAAATGTCTTAGTGTAAGATTAGCAAATTGCATGATTCTTTTTGGAACCAAAACGACAATGCTTAACTCATTGCTTCAAAGGTAGCTGGATGATTATCTGTGTATCTCCAATTTCAGCCTAGAAATAGTTAACAGATCAAGTTCAATGACAATTTAGGAATTCAGGATGGGAATTTAAAGGAAAGAGAGATATGTCACTAAACCTTGCACTCATTGTACTTCTGTTCAATAACTTTAAGCTCATCAAGTACCTTTTCTCGTTCAAGCTAACATAAAAGTAAATCTTATATTAAGCATAGAAGCTACATGATCCAACACTATAAAGTAATGAAAATTCCAAAAGTTGGTAAAATTGAACTTACGAATAACATGTATGAGATCCTTTTACAGATATACCAATAAATTAGCATTATTAAGACATTGCTGATTGAAAAATTTATTGTAATCAAGTTTCAAAATTCAGAGACAATATATTTGACACAGTTTGTTATGCAATCCTCTGTGGTCAGTAGAGCTGAAGGGAGAATACTATATGCATATAATTGCTGAACGAGCCACTAATGTCATCGGAACATGCATGATAGATCCATAAACCACTAGGACATTCGTATAAATCACAATATATTGTCTGCAATAATCCCAACTATGAGTTTTCTTACTTTAACACCAGGATAAGCACCAATCCAAGAAAAATGAGAATCATTTGCATGATACGCAACTGCATCGTTTAAATATGGATTTCCTACAACGGCATAAAATGATCGAAATGGTATATGAACATTGGACTGAAAAAGAAGGTGACAGGCAAAGAGACATGCAAAAATAAAATCACGAGGGTACCTGGGGAAGAAACATTCCCACCCGAGGACAACTTTTACCAAAGGAGATAACATGATAAATTCAAGATATTCGTAAACTAATTCTAAGTTAGCTGGCAGTAGAAGTATTAATCAACATCTATCAAGTCCCGTAAATTTACCAGCCTCACAAAGTTGCCACAGTCAACTGACTCAAGAAACATCTTAAACACATAATAGACTTGAGTTAAGATTTCATGGCATATAAAGAAGACCGAGACAAGAATAAGTTGAACTCCTCCTTGTCTGAAAATGTCTTTCACGGGGTGATGATAAGCACTGTAAAGCAGCTTCTGAGAGAGGAATACCAAGGTTTCCCCGACAAATGTGTTGATATCCAAATGGTAGAGTATATGTTATGACAGAATTATATGAAAGCATGTTTACAAGGAAAGGCCATAAATACAACTGGGAACACAAACTACCAGGAAGAAGCAAAAAGAACTAAACAGTCACATTCTTCTACTCATAAGAAACACTGAAAACTAATAACTAAAACGAAAATTTGATCAGAAGTTCCAATGGACGAATGGTAAAGATTTAAATTAATGATATTTCTAAACTTTAGGAAGCCTCAAACTCGTAGATATACATGTCAGTTAGCAACACTCAACTCTTAACATATATATGTTTTAATTCAAAAAAAGATAGTCAAAATTGAACTGTTTAGTCAATCATAATAATCTACTTCCTGGAAGTTGGAAGTTGAGTATAGTATTATAATCTTCATCATTGGTAGGAGCAGCCATACATAACAATACTCCAGAAATATATCTACAACGACTAGTTTCCTTGTATATCATTATTACATGAAAGTACTTTTGAAATTACTAAATTAGAACATCAAACTATTAACACAAAGTGTTTCAGCACAACAATACTTCTCTAGCCTAAACGACGCATGAATAATAGCTTAGTCAGATTTTCTTTACTTTTGTCATTAATTTAGTAGTAGTTTGAAAACAAAAGTCAGGATCTTAATAAGACAGAGGAGTTACAGTTCATACTCATATGATGAATGAATAACAATTGTCAGCAAATTTCTTTTCACTTATTTATGGTAGTACTGTCCTGAAAAAGAAACCAAAAATAAACTGAAAACTGAAACTCATTAATAACGAAAATTGGGTACAGTTTATACCATTATTTAATCAGTCAACCTATCTTCAAGAATAGCTCTATGATGATGCTTCATCACTCTTCCTATTGTGGGGATTTCTAAGGAAACAGTAGTTATGAAGTACACTTAATTAATACTTTCTTCATAGAAGTAGATGCCTTAGTTAATGATAAAAAAAAGTCAAGAACTGTTTCACTGCTCTACCATGCGTATATTCATGTAATATCAGTTATTACCCCAAGAATGATGCAGATAAATGAAATTTATCAGCGAGAAAATTATTCGACCTTGGAAACTGAGTCCACGAGTAGCTGGATCATAGTAACGCTAACTTTTTATAGATAACCCTGCCAACCCAAAAACTTTTGTGTGGTTTCCCCGTGTTGGTTGCGGGATGAATATACTACGCTGCAGACCCACATACAACACGTAAGCGTTACTTACTTGAACAATTCAAATAAACAAGGGTATATGATTGGTTGGCAGAGGAAAGAACTAAACGAACCTGATGGCTGTGCTTAGCTAAAAATTCAACTCCAACCCTCAAAGAGCCTGTAACAGACAAGCATTGGACGGTAGTGACCCTGTTCTCTTGGATCGCGGGACTGTCACCAAGCAAGAAACAATGGAATCATTCACACAACAATGCAAACAATGAAACAGTCATAAGAGACACAAATAAACATAGAGAGCTACTTATGATGATCACTTTACTCCCAACACACAAGAGAATATCCGTGTGTAGCAATACCATAGTCAACCTAAATATTAAGTATGCACAATTGAATACAGGCATAGATTGCTACTAAATCATCAGGCCGTAGTACTAGGGCTGTGCAAAAAGAATCGAATCGATCGAATCGGGTGAAAATCGATCGAATGATCCGATCCGAGGATCGGATCGAATATTTGATCCGACTTTTGATTTTTGCCTTAGGATCGAACCACCATTTGATTCGATCCTCGATTTTAGAGGCTGAGAATCGGATCGGATCGAATACTCATCTTCTTTCTTAAAAACAAATAAATATATAATAGTATATATATAATATTATATTTTTATCTATAATGCTAAGCCTATTAAGATGCTACTAAGATATTTCTATATTGTTGGTGATACTAACATTGATCAAAATTGGGAGTGCTGGAGTAAGTAGTAACCTTGAATGACGCTGCTGATAAGCCAATGCATAGTCTGAATGGAAAGTGTAAAGTGGTGAAAATTAATTTGTGAAAGTGTATCTTTTATAATTGATTTGTATTTTGTGTCAAAAAGTGTAATTGAAAACCATATGAAAGTAAATTTTGTAATTCAGTAACTCTGTTTGAATGTTGTGGTTGGTCCCATTGATATTAATTTAAATAAGAAAAAAAAAGAAAAAAGGATCGAAATCGAATCGAATCGGATCGAAATCGAATGATTTTGTATCGAATCGGATCGTTTTAAATTGATTCGATTTCGATCCTCATTTCTCCAGGATCGAAATCGACTTCCAGCCTCGATTCGATCCGATTCGATCCGATCCGATCCGATCCAAATGCACACCCCTAGGCCATACTATCCAACTGATGTTACTAAAATAAAGAACCTGATCAATGTTTCATCAAAATCATAATCGAACACAATCACGACAAACATAACTTCGAGATAACGTAACAGAGCATTACCTATCAGCACCAAGTATGAGCTTATCACTCAGTTTATTGATATCTGCCAATCCAACAATGGGAAGATACTCCTTCACACGAAACCTGCACGCGACTCTTCAGACTTAGCCAACTCAATTCCAAAAACAACAATAACAATGAAAAAGCTTTAAAAATGTCTACATTACTTATCATTGACTTGCATGTGCTCTGCTCTTCCAACAACATTCAATACAAGAGGATTTCTTTCCTGTTATCACCCCACACATAATAAATCATAATTCAAAAATGAGTTTGATGGCATCACAAAAACAAGCAACAGCTAAAATTCACCTCAGTTCGATAAGCACCAGCTCCTAAATTCAACTTCACAGATGATCTTCACTTACATCTCTACACATAGTAAAAGCAATAGCGGCGTCCGATGAGGAGATCAATTAAGGAGCGACGGTGAAGCTTCGCGTCGGAGGAGGAGATCGATTAATGGGCGACGATGGAGCTTCGAGTCGGAAGAATAGATCGATTAAGGAGCAACGGCGAAGATTCGCGTCGGAGGAGGAGATCGCGACGGCGGAGCTTCGAATCAGAGAAGGAGATCGCGACGGCGGAGCTTCAAATCGGAGAAGGAGACTGATTAAGGAGCAATGGCGGAGCTTTGCGTCGGAGGAAGAGACCGATGAAGAAGCGACGACGGAGCTTCGCGTCGGAGAAGCGACGGCAGAGCTCCGCCGACGGAATTGATTTGAGGGCTAGGGTTTTCTGTGAGAGAGGGAGTGGTCATTTCATTTCTGATAATGAGAGTAAAATGTTTTTTTTTAATCGATAATGCGTCAATATAATTTTTTTTTAACAGAACTTCAATATAAAATATTAATATGTTGGGATACTATATTTAAGTGCCTTAATACATTGCTGATGAGGCACTTGTATAATATAGCTTAAAATTAAGTGTCTCAACAAGCACTTTCTGTTGTAGTGACGGTATTTTAATGAATATAAAAAAAAAATTATTATAGGCGGAGTTGGGGAAATTAAAATTGATGTTTTTTCACTTATTCATCAAGAAAGAAGCATGTTCTTCATAATATTATATTTTGTCAATTTGTTTAATATATGTGCAGATTCACGTTACTAATCTATTAATAATATAAACAAAGCGAATCTCTCTCACAAAATGGAAGTTTTTTTATTTCTTTTACTAAACTGTCCCTACTATTTTTTTCCAGCAAATATGATATAGTTAATTTAAGGGCAAATTTGGAAAAACAAGTGTAGACCAAGTAGTTCTTACACCAAAAGACCAAATCACGGTTCCAAAATTATAGTGCTCTCTCTCTCCACAAACTCACGTTCTCTTAAGCTATTTATCAACCTCCCGTAAAAAAAAAGCAAAAAGATAAAAATAAATTTGAAATTTGAAACCGCCGTGTGCTATAAATTAAAATAAAAGTTTTTAGGAGTTTCTAATTGAATTATATCCTCCACTATCCACTCCTCAACTTCCTCCACAATTTTAGGAGTTTCAAATTTGTTCAACTAAGTTTTATTCATGACTCATTTAATTTCCTTTTCAGTTTCATCGCTTTCACCTTTCTTGCTTCCCTTTCACTTGATTTGTAATTTTTAACTGTGGCAGTAATTTAATATAAGTTATGATACTTAGTTAATGCTCACACCATTTGTCATTAATTTGTTTTGCAGGAATGATTTTAATTGTGATGCTCAATGCTCACGGTCATCTTTTTTTTTTTTTTAAAAAAAACCGATGTTGAGGGTGATCAGGTAATGATTAAATTTTAAATCACTTTAAGCTCTTTTAGATAATCACGTGTAATTATTATATTATTAAGTTTTATTTAATGTTCTCGAATCTTGATGTTGCGTTATTATTTTGGTGTTTTGATCTAAATCAATTAAGATGGTTTAAGCTATTTGTTTTTTGAAACTGTTTTTTTTTTTTTACTTTTACACTTCAAGATTGTGTAAATGCAACTTTTATGAATCTTAACATTACCGTTACAAGTTATAATTGTTATTTGTGTAAATGCAGTGTTTATTATTTGACTCTATTGGAGGCCTACAGTAAGGAGGTGGAAGAAATTGTTTGCCTAAAAGCTAAAGAGCAGATGAGATTTTCAATGGGTTTTACGTACCAGAGAACAAAGTAAATTTACGGTGCAAGTAATAAATTCATTTTAGTGTATGAACCTATCTTCATAAGTGTCCTTCTCTTCCTGTTCCAATTTCACAACTTACAAGTTCTTATATATCAATTTTACTTTGAATTTCTCAAGAACATGTTTAATAGTTGGTTATGATATATACAATTACAGATTTGGAATTCGCATTGTAGGTAGCTTTATTTGAAATTGCAATTAACTCTTTTAGTTTGTTATGATATTTTAAATGCCATCAGATATTTGTTTTGATTGGGAATCTTTATTCATGAACTATGGCGATTTTGGCCTCCAATTCGTTGAAAATATTTAATTCTTATGTTTTTGTATCTCTCTATATTTTTGTTATCTTAGTATTTTTTTGGTGGTTTGTAAGTTATCTCTTTATTTATTTGGTAGTATTTGTTAACGTAATTTTTTTTTACTATGACTTAATTTTGGATTTCGTAAATTTGTCTTAGATATTTATCATTATTGACTAATTCGAATTCCTATTTCAACGTATTTTCGATTATTATCTTCTTTTATTCTTGCAGTTTAAAGTTTAAACGTTATTATTTTAATAATTCCTTTACTTATCTGGATTTCCTCGATCAGACATGTTCTTGGACATTACATGAATAAATTTGTTAAGGAAGTTCATCTTATTCATTCTTAATTCTTCATATTGTGTAGTCTGAAGTTCATCTTGGACATTTCAAGTTCTGAGTATTCTTATTTCTAATTATTTTTATGAGCGAGGAATAATTAAACTATTAGAAAGGAGTATAAGAAATTCTCTTAAAAATAGTATCCAATACAACAAAAAAGAAGATCGTTGGACGGTTTGGTATCCTCTTCGATGTAATCCAACTTTAGGCCTAACAATTTAACACTCTCGATTACTTCACACGAAGGGGATACGTTTCAAGAGGGGGGACGTTTAATTTTCTTATTTCTGGTAATTTGGATTAATTCTTCATTTAAGTTTACATCATTGTGCCTATATAAACTTAATAAGTAGTTCCTTTATTTGTTTCATTTTTTTAAAGTATTTAATGAAAACAAAGATCCATATTGTGAGATTTTCGGTCATCATCTCAAACATGATAATCCTTTATGAGGTTTTCTCTTTTTCCTTTTTGTAGTGATTAAAGGTCTAAGAATTTCAGTTCAAAATCTCTTTTGTGAAATAAATTGTAATGCAATGTCATTGATAACTTCGGTCCGAGCAACCCACTCGCTAACTCATGTAAACAATTTATAGGCACATCTATTGGAATATACAATTTTATTTATGTCACATAAATACGCGTTATAATTAAAATACTCTTTACATTGAAAAGAAATTTGCGCGCGGTTCCGCGTGCGCTTTTTTGCTAGTATATATATACAAATAGTCAGAATTTGTTTCCTTTTCCGTATCCGATGGTTTAATAATAGCATTGGTCAACCATGCACTCAGCATGGCATGAATATAATAGGAAAGTCAAATCCTAATCTTGACCTGGAATACAGGAAAATATATAGAGGCAAGATAATATATCAGCAGCTAGCTAGTATATAATATATAGAAAAGAGATTTGTCGGGGATATTTTTTGATCAATCTTATTAAAAATTTTAGGAAAGATATTGGTTATTTAAATTATCGTTCTACGGATTCGCATTTGCCAAATTTGTGTTTGTCAGTTAAGTTATCCAGAATTAATAATCTGTTTGTTAACTGTTATTGGTTGGCGCGGCCTGTACGTTAATAAATAAAACCTGCAGACGTATTAATGCAAAAAACAAACCCACGTGGATCTGACGCTCATAATTGTTAAAAAATAGCAATTTTCAGACGTGAGATCAGAAGCCTATATATATGGGATTATTATGTTTGTAATTGATACATTAGCCTCTGGTGTGTGATCCTTACATTTATATATACATATTGCATTGCCCTATTGCAAAATCCTCATCAAGTCTTCCAATTTTTTATAGTAGCCAAATACATTCTAAATCTTTTCTATATGATCATAAACACCCAACAATAATAACCAATACCATAGAAATTTCACATAGCTATTATAGCTATAGATCTTAGAAAGCAAAAAAATGAGTGCGGAGATTCTCTTATTAGTTCTTAGCTGTTTGATTGTAACTTTGTTTTTGTTCTTATTACCGAGGAACAAGAAAATAAGAGAGCTTCCTCCCGGTCCGAGAAAGCTTCCCATCATCGGCAATCTTCATCAACTCGGAAAGTTACCTCATCGTTCACTGCAAAAATTGTCCCAACAATATGGTCATCTCATGTTCCTGCAGTTGGGATCAATACCGACGTTAGTTGTTTCCTCAGCCGACATGGCTCAAGAAATCTTTAAAAACTTTGATCTCGTGTTCTCGGGCCGAGTTGCTTCATATGGCCTGAAAAAGGTTTGTTGGTATAACATCGATTGAAATGAGCTTGTTGTTGTCAATTGGGAATATTTCAGGACAAATATGTTAGTTGTATACAATTACGTGCATTGCATGAACTATGTTAGTTTCTATGTAATATAACTATATATTTTGTTACTCGTCGATTATATATATACAGTCGATTAATAATTAAGAACTCTTCATTGAGTACGAAAGAGTATTGAGTTTTGACTTGCTCAACCGTTTGTTTTTTCAACAGATTTCATACAACTATACTAGCATATCGTCCGCAAAGTATGGTGAGTACTGGAGAGATATAAGAAAAACCGTGGTCCTGGAACTAATGACTGCAAAAAGGGTCCAATCTTTTGGGGGCATACGGATTCAAGAGCTTGGTCTTATGATTGATCAAATAGCTTCTGCGAAGCATAATAATCTTATCGATCTAAGTGCATTGGCTTTTTCACTAACGAATAGTGTTGTGATTCGTGTTGTTTTTGGCACGTTAAGTAGCAGGAATAACTTGAAGTTTCAAGATCTATTTCGTGATATGGATCTCTTGGCGGTAGAATTCAACATTGCAGATTATTTTCCAAGGATGGCGTGGCTCAACAAGTTTAACGGGGTTGACAGAAGGATGGAAAAGAATTTTCATGATCTTGATAAGTTTTTGGACAACGTATTGGAAGAACATCTTAATCCACACAGGCCTAAGGCAGAAAACGAAGATTTTGTTGATGTACTGCTTCAGTCTCAAAGGGATCCTAATAAAGATAATATTACCTTGACAAACGAACAACTCAAGAGTGTTCTAACGGTATGTTCTACTATTTCGCCTAAAATGTCCTTATAGTTAGTTAATAGGACGAATTATCAAAAATGCCCGATAAGTTTGGCCTTTAACATGAAATGCCCGATTTTCCCAGACCTGTTAAAAATACCCGTTAAGTTTTAAAAGTTCAACCAAAAATGCCCGAAATGAAATTTTCGGACAAAAAAGCCTACGTGACTGCCTAATCAAAAAGTCGCGTTTACTGTTCACTAATCTGAAAAATGTTTCTCCTTATATATATGTAACTAATGTATATATATGTTAATAATAATAAAGATATAAACATATATATAATAATAATAAACAATTCAACCAAAAAAAAAAAATAAAAATTAAAAATCATCATCATCATCTTCAGATCGCGACACCCCCCCCCGCCCCCCCCCCCCCCCCAACCCCCCAACACACTGCACCACTGCAATGGCGTCCCCCCCGTCACCACTGCAACGGCCCCCCCTCGTCAGATCGCGATTTTTTTTAATGTATTTTATTTTTATTTGTTTTTACATTTTTTAGAACTTTTTAGAAACGTTTTTTCGGACCAAAAAATCTTAGGTGTCAGGCGCGATTCTTTGATTCAACAGCGCGCCTCTTTGATTCGGATGCCACGTCGGATAAAATGTCCGATTTTTTCAAATCAGGCATTTTTGTTAGAAAAGCTAGAACTTAACGGGCATTTTCAGCAAGTCTGGGAAAATCAGGCATTTCAAGTTAAAGGCCAAACTTATCGGGCATTTTTGATAATTCGTCCTTAGTTAATATGTCTGAGATATTCTTTTAAAGGGGAACCAAGTTCTGAAAGCATCAAACGATTTCTTTGAGCATTTGAAACATTAACTTTCCTCTCTTCTTGTCTTAGAAAAAATTACCACAATCACAAATTGCATAGTTGGGATTAAGGTGGTACTTACACTGAATTTTTGAGCAGTTAACTTACAAGATGATTGTTAACAATTATAAACTTTAAACTGGTCCTTGACTTTCTTATCAATCAATGTTTTGATGTCTCAAACACTACAAATGCAGGACATATTCTTCGCGGGAACAGATACTTTAGCAGCAACAATCGTTTGGACAATGACAGAACTACTACGAAATCCCATTGTTAAAGAAAAAGCACAACAAGAAGTCAGAAATATTGCGAAAGGCAAATCCATAATAGAAGAAACTGATCTTCCACAACTCACATACCTAAAATTAGTCATCAAAGAGTCCTTCAGGCTACATCCCCCACTCCCAGTACTTCTTCCAAGAGAAACCATAAAAAAGTGCACCATCAACAACAAATACGAAATCCCCGCAAAAACTAGGGTTCTTTTCAATGCAGCAGCAATACAAACCGATCCTATGTACTATCCAGATCCCGATAAATTTTGGCCGGAGCGATTTTTGGAGAGTCGGCTCAATTTTAGGGGACAAGACTATGAGCTTTTACCATTTGGCGCTGGGAGAAGAGGGTGTCCCGGAATCAATTATGCTATCCCACTTGTGGAGCTTGTGTTGGCAAATCTTCTATATTCCTTTGACTGTGAGCTTCCACCGGGGATAGCGGCAGAGGATATTGACATGGAAGAAGCGGTGGGAGTGACAGTGCATAAGAAAACTCCACTTAACTTGGTAGCTTCACCAAGGAGGGTTTGATTAATTAATGTGTATGGGCATGCTTAAGATGGATAAAAGGTTGAATCATTATTTATGAAGTGCATGCATGAATAACTATAAGTATCTAAATGAATAAGCATAGATACCAAAAATTATTGTAGTGCATGTATGATTGTGTGTGTTTTTGTTCCTTTCTCGAAATTTTGTATTAAGATACAAGTGAATTGTATGCATTCATTTGTGTATCAACTACTGGGAAATAGTATCAATATTATGTCCCGGAACCTACGAATGTTGAACATTTGGTTTAATTTCTTCTATTCTGTTTTAAATGATCACTACAAGATTTAGCAGTATTACCTACCGCAAATTAGCTACCGAAATTCCGTAGCTAGTTATTAGCTACGGAATTTCCGTAGCTAATGAATTTACCGAGAGAATTTTCGTCGCTTAAATTATTGGTCTCACTTATTACCGACGGGATTTTCGTCGATAATTCTGTTGCTACGGACAAGTGGCGACGAAATTTTCGTAGCTAATGACTGCTACGAAAAATCGGTAGCTAATAGTTCTTACCGTTGACATTCGCTAGCTACCGCGTAGCGGTAGCTAACTGATCTTACCGTTGGCACAAATTTAAAAGTTTGATTAAAACCTTTACCCCAACCCTAACAGTAGCGACCAAATGGCGGTAGCTAATATTTATACCCTAATAGTTTCTACCGCTAGTCCGTAGCTACTGACTAAATCAGCTACCGCAGGTCGGTAGCTACTAATATTCAAGTGCTTAAAATTATTATTCTTCGAAGATTATTTTAAATATAATTAGTTGTTTGTTATCAATTACGTCAATAACAAGTAATAATTAACTAAATAAACATAAAATGATGATTTCATTGCACAATCAAATGACATTACTAATGTCGGTTCATAATAACAATGATACATAATGTCGTTTGTTTGTCAATAGTATTTATATGTGTATGTATCTCCCAATAGAACGTTAAATAAAGAATGTAACTTCACATCATAACAAATCATCACATTTCATCGATACATCAATCAACATGTCACAACGATATTTCAATCACATACACGAGACATGATAAAGTGTATAGGTAATACTAATATATACGTCACATAACAATACATCAATCGTAATAATAACTCAATTACTAACAAATTAGTTAATTATTACTTACTATTGGTAATATTACTAAACTGAAAACATAAAGAAATCAAAATCACACAAAGAAATATACAAAATAGAAAAAAAATTAACATTAGCTACGGTCGAGCGATAGCTACTAATATTTAACGGACATTAGCTACCGTCAGTCGTAGCTACTAATATTCAACGGACATTAGCTACCGCAAGTTGGTAGCTACTAATATTTAACGAACATTAGCTACGACAAGTCGGTAGCTACTAATCTTCAATGGATATTTGCTACAGAGTTTCCATCGCTACTTCGTCATTAGCTACCGAAAGTTGGTAGCTACTAATATTCATCCTGGTGGAACCCAAAAAATTGACAATTAGCTAACGATTTTCGGTTGCAAAATTTCAAAAATTTGGGCGTCCAAGTGCGGGAAATTCAAATTTTCCAAAAATTCAAAATTTTCAATCTCATATTATTTAATACCCCTCAATTCTTCAATCTACAAAATAATCCCCACACTTCTCCAATCTAAAAACAAAACACTCTCTTTAAATCATCAAAATAATCACAACACTCCCTTCAAATCATCAAAAAATCCTCACTTCTCCATATCATTATTTTATTTTCTTCATATCTTCCAATATTTTTCCATTTATTACAACACTCTCTTCAAATCTTCAAAATGTTTCTCATTTCTCAACACTTTGTTCATATCTTCAAAACTCCAAACCTTTTTTATTTTACAATCATTTTGTTAAAAAATATTTCTTCGCTTATTTAAATGCTTGATAGTGTTAAATTAACAAATTAACACTGATTTTCATAATGGTGAAACAATAAACCAATAATTTTTCGGAAAACTTTCGATTTTTTTTAAATATGTGAATGTTATTAGCTACCGCATTGCGGTAGCTAATAATATTCAAAGCTTTAAATATTATTAGCTACCTCCAGTCGGTAGCAAACTGTTTAAATATTAGTATAGCTACCGAAAATCGGTAGCTAATGTTCAAAGTTGTGGCGACGAAAGTGGCGACGAAACTTCGGTTACTAAATTGAGCGACGAAATTTCGGTAGGAAATGTACACATTAACAACCGAAATTCGGTAGCTAATTTTCAAAGTTGTGGCGACGGAAGTGGCGACGAAACTTCGGTTACTAATATGAGCGATGGAATTTCGGTAGGAAAGGGTATGGGGTTCACGATAATCTTCTCATCTTGAATGATTTTCTCCCACAAGGCACGGGGTTCACGACAATCTTCTCATCTTGAATGATTTTCTCCCACCAGAATCTTTTAACCAGGTTGTGCATAAAGACTAAGAGTTCTTGTCGTGCATATTCTTTTCCAGGGCACATTCGGGGGCCTCATCCGAATGGAACAAACGTGTATGGAGCTGGTCCAGTCCCTTCAAAACTCGAAGGATCAAATTTCTTAGGCTGGGGAAGTATTCCGGTTCATAGTGTGTCGAATTAGCATTCCAATAGATCTGCAAGATACATTAAAGATTTTAGATTCGAAGTTAATAAAATGCACAAGATCTCTCTTTAACAGAACCTGCGTAAAACTCCTTTTTGCGTCCAATTCCGTTAGCACACTTGTCTAAACAAGGCTTATTCTCTCTCTCTCTCTCTCAAAAAAAAATAAAGGCAAATTTAAATGATACATAATTTACAAACTATTGTAATGGTACGACAAGGGATCTAACCAAACGCATAATCTCATCATCCCTCGTGTATTGATAGTAGGAACAACTATTGCACCATTTCATCGTGTAATGATTACATGAAATAATTTTCTCATATTTATTAAGAGTGTTACCCTGAAACTCTATATATTTGAAACTCTGCACATAATTCGTATGTGATTAGAAAACTAAAGAGCATACATGCATGCGTGGAAGACTACATTTGTCAACTATACTAGGGTAAATTTTTGAAGTATTTCATCTTTAATTTCTTCAACAAAATAAATAATATATTTTTCGTACCTTCCATGAGTATTTCATCTTCTGAATATCATCCCAATTTAGCAGTTCAACTACTACTTTCGACTTTGCAATCTCCATTTGCTCTACACAAACCAAAATTAGAAAAAGTAAACACAATTCAGAAAAATGGACAGCATATTGCACCTTCAAAAGAAACTTATGTAGATGACAATACGAAGATCACCTTCTTTTCTTTGTTTTGTTTTTTTTTTTTTTGCATGATAAACCTAATTAACAAAAGCAACAAAATCCTTGTCAGCAAAAAGCGTACGTACACTTTCGGACCCCTTGATATACATTCGGATTCTCGGCACACTACAAGATTTTGGGGTCAATAGTGACCGAAATGCAGTCACTATTGACCCCCCTTGGGGTCCCTGATGGTCAATAGTGACCGCATTTGGGTCGCAGATGACCGGTCACTATTGACCTCGGTCACTTTCCATCAGTGACCGCAATTAGGTCGCTGATGAGGGTCAATAGTGACCGAAAATTTAGTGACCGCCTTCCGGTCCCTGTTTATCGGAAATGTCAGTAGTGACTGCTTTCAGGTCCCTATTGATTGAGAATTAGGGACCTAAAACCAGTCACTAAAAAAAATAGGGACCGTAATTCGGTCCCTATTTAATATTCAAAGAGTATCTATGAATATTAGTAGGGACCGAATTGCGGTCCCTAATAAAGTCAATAGCGACCGGAATTCGGTCCCTACTAATATTTATGAATATTAGTAGGGACCGTATTGCGGTCACTAATTTTAAACTTAGTGACCGCAATTCGGTCCCTACTAATATTCATAGATATCTATGAATATTAGTAGGGACCGAATTGCGGTCACTAATTTTAAGAACAGTGACCGCAATTCGGTCCCTACTAATATTCATAGATATCTATGAATATTAGTAGGGACCAAATTGCGGTCACTAATTTTAAGAACAGTGACCGCAATTCGGTCCCTACTAATATTCATAGATATCTATGAATATTAGTAGGGACCAAATTGCGGTCACTAAGTTTAAGAACAGTGACCGCAATTCGGTCCCTACTAATATTCATAGATATCTATGAATATTAGTAGGAACCGAATTGCGGTCCCTAATTACCTGTACGAAAAAAAAACAACACTAATATTCCGGATTTAATCCGGAATATTATTGTTTTTTTGTAAAATTATGATTTTAACAAGATCAAAACCATAAAATAATGAAGAAAATGTTAATATAATGACATGAATGTAAAAAGATTAAAAAAATGACTAATAATAGAAACTATAATATGAATGAAAACAAAAAAATGAATGATTAAAAAGATCAATGAAAGCAAAAAGATTAATGAATAAAACAACAAGTGAAAGAAAAGTAAGAAAATAAAGTGTAGATCCAAAACAAAAAAAAAAGTGAAAGAAAGAAAGAAAATAAAGTGTAGATCCAAAATAAATATAGAAAGATAATAAAGTGTAGATCCAAAATAAAGAAAGAAAGATAATAAAGTGTAGATCAAAACTAAAATAAAAAAAGTGAAAGAAAAGAAAGTGATTTTTTGGATTTATGTTGTTGTGTTGGTGTGTTGGAGAAAAGAAGAGAGTGTTGTTGTGTTGGTGTGTTGGAGAAAAGAAGAGATTGTTGTTGTGTTGGTGTGTTGGAGAAAAAAGAAGAGAGTGTTGTTAATTATGTTGGTAATTTTTGGAGATAATGAAATTTAGATGTGTAATAGTGGTGAGTATATATAGAGGGGAAGTTGAAAATTTCAAATTTTCGTCAAATTCAAATTTCCCTCTCAATCCCGCCTAAAATTTTCGCCCAATTTCAAATTTTTTGGATTTCAGTGACTGCAATGCGGTCACTGTTGCCATATCAGTGACCGCAATTAAGTCCCTACTAATATTCATCCATTTTAAAGTATGAATATAAGTAGGGACCGCAATTTGGTCACTGTTTAGTAAATAGGGACCGCATTTAGGTCACTAATACATATTTTCGACCGCTATTAGGTCACTAATATTTTTTAGTGACTGCAATGTGGTCACTGTTGCCATATCAGTGACCGCAATTAGGTCCCTAATAATATTCATCCATTTTAAAGTATGAATATTAGTAGGGACCGCAATTTGGTCACTGTTGAGTCAATAGGGACCGCAATGCAGTCCCTGTTGAGTCAATAGTGACTGCTTTGCGGTCCCAATTGACGCAATAGTGACTGCGTCGCAGTCACTATTGTCTCCCATACTTTACAATCGATTTTTTTTTAATTGATTTTGGTGTGTTTATGATTCTTAGTAACCAAACTCATTGTAACATGTAAATAGAAGTAATAAATGATTACAAAACCAACCTCATAGTAGTTTAGTTGTGGATTAATAGATTGATTAAGATTGAACGAGTAATTAACGTTGGAGATCTATTTCATGTTCTACAACTAATCATCACTAGTTAGTTGTAGTTGTTATTCGTTTTTATGCTTTACTTCACTAATGTTAGCATATATATGATTATGAGGTATATATCATCACATCAAGTAATCATTATACTTATATGTATATACAATTAATTTGTCATTATGACATTCGTCATACAAAATAATAAGAGCATCGTCAAAGTGATCCGTTCTCTTTACTTAATGTTTGGATTTACAATGCGTCATTGAAATTATTGTTGTTTTAACTCTTATAATGGTTATTATGAACTAAAAAAACAACGCGGCACCTCGAACCATCTTAAAATATCGATTTTAAAGTTTAGGGTTTAGGTTTTAGGGTTTAAAGTATGAATATTAATAGGGACTGCAATTCGGTCCCTGTTGATTCAATAGGGACCGCAATGCAGTCACTGTTATGTCATTAGGGACCGCTTAGCGGTCACTATTGACTCCCCAATGTCAGTAGTGACCGAAAAGCGGTCACTATTGATAACGCCCAATGTCAATAGTGACTGCAAAACGGTCACTATTGATAACGGCCAACTTCAATAGCGACTCATGTTGAGTCGCTATTGGTAATAGCCGTTGTCAATAGTGACCGCAAATGTCAATAGTGACCGCTTTGCAGTCACTACAAAACATTAGTGACCGCAAAGCGGTCACTAGTGACATTTGCGGTCACTATTGACAACGGCTATTGTCAATAGTGACCGCAAAAGTCAATAGTGACCGCCTTGCAGTCACTACAAAAGATTAGTGACCGCAAAGCGGTCACTATGGACATTTGCGGTCACTATTGACAATAGCCGTTGTCAATAGTGACCACTTTGCGGTCACTATTGACATTCAGTTTCCTATAAATAGGCCACTCCTACTCCTCTAGTTTTCATTCCAACTTTCACTACTTCATAAGGTATGCACGTTTTTTCCCCTACTCTCCTAATTTTAATTTGAATATATTTTGTTATTTTATTAGATTCTAACGTAAGTTTGTTTATTTGTTGATAGGTAATATTACAAACACAAAGGGTAATCGTGATGTACGAAACTTTCTTGCGGCGCACTATTTTCACGCTTCAAGAAGTACGTTGATCTTTATGTTTAGCTCTTTAAATTTTTTGTAGTGGATGATTAAACTATATTTAGATAATTAAATAATGGATTATACAATGGATAAATCTTGGATGTATGATCCGTACGATAGTGATGGTTATTTGAGTGATAAATTTGTGTTTGGGGTTCGGGCTTTTATTGAATATGCTACGCAACAAGGTCCTAGATTCGTTGATAGTCATGGAGAGATTAGGTGCCCTTGCAAGAAATGCAATAATATACGGTTTTTAGGTAAACAAATTGTACGTGATCATCTACATAAGTCAGGATTTACCGATGGATATTCTCAGTGGATTTTTCATGGAGAAACGTCAACAAATACTATGCCTTCGTATGTGCCCGATTCTCCCAGCTCTTCACACACCGATATTCCCAACAACCCAGTATATGTTGATGTGCCGTTCGTAGACATGGTTGTGGATGCACGTGGAGGTCGAACATTTGAGGACGAGGCAACTAACGATGAACCCAACCCGGAAGCACGGGCGTTCTACAAATTGATGCACTTAGGAAATGTGCCCATGTATCCGGATTCCAACGATGATATAAGTATTCTTCAGTGGTTGTCGGAGTGGTTGGAGTACAAGACACACCACAAGGCTAGTACTATTTATTCTGATAGGGCTTTTAATTTGGCGAAGAGAGGTTTTAGGCCAGAGGTGCGGAAGTTATTACCAAAGGACACTAAAGGGATCCGTAAAATGCTGCAGTCAGAGTTAGGGTACGTTATGTACGATGTTTGTATAAAGCAATGTTTCTTGTTCTACGGGGATGAGACGAAGGACTACGATAAGTGCCCGATATGCGGCGAAGATAGATACGTTGAGGGACTAAAATCAAAGGTTGGGAAGAAGAAAGTGTGGTATTTTCCTATTGCTCCTCGACTTCAGAGGTTGTATTATACAATAGGAACTGCAAAGCATATGACATGGCATACGAAGTGTAATGGGCCTAATGACCGAAAGATTCACCCAGCTTCAGGGGAGGCATGGCGCCACTTCGACCGGACGCACCCAGATTTTGCTGCGGAGCCACGAAATGTAAGACTTGGTTTGTGTACGGATGGATTCACACCGTATGGAATGTCTGGTAAGAAGTACTCTTGTTGGCCAGTGTTTGTCACCCCTTATAACCTTCCTCCCGATCTCTGCATGAAGAAAGAGTTCATCTTTTTGAGTCTACTCATTTCTGGGCCCGACAGTCCTACAAAGAACTTAGATCTTTTTCTTAGGCCACTTATTGATGACCTCAAGCTTTTATGGAGCAGTGGCGTCGTGACATACGACATCTCAAGGAAGCAAAACTTTATATTACGTGCATCTCTCATGTGGACGATTAGCGATTTTCCCGCATACGGGATGTTGTCGGGATGGAGTACGCACGGAAGGCTTTCGTGTCCTTATTGTATGGGTGACACTCAATCCTTTCCATTGGTGAATGGGGGTAAACCAAGTTGGTTCGATTGCCATCGCCGGTTCTTGCCTGTAGGTCATGAATTGAGATACGACGATCAACATTTCAAAAAAGGGGAAATGCGGCTCGAAGAAACGATTTGTAGAAAGAATGGTGACGAGATGCTACGAATTGTTAACGAACTTGGGAATGTGGGGTTTGGTACCCAATTAAGACAACTCCAAGGTTTTGGCCAAAACCATAATTGGGTGCGAAAGAGTATATTTTGGGAACTGCCTTATTGGTCCACAAACTTGGTTCGTCACTGTCTAGATGTCATGCACTGTGAGAAGAACTTTTTCGATAACATTATCAACACGGTGTTGGATGACGCTAAGACAAAGGACAACATCAAATCACGAAAAGATTTGAGACTCTGGACAAACCGTAGAGAGCTATTCTTAGATTTAACTCGAGGGGAGACGAAGAAGCCAAAAGCATTTTACTGTCTATCAAAGGATCAAAAGAGAAATTTGTTAGAATGGTTGGGCACGCTAAAATTCCCAGATGGATACGCTTCCAACTTGGGCCGGTGCGTACATGTGTAACAACAGAGGTTGTCCGGAATGAAGAGTCATGACTGCCACGTCTTCATGCGGAGACTGATTCCGATTGCTTTTCGTGACTTCATTAAGAAAGACATATGGGAAACGCTTGTGGAGATTAGTTTATTATTCAAGGCAATTTGTGCATCAGAGGTATCGGTAGAGGATATGGAAGGACTAGAGAAATCCATTATTGTCACCATGTGCAAACTGGAGAGAATATTTCCCCCTTCTTTTTTCGATTCTATGGAGCATTTGGCTATTCACTTACCGTATGAGGCTAGAGTTTGCGGTCCAGTTCACTACAGATGGATGTATCCGTTCGAGAGGTAAATCACTTAAAATTTGGATGATGTCGTTCAACATGGATATTCAGTTGGGGGTAGGTGAGCTCGAGGTCGTCAATGAGCTAAATGGTAACAAGGACGATGATGGACAAGAAGAAGGCTTAGACAGTGATGCGAATGAAGATGAGTTGTATGAATTTGAATATTCAGAAGAAGACTAGCCAATTCTAAGTAATATTTGTACTTTATTATTTAGTAATACTTGTACTTTTTCTTTTCTTTAGTAATACTTGTTCTTTAGTAATACTTGATATTTTGTTGTTGTATTTGTAAAATATATTAAAAATTGAAAACAAAATCTCGAGAAACATACACATATCCAATGTCAATATAGCCATAACCTGTGCACAAAATAACAGACGCAAAACCAACATATCATAATTCAACAGACATAACACAAACAACTACCATCCACCTGATCAATCACCCATGTCATCATCATATCGAGAAACGGGAATAAAAAAATAACAATCACAACCATAAAGTTCATAACCTATGCAAACGAAACGATAAACATAGCCATAACCTGTGCACAAAATAAGCCTAGCATAGGCGAAAACAGACGTAAAACCAACATATCATAATTCAACAGAAATAACACAAACAACTACCATCCACCTGATCAATCACCCATGTCATCATCACCCCCCTCATCATCACCCAACTCAACATCATCACCCCCCTCATCATCACCCAACTCAACATCATCACCCCCCTCAACATCATCACCCAACTCAACATCATCACCCCCCTCAACATCACTAGGGGGATACACGACCCCCTCATCACCCGAACTCTCAGCCAAATCATACATCTCATCAAGGGTCGCCAATGGATCATCATCAACTCCATCACCACCCTCGTCAACTCCATCACCCTCATAGCATACACCAAGGTCCTCGCACTCATCATCCATCATATCTCGATCATCAGCATCCAAATCATCAACATACTGGGTAGAAGTACCTGGAGCAAAAGGATCTGGTCTCTGACGTACCGGCCTCGGAACCCTAAATGCGCCTACGTGCCTAATAGCGTTCCCCATGAACAAGTCTGGTGGAAGCTCTCGCACTGTTCAGCCCTCCGCCTTCATGTCGTCTCTAAAGCCCTGTAGCCAGGTCATCAGTGAGTCGACTCTCGGGTCTTGTGTCGTCCTCAACTCTAGGTTCTCCTCCTGTACATGCCTAAGCAACGCCCGATCGAAGTTTGGCTCCCTACCTAGCTCCATGTCGAACTCCCGTGGATCGGCATAGGTCGGTAAACCCTTCACCTTCCCCTTCTTGATCGACCCTATGGCCTTCTTCCACGAATCAGGGTCCCATTCGGGCAAGTCTTTGTCTTCTACGACGTGAGGATTTTTCTTCCTCAACTCCTTCTTGTATGTCTTCTGTTGAATTTTCAAATGTAATCAAAAAGATAAATTAGTTCGAAAATAATTTATTCAATTAAATTAGAATTCATAAGCGGTAAACAAGTACAAAAATTAAAACACTTACGTAAATAAGTCTCGTCGCCTCAGATTTCCACTCCCGCCTCAAGGGTACGCCTGTACCTCTGCCAGTCCCCGTCACCTTCCTCGTATGTCCTGCCTTGTAAATCTCGTCGTGCCTGATAGGGTGGGTGCGGTTGGGCTGATTCCTCTCCTTCAAATTTAAAGTAATAGTAAGGTTAAATTTTTTTTTTTCACTAATCAATCATTTTGTTTTTTTTTAAAAAAAGCAATACTCCTAAAAATTAACATTTTAACTACAATTGCAATATATAAATTTTAAAAAACATACCAGGCGCCGCCGGATCTCCTCGTAGTCAATGGAACCACCGTAAAAGGTGGCGGGCGCCGGCCCATCCTCCTTGCCGCCTCGCCGAGCTTTCTTTCCCTTTAAGGACTTCTTCTTATGCTCTTCCGTGTCCCAGTATGCTGCCGCCTTCTTTTCCAATTTATCGCTCGTCAACGTCGTCTTTTTTTGTTCCGATACTTTTCCATGTCCTTCCTCTTCATGTAATTTTCCTTTGCCCTGTTCATCATATGCTTGTAAAGCTCCCTCGCCTTCTGCTGGTATGCCCTATGTACTTGACCCCTTTCTGAGTACCAGATCCCAAAGGTATTCTACAAAAATAAGAAATATTAAACAATAAATTAAGACACTAAATTAATAAACTAAATTCAACAATATTTGAAAAATACTATATTTAATACATTAAATTAATAAATATTAAACAATAAATTAAAAACTCACCGTAAATCTCGCGTACATCGCTTTTCGTACTTCTAGAGGAACCTTCAAGTAGGAGGGCCAAATATCAGTCATAAACTGTCGAATGAGTGATGTGATCGTCTTCGCGATCTCACGACTAGGGGGTTTAGAAAAACAACCCCGCTTCAATTCTATAATCTGCTTCTGCTTCCCAGTCGGAACCGCTGTAATCCCTATATTTGGTCCCCTCGGGGGTCGAGTCTGGCTCGGTCCTGGACTCTCGATCAACCTCTGGCTCGGTACATCTACAATGTCATCTACATGTGCTGGAGCAGACTCGCCTGATGGGGGCACGTGAGTCCCAACTGATGCTGAAGTATGTGGTCGTGACGGCTGGGATGCGGTGGACTCTGATGATCGGGGTCTATCTCCCGCTCTGGGGACCGCCGCCTCATCGTCTACAAATAACTGCCGCTGCAAAGCAGGTGTCCTCGACGTAGATCCGTCGCCTGGCCCTAGTGGCGGGACAGATGGCTCGACTGGATCGCTAGGCTGTGAACGACGACCCGATAGGGCAATCCGTATAGGTCGGCAATTACCTCGAACCCCACTACCACTACCACCACCATGACCAACACCTCCACGGCCAACATCTCCACCGACCCCGCCACTACCACTAACACCATCACGACTAACGCTACCAGTACCACCACCACGCCCTACACCTCCACTACCACCAACACCTCCACGACCGACACTACCACTACCACTAGCACCTCCACGACCAACGCTATCACTACCACCAACACCTCCACGACCAACGCTATCACTACCACCAACACCTCCACGACCACCAACACCTCCACGACCACCAACACCTCCACGACCAACACTACCACTACCACTAACTCGCCCACCACTACCAGTAGCAGATACCCCACTACGACCTCCAACTCCACGACCTCGACCTCGACCTCGACCTCCAGTATCGCTAGTGGTCTTACGTGACGACATACCGAATATATGTATATACTGTGAAAAAAAAACACATTTAAATATCAAATCAACATTTAAATAACAATATTACATTTAATCTAACATTCAACATCTATATAATCTAACAATCATACTTATTAAAATTTAATAATCTAATTTTCACAATTTAATTATAAACTAATCAATTCCAATTTTCACAATCTAACATTCTATACCAAAAAAGTTTCAAAATATTCTACTATTGCCCAAATTTTAATCTAATCTTATATTATCTCTAAAAAGTTAGTAAGATTATACTTTATACCCTAAACAATTACACTTTTATCACTATACTTCCATTTCACATCAAGTTCAACATGCAATTATACATAATTAAACAAAAAATGCACTAATTATCCATGAACTATCCTCAATTCCATTTCCTCCAAATTTAACCTACAATTCACCACTAAAAGCCATAAACTATCCTAAAATTTTATTTTCTCCAAATTCAACCTACAATTCACCTCCAAATCATCAAATTAACTTCAATCCATCACTAAATTGAATCAAACTTCAAAATATACAATGCAACATTTTAAATATACAAAAGTAAGAACTAATTAAATACACATATAATTGACAAAAATCGAATCGAACTTCAAAATCGAATCGAAATCGCGAGCCCAAAATACACATATAATGCTCAATCGAATCGAACTTCAAAATCGAATCGAAATCGCGAGCCCAAAATACACATATATATATAATGCCCAAAATCGAATCGAAATTCAAAATTAATGGGTAGAAAACAAGTTAAAAGCTAGATTGATGTACCTTAAAGTGTTAATTGACGAAATCGCGAGCCAAATCGGGAGAACCGCGAGCCAAATGGGAAGAATCGCGAGCAAAATCGGAGCGAAATCGGTGTGTTTTGTGTGTTTGGTTGGTTGGGTTGGGACTCACTTTGGGTTGCAAATCCGGACAATAGGTCGCTAATGGTGGTGGGTCGGGTCACATGCGGCTGAAACGGGCGGAGAAGGAGGCTGAAATGGGTTTTGCGATTTGGTAAGAATTTTTTTTTATTTATAGAAGGAATCAGCGACTCAACGTGAGTCGCTGATTGCTTCAGATATTGGACGAGCCCAGACTTGGGCCACACATTTTGGCCCAATCGGGCCAAAATGAATGGCCCAAGTCATATTTTTGAGTTCAGCGACTCATATTGAGTCGCTGATATTTTCTGAGGTTAACAATGACTCAATTTGAGTCGCTGATATTTCCTGAGGTCAACAACGACTCAATTTGAGTCGCTGTTTGCCTCATACAAATCTGCGACTCAGGGTGAGTCGCAATTGTCTTCACGAGTCAGTGAAGACAAGTGACTCAACTTGAGTCACAACCGTGGGGGTCACTATTGACCCCTAAATCTTGTAGTGGCAAGATATTTGACGATAAAAGTACATGCACGGCTTGTTGTATCGTGCCCGCCAATAAGCAAACCCATAATCTTATCCGCAATGTCCATATCAACCATGATTTTCCCCTCATCCCTCGTCGACAATCACTACAACAATTCTTGTATATAGGAGGTGAGGAATGGCCTCCTATATCCCCGTAATCGCCTCTTATATAAATAATAGGAGGCGATTAAGTGATAGCCCACGTTTGCCTCTTATATGGATGCCTTTTACCATATAAGAGGCGATTATTTGCCATCAGAACGCTGAAGGCGCGTGGGAGTGGATAAATCGCCTTCTATATATAGGGATGGGAGGCGATTAATCCACTCCAGTTTAAGTGGGGTCAGACGTTTATTTAATATATTATATTGCGGTGGGAGGCGATATATCGCCTCTTATAATTAATTTATCATTTAAATATAATGCAAAAATGTCAGAACGGTGGGAGGCGATTATTCGCCTCCTATATTTAATTTATTATTTAAATATAATTTTGGTTCCTACCATTTACCGATTTGGAAAAAAAAAATTACAGAACGGTGGGAGGCGATTATTCGCCTCCTACCATTTACAAAATTGAAAAAAATTAGCGGCAGAATTCTGCAGTTAAATTTTTCACAAATTTTCATTTGAAATAATAGCTCCTAATTTGGTTGATTTTTAAATTAAAAATTAAAATTGAAACACAACATGATTTAATTCATCAACATTAATATATACAAAAAGTTATTACTAACATTACAAAATGATGAGATTCATATAATATCATTATATTATTTAGCTACATTTGTTAAATACTATGACATGTAATAGAATAATACAAACATAATTAACTTGCAACATATATCACTACATTCCAATACATTACATAATAAATCCAAAAAAAATTTATTTATTGTGTTCATGAATAAAACTAGCTAGCAAAAAAAAAAAAATGAATATGAACACCATCTTCATCTTGTATTAATACTCCTTGTATTCTTCCTTGTATCTTTGGTAATAACTTCATCTTGTGAATGTTGGTGAAGATTGAATATGAACACCAAGAAAAATGTTGCAAATATTTGGATTTTTTTTGTTGTTGGTGTTCTGTGGGAAGAACTGCATAAATAGGTTTTTTCCGAGGCGTAGAAGGCGATTTTTCGCCTCCCATATGTCAGCACATGGTTAAATTTAAACAGTTGATATGTGCCGATTGAGAAAATCTAACGGTCCAGATTTGCCAAGATAACTATCACGCGGATCATGGTTTTGTTGGTGAGAGGCGAAATTTCGCCTCCTATAATTTTTTTTTAAACAAAGAGAAAATTGGTGGGAGGCGAATCTTCGCCTCCCATATTTATTTTTTTAATAAAAAGCTATAATAATAACATCCACTTTATTAGAAATGGATTAATCCCCAAGCAACTAAATTATTACCCGGGAATCTCTCCCTTCACCCTCTATTCACCATCTTCATATTTTATTTTCCTCCATTGTTGTTGCACATCTCAAAAAAAGAAGAAGAAAAACAAAACATAACTTGCCCCTTATTTTGTAACAAAACATCAAAATTGTATATGTATCATTAGATCTGCAAAAGTCAAACGTTAAGAGGTATGTAATTTTTTTTCTAAGTCTTTAATTACGAGTTCATTAATACATTACATATTTTTTTTTATTATTGACTTAGTTTAATATTGTGGTAAATATTGTTCGTAAGGTTTAATTAGGGTAGATTTTTTGTGATTGTAATGTTTATTGTTAGTATTAGTAATATTAATGACTTGTCATGTAATGTTTATTGTTAGACAATACATTCGATTTCTGATTGTTGGTGTAGATCTAAAATGTATAACAACGAAGATCGGAGTTGGATGTACGATAGATTGACGGATGGTTATGTCAACCAGAGCTTTATTGATGGTGTTGATAGGTTTGTAGAATATGCATCTTCTCAGACTAACTTGCTCAATCGGGGCAAAGTTAAGTGCCCGTGCCGAAAATGTAAAAACACTAAGTATCATACAACGGACAGAATTAAGTATGACCATTACGAGCGGGGTTTTGCTCAAGATTATTATGTTTGGGTAGCGCACGGGGAGTCATTTGGTAACACATTCGGGGCGTCGAGTTCTTATAATCCAGTGGAGTCACCTCCTCGTGAAGATTTTGGTGGTTGTTATAGGGAAATGGTTGACGATGTGTTTGGTGGTCGTTATGAGAATGTTCAGTCTAATCAAGAGGCAGAGGATGTACCAACCCGCGAGGCAAGGGACTTCTATGAATTATTGCGACAATCAGAGACGCGAATAACTACAGGAGACTGTGAAACGACTTTGGAATTCGTGGCCCAGTTTATGACAAATAAGATTTTGCACAACACGATTGAAGCTAGTTGTAACAAATGGCTAAAACAATTGCACAAAGTGTTGACTCCAGAGGACCGCGAAAAAATTCCGCAGAATGTTAGAGGGATGAAGTGTGTATTAAAACTGTTTTGCCTGGAAAAGAAGACTTATGACCTATGTGAGAATAATTATTTTATGTACTACGGGGAGTTTGAAGCTAGCAGTTATACTAACTGTCCAGTGTGCCAAGCAGACAGATTCGAGGGTCGAGAGAGTACAAATCCAAGGGCCAAATGTATTCCCAAAAAGAAATTGTGGTACTTTCCTTTGACATCTCGATTGCAGAGGTTGTATATGTCTCGAGCAACGTCACAACACATGACGTGGCATCTGAAATGCAAAGGAGAAAACGATACAATGATTCACCCAGCTGCTGGTAAGGCGTGGAAATCTTTTGATGAAGAGTATCCAGATTATGCTGCCGAGCCTAGAAATGTTAGGCTTGGTCTTTGCACAGATGGGTTCACCCCGTGGGGAAGCTTTGGTAATTCATACTCTTGTTGGCCGGTTTTTGTTACGCCCTACAATCTCCCTCCTGATATGTGCATTAGGCAAGAATATATATTTTTGTCTTTGTTGATCCCTGGACCAAGGAGTCCTGGAAAGAACCTTGACTTGATGCTAAGACCCCTAATCGATGAACTTTGTTCGTTGTGGATGATTGGAGCTCAAACTTATGATTCATTCCGGAAGCAGAATTTTGTAATGAAAGCGCATTTGATGTGGATGATTAGTGATTTTCCAGCTTACGGAATGTTATCCCAGTGGAGTACGCACGGTAAGCTATCTTGCCCGTATTGTATGAAGCAAACAAAGTCTTTCCGTCTTGATCATGGAAAGAAACCATGTTGGTGGGGGTGTCATTGCCGTTTTTTGCCTCCTTTACATCCATTTCGTTCCAACACTACTAATTTCAGAAAGGGTGAGGGAGATTACGATGCACCAATAGTTCAAAAATCGGGTCGAGAAATCAGACATGAGGTTAACTATCTACCTCAAATTGAGTACGGAGACAATGGCGAATTTGTGGAGGGTTTTGGCACAGACCACAACTGGATTCGACGTAGCATATTTTGGGAACTTCTATATTGGCATTCAAATCTTATCCGTCACAATCTGGACGTAATGCATTGTGAAAAAAATTTCTTTGACAACATCAAAAATACAGTGATGGACGACCCAGATAAAACGAAGGATAACTTGAATTCGCCAAAGGATTTGAAGGAGTTGACCTTCCGAACTGGGTTATATCCGATACCTTCACGTAACGGCCAGTGGACAAAGAAAAACGCAAAGTACTGCTTAGGTAAAGATGGAAAGCGAAAGGTGTGCGAATGGGTAAGTGGAATCAAGTTTCCGGATGGATATGCGTCGAACATTAACCGTTGCGCCCAAATACCCCAACTACGACTAGCAGGAATGAAAAGTCACGACTGTCATGTTTTTATGCAAAGGTTGCTACCTATTGCATTTCGTGACTTATTAGAGGACCCTATTTGGGAGGCAATCACGGAGGTGAGCGTATTCTTTCGATCGCGTTGTGCGACATAGTTAAGCATACACGCAATGGAAGAATTAGAGAGATAGATTGTGATTACACTGTGCAAGCTCGAGCAAATATTCCCTCCCTCGTTCTTCGATTGTATGGAGCATCTGGCCATACACCTTCCTTGGGAAGCAAAGGTTGGAGGACCTGTCCAATACAGGTGGATGTATCCCTTCGAGAAGTAACTGTATTTTTTTGGTCTTTATTACAAAAATGTTCTCGATAATTGTTTATTTGGTTTTTTATTTATTTTTGTTTTTTGTATATTGCAGACGCATGCAAGATTTAAAAAAAGTAGTAAAGAATAAGGCTCGTGTAGAAGGATCCATTGCCGAGGAGTATCTCATTTTTGAAGTCACCAACTTCTTACAACACTATTTTGAGCAATCTATTGAGACAAGAGCCAATCGTCTCAACAAGAATGAGGTTTCACTTAATGAAGAGTTCAGTGAAGGACTCTCAATCTTCCATGTGAAAGGGGAACCGATTGGTACCTTAACACTAAGGGATAGGTACCTTAACACGGTCGAGTATAAAGCTGCTGAGTTATACATCCTTCTCAATTGCCCAGAAATGGATCCATGGTTGAGGTAAGTAGATTATTATATTTGCTTAAAAACTTTATTACCCCTTCCGCCCTATTAAAATTGTGACTTTCATAGATTGTTTGACGAGCAAATGTGTGTTGGCCTTCCGGAGCATCAAATACAAACACACCGTAACATGTACTTTGTTGACTGGATCAAGGGAATTATTGCGTCTCAAAATTATCCTATAGATCCCCGCATCATTGCGTTGGTAAGCGGCCCAATCAATAGTCTGAAAGTATTTGATGGTTACTTGATAAATGGGCTTAGGTTTCACACCACACAGTATAACAAGCGTAAGAAGACAAATAACAATGGTGTATACGTTAAGGCCGACGATGCAGGGGAATCCCATTATTTTGGAATCCTCCAGGAGGTAATAGGGGTTCAGTATTGGGGAAGTGGTCGTGCACTAAATGTGATTCTTTTCAAGTGTGATTGGTAT
This sequence comes from Linaria vulgaris, assembly GCA_948329865.1. Taxonomy (NCBI): domain Eukaryota; kingdom Viridiplantae; phylum Streptophyta; class Magnoliopsida; order Lamiales; family Plantaginaceae; genus Linaria; species Linaria vulgaris. Next base: position 83,411,372 of record OX415249.1, on the reverse strand, counting down.
GATTTGTCTTCGCTTGGGATGCAGAAACATACGAAATATCCACTAGTTGACATAAACTCAACTCGTCGGCTACCAACAGGGGAGACAGATCCGTTCATCCTGGCGACTCAGGCTCAACAAGCATGTTATTTCACATACCCCTCTCAGAAACAGACTAGAAGATAGGGTGGTTGTCTGCCCAAACCACGAAAGCAAGGCATATTGTGGACACATCCTCCTTACGCAGTAATGTGGCCGAAGGACCAGAAATATTTCAAGACGACACACCTCATTTTTTCAGATTGGATTTTGACCTAACCCCGTACCACATTCATAATTTAGCAGACAATGAACTAGAAAGCGTGGCCGACGATCCGGTGAGTCATCGAAACGAAGGTGAAGAAGAAGATGATGAAGAAGAAGAAGACGAGGAAGAACTTGATGAGGATGACACCGAAGAGTAAGATGATGATGATAGTGATCCTGATTATGAATAGTTTGTTTTGATATGCAATGCAATAATTCCTTCTTTGAGACACTATATTTTCATGAATGATAATATTCCTTCTTAACCTGTTTGCCTATGGTTATGATTTTTTTTTTGGTCTGAGGTTCTCATTATCACATTTACGTGAGTCCCGTGAAATTTTATCTTAAACCTTTAAAACAACTCAAAATTCAATGATTTTATCCTAAAATTCTAATTATGTTTAATAAGTGTGTATCGTGAATTTTTAGCAAAAACGGAGTAAACAATGCTAATTATATAAATATGCCAAAGTTTGCAAACAATTGGGGGAAAAAATTGGAGGGAGAAAATTAGAAAATTAGAAAATTCCGATTTTTATTATTGGAGGGAGAAAATTAGAAAATTGGAGGGAGAAAACTCACGATTATTCACGAAAATTTCGATTTTTATTATTTTCCTTTTTTTTTAGCTGTGGGAGGCGATTCTATCGCCTCCCATATTAAAATATATATATTAGGCCAAAAAAATTAGGGTAAGCCACAATTTCCCCTCTCTCTCTCATCAAGATCGTTTTTTCCTCTCTCTCTCACTCTCACTCGAATTCGCTCGACTTCATTCGATTTCAATCGAATTGACGCACCAAAAATTGATGTCATTGCAAAATTAAGTTCAATTTTGGTTTCTTCCTCTCACTCTCCGTGGGTCATCACGAAATCGCCGTGGGTTATCACGAAATCGCCGTGGGTCATCACGAAATTTGGGGGTTTTGATAAAATTCGATTTCATTGGTATTTTTTGTTCAATTTCGAATTAAGGTAAGCTTAATTCGTTCAATTTTCGTTCAATTTTCGTTTTGAGTTTTTAGGGTTATGATTTTGTTTTGTTTTGGAGCCGTTGTGTTTATCGATTGTCGTCGTCGTGGTTTTGTGGTCGTGTCGTGTTCAAGTATCGGATTTTATAAGAACAGTTTCGTGGCAGTGTCGTGCGCATGTATTCCAGTTTTCGAAATCGTCGTAGACAAATATTTTGTGTTAGTTCTTCCTAATAAAGTTGTTATTTAGCATAGAAAAGTATATTCATAACTCTTATATTTGGAAAGAACTCACTGTTTTCTAACTCAGTGTTTTCTCATTGTGTGCTTGATGGCTTCAATATTGATAGAATAATCTGTCAAATGAAATAATCTGTCAAATGACTTTATAGAATAATTTGTCAGTGTTACTGACTTTATAGAATAATCTGTCAAATGAAATATTGATACTATGTTCATCTGTCAAATGAAATGAAATATTGATCATCTGTCAAAGGAAATATTGAACAAAACATGATGTCTATTATTATCATTATAAAGTTATTGACTTTATATAAACAGTTGGGATACTATGTTCTTTTCACTTATGAGCATGTACTAAATTTAATTTTAGTTATTTATATGAAAATAGTCAAATACTTAGCATCATCTCAATATTTGTAAATACACTGTAGATATATCAAGTAGAACTGATTTTGAAAAGCTCTATCCCAAATTCAATAGTATTAGGACATATTAGAAATTTTAGATTTTGAAAAGCTCTGATTTTGTTTGTGTAATGAATTGTAGATGGCTGGTAGGCCAGTTCCGATGTTGAGGCGGGAGGAACGGGTTGGTGGTTCAGGGGATGGAGGATCCAAAAGGCAGTGTACCAGTGGCCTACAGTTAGCCCCACCGATGATGTATCCGCCAATGGACAATGCCCCCCAGGTTCCGTCTTTTATGGCTCACCTCACTTCTCTACACAGCAGTCAACCTTTGCCGTTCACATGACCCTACACCCAACCACAAGTTGGGTTTATGCAGCCACAGATGGGGCCACTTTCGATCAGAGCCTCCACCTCCACCTTCTCCCAGACACATATGGCGCCACCCTCGATCAGAGCCTCCACCTCCACCTCCATCGGGCCACATGGAGTGTATACGCAGGCACAGTTGGCTCAGATGACCGGCCTACGCGAGGACACATTCAATGGGACACATTCTGGCAGTTGGTCGATGCCTCAATACGGGACGACACATTCCTCACCCCAACATACATCGACGGGGGCTGGTGGCTCGAGCCAGTGTGGTGGGTCAGAATTTGTGCCCGTTCAGCCAGACCAACATGGATTTATGTCGGCTGACGAGTTGTATGAAGCTGCTTTGGCTCAGCCGGTGATTTACTACTGGCCAGTGCCGTCGACTGGGGCATCGCAGGAAAGCACATGGGTTATGGAGAATGAGGATGAGGATGATGTTGAGGGAGGTGAAACGGTGACTGTTCAAGATGATCGAGAGTACGAGTTGGATGAGGAGTTGGCTATTTTGGGTACATTGGATCCAAAATGTACAGGCTACAGAGGGTCGGGAAAATGGCAGATTCTCGCGCAGAAACAAGCGAGCGTAGAGCGAGAGGTCGAGTCGTCGAAGCTGCAATTAATGAGAGCATTTGATGGGAGTTTCATTGGTGGTGCATGAGCCACTATCACAAATGTTTTAAAGCAGGTGATGAGGAAAGCGCACACAGGATACCCTGATTTTAGCAAGGACGAAAGGGATAACGACTGGAAAATATTTCAGGTATTTTTAGAGAGCTTTTACTAACTCCTTAAATGTGTTGGCAATTTAGTATTGACAGAACTTTAGTATAAATAAGTTAGACAATAGTTTAAATATAAATAAATTGACTGTAGTTTAATATTTTGTTGGTTATATTTGTTCTATTTTATTGTTCGGTGTGTGAGTAGTTAAAGTTAAATATTAGGTGATTAAACAACAAGGTGATGATCTGATTTAGCCAAAAAATTGAGCTATTTTAATTATTATAGCACAAGTATGATTGAACCTTATATTTATATTTTTTCTGTGATCAGGATAATCTATTGAACTTTAGTGTGTTTTTTTTTTTCCGGTGATCCGGCTAATTTATTATATTTTTGTGTTAATTTCAATATTTTGTTATGTGCCTTGTAGAGATGTTATCGGTGGGACAAGAAGCATTATTTGACCGTTGAAGCGACGTATCACAAGACGGCCCAAGCCAATTTTTCACACATGATCACAAATTGCAAGAAATTTTGGTTGGCGTACAGGAAAGACCAAAGCCATTCGGACAATCACAAAACCTGGGCAACTGCATAGTGGCTAGAATCCTACATAAAGTACTGAAACACGAAAAAATCGAAGGATAGAGCTAAATCTTCGAAGGAAAATCAAGCCAAGAGGGATGGGGCTCCTTATATCGGCGGGTGTAAAAGTGCAGCAGCCTATAGACATGAAATGGTACGTGTAGTTAGACTTTATTAATTAGTATGTTTTATTATAGTAATCTTGTAAGTTTTGTAGACGTATATTGATTTTTAATCTTAATTTTCAGGCGGAAGCAAGAGGGATACACCCCGAAGATGTCCATATTCAAGAGGTTTGGCTGAAAACACATTCCAAGGTTGTCGGCACTGTAGTGAAGTGGGGTAGTTAATGGGCGCGCGATGTTTATGTAAGTGATTATTAAAACTATCTCAAATAGAATGTTTATTAGTATATTATATTAGTATTAATAAAGAACAGTATGTTTGAATGATTTGGCTGGATTATTATGTTGCATTGATCTGATTTCTTGTATTTCATGTATTTACGAGAAATTAGTATAGTATTATGATGCATTTTATGTGAATAGAATGCAAACACTTAACTGCTGACAATATTCTTTTTTTGGTTGACTGTGATCATACAACTATTTAGGAAGACAAGGTTATTAGGAAGCAAACACTTAACTGCTGACAATATTTTTTTGTTGTTGATATTCTTTTTTTGTTGACTGTGCTCCAATGACAGTTGGGATATCATTATCGTTGCAGCAAAGACGGGCCGATTTGTTAATTCTTTTTAGCCTCTTGAAATTCTTTTGAATTGCTACCTTCTGGCACCATTCGCTAAGCTTGACTTTGAGAAAGGACATCCTCTGGGCTACTGTGTCAATCCCAATAGGTGTATATTCTCGCAGTAACATTTCTCGCCACGGGCTTGGTATTTTGGCGAAGAATAGGGGAATCGTCGTGTCTTCATTCATTCGGCTCTTCCATCTGTACTCGGTGAACAACTTGATATATAGGTCAACGCTACATATGTCATGTAGCTCCAAGCTATATAGTGCCTGTTCGTATCTCCTAACTTTCTCCTGGTCACCTCCTCCGGTTTGGGGATCAACAAAGTATCTTTCTCCGATGAAGTAGATCTTGAAACGTCTCGCCATTCTGTCCACAATGTCTTTGAGGGCATCGTCGGATAGAACTCCTCCTCTGATTTCTGGAGTGGCATGTTCCCATCCAATCTTGACTGATCCTTCGAGGCTCATTTGTAACATCATGATGAAGCCTTCTTTGTCGAGTTCCAGCGTTGCTGCTGCAATTCTCATTGCCGATGCCCATTCATCGATCAGGGCTTCGCGATTCTTGAAATCCAGTATATCCAAATTGAGCATAAGCCCATACGGGTGTATCGGATCAAGTTGAGATCTTTCGTATGGTGTTCCATGAACATCCGGTGTCCTTGCTCTTGATCTGGTTGGTGCAGCTCTGAACATGGACCCCGCCATGAAGTCATGCTGGTGCGACATAGGCTCTTCTGGGACTGGCTCTCTTTGAATCGGATCTGGATTTGAGATGGAAGATCTGACACCTTCTGTAACCGTTGACTGCCCCTGTGGGGGTCTGGTCTAGGCACAATTGCACTTTCATATGTGTGTACCTTTTCTAGGTTAAGTCCTGAAAACGATTCTGCAAGATCAGAAAGGTCTTGCAAGTTCTCGAAGTTGAAATCATCAATCCTGAATCTGGACATGATTTAACTAGGTACAAGGGTTTCCCCGTATCCGTGCTTCCAGCTTCTCGCTCGTGGTCAATTCCCTTTTGACCTCAACTGCTTTGCCCTTCTGATGTAATAAGGGCTCCTTGCCAAAAGATGGTGGTAACCATCCTCCTTTCCTTCTTTCCGATGTCCTTGGCATGGATTCCAAGTTCCCGACTCTTTGCTGGATGTCTTGTAAATTTCCCAAGATCTCCTTCTGTCGTCGAGACATGTTTTAGAGTTTGTCTCTTATCTCATGTAGCTGCTCGGGCATATGGTATGGTGATTACCATAAGCTTGGACCGTTTTTTGGATTTCCCTGAGGTCCCGGGATAGCTTAGAGCTATCGGGCTCGAGTTTGTGAAAATCTGGCAAAACTAGATTACTCATAAAAAACGGTTATCTCTTTCGGCGATTAATCTTTTAATCCGTGTGATCTCAGCCGAGAGGCCATTAATAGCTATGAATTTAGCCCTAATGCCAGGGAGAGTGTTTGGTCTAAAACTAGCTAGATTTACTAACTTGTTCATCAAGAGTTGGAGCTCTTGTTCTAGTGTAATACCAGGCATATTATAAGCTAAGTATTGAACTTTGTTTATTAGCTTTCCTAAGTCTAACATTTAGAAGCTTGACCACTTCTAGCATATCCTTCTTGATAGGACAAACCTTTCCTAGTTGTTCTAAGTCGCAACAAAGAACATCGTGGTATTTAGTTTTCTTTTCCTGGAAATTACGGTATCTTGTTAAAGCAATAATTCGCTTTTTAATACTTGTACATGCATTTCCTCTAATAGGAATCTGGATTGGGGAATCCCAAATGTTATCCATTACAGGATTACTCATGTTTGTGAAAAAACTCCTCTCTTGAAGTAGTTATGTGTTTCATAATAAATAAATTTCCACATAAATAAATAAATAATGGTTCAATTTACAGGGCAAGATTTGAAATATTGCTTAAATAATGGGGTATTAAAAGTAAAAGATAGGTGGAGGGGTATTAATATAAAAGACTCATTGAAACTGCACACATGTCAGCCAAGGAAATGTTGTATGCATAGCATATAACTGGAGCCAAGACTCGTCCGTGTATCACGAGTCACGACTTTGTGAGATATATTTCAGCTATTAAATAATTGATGTTACGAATTGGATCGGATCTTCAGATCCAAAAAAGTAACGGTATTTTAATGAATATAAAAAAGAAATTATTATAGGCGGAGTTGGGGAAATTAAAATTGATGTTTTTTCACTTATTCATGGTTTTCTGAATCCTAGGGGGGTCACCACTGGGTCACCCCCTAGGAGTTTGACAAGTGTCCCACTAACATTTTTTTTTCTTTTTTTTCTTTCTTTTTATATCGGCAGCTATTATTTTTTTTTCTTTTTTTTTACAGTTTTTTTCTCTCTCCTCATTTTAACAAGTTACACTTAGCTTTCTTTTTTTTTTTTATTATTATTTTGCATTCCAAATTACTGTGCTGAAAATTAAAATAGAGGAGAGGTTAGAATGTTCTTTCATGAAATTTATTTTTGCCAAAAATGTGGCAAATTATTGAAGTCAAATTTCAATATGTTTGGCCGTTTTCCCCTTTTTATGTCATTTTATTTTTCTTTACAATAATTAGATCAATAATCAAAATACATGCCCTTATATAAAATTTATGGCATATATGACAAGTTTTTTTTTGTATGTTTTATATATCCACATGTTATCGTTTTTTTCCTTACAATTCCATATATCATCAAATTACTGAGACAATTTACACTTAAAGACAATTTTTTTTTAAGTTTTGTTTAATTATAATTTGGAATGCAAATTAATAATTTAAAATTTATTCATTTTTAAAAAAATAGCTGCCGATATAAAAAAAGAAAAAGAAAAAAGAAAGCTAAGTGTACATTTGTTTTTTTTGCTAGGAAAGAAGAAAAAAGGTCGTTAGACCATATCCGCTAGATACAAACTAGAAATAAAAGCCGGTGGTGTATCCGACAAAATTTCTATACTACTTGAACTAATATTAAATTTTCCAAGCTTGTCCGCCACTTTGTTTTTCTCTCTCGGTATCCAAGCAACTCGAACTTCCCACGGAAACCGCAAAAGCGCGCGACATTCATTGATTAGATTAGTGAGTGATGTATCAACAACCCTCCCCTCCGTTAGTACTTTGAAAGCCACCAAGGAATCAGTTTCCAACACTACGCGTTGATACCGCCTCTCCCAAGCGAGTTCAAGTCCTTTCTTAATTGCTTCAAATTCCGCTTCATCAATAGTTGGTGAAGTAAGCACAATTTTAAATCCCCACTCCCAATGGTCGTCGGACTTTCGCAATACACCCGCACCATACCCTCGGTTTTCATCCATAACCACGCCCCCATCCGTATTGAGTTTCACCCAACCATCTTCGGGTTTTTCCCACCTCTGCTTTGCCACACTCATGCGTCCTCTCCTTCGTCCCCCAATAGTTCGTCGCTTAGGAGTTTAATTTGAAAAACATGTGTACACTTGTTAAAATGAGGAGAGTGAAAAAAAACTGTAAAAAAAAATATAAAGAATAGCTGCCGATATAAAAAAAAAAAGAAAAAAGAAAGCTATGTGTAACTTGTTAAAATGAGGAGAGAGAAAAAAACTGTAAAAAAAAATAAAAAACAAATAAAGAATAGCTGCCGATATAAAAAAAAAGAAAAAAAAGAAAGAAAATATTAGTGGGACACTTGTCAAAATCCTAGGGGGGTGACCCAGTGGTGACCCCCCTAGGATTCAGGGTCACCCTCCCTGGGATTCAACACGTGTTATTTTTTTCCTTTTTTAATGTACATACTTTTTTTTCTTTTCTTTTTACAGCTGAGGGACTTTAGCAATGAATTATAATGTTATTTTAATATAAAAAGCTGTAGCAGTATTGTATTGTATTAAAATGTCAAAAATTCCAGCATCTTCACGGCTAAATACCCAAACTCAAAAGCCACCAAACTAGCAGCCTTTCCAATCACCTCCTCCGGCGTCATCTTCAGCTTATACTTCATATGAATCTCGCTCGTGGCGATAAAGGTATGAATCCTCGGCCGCTTAGCGAACCTCACAGCCTCCCAAGCCCTCTCGATATCCCGCTTATTACACCTCGCCAGTCCGCACACGACCGGAACGTGATCCGCTTCGCCGTCGTTTCCGACCTCGATGGCGATCAATTTAACTGCCTCGAAGTCAGCGTCGGAGGAAGCAGGGAAACCAGCCTCGATGATGTCGACACCGAGGCGAGCGAGCTGTCGGGCGATGTCGAGCTTCTCTTTGGTGGTCATGGTGGCGCCGGGGGACTGTTCGCCGTCGCGGAGGGTGGTGTCAAAGACGCATACGTATTTAGGGTCGGGAATGTGGTGGGGGATGTATTCGGGGCTGCGGCGGAGGGAGCAACGGAGGGTATGAGAGGTGTTGCCATTTTTGTTGGTGGTGGTGGTGGAGGAGAGGAGGAATGAGCTGAGGAGGGGAGTGAAAGAGTGGCGGACATGTGAGTAATGGAGAGCAGTAGAATACAAAATAATATTTTAAAGAGGAAAGAGAAAAAACTGTAAAAAAAAAAAGAAAAAAAAGTATGTACATTAAAAAAAGAAAAAAATAACACGTGTCGAATCCTAGGGAGGGTGACCCAGTGGTGACCCCCTATGATTCAGAAAACCCTTATTCATCAAGAAAGAAAGAAGCATGTTCTTCATAATATTATATTTTGTCAATTTGTTTAATATATGTGCAGATTCACGTTACTAATATATATATACAAATAGTCAGAATTTGTTTCCTTTTCCGTATCCGATGGTTTAATAATAGCATTGGTCAACCATGCACTCAGCATGGCATGAATATAATAGGAAAGTCAAATCCTAATCTTGACCTGGAATACAGGAAAATATATAGAGGCAAGATAATATATCAGCAGCTAGCTAGTATATAATATATAGAAAAGAGATTTGTCGGAGATATTTTTTGATCAATCTTATTAAAAATTTTAGGAAAGATATTGGTTATTTAAATTATCGTTCTACGGATTCGCATTTGCCAAATTTGTGTTTGTCAGTTAAGTTATCCAGAATTAATAATCTGTTTGTTAACTGTTATTGGTTGGCGCGGCCTGTACGTTAATAAATAAAACCTGACGTATTAATGCAAAAAACAAACCCACGTGGATCTGACGCTTATAATTGTTAAAAAATAGCAATTTTCAGACGTGAGATCAGAAGCCTATATATATGGGATTATTATGTTTGTAATTGATACATTAGCCTCTGGTGCGTGTTCCTTACATTTATATATACATATTGCATTGCCCTATTGCAAAATCCTCATCAAGTCTTCCAATTTTTTATAGTAGCCAAATACATTCTAAATCTTTTCTATATGATCCTAAACACCCAACAATAATAACCAATACCATAGAAATTTCACATAGCTATTATAGCTATAGATCTTAGAAAGCAAAAAAATGAGTGCGGCGATTCTCTTATTAGTTCTTAGCTGTTTGATTGTAACTTTGTTTTTGTTCTTATTACCGAGGAACAAGAAAATAAGAGAGCTTCCTCCCGGTCCGAGAAAGCTTCCCATCATCGGCAATCTTCATCAACTCGGAAAGTTACCTCATCGTTCACTGCAAAAATTGTCCCAACAATATGGTCATCTCATGTTCCTGCAGCTGGGATCAATACCTACGTTAGTTGTTTCCTCGGCCGACAGGGCTATGAATATTATTGGGACCGCTGGGCGGTCCCTAAAAGTCTGCGGCAGAATAAAAAAAAACCCAATAATATTCCAGAAATTTACTGGAATATTATTGGGTTTTTTGTATAAATTGCGTGTAAATATGTGCAACAAACATTTACAAGAACAAAAATAAACAAAATAATGATAAGAAAGTAAAATGAAATGAAAGTTACCAAAATAAAACAAAGAAAATAATGAAATAAAAGTAAAAAATAAATGATAGTTATAAAAATAAACCGAAAACAATGAAAAAGAAGAAGAAAAAGAAATGAAGAACGTATTGTTGGTGTTTTCTTGGCATTTGTTAAAAGAAAAGAGAAGAAAGCTTGTGTTTTGGGATTTGAAGAAAAAAGGAAAGAGTGTTTGTTTATATTTGGTAAAAGAAAGAGGAAATGAAAAGATTTGTTGGATGATTTTTATTTTTGGGATTTAGGAAGAGAAAAATGAGAAGAGAAATTTTAGAGTTGGGTGTTTTTGAAGAGTGTTGAAAAATTGGATAGGAGAGTGGTGATATATATAGAATTAAGGGTGAAAATTTTGAATTTTCGGAAATTTTAAATTTTCCCCCCAATCCCGCCTAATTTTTTAACATTTAGCGACCGCCGGGCCAATGGCTGACGAAAAGACAGTGGGACCGGCCCACGGTCATTTCCGTCGGCCGGCAGCCGTCTTTTCCGTCGGCACTCGGCCGACGGAAATGACCGTGGGCCGGTCATTTTTAATTTAATTAATAAAAAAAAAACCCAAAAAAAAAAATCTATAAATACCCCGCCAAATGTTTTCATTCATCACACCAATCACTCTTCATTCTAAATATTTCAATCCTAATCTCTTCCAATATATATCTTTTTTTCGAAAATTTGTCATTTTATAAATGGCCAATAATCGCAAAAAAAATATTGATAAAGGAAAAGGGAAACAGAAATTATATATTTCCAATACAAATTTATCGAGATCCCTCTTCGATAAACTTTCGAGTAATTTTAAATCTCGGCGTGGTGGCGATGCTAAAACAATTTGTCCCGACGAAGTTACCCAACAAGTCGATGAACCTCCGCCACAATCTCAGCATACTCTGGTTGCTACCCAACAACACCCAACTACAACTCAGGCCCCTAGTCCTGCTCGTGAACAACCACAACGCCCCACCACTCGGAGCCAAAGAGCTGCTGCTCCCCGACTGAGGGACGACCCCGATCCATTGTTTCCGCCTAGAATAACTCCTCAACGTTTGGTTGTTCCGCATGGCATGATGGATGAACTTCCACAAGCTAACAACGAAGGAACTTCATCGGGATGACAACCCTCGCCAGCATCTGTTGCTTCTGAATCTGCTTCTAATAATACCAATAGGATGCCTAGGGGACGAGCGAAGGGTCGAGGTACTACAAACTCAGACGATGCGAGGTTCAAAGTTGGAGTGAACGAGAAGTTTCAATTTGACAAAAAATTATGTGAAGATACTATCGACACAGTTAAGCGATCAATTCAAGTTACAATAACAAGCATAGTGACCGAACCGGCGATACACTACTCTCAGTTATCCGAGGCACAAAAAGAAAAATTCATAAACTGGTTCAGGGTATCTTCTTTTAACCTGTTTTAACACATTTTCCATTATTTATGTCCATTATAATTTTTGCATTCTACTTATATGTTATCATATTTTGAAGACTATATACAAATGGGATCTACCAGAAACGGATAACATTAGAACGACATTCCATAAGGTGGCACAAGTAAAATGGAAGGATGTCATATACGAGTGCAAAAAGCTCTACAGGAAGCGAGCTAAAGACCCCCAATGGTACCAAAAGACTTGGCTACCAATCGGCTTTGAATCGACGTACTGTAATCATTGGGAGAATGAAAGGACGATTGAACTTGCAGAAAAAGCAACGGAAAATCGACTGGCCAATAAGACAAAGAGCGTCGATGGAAAGGGATCCATAGATACGTACCACGGTGGATCTGTGAGTACACAAGAGAAGAGCTGCGCAACGGTACGATATGTTAGGATTTCCTTGTTTGCAGAATACAATTTGTGATATTTGTGTTACTCTTTAACATTAATATTGTTTAAAAAAATGTTGTTATAGTATGGCACGGATGATGTGATACGCTTCGACGAGCAATACATGCACGACCACTTAGTAACGGATCCAGATGGAAGAATACTCTATTGGGACCCCCCACAAGCAGAAGAGTATTTTGTAAGTTATCTTAATTAAGCATGTATATGATTGTTTTGCGTATATACCTTTTTCATTTATTTACTTTGAACATTGTAGAAAAATTATATTGAAGCGCTCGAGGATAATTTTGGTCCAAACAAAGCCAAATGGCCGCTTCAGTTTGACGTAAATATCGCGGCCATTGCAGATCATAATGGCACACATGGGAGGCTCAAAGGCAAAGATAGGTGCAATACCCTCGCAGATTATGGTAAGTCGCATGGTAAAAATCTTAACCGTGCTGAGTTGGTAAGAACACGTAAAGCAGTCAATGATGCTACTGTTGAGTTGCAACAAATCGTTGCGGGCTTGGAGAAAAAGATTATCGATGTGGAGGGCCAAGTGGCGAGGGACCGGGAGGAGTGGAGGCAGGAGCGAGCTCGTGAGCGAGAGGAGAGAGAGCGGGAGCGAGCTCGCGACCGAGAGGAGAGGGATCGTTATCAATGGAACAACCCACAGAGATTCAACACTAACAACTACAATTCAAGCAACTATCCTCCAAATCAGTTTCATGGAGCGCAAAGCCAACCGAACGATTATTGGCAACATAACCAGACGCAACCTCGTCAAAACTATCAGTATTGGGACCAAGAGTTTCATGGAACAAACACGTCGTGGCAAGTGCCAATCGGTCAGACGAGTCATCCAAGTACGCATGGCCAAAACAACGACCTTAATTTTGATGAGGATTTGGATTATTTTATGCGGTATGACTTTGGTGGGAATAATCATAGTGTTAGTGTGGATCGTACAGGTGCCTCCAGACGTACACGACAGGATAATGTATCCACCCATGTTACTCAGGACGAGGAAACGATAGCCGACCTATCAAGTTTGCCTATCGTGGAGGTCGACTTTTTGAGTAATAATGCTTGTTTGAATCTCCATACTGGAGATCAACAATATCGGCCAAGGGGTAACAGAGGTAAAGGCCCCGCCACTCAAGAATGAAGATGTTATGGGTGTTAGTGTGAGTTTGTATGTTTCAATTACCATTTTAAGTGTTGTATGTTTTAAGTTATTTGTGTTAGTGTGAGTTTGTACGTTTCACTTACCATTTTAAGTGTTATATGTTTTAATTACCAGTTATGTTGTGTAGTTAAGTTTACGGGTTTGAAGTAATGTTTTGTAATTCGACATTATAAATCGTTTTTTTGCTACCGTATTTGATGCGAATTACATACTACTTGGCTTACATACTGAATATTTGAAGAAACAATTACAAAGTGGTAACAAATACATTATTGAACTCGAGTACATTGGTATCAAGTGTTATCATCCTCGTCATGGTCCGAATAGTCGTCTTCAACCACCTCGTACACGTCATCTGCCAATTGTCCTTCAATGTTAAAGTCGTTCAAATCTGCACACAAGTTTAGTCTAGGCGACTCATCATCTTGAAAGAGTTCTGCGGCTTCTTCTTCCTCTTGCATTGGCCACATATCGATTATGTTCCTTGCACGAATAGGGCAAACTGCCCACCATCCTCTCCTTCGCGCCACATGTTGTGCTGGATATGAAGTGTAGTACACTTGGAGCGCCTGATTTGCAAATATGAATGGTTCATTGGTAGTGAGAGCACACGTAGGATTGATATCAACCATTCCGTACACCGGGTGTATTGCCGTACCACGACGGGTGATATCGTACCACACACATCTGAAAAATACAATTGATTGTACCTTATCATGTCCGCCGCACCAGAAAACCTCAATGATGTCATTTAATGTCATCGACCGTAAAAATTTGTGCCATCGACCCCATCACAACTGCCCTTGACATAAAACCCACTACAATTTGTGTGTTTGCCCTCATTGAACACTTCTGTTCGAAATCTAAAACCATTCACTTTGTAACCTGCGTACCCTTTTATTAGTGTGTTTGCCCCTAAGGCGAGGGCGTACAAACGTTGATCTACTTCGTACTTTCCAGAGAAAACAGTTTCTTTAAACCATGGCACGAACTCAGTTAGCCGCTTTCTTTGAATTTGTTATTGAGTAAGACCGCCGCAAAACAAGTCCTCAAAGAACCTATCAAACAGGTAAAACGTAAATAACATCAACGTATTAAATAGATTCAAAAAGAGAGACAACTACAATATTAATTGTTATATACATACGTGAACCAACCGTCGACTTCTGGACAGTTCATCATCGTGTAAAGCTCAATTAGACTCAGCTCCTCGGAAGTAAGACGTCGTTCGTTTTTATCTGGTTTTAGACCTTCCCCTCTTCGATGGAAAATAGAAAGCTGGCCTGTAAAATCACCACATAATTCAGCCTCATTTCGACTGAGCCTGTTGTATCTCGTTTCAACACCTTTTTCAAAATAGCGCGAACACAACTGGGTGGTCTCGGACAATATATAAGAATTTGCAATGCATCCTTCAACGCGAGCTTTGTTCAACACAGATTTCTTCAACCCAAGCATTCGCCTATTAACAAATCAGTAATTCAGTAATAGTATCGGATAAATACATGACAAATAATGTTGGAAATACAAAATGGCTTACCTTTCAAATGGGTACATCCAATGATATTGAACCGGTCCACCAACTTTGGCTTCGTAGGAAAGATGTATCGCCAAGTGTTCCATAGAATCAAAAAAGCCGGGGGGAAATATCGTCTCTAATTTGCAAATTGTTACCACAATATATTCCTCCAATCTTGCCATGTCCGAGGCTCTAATCTCTGTGGCGCACAATGCTCGGAAAAAGATACTAATCTCTACTAGGGCCCCCCATATCGGATCAGGCAGCAAATCACGAAATGCAATAGGTATTATTAACCTTTGCATAAATACGTGACAATCGCGACTCTTCATTCCAATCAACCTCAACTGTTGTCGTTGCACACAACGTTTAATATTTGAAGCATATCCATCTGGAAATCGCAAACCAACCAACCATTGACACACTAGTTTCTTCTGAGGCCTATCAAGACAATACTTGGCATTTGGCTTGACGGTTCTACCATCAGCTCGATCGTGGACAAAAAGCTCTTCCCTAGTTGTCAACTCCGCTAAATCTCTCATAGCTTTTACGTTGTCTTTTGTCTTACCCGGGTCGTCCATCACTGTGTTCTTAATGTTGTCGAAGAAATTCTTCTCGCAATGCATCACGTCCAGATTGTGACGGATCAGGTTTGTACTCCAATAGGGTAATTCCCAAAAGATGCTCTTGTACGACCAATTGTACTCTTCCTCATATCCAATTATTTTTGGTGAGTCTGGATTCGTAGACCTTGGTGGCAGTTGTTCAACAATTGCTGCCATTTGAGCACCGGTCCTCCGTTGTGAAGGGCCATCGTATTCTGTGTTTCCATTGAACATCGAACCGTCATGGCGAAATTCATGGTCATTTGGCAAGAAACAACGATGACAACCCCACCAAGTAGGTTTCCCACCGTAAGGTAACGGGAACGACTTTGTGTTCTCCATGCAATAGGGGCACGATAACTTCCCATGTGTGCTCCATTGTGACAACATCTCGTACGCTGGAAAATCACTAATAGTCCACATTAATGCAGCCCTCAATTGGAAATTCTGACTCCTGAATCTATCGTAAGCACGAACACCTTCATGCCACAACCCCTTCAACTCGTCGATAAGGGGGCGAAGCATAACGCTAATGTTTTGTCCTGGGCTTCGCGGACCTGATATGATCAAGCTCAAGAAAATAAACTCCCCTCTCATGCAAAGATCTGGAGGAAGGTTATAAGGAGTCACGAACACGGGCCAACATGAGTATTGGGATCCGAAGTTTCCAAACAGAGTGAAACCGTCTGTGCAGAGACCTAGACGAACGTTTCGTGGCTCGGCAGCGAATTCAGGGTGTGTCCTGTCGAAATGTTTCCACGCTTCCCCTGATGCCGGGTGAATCATAACATCGTTTGAAGACCTACACTTTAAGTGCCACGACATGTGCTCAGCAGTTGTTGGAGTCATGAACAGTCGTTTAAGTCGTGAGGCCAACGGGAAGTACCATAATTTTTTCTTTGCCACATGCTTTTTTCTTCCTACAATTTCATACCTATCTTCCCACATTCAGGACACACTCTGTAATCGGCAGATGCAAATTCCCCGTAGAACAAGAAACAATTGTTATCACAAACATCGATTGTTTCGTATCCTAACCCCAAACCCTTCATTAACTTCTCGACAGCATTCAGATCTGCGGGCAAACAATGGCTATCTTCTGGCCCCAAACACTAGCGTGATAATTTGTAAAACTTTGCACACTCAGCTCTGCTAGAGTTATACTCTAGCTTGGTAGTGAAAAACTCAGACACCCACTCCAAAACAGACATGTTTTTCCGGCCGCGCAACTTAATCTCGGACCATTTCACCAATTCCAAAAATTGCTTTGCATCGGCGTTAGGCTCCTCGTCGCACTCAACATTTTGAAATTGGCATCGGAAAGTATCATCTAATAAAGCTCCAAAAGAATTGTCGTGTTGAACATCTATCGGATCATTTCTAACTGTGTGACTTGACGACGCACCTAGGAGGCTATTATACTCGTTGTAATTTTCCCCGTGAAACACCCATACACGATACCCCTCTACAAAACCCCAGCGATGCAGGTGAGCAGCTACTTCGTTAGCTTTCAAATATTTTCTATTGGTGCATTTTCTACAAGGACATTTTAGATTTCGACTATCGTCTAGATAACGTTCTTGAGATAACGCAAACTGCAAAAACTTGAATACACCTTCGGCAAATCTTTCTTTCACTCGACCCTTCTCGGCCAAACGATCGTACATCCAATTTCTATCTTCATTTGAATACATTATTATCTATAAAATTAATAGTTTTTACAGTTATTAATACGAAAAAATTACACTTCGAGTCTACAATTAAAAGAGACTGTAAGTATATATATAATTAAAAGTGCGTATGTACCTCTTGTAGAAAACAATTAATCCGTCGGACACAACGCTGTAAAGAATCTCTAACACCCGCCTCGTTGCTATTCTTCAATTTGCAAACAAAAATAACTTAAGATAATTATATTAACACACATATATATATAGCGTACATGTATAATAATAATACGTAAAATCATAATAAAATGCGAATAAAAACCTTAATTTTTGAAAGGAGAAGATTGTGATTTGAATTTATAAACCTCTCTCGGACTATATTTATAGGCAAAAAGTCTCGGAAAAGGTCTTTTCCGACGGCATGGTGCCGTCGGAAATGAGCGTATCCGGAATATTTTTGACGCGGATCGCTGACATGGCACCATTCTCCCTCCAAAATCTATAAATACCCCCAAATTTTACACCTAAAATTCATTCATTTATACCCAAACACTCAAATTATATCTCCCTAACTACATTTCTTCTCTCAATTCTTTCTTCAATTATTTTTCTTACTTATATTTTCTTTATATATATTTTGTTTTCTTACACATATCGTATATTATTCTTAATACTTTCATAATAAACTATTTTTATTAATCTATATATATTACAAATTAGTTTATATTTATTTTTTTCGTACCAAATAAGTCATTTTTTATAATTTATATATATTATTAATGTTTATATATAAATATATGTTTTATTTATAGCTTTTTCCGAAAATTCGGACAAAATTTGAGATGATAATTAACAAAAAATCGTTTTTCCCGTAAATTTTTTTAATATATATGATTATTATTTCCGACGGCAATGAGCCGGCGGAAATAATTTTTAATAATATTTAAATATCATTTCCGACGGCATAGTGCCATCGGAAAAGATATTTTAATAATATTTTAAAAAATTATTAAATTTGTATTTTAAAATAATATTTTTTAAATAATATTTTAATATGTATTTTTATAAAAATACGTATGAAATAATACGTATTTGTTTAAAAAATACGGTACAAAAAATGGTTTTTTTAAATTAAAATTATTTTTCCGACGGTTTTAAAAAGTTATTTCTGACGGCATAGTGCCGTCGGAAAAGAGGACTTTTCCGACGGTTCTATGCCGTAGGAAATGCCTTCCAGCTTTTCTGACGGCACGCTTCCGTCGGAAAACACCATTTCCGACGGGAAATAGGCCTTTTTCGACGGGTTTTGGGCCGTCGGAAATGCCCGTTTCTCTTGTAGTGTAAACACCCAACAATAATAACCAATACCATAGAAATTTCACATAGCTATTATAGCTATAGATCTTAGAAAGCAAAAAAATGAGTGCGGGAGATTCTCTTATTAGTTCTTAGCTGTTTGATTGTAACTTTATTTTTGTTCTTATTACCGAGGAACAAGAAAATAAGAGAGCTTCCTCCCGGTCCGAGAAAGCTTCCCATCATCGGCAATCTTCATCAACTCGGAAAGTTACCTCATCGTTCACTGCAAAAATTGTCCCAACAATATGGTCATCTCATGTTCCTGCAGCTTGGATCAATACCGACGTTAGTTGTTTCCTCGGCCGACAGGGCTATGAATATTATTGGGACCGCTGGGCGGTCCCTAAAAGTCTGCGGCAGAATAAAAAAAGACACAGTAATATTCTGGAAATTTACCGGAATATTATTGGGTTTTTTGTATAAATTGCGTGTAAATATGTGCAACAAACATTTACAAGAACAAAAATAAACAAAATAATGATAAGAAAGTAAAATGAAATGAAAGTTACCAAAATAAAACAAAGAAAATAATGAAATAAAAGTAAAAAATAAATGATAGTTATAAAAATAAACCGAAAACAATGAAAAAGAAGAAGAAAAAGAAATGAAGAACATATTGTTGGTGTTTTCTTGGCATTTGTTAAAAGAAAAGAGAAGAAAGCTTGTGTTTTGGGATTTGAAGAAAAAAGGAAAGAGTGTTTGTTTATATTTGGTAAAAGAAAGAGGAAATGAAAAGATTTGTTGGATGATTTTTATTTTTGGGATTTAGGAAGAGAAAAATGAGAAGAGAAATTTTAGAGTTGGGTGTTTTTGAAGAGTGTTGAAAAATTGGATAGGAGAGTGGTGGTATATATAGAATT
The DNA here is from genome assembly GCA_948329865.1 of Linaria vulgaris. Lineage (NCBI taxonomy): Eukaryota > Viridiplantae > Streptophyta > Magnoliopsida > Lamiales > Plantaginaceae > Linaria > Linaria vulgaris. Next base: position 83,392,103 of record OX415249.1, on the reverse strand, counting down.
AAGGGTGAAAATTTTGAATTTTCGGAAATTTTAAATTTTCCCCCCAATCCCGCCTAATTTTTTAACATTTAGCGACCGCCGGGCGGTCCCTAAAGATACTTGGCGACCGCCGGGCGGTCCCTAATGACATGTGGTGACCGCCCGACGGTCACTAAATATGGTTTTTAGGGAATCGGCCGACGGAAATGAGCGAAACACTTTTCCGACGGCCGGTTTCCGTCGGAGCTTTTCCGACGGGTTTCACTCGTCGGAAAAGACATGTCCGTCGGCATAGTGCCGACGGAAATGATCTTTTCCGACGGGTGAAACCCGTCGGAAAAGATCAAAAAAAAAAATAAAAAAAAAATAAAATGCAGTCATTTCCGACGGCCAATGGCCGACGGAAATGACGACTGCTGACGTCATTTCCGTCGGCCTAGTGCCGACGGAAAAGACGGTGGGACCGGCCCAAGGTCATTTCCGTCGGCCGGCAGCCGTCTTTTCCGTCGGCACTCGGCCGACGGAAATGACCGTGTGCCGGTCATTTTTAATTTAATTAATAAAAAAAAAAACCCCAAAAAAAAAATCTATAAATACCCCCCCAAATGTTTTCATTCATCACACCACCAATCACTCTTCATTCTAAATATTTCAATCCTAATCTCTTCCAATATATATCTTTTTTTTTGAAAAATTGTCATTTTATAAATGGCCGATAATCGCAAAAAAAATATTGATAAAGGAAAAGGGAAACAGAAATTATATATTTCCAATACAAATTTATCAAGATCCCTCTTCGATAAACTTTCGAGTAATTATAAATCTCGGCGTGGTGGCGATGCTGAAACAATTTGTCCCGACGAAGTTACCCAACAAGTCGATGAACCTTCGCCACAATCTCAGCATACTCTGGTTGCTACCCAACAACACCCAACTACAACTCAGGCCCCTAGTCCTGCTCGTGAACAACCACAACGCCCCACCACTCGGAGCCAAAGAGCTGCTGCTCCCCGACTGAGGGACGACCCCGATCCATTGTTTCCGCCTGGAATAACTCCTCCACGTTTGGTTGTTCCGCATGGCATGATGGATGAACTTCCACAAGCCAACAACGAAGGAACTTCATCGGGACGACAACCCTCGCCAGCATCTGTTGCTTCTGAATCTGCTTCTAATAATACCAATAGGATGCCTAGGGGACGAGCGAAGGGTCGAGGTACTACAAACTCAGACGATGCGAGGTTCAAAGTTGGAGTGAACAAGAAGTTTCAATTTGACAAAAAATTATGTGAAGATACTATCGACACAGTTAAGCGATCAATTCAAGTTACGATAACAAGCATAGTGACCGAACCGGCGATACACTACTCTCAGTTATCCGAGGCACAAAAAGAAAAATTCATAAACTGGTTCAGGGTATCTTCTTTTAACTTGTTTTAACACATTTTCCATTATTTATGTCCATTATAATTTTTGCATTCTACTTATATGTTATCATATTTTGAAGACTATATACAAATGGGATCTACCAGAAACGGATAACATTAGAACGACATTCCATAAGGTGGCACAAGTAAAATGGAAGGATGCCATATACGAGTGCAAAAAGCTCTACAGGAAGCGAGCTAAAGACCCCCAATGGTACCAAAAGACTTGGCTACCAATCGGCTTTGAATCGACGTACTGTAATCATTGGGAGAATGAAAGGACGATTGAACTTGCAGAAAAAGCAACAGAAAATCGACTGGCCAATAAGACAAAGAGCGTCGATGGAAAGGGATCCTTAGGTACGTACCACGGTGGATCTGTGAGTACACAAGAGAGGAGCTGCGCAACGGTACGATATGTTAGGATTTCCTTATTTGCAGAATACAATTTGTGATATTTGTGTTACTCTTTAACATTAATATTGTTTAAAAAATGTTGTTATAGTATGGCACGGATGATGTGATACGCTTCGACGAGCAATACATGCACGACCACTTAGTAACGGATCCAGATGGAAGAATACTCTATTGGGACCCCCTACAAGCAGAAGAGTATTTTGTAAGTTATCTTAATTAAGCACGTATATGATTGTTTTGCGTATATACCTTTTTCATTTATTTACTTTGAACATTGTAGAAAAATTATATTGAAGCGCTCGAGGATAATTTTGGTCCAAACAAAGCCAAATGGCCGCTTCAGTTTGACGTAAATATCGCGGCCATTGCAGATCATAATGGCACACATGGGAGGCTCAAAGGCAAAGATAGGTGCAATACCCTCGCAGATTATGGTAAGTCGCATGGTAAAAATCTTAACCGTGCTGAGGTGGTAAGAACACGTAAAGCAGTCAATGATGCTACTGTTGAGTTGCAACAAACCGTTGCGCGCTTGGAGAAAAAGATTATCGATGTGGAGGGCCAAGTGGCGAGGGACCGGGAGGAGTGGAGGCAGGAGCGAGCTCGTGAGTGAGAGGAGAGAGAGCGGGAGCGAGCTCGTGACCGAGAGGAGAGGGATCGTTATCAATGGAACAACCCACAAAGATTCAACACCAACACCTACAATTCAAGCAACTATCTTCCAAATCAGTTTCATGGAGCGCAAAGCCAACCGAACGATTATTGGCAACATAACCAGACACAACCTCGTCAAAACTATCAGTATTGGGACCAAGAGTTTCATGGAACAAACACGTCGTGGCAAGTGCCAATCGGTCAGACGAGTCATCCAAGTACGCATGGCCAAAACAACGACCTTAATTTTGATGAGGATTTGGATTATTTTATGCGGTATGACTTTGGTGGGAATAATCATAGTGTTAGTGTGGATCGTACATGTGCCTCCAGACGTACACGACAGGATAATGTATCCACCCATGTTACTCAGGACGAGGAAACGATAGCCGACCTATCAAGTTTGCCTATCGGGGAGGTCGATTTTTTGAGTAATAATGCTTGTTTGAATCTCCATACTGGAGATCAACAATATCGGCCAAGGGGTAACAGAGGTAAAGGCCCCGCCACTCAAGAATGAAGATGTTATGGGTGTTAGTGTGAGTTTGTATGTTTCAATTACCATTTTAAGTGTTGTATGTTTTATGTTATTTGTGTTAGTGTGAGTTTGAACGTTTCACTTACCATTTTAAGTGTTGTATGTTTTAATTACCAGTTATGTTGTGTAGTTAAGTTTACGGGTTTGAAGTAATGTTTTGTAATTCGACATTATAAATCGTTTTTTTGCTACCGTATTTGATGCGAATTACATACTACTTGGCTTACATACTGAATATTTGAAGAAACAATTACAAAGTGGTAAAAAATACATTATTGAACTCGAGTACATTGGTATCAAGTGTTATCGTCCTCGTCATGGACCGAATAGTCGTCTTCAACCACCTCGTACACGTCATCTGCCAATTGTCCTTCAATGTTAAAGTCGTTCAAATCTGCACACAAGTTTAGTCCAGGCGACTCATCATCTTGAAAGAGTTCTGCGGCTTCTTCTTCCTCTTGCATTGACGACATATCGATTATGTTCCTTGCACGACTAGGGCAAACTGCCCACCATCATCTCCTCCGCGCCACATGTTGTGCTGGATATGGAGTGTAGTACACTTGGAGCGCCTGATTTGCAAATATGAATGGTTCATTGGTAGTGAGAGCACACGTAGGATTGATATCAACCATTCCGTACACCGGGTGTATTGCCGTACCACAACGGGTGATATCGTACCACACACATATGAAAAATACAATTGATTGTACCCTATCATGTCCGCCGCACCAGAAAACCTCAATGATGTCATTTAATGTCCCGTAAAAATTTGTGTCGTCGACCCCATCACAGCTGCCCTTGACATAAACCCCACTACAATTTGTTTGTTTGCCCTCATTGAATACTTCTGTTCGAAATCTAAAACCATTCACTTTGTAACCTGCGTACCCTTTTATTAGTGTGTTTGCCCCTAAGGCGAGGGCGTACAAACGTTGATCTACTTCGTACTTTCCAGAGCAAACAGTTTCTTTAAACCACGTCACGAACTCAGTTAGCCGCTTTCTTTGAATTTGTTATTGAGTAAGACCGCCGCAAAACAAGTCCTCAAAGAACCTATCAAACAGGTAAAACGTAAATAACATCAACGTATTAAATAGATTCAAAAAGAGAGACAACTACAATATTAATTGTTATATACATACGTGAACCAACCGTCGACTTCTGGACAGTTCATCATCGTGTAAAGCTCAATTAGACTCAGCTCCTCGGAAGTAAGACGTCGTTCGTTTTTATCTGGTTTTAGACCTTCCCCTCTTCGATGGAAAATAGAAAGCTGGCCTGTAAAATCACCACATAATTCAGCCTCATTTCGACTGAGCCTGTTGTATCTCGTTTCAACACCTTTTTCAAAATAGGGCGAACACAACTGGGTGGTCTCGGACAATATATAAGAATTTGCAATGCATCCTTCAACGCGAGCTTTGTTCAACACAGATTTCTTCAACCCAAGCATTCGCCTATTAACAAATCAGTAATTCAGTAATAGTATCGGATAAATACATGACAAATAATGTTGGAAATACAAAATGGCTTACCTTTCAAATGGGTACATCCAACGATATTGAACCGGTCCACCAACTTTGGCTTCGTAGGAAAGATGTATCGCCAAGTGTTCCATATAATCAAAAAAGCCGGGGGGAAATATCGTCTCTAATTTGCAAATTGTTACCACAATATATTCCTCCAATCTTGCCATGTCCGAGGCTCTAATCTCTGTGGCGCACAATGCTCGGAAAAAGATACTAATCTCTACTAGGGCCCCCCATATCGGATCAGGCAGCAAATCACGAAATGCAATAGGTATTATTAACCTTTGCATAAATACGTGACAATCGCGACTCTTCATTCCAATCAACCTCAACTGTTGTCGTTGCACACAACGTTTAATATTTGAAGCATATCCATCTGGAAATCGCAAACCAACCAACCACTGACACACTAGTTTCTTCTGAGGCCTATCAAGACAATACTTGGCCTTTGGTTTGACGGTTCTACCATCAGCTCGATCGTGGACAAAAAGCTCTTCCCTAGTTGTCAACTCCGCTAAATCTCTCCTAGCTTTTACGTTGTCTTTTGTCTTACCCGGGTCGTCCATCACTGTGTTCTTAATGTTGTCGAAGAAATTCTTCTCGCTGTGCATCACGTCTAGATTGTGACGGATCAGGTTTGTACTCCAATAGGGTAATTCCCAAAAGATGCTCTTGTACGACCAATTGTACTCTTCCCCATATCCAATTATTTTTTGTGAGTCTGGATTCGTAGACCTTGGTGGCAGTTGTTCAACAATTGCTGCCATTTGAGCACCGGTCCTCCGTTGTGAAGGGCCATCGTATTCTGTGTTTCCATTGAACATCGAACCGTCATGGCGAAATTCATGGTCATTTGGCAAGAAACAACGATGACAACCCCACCAAGTAGGTTTCCCACCGTAAGGTAACGGGAACGACTTTGTGTTCTCCATGCAATAGGGGCACGATAACTTCCCATGTGTGCTCCATTGTGACAACATCTCGTACGCTGGGAAATCACTAATAGTCCACATTAATGCAGCCCTCAATTGGAAATTCTGACTCCTGAATCTATCGTAAGCACGAACACCTTCATGCCACAACCCCTTCAACTCGTCGATAAGGGGGCGAAGCATAACGTTAATGTTTTGTCCTGGGCTTCGCGGACCCGATATGATCAAGCTCAAGAAAATAAACTCCCCTCTCATGCAAAGATCCGGAGGAAGGTTATAAGGAGTCACGAACACGGGCCAACATGAGTATTGGGATACGAAGTTTCCAAACAGAGTGAAACCGTCTGTGCAAAGACCTAGACGAACGTTTCGTGGCTCGACAGCGAATTCAGGGTGTGTCCTATCGAAATGTTTCCATGCTTCCCCTGATGCCGGGTGAATCATAACATCGTTTGAAGACCTACACTTTAAGTGCCACGACATGTGCTCAGCAGTTGTTGGAGTCATGAACAGTCGTTTAAGTCGTGAGGCCAACGGGAAGTACCATAATTGTTTCTTTGCCACATGCTTTTTTCTTCCTACAGTTTCATACCTATTTTCCCCACATTCAGGACACACTCTGTAATCGGCAGATGCAAATTCCCCATAGAACAAGAAACAATTGTTATCACAAACATCGATTGTTTCGTATCCTAACCCCAAACCCTTCATTAACTTCTCGGCAGCATTCAGATCTGCGGGCAAACAATGGCTATCTTCTGGACCCAAACACTAGCGTGATAATTTGTAAAACTTTGCACACTCAGCTCTGCTAGAGTTATACTCTAGCTTGGTAGTAAAAAACTCAGACACCCACTCCAAAACAGACATGTTTTTCGTGCCGCGCAACTTAATCTCGGACCATTTCACCAATTCCAAAAATTGCTTTGCATCGGCATTAGGCTCCTCGTCGTACTCGACATTTTGAAATTGGCATCGGAAAGTATCATCTAATAAAGCTCCAAAAGAATTGTCGTGTTGAACATCTATCGGATCATTTCTAACTGTGTGACTTGACGACGCACCTAGGAGGCTATTATATTCGTTGTAATTTTCCCCGTGAAACACCCATACACGATACCCCTCTACAAAACCCCAGCGATGCAGGTGAGCAGCTACTTCGTTAGCTTTCAAATATTTTCTATTGGTGCATTTTCTACAAGGACATTTTAGATTTCGACTATCGTCTAGATAACGTTCTTGAGATAACGCAAACTGCAAAAACTTGAATACACCTTCGGCAAATCTTTCTTTCACTCGACCCTTCTCGGCCAAACGATCGTACATCCAATTTCTATCTTCATTTGAATACATTATTATCTATAAAATTAATAGTTTTTACCGTTATTAATACGACAAAATTACACTTCGAGTCTACAATTAAAAGAGATTGTAAGTATATATATAATTAAAAGTGCGTATGTACCTCTTGTAGAAAACAATTAATCCGTCGGACACAACGCTGTAAAGAATATCTAACACCCGCCTCGTTGCTATTCTTCAATTTGCAAACAAAAATAACTTAAGATAATTATATTAACATATATATATATATATAACGTACATGTATAATAATAATACGTAAAATCATAATAAAATGCGAATACGAACCTTAATTTTTGAAAGGAGAAGATTGTGATTTGAATTTATAAACCTCTCTCGGACTATATTTATAGGCAAAAAGTCTCGGAAAAGACCTTATCCGACGGCACCATGCCGTCGGAAAAGACCTTTTCCGAGGGCACGGTGCCGTCGAAAATGAGCGTATCCGGAATCTTTTTGACGCGGATCGCTGACATGGCACCATTCTTCCTCCAAAATCTATAAATACCCCCAAATTTTACACCTAAAATTCATTCATTCATACCCAAACACTCAAATTATATCTCCCTAACTACATTTCTTCTCTCAATTCTTTCTTCAATTATTTTTCTTACTTATATTTTCTTTATATATATTTTGTTTTCTTACACATATCGTATATTATTCTTAATACTTTCATAATAAACTATTTTTATTAATCTATATATATTACAAATTAGTTTATATTTATTTTTTTCGTACCAAATAATTCATTTTTTATAATTTATATATATTATTAATGTTTATATATATATATATGTTTTAATTATAGCTTTTTCCGAAAATTCGGACAAAATTTGAGATGATAATTAACAAAAAATCGTTTTTCCCATAATTGTTTTTTAATATATATGATTATTATTTCCGACGGCAATGAGCCGTCGGAAATAATTTTTAATAATATTTAAATATCATTTTCGACGGCATAGTGCCGTCGAAAAAGATATTTTAATAATATTTTTAAAAATTATTAAATATGTATTTTATAATTATATTTTTTAAATAATATTTTAATATGTATTTTTATAAAAATACTTATGAAATAATACGTATTTGTTTCAAAATACTGTACAAAAAATAAATTTTTTTAATTAAAATTATTTTTCCGACGGTTTTAAAAAGTTATTTCTGACGGCATAGTGCCGTCGGAAAAGAGGTCTTTTCCGACGGTTCTATGCCGTCGGAAATGCCTTCCAGCTTTTCCGACGGCACGCTTCCGTCGAAAAAGACCATTTCCGACGGGAAATATGCCTTTTCCGACGGGTTTTGGGCAGTCGGAAATGCCCGTTTCTCTTGTAGCGTAAACACCCAACAATAATAACCAATACCATAGAAATTTCACATAGTTATTATAGCTATAGATCTTAGAAAGCAAAAAAATGAGTGCGGAGATTCTCTTATTAGTTCTTAGCTGTTTGATTGTAACTTTGTTTTTGTTCTTATTACCGAGGAACAAGAAAATAAGAGAGCTTCCTCCCGGTCCGAGAAAGCTTCCCATCATCGGCAATCTTCATCTACTCGGAAAGTTACCTCATCGTTCACTGCAAAAATTGTCCCAACAATATGGTCATCTCATGTTCCTGCAGCTGGGATCAATACCGACGTTAGTTGTTTCCTCGGTCGACAGGGCTATGAATATTATTAGGACCGCAGGGCGGTCCCTAAAAGTCTGCGGCAGAATAAAAAAAAACCCAATAATATTCCGGAAATTACCGGAATATTATTGGGTTTTTTGTATAAATTGCGTGTAAATATGTGCAACAAACATTTACAAGAACAAAAATAAACAAAATAATGATAAGAAAGTAAAATGAAATGAAAGTTCCCAAAATAAAACAAAGAAAATAATGAAATAAAAGTAAAAAATAAATGATAGTTATAAAAATAAACCGAAAACAATGAAAAAGAAGAAGAAAAAGAAATGAAGAACATATTGTTGGTGTTTTCTTGGCATTTGTTAAAAAAAAAGAGAAGAAAGCTTGTGTTTTGGGATTTGAAGAAAAAAGGAAAGAGTGTTTGTTTATATTTGGTAAAAGAAAGAGGAAATGAAAAGATTTGTTGGATGATTTTTATTTTTGAGATTTAGGAAGAGAAAAATGAGAAGAGAAATTTTAGAGTTGGGTGTTTTTGAAGAGTGTTGAAAAATTGGATATGAGAGTGGTGGTATATATAGAATTAAGGGTGAAAATTTTGAATTTTCGGAAATTTTAAATTTTCCTCCCAATCCCGCCTATTTTTTTAACCGGCGGTCCCTAAAGATACTTGGCGACCGCCGGGTGGTCCCTAATGACATGTGGTGACCGCCCGACGGTCACTAAATATGGTTTTTAGGGACCGCCCGGCGGTCCCTAATAATATTCATACGGGTTTTTTTGATTATATGAAACGATTTCCATGTGTTTTTTATTTTTAGCAACAAAATTCATTATAACATGTCAATTGAAGTAACAAACGATCATAAAACCACTAATTTAGTTATTTAATTGTAGATTGAATGAGATTGAGAAAGTTTTTAACGTTGAACCTATTCTACGTTATACGTACAATAAATCATCGTATGTTGTTTCAATTTGTATGAAACTTTGTAATTTTGTTCTTTTAACTATAATTAGGATATTTATCAACTAAACAAACAACGCGGCACCTTAATTGTTCCATAAACTAAAAAAAATATGAATATTATTAGGGACCGTCGGGCGGTCCCCAAAGCCACCTTTAGGGACCGTCGGGCGGTCCCTAAAGACAATTGGTGACCGCCCAGCGGTCCCCAAAGGTGGTTTTAGGGACTGCCAGGCGGTCCCTAATAATATTCATACTTTTTTTTTTTCGATTTTATGAAACGATTTCCATGTGTTTTTGATATTTAGCAACAAAATTCATTATAACATGTCAATTGAAGTAACAAACGATCATAAAACCACTAATTTAGTTATTTAATTGTTGATTGAATGAGATTGAGAAAGGTTTTAACGTTGAACCTATTCTACGTTATACGTACAATTAATCGTCGTATGTTGTTTCAATTTGTATGAAACTTTGTAATTTTGTTCTTTTAACTTTAATTAGGATATTTATCATCTAAACAAACAACGCGGCACCTTAATTGTTCCATAAAATAAAAAAAAAATATGAATATTATTAGGGACCGCCGGGCGATCCCCAAAGCCACCTTTAGGGACCGTCGGGCGGTCCCTAAAGACAATTGGTGACCGCCCAGCGGTCCCCAAATGTGGTTTTAGGGACCGCCAGGCGGTCCCTAATAATATTCATACTCTTTTTTTTCGATTTTATGAAACGATTTCCATGTGTTTTTGATATTTAGCAACAAAATTCATTATAACATGTCAATTGAAGTAACAAACGATCATAAAACCACTAATTTAGTTATTTAATAGTAGATTGAATGAGATTGAAAATGTTTTTAACGTTGAATCTATTCTACGTTATACGTACAATTAATCGTCGTATGTTGTTTCAATTTGTATGAAAGTTTTTAATTTTGTTCTTTTAACTATTATTAGGATATTTATCAACTAAACAAACAACGCGACACCTTAATTGTTCAATAAAATTAAAAAAAAAGTATGAATATTATTAGGGACCGCCGGACGGTCTCTAAAGACCTTTGGTGACCGCCCAGCGGTCCCCCTTTTGAGCTGGGGACGGCCTAACGGTCCCCTGTTTGGGCTGGGGACCGCCCAGCGGTCCCCTGTTTGGGATGGGGACCGCCCAGCGGTCCCCGTTGCTCTGGGCGGTCACCAAAAAGCTGAGGACCGCCCGGCGATCACAGGGGGGGTCGCGAAAACCCCCCAGATCTTGTAGTGAAAAACACTGGATCTTGGGCATTTTATTTGATACAATAAATATTCATATTTTTCAAACTGAATTATATGTGCAATTTTATTATCTATTCTTCTGAAGGAATAATTAGCTAATATCTGTAACAAGATAAATAATGTGTCTATATATATATATTGGTTCTTTGTACAATATGAGATAAAACAACAAATTAAGATAATTATAGTAGTGAATATTGATCTAAAAAAATATATATTTGGTATAATTAATGCATAGAATCCATTGAGATGGATACAGTCATCGTAAATAGTTATTGTCAGGGGTTAGGAACAAAAAATTGAAATTGAAATGCAAAACAGACCTAGCTACGCCCTGTATATCATTGGCTTCGAAAGTCCAAAACTACCAAAGCAATGATTTCTACTGTTGTTTCTATTCTAATTCCTACTAATTAGTTCTCTTTTATTTTATCTTTTTTGCCTACAAGTCTTTCGAAAAAATATTTCAGTCCCCTAGGTTTGATTCTTCTATATACCTCCACTAACGCTTTGATTTATGAAAAAAATACTTTATGCAAGTCGTACTGACGATTTAAATTATTTTTTTCCCTCCACTTTATTAAAATTAATTAACCATCCTATTATCTTAATTATGGTTTTCACGGTGTATTGATGATAGTAGTAATACTGAATTACTGCACCACCGAATCGTGAATCAGGTGCAATAAACTAATTAATATTTGCTGTTTAAGGTGATTATGGCGATAAATTGATTACTACTATTTAGGGCTACATATTATAGTCAACTTTACTACGTGCAGTCGCCTCGGCAGCAAAGGCACTTTGCTAAGGCGGTTAAGCTTAAGTTTTCTCGCCTATCCATTGATGTATGTAATAAATTGTGTTTGATATTTAAACAAGTTTTTGTCAACTATGACTCATTTTTAAACAAATTAATGTCTACCCCGCATGCGCATGCTATTTTTCATTATTTGAAGCAATTAAAATTTTTACAAAATTTTTGAATTGTTTTCGCTGGAGACCTTTGTATATTGCATCAACCACTTAAGCATTTTTTTTCTTGTGGTAGTTCTTCTATAAATACACAATAAATCTCGATTTTCACTTTTTTTTCCTCTCACTGTACCGGTGGCGACTGAAATAATTAACCCATGCCCTTATATGCACTATCACGTGGAAATTAGAAAAATACATGTGGGGTTCGCAGTTCGCTCATCAGCTTTCCTTCCTCATATTATATATAAACAATATATTATCTTTTGCATTATTTACTTCTGTTCAACGAATTCTTTATAATTTCTCCATATTAATTTTTTATTTGAATATTTCCAGTACGCACTACGCAGGGGTCTAACATTGATGACAAGACCTTGCCGTGTTCGTCCTCTCAACAATATGATTCTTGAAGATCTATTACGGTTTGTTCATCTTCATGATCTTTTAAATTTATTTCTTTAAACCAAAATTTAGAGCGCTCTCTCTCGAGCGCGCTCTCTTTAATTCGCTTTAGTCATATTTTAATTTAGACACTTATGTACAAACATTTTGCAGTAGATATCTGCACTCAAGACAATCGTCAAATTTGTCAGAAGGTATGATTTTTCTTCCGCTTGAAAACCAGGAAAACTCGTGGGGCCCATCCGAACGTGCATAGACCAGGCCTCGTTTCTTAGAATCTTGATGGATCAAGTTTTTAGAGAGCATGCCAAGTTGCCAACGGAGTTAATGTGCGTGAATTTGCTCTCCAATAATATATCTGCAAATTAATACATCGCCAATAATTTCAAACTAATAAATCAAAGGATTGGGATTATAAGTATATTTTAAAAACAACACTTTATTTCGCGCATTATTAATGACTTGTTTGGACTTTATTTCAATAAAGTTTAAAATCTAGCAAATTAAAAGTGGTTAACATTCTGATTTAGAAAGATGTCTCTTAACAGGGTAAAAATCCACGTGTTTAGAATATACTATAATTCGATTACCAAAATTGCTGGATATATTATTATATGATTTGTACTCGCAATCGCAACATACCCGTGTCGCACGGCGAAGGCCCCGAGTCCCTCGGGATACGAGATCACCCCCTATCGGAGGACTCATCCCGAGAGCCTGTATCACCAAACACTACTTCACGAATGCCAAGATAAGCCCTCGGAAATCAAATCAGGCCCCTCGGGAGACACACCAAGATACGAACCAAATTAAGGAGTGGAATTCAGTGAATAAAGGAAAGGATATTCTCGCACTGTTATTTTCCATAAAATCATCGTTTTTTGAATCACGGGTAGGCGTTCCTACCCAAAAATAATAACTCGTTAAATAGGGAATAATTCTAAACCCGTTAACAATGTCTTTTGTACAAAGAGAACAAAGGTCTTGTCACAACTGGTAAACATGACATTCTTTCAATATTAAGAGATAATTACAATGATGCCATTCTTGTATTTCGTAGAGTACAAGTTGAGTGAAGATATCGTACAATTGATTCTTTGATTGTTATATATAGGCAAAGGGTGGTTCTTCCTTTATGGTATTCAACTTGTTTTCAAAATAGACACGTGCTCCGCACTTAATGCTTGCCAAAGGTAGTCAATTCTGCTGACACACTTAATGATGGCTCGTAAATTCCACACACTCGATCATAATGCCTATGGGTGTCTTCACGTGGCGTTGTTATTGCGTTGAATCTGATCAGAATTGGCAATATAACACTCGCTTCTCCTTACGAGGAGGCTTTCTTTGCTTCTTCGCATCGAGGCACTGTCTTATCAAGGGATGAAGATGGTGAAGCTTACGAGGACTTCCTTCTATCTTCTGCCTCCTGGGAATCCTCTCTTCGGCCTCATGCCTCATTGGCTTATCTTGTTTTTGATCTTATCTTAAGCAAGAGGTTTGTCCTCGTAATGGTTGTAATCTTTAACTTTACTATGGTACTTTTATATATTTTCAGATATCCCCCAAGCATTTTGTGCAGTGGAACACTAGGTTGAAGACTTGTAAGATGTTTTACATTCTTCGTTAGATGTCCTCGTATTGGTCCTATTGTGTGATCTCTCGCATAAGTGCTTTTTCGAATCTTTTGCGTTGAACTCCACGTCGGTTTGTTGTTTTTAACTTCTTATTAGGTTGCTCATGAGTTCTTTATGTTGGCCCGTATCTCAGTTTTGATTATTGCCATTTCCTCGTGAATTCTTTATCTGTGTCTTTTTCGGCTTTTGTGCCTGTATTCATTTAGTTTTTGAAAGGCAGATTCAACGTGTAATGTAGGTTCTATGTAGCTTCTTTTAATGGTTTATTCTTGGGATGACTTTTTCTCGTTTATATTTTTCTCTTTGTTGGAACAATGTTCTTTTAAGATCTTATCTCCATGTGTTGGGCCTTCTTCACCTTTCATGAACGTCTAGGTGATGCATCAGATTAGGGTTGTTATTCTCCTATTAAGATCGGATGCATACCCCGTTTGAGTCTAGACGTGGGAACTTGGCGAGCCTTCAGACGGTGGTGCCATGGTTTAGGTCTTACAAGGCAACATTTTTGGGGTGTCGGTCGTGTGAGGTTGTCTGGTCTGAAGCAGGGTTCTAGCATGCACGAGGAAAATATCATGAGTCTGTAATTGAAAATAGTTGTGCGTTATTTTTCCCAATGTTGTTTCAAGCATAAAATTCGTGAGTTTGTAAGCGTTCCAGTGTTGGGGATATTTGCGATCCTCCATGTCTTGCAATATATGGGTGACTAGGTCGATAATCTTTGATATTTAGTAAGGTGCTTCCCAGGTCGGGTCTAGCTTTCGTATGCTCCAAGAGGCCTCTACTCTCTTTAGTACAAGGTCTCCCACTAGATATTGACGCATTTGTTCTTTCTTACTATAGTGTCGTGCCATTTGCGCTTTGTATTGCTAGGATCAAATGGATGCATGTTGTTTTCATTCTGACAATGACTCTAACTTCAAATCTAGATTGGACTCGTTAGTCTCTTTGATTTATTCTTGAATTCTCCAACTTTCTTTTATGATTTTGGAGGGATGACGACTTTGTGCTTAGAAGCCAAGCTGAATGGCATTTCTCTTCTCGCTCGTCTGGTCGTGGTGTGATTAGCCCAAAAGGCGCCTGGTAGTTCCTCTACTCATTTTATTTTATGTTTGAGTAACATGGCCTTAAGCTTGTCCAAAATAACTCAGTTGGTGAGCTCTACCTATCTATTGCCTTAGAGGTAAAATTGTGTCATACAAATCCATTTGTCACTTCCAACTTGTCGCTTCAAAATTGCATCTCGTTGTAGCTGACCAACAATCGGTATATGATGTTTCTCTGTAAGAAGCTGGTCACATTGAGGTTGTGATTTTTGCCAAAAAATCCACTTTGACCTATTTAGGGTAGTAGTCTACATACGGCTACATGGAGGAACTTTTATAATTTTTTTTACTCTAGTCTTTCGCAAGGGGAACGATGATGCCAATCCTTCATTCGTCAAATCAGCAAGGATGGCGTTGGGTTCCCACAGTGCGGCGGGCATGTGGGTTGAATCCTTGTACCTTTGAAATTGTGCACATGCCCGGGCATATCTGTTGGTGTCCTTGGTTATTGTTGGCCATAATATTATTGCCCTAGAATCTTGGAGGCTAGACTTTCTTTTGTAGAGTGGTTCCCACAGCTTCCTTTGTTATGCATGAGTTACCTTGCTTTATTTTTGACGAGGCAATATAAGTAGGGTTGAGAGAAACTTTTTTTTAAAAGCATTCCTTACTCTAAGAAGAATCGGGGTCAATCTTTTCATCACTATTCTTTTCACTTTGTTGCGGGGAATCTTGATGGACTTGTAAATATCCCTTCATTTCTGCCATACTTCCTCCAATGGCCACGTCGGATGTAGCCACATGGGGGGAGAGGTCTTTCCTCGAGTCATCTAGAGTGCCTTCTAGCCTTTATAGAGTGAGGAAAGTAAACCTTATGGCCTTTATAAGAGTCATCGTGCTGGTTTATGAGCCTGGCGTTACCCCATGTGTTGTTGGATCGTGGTATTTGCATGAGCTCAAAGGTGGTAAAGGTTATCTTGGGCGAGTCATACAACTCTGATATCAGCATGCATATATTTTTCCTGGTTTTGTAATCCCATATTACTTGCTCTACTACATGTTGAGAATTTTTATGAATTTGAATGCTTTGGATACTCCATTCTTTAGCCATTTGCATGGCGATCAGGAGCACTTTGTATTTAATTAGCTTCATTTTTAATAAATGGAAACTTTAACCTGGTTTCAAATTGGAAATATAAAACGAAATATAAAATGGAAATATAAATGGAAACTTTAACTTTAACAAGGTAAGTAATATAAAATGGAAATAAAAAATCACGTCCCATGAGATAACTTCGTGAAATTCTGACAACCTTGAGGCATTTTTTATTCTTTTTCAGTTTGTTTACATAGTAGAGAGGAACAAAACATTACAATTTTGCAGTGTTCAAATGATAAACTAATGATGAAATGGAAAAGATGTTGATCGTAGTAGTATGTGTACAAGAATCCTAGGAAGTCTATTACAGTTAACTATCGATTATATTGACATTTCATAAAATGTTGGTATTTGTGCTAGATACCAAGGAGTACCGAAGGTAACACATTCTTTAAGTCGTCAAACGAACCATCACTACAAGATTTGGGGGGTTTTCGCGACCCCCCTGGTGACCGCCAGGCAGTCTCTAGCTTTTTGCTGGTGACCGCCCAGAGCAACGGGGACCGCTGGGCGGTCACCAAATGTCTTTAGGGATCGCCCGACGGTCCCCAGCCCAAACAGGGGACCACTAGGCGGTCCCCAGCTCAAAAGGGGGACCGCTGGGCGGTCACCAAATGTCTTTAGGGACCGCCCGACGGTCCCTAATAATATTCATACATTTTTTTTATTGAACAATTAAGGTGTCGCGTTGTTTGTTTAGTTGATAAATATCCTAATAATAGTTAAAAGAATAAAATTTAAAATTTTCATGCAAATTGAAACAACATACGACGATTAATTGTACGTATAACGTAGAATAGATTCAACGTTAAAAACATTATCAATCTCATTCAATCTACTATTAAATAACTAAATTAGTGGTTTTATGATCGTTTGTTATTTCAATTGACATGTTACAATGAATTTTGTTGCTAAAAATCAAAAACACATGGAAATCATTTCATAAAATCGAAAACAAAGAGTATGAATATTGTTAGGGACCGCCTAGCGGTCCCTAAAACCACCTTTAGGGACCGCTGGGCGGTCACCAATTGTCTTTACGGACCGCCCGGCGGTCACTAATAATATTCATACTTTCTTTTTTTAATTTTATGAAACAATTAAGGTGCCGCGTTGGTTGTTTAGTTGATAAATATCCTAATAATAGTTAAAATAACAAAATTACAAAGTTTCATGCAAAATGAAACAACATACGACGATTAAGTGTACATATAACTTAGAATAGGTTCAACGTTAAAAACTTTCTCAATCTCATTCAATCTACTATTAAATAAGTAAATTAGTGGTTTTATGATCGTTTGTTATTTCAATTGACATGTTACAATGAATTTTGTTGCAAAAATCAGAAACACATGGAAATCGTTTCATAAAATCGAAAACAAAGAGTACGAATATTATTAGGGACCGCCAGGCGGTCCCTAAAACCACCTTTAGGGACCGCTGGGCGGTCACCAAATGTCTTTAGGGACCGCCCGACGGTTACTAATAATATTCATACTTTCTTTTTTTAATTTTATGGAACAATTAAGGTGTCGCGTTGGTTGTTTAGTTGATAAATATTCTAATAATAGTTAAAAGAACAAAATTACAAAGTTTCATGCAAAATGAAACAACATACAATGATTAAGTGTACATATAACTTAGAATAGGTTCAACGTTAAAAACTTTCTCAATCTCATTCAATCTACTATTAAATAACTAAATTAGTGGTTTTATGATTGTTTGTTACTTCAATTGACATGTTACAATGAATTTTGTTGCTAAAAATCAAAAACACATGGAAATCGTTTCATAAAATCAAAAAAACACGTATGAATCTTATTAGGGACCGTCGGGCGGTCCCGAAAAACCATATTTAGTGACCGCCGGGCGGTCACCACTTGTCATTAGGGACCGCCCGGCGGTCACCAAATATCTTTAGAGACCGCCCGACGGTCCCTAAATGTTTAAAACATAGGCGGGATTGGGGGGGAAATTTGAAATTTCCGAAAATTCAAAATTTTCACCATTAATTCTATATATACCACCACTCTCCAATCCAATTTTCCAACACTCTTCAAAAACACCCAATTCCAAATTTTCTCTTATCATTTTTCTCTTCCTAAATCACAAAAATAAAAATCATTCAACAAAAACTTTCATTTCTTCTTTCTTTTATAGAAACACTCTTCTCTTTTTTTTTTTTCATTTCTTTAAATCCAAAGATTAGGGACCGCTGGGAGCGGTCACCAGGGCTATGAGTATTATTAGGGACCGCTGGGCGGTCCCTAAAAGTCGGAATATTATTGGGGACCGCCGGGCGGTCCCTAAAAGTCTGAATATTATTGGGGACCGCTCGGCGGTCCCCATAAGTCATTAGGGACCGCCTGGCGGTCCCTAAATTTGCTGTCGCGGAAAATGGTCCCCGCGATCGCCTAGCGGTCGCCAAAGGGTGGGGGACCAAGGGTATCCGCGATCACCTTTTGGTGACCGTTGGGCGGTCCCGAAAGGTCTTTAGGGACCTCCCGGAGGTCTTTAGGGACCGCCCGGGCGGCCCTAAAGACCCCTGAATCTTGTGGTGCATTGATATACTAATGAGATGGTTGACATTGATCTATGTTACAAAAATGGTACGAACATATGTGTTGTACGTGATGAACGCTTATTTAGCGTGATTTAAGTACTTGTTTTCTTACACTTTTGATTAATACTTGGCGCATATATATCGATTTTTGTATTGTTTTGACATTTTGTAGTTTTGTGTCGAGTCAAGACAAAACGAAAAAAAAAAAAGATCACAAAAATAGATGTGTCTAGAATGGATTGCATTTGGAGTGCTACGACGCCATGACTAAGTGCCACGACACTATAAGACTGGAGAATGCAACCCTAGAACCGAACGCTAGGAGAGCCTAGCACGCCGGCCTAGTAAGAGGTGAGGTCGCGCGAGACGCAACATAGTCACTCGAGCCCTCTCTTTCCTTTTTTGTGAGGCTTGCCATTTGTTTAAATAGTTTGGTGATGGTTTATCAGAAGGATTATCTCTATCTTCTTAAAGAAGTCAAAAAATGTAGTATGCTTCTTAATTAATTCAAGAGTACTTTTTTAAGAAAGAAGTCTTTTCGTTATTGTGTAAGTTAAACAGAATGGGCTTCTAATACTTAGATTGAGAACAGAAAATAATAGAAGGAAGTAACTTGGACAGTTGGGATATACTACATAATAACAAGAGATATCTTTAGGTTTTCTAGTACATATCTATGCTGCAGTGAAAGGTTGTATTAGTTTTGGGCTAAAATCTCGTAAACAAGGTCCAGTTGACTCAACCACAGTAAGATACACGGGTGCTATCTTTTTACTTTAGGCACTTATATTTCGACGCATGATTCACTGTATTGCAACATAATATAGCACATAAAAAATAAAAGGATTCTAATGCAAGCTCTCAAGTTAAATAAAAGGAAAACAACATTACAGAGAGTATCTCATTTGATATTACATGAAGAACTTCAATAACTTTCTTTCATAAAAAAGGACAATTTAATGCAACAGAATTACCTTATCGCATAAGAAGGAACATTATTTAATTATTCTTAGTTGTGAGGAAAAAGTCGAATTGGAAGTCCCTTAGCAGGAACAGGCATGGGATTCACGACAATTTTCTCATCGGGCATGATTTTCTCCCACGAAAATCTCTTAACAAGATTGTGCATAAAAACTAGGAGTTCTAGTCTCGCATACTCTTTTCCAGGACACATTCGAGGTCCTCCTCCGAATGGAACGAACGTGTATGGAGCAGGCCCAGTCCCTTCAAATCTCGATGGATCAAACTTTTTAGGTTCGGGGAAGTATTCAGGGTCAATATGTGTCGAATTCGCGCTCCAATAGATCTGCAAGATTGAAAAATGTATTAAAATCGATAAGAGAAAATGCTTGCTTGAAAATCTGAATGAAACGCTATATATTATAGATAAAATGTTTAAAATTTTCTCGTGATTTCCAAATTTTCACGAAACCCATTAGCAAGTGGCTACACTTCTCTAAATGAGAGTGGAATTGGTTTGAGTTTGTACTTACTTTCTTGAAAAGCCTATTTAAGATTTTTAACCTAAAAAGGTTTATAGCTCTAGATGCACAAAATTCCCCCTAGTTTGCGCTAAATATAATATTTTTCGTACCTTCCAGCCCTTGGGGATTGTGAAGCCGTTGAACATGAAATCATTGAGAGCTTTTCTAAAAGCGCCCTGGACGGGTGGTGTAAGTCTCAGCACTTCACACACAACATTCCAAGAGTATTTCATATGCTGAAGATCATCCCAATTTAATAGCTCACCTGCTGCTTTAGACTTCACAATTTCCATTTGCTCTACATATACCAAAAGAATAAAGGTAAAATATGTTAAACATGGGATATACTTGCTTTTCGGCTATATGTGTATCCACTTAATTATCTAAAAATAAATAAACTAACACTGTCAATTTATTTAACGAAAATAAAAATAAACAGTCTTAGTACACACGCGAGTTAAGGGAAGATGATAAACGACTTTGTTCTTTT
This sequence comes from Linaria vulgaris, assembly GCA_948329865.1. Classification (NCBI taxonomy): domain Eukaryota; kingdom Viridiplantae; phylum Streptophyta; class Magnoliopsida; order Lamiales; family Plantaginaceae; genus Linaria; species Linaria vulgaris. Next base: position 83,371,631 of record OX415249.1, on the reverse strand, counting down.
TGCTTAGTACACAGATCAAAGTCAATTTACTTACAGAAAAAACAATATGACGCATAAAACACGAGTTTGGCTTCTTCTTCTTCTTTTTTTAATCAAACTTACAAAGAAATTCTGATAAATCTAAAGAAAGGTTGTTGGACCATATATGGTCGCTCGACAACCCGATCAGCCATGCTTGGTCTAGCTGTTGCATGACTTGGTATAGACGAGCACGGACATGCGTTTGCATGTAGAGTACTGTAGTGTTGTTGAGTCAAGAGGAGGCAAATTAAAATTATTTCCCTTTTCATTCAATTTCGTTTTTAGTATTATATAGAAATTAAAATTGAAACACCTCTTACATCTATAAAGCTTATCTTTTCAAATATTAGACTAAGATTCAATGCATTATTTTATGTAATTAAATAGATAAATAGTAAAATATCACCAGTACTCAAAAATTTGAATAAAATAATTAAATATAAGTCAAATAGATTCTATGTTCATGGAAGATGCTATTAAAATCTCAAAATAAGAATGTATAGTAAATAAAGTAGAAAAGCAAATTCATTATTGATAGAATTGAATAAGTTTCTACGTAATGTTATATTGAGTAATTTTATATTAGAAAAAAATTGTTCATTTCATTTAGATCTTTCAAATGAATATCATGCAAACTGTTATAATAAGAATACATTTAGATCCATAAATTTCTCCCGTGAATATTTAATATATATATATATATATATATATATGTGTGTGTGTGTGTGTGTGTGTGTGTGTAAGAATAATTTTGTGCTAAGTTTATATTGAAGTTAAGATTGAAAGTGAGTAGTGTAAATAATGCACTTAATTAAGAGTCAGGCGTGAAAGTTTGTTTAGAACTGTGTTTATAATTTTTCTAGAAACAAGAGAGGTCTTTGTAGATGTATCAAACTTTAAATAATAGGTGAACTTATGGAAAACCTCGAATTCCTTTTTTCTCATGATCCAACTAAACAATAATAAATAAAGAAACAAAGTACGTCTCTTACCCTTTCGGACACTTTCATAAATTTCGGGATACTCGGCCAGATACTTGACGATAAAAGTACATGCACAACTCGTTGTGTCGTGTCCCCCAACAAGCAAACCCATAATCTTATCCGCAATATCCATTTCAAGCATGAACTTCCCATCCTCGTCACTCGTCGACAACATATGCGACAAAATATCTTGAGTTGGCGACGCTTTGCCTTCCGCCAAATCAATTTTTCGTTGATTAATGATCGAAACAAGCTCTCTTCTTACAAATTTTGAGGCTTTTATAGCCTTGTTGAAAGGCGTCCCTGGCAAATCAATGGGAATCGAGATGAAACCAGCGGCCAAAAGATTAAACGGCCCAGAAAATTTGCTCACGTGGATCGGATCCTCAACGCTGACAAAAAGTCGACATGCGAGCAAAAATGTGTAATCTTTTGCTAAAGGGTAGGTCAATACTTCATCGTTCTTTTCCCAATGGTCGGCGAAGTGTAGTTGAGCAACATGGTCCATTATCCCAACATAACGTTGAAGGGCTTCCGGTTTAAAGAAGTTTGGAAGCATTTTTCGCATTTTTATTGCTTCTTCATTCGCTGAACTTTGCTTGGAGAATGGAAAAATCTTGTTGGCTGAGCTTGGAAACCATACCTACATGCATGGATGAAAGTTTATAAGCATTTCTATTATTTAACTTCATTGCAATATATACTATACTTTTACGAAATTTAATGCGGATTCTTGTTACCTTTTTAAAAAAATCACTAACATGTTATTTATATGTGGTGTATATCGAAACTGAAACTTTGATCTATGATCACCTGAACGGTTTTGTTTTCATTAGAAAACAAAAATTTGTTGCCATTTGCGCCGCAAAAGACGGCGGCGTAATCTCCTACTAGATGAGTTTTAAACACTTTCGAGGAGTATTTAGCGATGCGGTCGAGTATGAATTTTTCGGGCTGGCCCTTCCATCCGGCGGAGAGGAACTCTAGGCTTTCGCCTATGAGTGGCCACCCGGTTCTTCCGGGTGGAAGAGGGGCGCCACAGCAGTGGTATTTGTTATTGCTGAAGAGGAAATGCAGGAAAAAGGAAGCCCAGATTAAAAAGATGGATAGGAGAGAGGCATAAACTATGTCCATGATTTTCTTCTTTATGATGAGTTTGATGTCCAAAATTGTAGTAGAATTAGGAAAATTTATAGGGATGTTGAATGAGAAAAGGTGGGAGTGAGGTTATAAAATACTAGTCAATTTTGCCAAGTGGGTATAAATTAGAATAATAATTAGTCGTCATGAAGAATCCCCTAAGATCACCAAGTCTAAGATAGGGATTTGCACATGTTAAAAAAAAAAAAATTGGAGAGAGAGGGGTTTGCAAACTCTTAACCTAATGCATGTAGCATCTTTTTTTTTTTGATGAGCAATGAAAATTTTATTGAAGAAGTACAAGTAGTACTTCAAAAGAGCATGTTCAAGTGCAACACATTAAAGGACAACTTGACCATTCGAAAAAGGAATACGTAAAATCTCGAAAAAAGCCTTGAACCAACTCCAAATCCTAACTTTAATAGTCTCAACAATGTCCTCGAAAAGGTGATGTTGTCCGTTGAATAAGAAATCATTCCTAGCAAGCCAAATACTCCAAACAGTGAAAAGCCAAGTGCAACGGATATCCGGTTTCATAGCTGAATTTGTGAAAAGTCCTAAGAATTGCACCAAATGAGTCTTTGCATTCCTCAAGAGACGAGTATAGAGGCCCAACCATCTGCAAATCTCCATCCAGATCTGATAGGTTTTTGGACACCAAAATAGAAGATGGTCAACATCCTCTTCATAAAGATTACAAAATACGCACTTTATATTTCCCCCGTGTGTAATAACGCCTCTTCGCAGAAGGTTATCTTTCGTTGGGATCCTGTTAAGGATAACTCTCCAAGCAAACAACTTGATTTTCATTGGCGCATGAAGCTCCCAAAGGATTTTAAACACAGGGTCAATAATATTGTTCTCTGATGCAATAGCTTTATAGGTTGATTTGACCGTAAAGCACTCGGTGTTTTCTCTATTCCACACCCACAAATCTGCCACATTATTAGGAGAGAAGTCTTGTATGGCAGCGATTAGGCGATCCAACAATTCGCTTTCCCAAACGAACAAGGGACGTCTCCACAACCATTTCCATTTCCATCCATGCTCCGTCATTTCGCCTTTATCATGAATATAGGCATCTTTATCCAATGACACAGCAAATAACCTGCTGAATTTAATGAAAAGAGGTTCATCCCCACACCATTTATCTTTCCAGAAGCTTGTTTGATCACCTTTTTCGACTTTTCTACTTATTCTATCAAGGAACCAATCACTACCACCATCACGTTTACTTGAGAGAGTTAAATCTCTCCACCAGAGAGACGAATTGTTGTGAGAGTTTCTTCTTTCAATGAAATCTGATGGCTTTCCAGAAATGTTGTATTTTGAGGAGAGTATTTTCCTCCATATTCCTTCATTGTTTTTTATAATGCGCCATTTCCATTTCGAGAGAAGGGCCATGTTGAAGTGCTCCATGTTTTTGATGCTCCCAATTGACCCAATTGATTTTTTTTTCATCGCCTCCCCAAAGAAAACGTCTTTGAGCACGTGTGATGGTATAGAGCACCTTCTTAGGAGCCCTGAAAAAGGAAAAGTAATATAGCGGTAAGCCCACAAGAATAGTTCTTCTGTAAATAAAAATAAGGCAGAAATGTCAAAAATGACCATTATCTTTTGCCAACTTTACTTTTTGCCCGTTATCTTTTTAAGCTGCCGAAAATGGCCACTATCTTTGCCAAAAATGCCCGATTTACTGTTCATCCCGAAAATGGCCACTATCTTTGCCAAAAATGCCCACTATCTTTGCCGAAAATGCCCACTATCTTTGCAAAAAACTCATTTATAATTCTATTTTAAAATTTAAAATTTTTAATAACTATTTTTTTAAAAAACAGTAAAATATAAAAAGTTAAATCTTTATAATTAACTTTATTATTTAAATTTTAAAAATTTACTCTATAATATATTCTTTTATTAAACTTTATTCATTTAAATTATAAAAACTTTATATATAAATCTAATTTCAATAACTTAATTTTTTAAGAATTAAAAAACTTTTTTTAAAAAAAATAAAATGAAAAAATAAAATGGGTCTTCTTCCTCACCCAACCCCCTCTCACCCCCACAAATCCCGCCGGCACCCCCCCTCCCCCCCCCCCACCAAAAAAAATTGAAGGCATCCCGCCGTTTGAATATTCCAGGAAATTGAAGGAACTCTTATTGAAGAAGAAAATGAACTCTCGAGGTCGATGAGAACACATTACACATTGTGTTTCGATCAGTATGCCGCCTTCTCCCGCTGTACCAGAGACTCCCGACGAATGAGACATTGCCTAAGGAACTCCACCCTGTGTTCTTTCTGTTTGTGGCTGCACCTGGCTGCACCGGCGGGATGCCTTCAATTTTTGGGGGGTGGTGCCGGCGGGATTTGTGGGGGTGAGGGGGGTGGGGGGGTGGGGGGTTGGGTGAGGAAGAAGACCCATTTTATTTTTTCATTTTTCTTTTTTTAAAAAAGTTTTTTATTTCTTAAAAAATTAAGTTATTGAAATTAGATTTATATATAAAGTTTTTATAATTTAAATGAATAAAGTTTAATAAAAGAATATATTATAGAGTAAATTGTTAAAATTTAAATAATAAATTTAATTATAAAGATTTAACTTTTTATATTTTACTGTTTTTTTAAAAAAATAGTTATTAAAAATTTTAAATTTTAAAATAGAATTATAAAGAGTTTTTGGCAAAGATAGTGGGCATTTTTGGCAAAGATAGTGGGCATTTTCGGATGAACAGTGAATCGGGCATTTTTGGCAAAGATAGTGGGCATTTTTGGCAGCTTAAAAAGATAACGGGCAAAAAGTAAAGTTGGCAAAAGATAATGGGTATTTTTGACATTTTTGCCTAAAAATAAATTTTGATTTTGCATTACATTGTTGTTTCCAGTAAACCTTTGATCATAACCGAATTATTTACCAATACATACAAAATATTTTTTAAGGCAACCATGACTGATGATGCGACGGTTGCAAGAAATTATTTTTCCGAATTAACACTCAACAACAAACGTCTCGCATGCATTATCTCGTGGAAATATAAAAAGAATGTGGGTTTCCTCATCAATTATCCTTCTTTATTTTATTTTATTTTATCTCACATTAATTACTTCTGTTGAATGTTCCTCATAATTCTCAATACTAAAATGTGTTTATTTGAATAATCCTAGCTGGTAATGTAGGAGGCTGTTGAATACAATTGGCCCTTTGCTGCCATGTTCTCAACAATTATTGATTTCTAGGTTCACGAGTTGGTTTTTTTCTTTTTCTTTCTCTCTTTCAATAATACTTAATTGGGTTACAAGAAATTCATGAATACTAAGTGATTGTTTTGCGTGCTCGTAAAGATGAACGGCATTTTATTACAACTTTAATGGGTTTTTCAATGCTTTTGTAAATACTCTCTACTGGTTGTTAGAAAAAAGAAATACTCTCAACTGAACTTGTAATAAGCTCTATCTTTTAAAAAGAAAAAGAAAATCAAGCAATCCAAATACTAGCGAAGGATATAGTTGATCAATATTTGGCGGACTAGACGAACATATACCTGGCAACAAGCTAAGGCATCAGTATAAAACTCTAAATTGCTATGACGTTCTAATTAAATTCTAACAATTGTAGCGCCCGCCTTCACGTAATAATTCCTATATATATATATATATATATATATTAGGAATTATTACAACTAAACAAATAGAAGTAGGGTTGCACCATGACATCAAAGTTACAAACCTCCGTGGAAATGATTTTTTAGAGCTTGCTGAATTAGTGCATGTGTCGAATTTTCTCGCCAATAATACATGCCATAGACACTACAATAATTGTGTCATATCTGTGTGCTATTAGAGATTCATCTTGGTGAGTTGCTCGATGGTAGTTTGGATTGAAATAAGTTTCACACATATATTTCCATTTTTTTTTTATTTGAGATTGCTATTTTCTATAAAGAATGATGGATTACTTTGGATAAATAAAGAAACGTTAAGTAAAATTAATTAGGGCTTGTTCAAAGATCTTAATCCAGTTTTACTAAACAATCAACGGGTGTTATATATAACTATGACACAGTTGCAACGGTAAGCAGTAAAACATAAAGCAATAAAAACATGCAGAAATTTAACGTGGTTCGGTCGTCCAACCATATCTAGTCCACGATAGGCTTCCGTCAACAGCAACTCAAATCTCTTTTCATCTGATACAAGAGTTACATAGGCTTTATATTTACTCGTAATCTAGGCTCCCTCTAATTACTTTAAAACACGTATCGTATCACTCTATCAGTTTACTTCATTTGAGTCTAGAAAACTACTAGATTTTTTAAAGTTCCTTTGACTAGAAGCTTTCTTACTTAACCATTATTGCTCTGACTCGGTTTCAATATTACAAAGACTCTTATGATATTCTATTAAGGCTTGTCTGCAATATGCTTGAGTTTTCTCCTCTTGTAAGGTTGGAGACTCCTTATGTTCGTGTTGCAACTATGGCTGATAGCCTGATTGTTGCACTTGATTAACATACTTCTCAATATAGCCGCATCTTGATCTTCAATCAAATTTTCACTAATCTTATTTCCAAAATGTAAACACTGTAGAATCTCAACAAGATATATTGCACGACTATCATGTGAAAATGCTTCGTCGTTGCAACTGCACTCCTGATTGTCGCAACTTGATTAACGAACTTCCCTAAATAGCTAATTTTTCCAATAATCAAAGATGTGAGATATTTTCAAAATATACATGATATAATTCGTTTTAAACTTATAACGGAAAGATAACCAACTATAAAATCACATGAAAAATCAAGCATAATCCCAATTACCTTAATTAAACACTTCTAGAATAATTTCCTAAGAAAATAGTTAACTTCCTAAACAAAAACATATTCCCATAATAAATGACTAATATTTTGTAAAAGATTCTAACAGGGATAATATTCTTAACACAATTACAAAATAGAATATTTGAGTAAGATTATTTCCTTAGAGTTTAGATATAATTATCTTTCTAAAGAAAAATCTTTCCCCCTTTAAACATGATTTCCAAAATATAAAATTGATGATGAATAAAATCACAGGAAACGCTTCAGAAAATGCCCGTCGTACATAGAATTCTCGATCACCTCTTCATCCCAGGACATATCTCTCTTCGTATAGTTAACCAGCCCGCACGCCCTTTGTACAAAGAATTCTCGATCACCTCTTTATCCCAGGACATATCTCGCCTCGTATAGTTATCCAGCCCGTACGCCCTTCGTACAAAGAATTATCGATCACCTCTTTATCCCATGACATATCTCGCCTCGTATAGTTATCCACTTGGAGGGATCACATGTGTAATAAAGGACTGTCAGTCATAACTAGCACAACCACCCTTAGAACTGCTTGATCTACATTAATCACTATCAGCAGACCCATCTCACACGAGGCGACAATAATGGATACTCATTCCCACTAATAAAGGAGGCCAAGTTGCCATCACCTTAACTACGCTCAAGATCTTATAAATATAAGGGGAATTTCCCCATTGTAACCAACTCAGATTCACATAACACATTGTACTCTCATTTCAACAAAGTAATATAACTCTTTAGTATTCTCTTTTACTTATTCTCTTAAAAGATCCACAGAGCCTTTGTATCATAAAACCCTCTTGTAAACACACCATCATCTATAGATACTTTCTCTAGAATCACGGGAATTGCGTTCTGAACCATAAATATTGATGATAACTAAGGAATTACCAGTCCGAAGAATTATGTGTTATCGTTTTGGCGTTATTTGTGGGAAAGCCATAAGAAATATTCCTTGAGCACGATTCAGAGAGAAACTATTTTAGTCAGACATCTCAACAATGTCGACCTACATGATACATAAATGTTGATCCGCTTCGATCTCGAAAAGTCGAAAAAAAGAGCAAGGCACACCTGATGTGGAGATCCACATAATCGACTTTATTCGCGTCACCTAATCAAATGACTTTGGGCCTGACGATGTGATGGGAGTCGTATATCCCCATGAAGACCACATTGGCATTCAAGCCCTCATCTGGAGTGTATATGTGCTCCATCCTCGTACACACAAGCAGTACATAAAATATCATGTAGCGGGCCATGCTTCGTTCTCTTGGACTCTCGATATCTCAAACAGAGCCCACCCAGATCCCGCTTCGAGGATTCTCATGAAAGATACTCTTTACACAATAATCCATCTCTCTCCCTATGGCGTGGAGGACAAAACCCCCTAGAGAATATAAACATACATTTTTCATTGAGTCAAAGCATCGGCGGAGCCCTACAACATTATCTACAAAAGGTCAGTCTTGCAGGCCTTCATACTATCTACGGTGCATCTCAAAGTCAAGTTTCCCACCCCGATTAGAGTAGGGGAGATTCAAAGAAGCTAGAAAAGCGCGAGAGAATTCCACTTAAGTGTCATTCCCCAGTATGCCCCCTCCGAACAATCCCATTGCCAACTGAGAACGCATAAACAACGGAAGAAGGATAAATTAAAATAAAGGCGGTGGGATAACTCAATATAGTGGAAATATTGCCCCAAAACCTCACAAGAAGGTCCAAATGGGCACGAAGATGAATGATAAAGTGGAGAAAGAGGTCACCAAGTCCTTCAAAAGTATTCCCACATATGTTTCTGGAAAGGAAAGCCCTCTGGAAGGATAAACCCACGGGTATGCAAGCACAAGCTAAATGTAAAACCCGAAGCACGCCTGTAAAATGAAAGAAAAGCCTAATGGGGCCCGAACGATCTAAGATCATCAAATCATAACTAGACATACTCATAAAGCTTGGTCACATAAAATAAGTCATATATCTCACATAGTTTTCCAACATATCCCAAAGTCCAATGGAAAATGACGCATGTGCGTATACTTCACAAAACTAAATGAGGAGTGTCCGATAGACTTCTACCCTTTTCCAACATCAATCAGTTGGTTGATTCAATGGCCGGCTGCGAGCTACTCTCAACAATGGATAGAGACCAGGGATACAACATATATTGATGGCCAGCCACGATCACAAAAAAATGGCTTCATCACCGACTATTGGTATTCTGATATCTCGTCATGCCTTTCACACTCAAGAATGCAGGCGCCACGTATCAACGACTCGTCAACGCTATGTTTGTCAGTCTCATAGGTGATACCATGGAACTCTATGTAGGTGATATGATCAGTAAAATTATAAATGCAAAAACGCACGCCAAAGATCTTAAAAAGGCGAGGACAATATTGGGAAGCTACGAAATGAAGGTCAATCCCTGGAAATGCTCATTCGAAATCAAATGAGGCAATTTCCTTGGTTATATCGTCACTAAAAAGGAATCGAAGCAAACTCATATAAGGTGAAAGCCATAATAGACATGCCACTGACTCAAACACCTAAAGAAGTACAAAAGATCAACGGAAGAGTGGTGTCCCTCCATCGATTCATCTCTAAAGCCGCCAAATATGGGCTCATTTTGCAAGATCCTTAGGAAATCAAAGATTTCCATTGGAATGAGGAGTGCTAGAAAGCTATAAAGAACTCAAGAGGTACCTCGTTAGCCCAGCCATCTTAGTTAAACCAACCGAAAGGGAACGACTCTACGTCTACTAGGCAGCATAACGAGAATCAATCAGTATCGTCCTTGTCAAAACAGAATGCCGAGACCACCGACCCATCTACTACACCGGAAGAACGCTCAAAGATGCAGAGCTTTGGTACCCGCTAATAGTGAAAATATCTTACACTCTAGTAGTGGTGGTAAGAAATCTCTAACCGTACTTCCTAGCACATCTAATAACCATCCTAACCATGTACCCTCTCCGATCAATCCTAAATCAGCTCAAAGTATCAGGGTGAATGGTAAAGTGGGTTATAGAATTAGAAGTTCGACCTTACATCGGTGCCCCGACCAGCTATAAAGGCCCAATTCTTAGCCAATTCCATAGTCGAGATGAATGACGCCGAAGAGGACTCAAGATAACCCCAATGTGATAGCTACGTAGACGGATCCATAAGTGGCAACAAGGGAGGTGCATGAATCATATCCCAAATGAGGACGGGAAGCACTTAAAATTTGTAGCAAGACTGGCATTCCTCATATCCATATTGAAGTAGAATATGAGGAAGTACTCATCGCCATAAGGATGGCCAAAGAAGTCAAAATTCTAGAGAATATGCATCCACGGTGACTCGCAGCTAGTAGTACACCGGGTAGGAGGGGAATACAATGCTCGAAAAGATAGCATGCCAGACTATGTACATGCCGTCAAAAACGCCAACGAAACATTTTCTATCTTTTGAGCTAATCCAGATCTCCTAAGCGGCCAACATAGAGGCGGACGCCCTAGCCCGCATGGCTAGCACTATGAAGAATAACATTCCTCACTTTGTTCATCTATTGTTCATCTCCTAGAGGCTCGAAGTCAAGGGACTAGAAGTCGCAATGTAGGCCATGACCATCGGAAGCACCACCGAAAAGGAGGAATGGAGGAAGCCCGAGGATACGTGTTGAACTAATATACTATTCCCAAAAGAGAAACTAGGGACGCTATAAAGAAAAAGCTGGCCTGCTTCTTTGTTAAAGATGGGATATTATACAAAAAAAGTATTTTTCCAACCATACCTATGATGCCTTAGGGAAAAGGAGGCCATCAAAGTCATGTAGGAGATTCACAAAGAAAGAGGCGGGAACCACTACGGAAGCTATAATTTGGTGTTAAAGCTACTTCGGCAAGGATATTACTAACTCACAATAACACACCATGTAGAAAAATATGCAAGAGCATGGGAACAATTCTAGTGATACTCCAAGGTTAACCACATACTAGCAGTGCCATGGGAACTAATGCGTATTTTCTCGTGTTGTTACTACTATGCAATAGTAAAACTACTACACGCTTTAGCAAGTGTACAGTTAAGTAATAATAAAATGGTAAGTAAAGTTTGTAAGCCAAGTATCGTATCCCTCGAGAGTAAGTATCTTATATTAGCAATCCAAATCTTTGAGAACCAGTGAAACAATTGCTTTGAATGCTTCAGAAATAGAAAGAACAAACTAACTAACATTATAGCTAAGGAAATAAAGACAAAGACATAATTGAATTGAGTGACAAATTGGTTGGGTTGTAAAATAGATTAACGAAAACGTATCTAGGAGTTGGATTTTGTTAATCTTGTTGCGGATATTTCATAGAGAAAATACAAATGATCCCTATGTAAGGACTCTTTCTATTAACTATTGTTTTGTTCTTAAGTTGGCATGATAAATTAAGCGAAATTTCGTATCACCTAAAGAACTCCCTAACTCCCAATGATGACAAGATGTTACGCACTTTCCCCTGTCCAAAAGTACACCTTGTCAAGGATCCATACAGAGTTTTAGAAGAGAGCTATAGTTTGTTCACTCAACCTAGATTCATCGGTAGACGCTAGTGCCGAAGGTCTAGAGATCTATTTGCTTGATTTTCTATGCAAGTGTTGCATTGACAATCTCCTACACATAATTCAACATAATAATAGGTAATTCAACATCATTACACTGATTCAAAGAAACACATGTGCCAAATAAACCAAATAGCATCAGCAACAAATCAAATCCAACAAAACAAAGTCTCAATAGAATTAATCCAAACATCGGTTTAAGGTTCATTCATTGAGATAACTACATCCTATCCCAGACACAGGAAGATATAGGTACTCATGATCAATTTCTCATAAATTAATTTATCATAGACTTATGCAATAAAGAAAAGAAAAGATTAAACTCTTGATCTGGTGAGATTTCGACCGTGTCTTCCCCTTTTGACTCTTTGTTGCCTTCCTCTAAATAATTATGCGCTCTTCTTGATCACCCCTTCGCCCTTAATAATGATCTTGATGTCTCGAACGGTGGGATTTGCCGAAGATCATTCATCTCGTGATGCCCTGGCTGTTTGACGACTTCTCCTATTTATATTTTTAGGCCCGAAAGTAGGAAATCTAGGGTTTCATAATAAGTAGCCGAAGTTCTTTGTGCCGCACATCTAGCTTCATGGGTCGTGCAAATTTTGCCGATATCGCACAAGCTACTGAGTAATCGACGCAGTTTGCCACATGTCGTACAATATATGGTATGAGACGCATGAGCCATGAAGGTTTTGATGTTGTCATGCTACTTCTTTTTCGATCCAGCAGGTGACCAGTCACTTTTGCCGATGCGCTGCCTCGTGTCATCTACTATGTAGGCTAGGTTATGATCTGAAACTGTTGCTAACCTTGTCAAACTGCTCCTTATTCATCTTGTGCTATTTGATGCTCATTTTTCTCGAATATGCCTTGTTTTGCTCCACCTCAATTCAAAAATATAAAATGACTAAACAAGACTAATGTCAGTAAAAATGCTATGGGGACCATCCAAAATACAAGAAACCGGGTACTCAAATTGCTATAAATAATCACTGATAAAATACCCCCAAACTTAAACCATTGCTCATCCTCGAGCAAGACTCTAAATAAAAAAAATCAAGTTCTAATAATGCCAACATACAAAAGTTAAAATTTTGTCTCAGAATGGAAATTCGAATAGTTAGAGTCATACGAGTAAATTAATTGCATCAAGGTTAATAAATCCGTTTTCATATAAAACATCATCGTGTTAAGTGGTGTACTTATGGATGCGATTTTGATCGCCAGTATATCTCGCCTTCCCGCGCGACGGTTATTGATAGTGTGGATGAGTTATTGGGCTACAAGGACATTATCGGTGATGGAGCGGTGGGGTACAAAGGACTTTTGGTATGGGGATATTAGTGAGTTCATGGCTTGTCGCATGCGGTTAAAAATTAGCTTTTAGAGGATCTTGTAGCTAACGTTGCATAGGCTAATTGGCTGGTAGCGTTGGAGGAGGTACACTTGGTCCTTCTTTGGTATCAGAACAATCGTGGTTTGATTAATGTCAGGGGGCATTTGCCCCATCGAGAAAAATCCATCACCAATGTGGTGACGTGGGGATGGAGCTCGGTCCAGTAGTGCTGGAAGAGATGGCCATTTAGTCCATCAGGTCCTGGTGCCTTTGTCGCACCAATGGCGAAGACGGACTCCCGGATCTCGTCGTCACTTGGTTCTGCAAGAAGCTGGGTGTGGAAGGAGGGGTTTAAAGTGAGTAGGGGGTCGGTCAAGCCGGGTGGGTGTGTGGATGCCCATGTCTCCGTAGTCCTGCCCTAGAAGAACGAGCAAAATTCTTGGATAATAGAGCCTATATCGTGCACCCAAGTTCCCGCGCTCGACCTAATTCCCTGGATGGTATTGATGCGCCGCCGGTGGGAGGCAAAAGCGTGGTAGAACTTGGTGTTGTTGTCGCCATCTGTCAGCCAACGCTCCCACGAGCGTTGTGCACAATAACATTCCTTTTGTGCGAGGGCGCAGGACAAGGCCTCGTGGAGACCCCGTTTCAGAAGGAATGTTTTGGAGAGGGGAGGGGGGAGAACAATATTTGTCTTGTTCATTTATCTAATTTCTTCTTAACTGACATTTATGTCACGGCATCAATATTAGCTTAGGATTCATGTTATGACTAGTGACTAATCAAAGAGCAAAAAACACTAGCTAGGCTACACCCCTAAATCACCATCACAATAATTATGAATATAGATACAAGATAGTTAAGAACAATTCGTCAAGTTGATTATCTATAAATGTTAGTTATTCCTTCATAGATAACTATTGTTATTTGATGAGAAAAAGCAACTGATCACGGTAAAGATACAAAAAATGAATTAAAAAAGCATGCATTATTATTTAACAAACAGTCCAATATCTGAAACTGCAAACTTCAGCTATAGATAGTTAACATACATGACGTTTGTTGCAAAATTCCCCTTTAAAAGTAAGTTTACGGGATTCCGACGGAACAGAACGAAAATTCCAAATGCCGCCAACATACATGACTTTTTTTTGCAAAATGTCAACATAGATGACTTTTTTTTGAAAAGTGGTTAACATATAGGACGTCCTATACAAAGTTCCCCTTTGACTTGGGTTAAACAGCTCAGAAAGTAGCACAAGTGATCGGCACGTGCATTTTTCCGGGGAAGATTCGAATATTCTCTCGCTGAAGGACGAAAATTACAAATAACGCCAACATACATGACTTTTTTTGCAAAATGTCAGCGTAATGGACTTTTTTTGAAAAGTGGTTAACATAAAGGACGTTCGTTGCAAAATTCTCCCCAATGTATTATCGGAAATGTTTATCAAATCAATCTTTTTTCCGTAACCAAATCATTTCTATTATCAAAAAGCTTGCACCAAACTCCCTCTCTATATATTTAGAAGAAGAGTGCATTACAACCTCCAACGAGTTTTCATATTTTAAGACGGTCTGGTGCAAAAAGTTAGAAACCATAAGCGTTTTGCATATGTTTCGAAAAACAAGGTGAAAGTATATGCAAAACAATATGTGGGCCAAAAAAATGTATTATTATTTAATATGTGTAAGTATTTTCGTTAAACGTGGGGTTTCGCAGGGGTTTCGAAACTATGAGAGATTTTAGGCAAAACACATAACACGAGTGAATTTGGTGCATGTTTCACAAAAATGCAACGGAGCTCTAAGCATTTTTCAATAGTTGTAGTTACTAGGAATTTCCCGCACCACCGCCACCCAGAGCAACGTTTCCCGCACCACCCCCGCCTGGAGCAACGTTGCCCGCACCACCGCCGCTCACAGCCAGGTTTTAAGGCACAACAAAGTTATGGTTTACGAGAGCTTGTAATAGTTGTGCAACATCGGGATTAAAGTTCCCAACAGCGCCGCCCCTAGCACACAACAACAACATTAAGAAGGCGGACCTCATGGTTCAGTTAGAGGTTCTCTCAGCAGCTAATTCGGCTTGCAGCGTCGCCACCAGCTGCTGGTTGTTTGGCTGGCCGAGCGCAGCTGTCATTTGGACTTGTAAGTCGTCCCTTTCAACTTGAAGTTGTTGACGCTCCACCACGGCTGCATCACGCACCACCACGAGGCCGTCCCGCTTAATTTGAAACCGATTGATGGTTGCGTCGTGCTCCACAACGATGTCGTCCAACTCGTTAACTCATCGGGTCAGGATGAACATGCCGGATGAACATATTTTTTTTTAAAAATATGTCTAGTGGTTCCTATCATCCCCAATAAATATATGTTTTTATTTAAGAAAGAAAATTATATATGTTTCTATCATCCCCATTAAACATATTTAAAAATTATATATATATATATATATATATATATATATATATGTGTTTCTATTTATTGAAATTATATTGAAAAGCAAAAGGAAACACGTTTTTTATGAGCTTATACCTCGCACTTATCAATTGCACATTTAAATATAATAAAATTAATTAAAAAAAAAATAAAAAATAAGTTTACGGGATTTCGACGGAACAAAAATAAAAAATTGCAAATGCCGCCAACATACATGACTTTTTTTGCAAAATTTCAACATAAAGGATCCTTTTTTGAAAAGTGGTTAACATAGAGGACGTCCGTTGCAAAATTCCCCTTTAAAAAATAAGTTTACGGGATTACGACGGAACAGAACGAAAATTGTAAATGCCGCCAACATACATGACTTTTTATGCAAAATATCAACATAAATGACCTTTTTTGAAAAGTGATTAACATACAAGACGTCCTATGCAAATTTCCCCTTTGCCTTGGGTCAAACTGCTCAAAAAGTAGCACACGTGATCGGCACATGCATTTTTTCAGGGAATTTCGAATATTCTCTCGCCGGAGGACGAAAATTGCAAATGACGCCAACATACATGACTTTTTTTTTGCAAAATGTCAACGTAAAAGACTTTTTTGAAAAGTGGTTAAACATACAGGACGTCAGTTGCAAAATTCCCCCCAATGTATTATCAGAAATGTTTATCAAATCAATCTTTTTTTCGTAACCAAATCCTTTCTATTATCAAAAACCTTGCACCAAACTCCCTCTCTATATATTTAGAAGAAGAGTGCATTACAGCCTCCAACGAGTTTTCATATTTTAAGACAGTCTGGTGCAACGAGTTAGAAACCATAAGCGTTTTGCATATGTTTCGAAAAATAAGGTGAAAGTTTATGCAAAACAATATGTGGGCCAAAAAAAATGTATTATTATTTAATATGTGTAAGTATTTTTGTTAAACGTGGGGTTTAGCAGGGTTTTCGATATTATGAGGGATTTTAGGCAAAGCACATAACACGAGTGAATTTGGTGCATGTTTCACAAAAACGCAACGGAGCTCTAAGCATTTTTCAATAGTTGTAGTTACTAGTAATTTCCCGCACCACCGCCACCCAGAGCAACGTTTCCCGCACCACCCTCGTCTGGAGCAACGTTGCCCGCACCACCGCCGCTCACAGCCAGGTTTTGAGGCACAACAAAGTTATGGTTTACGAGAGCTTGTAATTGTTGTGCAACATCGGGATTAAGGTTCCCAACAGCGCCGCCCCCAGCACGCAACAACAACATTAAGAAGGTAGACTTCAGGGTTCGGTTAGAGGTTCTCTCAGCAGCTAATTCGGCTTGCAGCGTCGCCACTAGCTGCTGGTTGTTTGGCTGGCCGAGCGCAGCTGTCAATTGGACTTGTAAGCCGTCCCTTTCAACTTGAAACTGTTGACGCTCCACCACGTCTGCATCACGCGCCAACACGAGGCCGTCCCGCTCAATTTGAAGCCGATTGATGCTTGCGTCGCGCTCCACAACGATGTTGTCCAACTCGTTAACTCACCGGGTCAGGATGAACACGCCGGATGAACATTTTTTTTTTAAATATGTTTAACGGTTCCTATCATCCCCAATAAATATATGTTTCTATTTAAGAAAGAAAATTATATATGTTTCTATCATCCCCGTTAAACATATTTAAAAAATATATATATGTTTCTATTTATTGAGATTATATTAAAAAGCAAAAGGAAACACGTTTTTTATGAGCTTATACCTCGCACTTATCAATTGCACGTGTAATTATATTAAAATTAATTAAAAAACAAATAAAAAATAAGTTTACGTGATTCCGACGGAACAAAACGAAAATTGCAAATGTCGCAAACATACATGACTTTTTTTTGCAAAATGTCAACATAAATGACCCTTTTTTGTAAAGTGGTTAACATACATGACATTCGTTGCAAAATTCCCCTTTAAAAAGTAAGTTTACGGGATTCCGACGGAACAGAACGAAAATTCCAAATGCAGCCAACATACATGACTTTTTTTTGCAAAATGTCAACATAGATGACTTTTTTTTGAAAAGTGGTTAACATACAGGACGTCCTATGCAAAGTTCCCCTTTCACTTGGGTTAAACAGCTCGGAAAGTAGCACAATTGATCGACACGTGCATTTTTCCGGGCAAGATTCGAATATTCTCTCGCTGAAGGACGAAAATTACAAATAACGCCAACATACATGACTTTTTTTGCAAAATGTCAGCGTAAAGGACTTTTTTTGAAAAGTGGTTAACATAAAGGGCGTTCGTTGTAAAATTCTCCCCAATGTATTATGGGAAATGTTTATAAAATCAATCTTTTTTCCGTAACCAAATCATTTCTATTATCAAAAAGCTTGCACCAAACTCCCTCTCTATATATTTAGAAGAAGACTGCATTACAACCTCCAACAAGTTTTCATATTTTAAGACGGTCTGGTGCAAAGAGTTAGAAACCATAAGCGTTTTGCATATGTTTCAAAAAACAAGGTGAAAGTATATGCAAAACAATATGTGGGCCAAAAAAATGTGTTATTATTTAATATGTGTAAGTATTTTCGTTAAACGTGGGTTTAGCAGGGGTTTCGAAACTATGAGAGATTTTAGGCAAAGCACATAACACGAGTGAATTTGGTGCATGTTTCACAAAAATGCAACGGAGCTCTAAGCATTTTTCAATAGTTGTAGTTACTAGTAATTTCCCGCACCACCGCCACCCAGAGCAACGTTTCCCGCACCACCCCCGCCTGGAGCAACGTTGCCCGCACCACCGCCGCTCACAGCCAGATTTTGAGGCACAACAAAGTTATGGTTTACGAGAGCTTGTAATAGTTGTGCAACATCGGGATTAGGGTTCCCAACAGCGCCGCCCCTAGAACGCAACAACAACATTAAGAAGGCGGAACTCAGGGTTCGGTTAGAGGTTCTCTCAGCAGCTAATTCGGCTTGCAGCGTCGCCACCAGCTGCTGGTTGTTTGGCTGGCCGAGCGCAGCTGTCATTTGGACTTGTAAGCCGTCCCTTTCAACTTGAAGTTGTTGACGCTCCACCACGGCTGCATCACGCACCACCACGAGGCCGTCCCGCTTAATTTGAAGCCAATTGATGATTGCGTCGCGCTCCACAACGATGTCGTCCAACTCGTTAACTCATCGGGTCAGGATGAACATGCTGGATGAACATATTTTTTTTTTAAAATATGTTTAATGGTTCCTATCATTTCCCAATAAATATATGTTTTTATTTAAGAAAGAAAATTATATATGTTTCTATCATCCCCGTTAAACATATTTAAAAATTATATATATATATATATATATATATATATATATATATGTTTCTATTTATTGAAGTTATATTGAAAAGCAAAAGGAAACACGTTTTTTATGAGCTTATACCCCGCACTTATCAATTGCACGTGTAAATATAATAAAATTAATTAAAAAACAAATAAAAAATAAGTTCACGGGATTTCGACGGAACAAAACAAAAATTGCAAATGCCGCCAACATACATGACTTTTTTTGCAAAATTTCAACATAAATGACCCTTTTTTGAAAAGTGGTTAACATAGAGGGCATCCGTTACAAAATTCTCCTTTAAAAAATAAGTTTACGGGATTACGACGGAACATAACGAAAATTGTAAATGCCGCCAACATACATGACCTTTTATGCAAAATATCAACATAAATGACCTTTTTCGAAAAGTGATTAACATACAGGACGTCCTATGCAAAGTTCCCCTTTGCCTTGGGTCAAACTGCTCGAAAAGTAGTACACATGATCGGCACATGCATTTTTCCAGGGAATTTCGAATATTCCCTCGCCGGAGAACGAAAATTGCAAATGACGCCAACATACATGACTTTTTTTTGCAAAATGTCAACGTAAAAGACTTTTTTGAAAAGTGGTTAAACATACAGGACGTCCGTTGCAAAATTCCCCCCAATGTATTATCAGAAATGTTTATCAAATCAATCTTTTTTTCGTAACCAAATCCTTTCTATTATCAAAAACCTTGCACCAAACTCCCTCTCTATATATTTAGAAGAAGAGTGCATTACAACCTCCAACGAGTTGTAAGATGGTCTGGTGCAACGAGTTAGAAAGTTTTCATATTTTAAGATGGTCTGGTGCAACGAGTTAGAAACCATAAGTGTTTTGCATATGTTTCGAAAAACAAGGTGAAAGTTTATGCAAAACAATATGTGGGCCAAAAAATGTATTATTATTTAATATGTGTAAGTATTTTCGTTAAACGTGGGGTTTGGCAGGGTTTTCGATACTATAAGGGATTTTAGACAAAGCACATAACACGAGTGAATTTGGTCCATGTTTCACAAAAACGCAATGGAGCTCTAAGCATTTTTCAATAGTTGTAGTTACTAGTAATTTCCCGCACCACCGCCACCCAGAGCAATGTTTCCCGCACCACCCCCGGCCCGCCCGAAGCAACGTTGCTCGCACCACTGCCGCTCATAGCCGGGTTTTGAGGCACAACAAAGTTATGGTCTACGAGAGCTTGTAACAGTTGTGCAACATTGGGATTAGGGTTTCCAACAGCGCCGCCCCCAACAGGCAACAACAACATTAAGAAGGCGGACCTGAGGTCTTGGTTAGAGGTTCTTTCATCAGCTAATTCGGCTTGCAGCATCGCCACCAGCTGCTGGTTGTTTGGCTGGCCTTGAGCAGCTGTCAATTGGACTTGTAAGTCGTCTTCTTCAACTTGAAGCTGTTGACGCTCCACCAGGGCTGCATCACGCGCCACCATGAGGCCGTCCCACTCAATTTGAAGTTGATTGATGGTTGCGTCGCACTCCACAACAATGTCGTGCAGCTCGTTAACTCGTCGGGTCAGGATGAACATGCAGTTTGCGTAATTTTGAACCGACTAATAAAATAAAAAAATAAATATAAATAAGAATTTTGGGATTAAGTATGAGAAATACATAAGATTATGTTGGGAGTAGGGGCAGAGCCACCTTGAGGGCTAGGGTGGGCTTCAACCCGAGGTAAAATTTTGACCCAAATGTAATAGGTGTTTATGAAAAAAGAAAAAGAAAAAACCCCACGATGATATCATGTGGCATGTACTTAGTTCTTTTCCACTTTAGAAGCTAAGACATGCGGCTAACTAAGTGCCGTGATATCAGCATAATTTTAAAACTAATGGGATCTTAGAGCAAGAGAAAGAGACCAAAAGATTGTTCAAAGATATGCAAGTGAGTTGAAAACATTTCCTCGATGTCTGAAAAAAGTGAAAATCATGTGGTATATATACAAGGAGTTGGGCTCAATGAATGACCGAGATCAATCTAATCTAATGGTCTAAAGGATAAAGAAATGTTCTACACTTTTCTTACAATAAAATGAGTTGGCCACGCTCTAGAGAATTCTAAGATTATTATACACGAGGAAGAATCTAGAGTTAGCCTATTTACATCATAGAGCCTAAGTGTTAGAAAAATTCTGGAGCGGCCCTATAACTTCTCTTGTTGGATCGGTGAGCCAAAGTGTCGCACGCTTGTACACGATTCACGCGCGTCGTTTGGTCTGTTACGTGTCTGACGCGCGCTGGTGGCTAGATGATGCAGGCTCCTACTCGCCAGATTGGACAGAAGTGTGGTCGCCCGTGAAATCCTCCCTTACTGGAATAGGCGACATCGTGACACGTGGAAACTCGGAAACGCTTGAACCTCCTCTCTAGACTGCCATAACCCATTCTCGGTCTCTCAACCACCGACAGTCCATTCCATCGGATTAAGTATTCTCGCCAAGGCTTTGACAACTCAGGATTGACGGTCCGCTCGACCAATGATTTGACAAATTGTGGTCATTATAATAATAATTTTAACGTTATATTTCATAGGTCATGGGTTCGAAACTTGGTAGTAACAAAATATATATCTCCAAATGGTCTCGATCCATAAATGTAAAAAGAACGACCATCTTTAAATCCTTTACACTTGGAAATATACTCATCTTTCTATCAAACCATTAACATAAAATATTGAGATATTTAGCGTGAGGTACTAAATTACATTATTTATTATTATATACAAGGAGTGTAATAAATTTTATTATTTAATTTTATTTTCTATTAGATGATAGTCTTGTGCATTCAAACTAAACTAATTATTTTGTTGGCGCTTCAAGGTAAGATTATTAAAGGTTTTTTAAAGTTTTTTTTTGTAGTTCTATAGATAAACAAATATTTTGATTAAAGGAGAAATATGTATATTCCTAATATCTTCTTTATAAGTTTATAGATCAAATTTATTTTTGATAGAATTCTTAACTTCTATAACATCTTTATTTAACATGTAATTCTTTTTTTCATTTTGTACCAAATGGTAAATAGTTTTCATTATATTGTATTTACTTTTAGTTAATTAATATATATACATATATACGCATATATATTATTTAAGTTACTGTAGCCTGGGTCCAAAAAATTCTGGCTCCGCCCATGGTTGGGAGGATCTTACGGTGGTCAAATCCGCGCCGAAGGCAACACCCAGAATATTACAATACTGAAGGAAGGCCGCCACATGCGCGTGAATCTTTGGATTAGCCATTGCTTTTGTTGGTAGGGATGAGGGTTTAGGGACGACAGAAGAGAGTGAACGAGGCGGGTTAAGAAAGGGATGAAACATTTCATTTTATATGAAGATAAGAGGTCGGGATTGATCAAGAGAATTGACCTAGATCTGACTGCTTGATATTAAAAGGGAAGTGGTTAACCTTTAAGTAATGTGGGCTTTATATAACAGGGTCGTTCCAGATGGTCACTCTCCATTTGATATTGGGCCGATGCCCATTAGATATTGTATTGTGTCTCGTTTCAAACTCAAAGCAGTAGAAAAACGTTAATTCCTTCTTAGAATTTGACACGGGATTTTAGGTGTGCCTCAGTTGACACATATTCTGTTTCGAAGTCCTAAAACTGACAAAACTAATTTGCGACTCTTAACGCAGTCGTAGAGATGGTGCACTACTCGCCACTTGCGTGTACATCTGCAAAGAGCATTACAGGGAGGAAAACTTTTTTCCTTCTTTTTCTTTCTTCAGCGTCAGCGTAAAAATATGTAAGTTAACTAATCTGGTAAAAGGAATGCGAGTGCAATAAACAACAACCACAAAATAGCTTGATATAAAGAATTTGTCAAAACGGAAAGCACAATTGTTACTCGCCTTTAGTCTTCTTGGTTCTCAATGAAGCAGAATAAAGTTATATCTAGGCTATTCCATCTGCCTGAATTGACCCCAATCATAATTTGGAATAATTCTGGCTCGCCTCTTCAGTTCTATTATTATGCTAATAAATGAAGGACTCTCGAGGTTCTAATCCCTATTATACAAAAATAGAGGTACATTGGAAGAAATATAGAAAAAAAAATGCTAAATGAACAAATGTTACAATAGGTTGTCAAGCTGAGCCTGCAAATCTTGTATTGAAACCATATTAACAACATCATGTACATCTTCAGGCGAATACTCTGATTTAAGAAGAGACTGTATTTGCACATGTGCTTCAACAATATTGGTCCTGCAAATAGGTTGATAACTTTAGAACCCCGATGAATTGAAGTGTAAATAGATACAACTGAACTGCTTGTTTTTCATAACGAAATAATTTGGTCCAAACAGATTCTCAGAAAGGCGTCAGCTTCTGTTTGTTACTGAACTGGCATTCAAAAGTTAAACACAAATGTATATGTCATGGACAAGGTTGAGGAGCTTACTTAATTGGTTTGAAAAGTATTCCACGAGTTGAGGGGTTTGGGAGATAAAGCTTCATTTTAGCCATTACTCTCGGCAGCTCTTGTTGAATAGCAGACGACACCTGTCGCAAATCAGCCACCATGAACATTTAAGCAGCCATAGAGAGAGCAGGAAACTTATATATGGTCAAGTACAAGGAATGTTGCAGTCGAGTATATGCAGAAACAAGGAAATATTACTACTGACTTTCTAGCTTTAATCGAAAAGGAACCACTATCCCAAAGAATTGTTACTGATAAACGACAACTACAAACCTCATGCTAATAGAGGAGGATATATACCTTTTGGACAAGTTTAGCAACTTTTTCTGGACTAGCAAAAGCTTGATTCTTGAGTGGCTTAGTCCTGGCAGGTTCCACATTCTGGTTCTCACCACTTGAGGATAATGCTACTTTCACGGCAGTGACCTTCACAGAAGTATGATATGTAGTTAACGGTAATGTCCATTTGTACAAAAGAAAGTAAATGACAGCCCCTTGGTGGAACAAATACGATTCGAAAATATAAAAGTCCAGTTATATCTTCTAAGATATAATAACAAACTTATGCCAGTCAGCTTATAACTAGGTCGTAAGCATGCAATAAACCCATTAATCTTTGTAAAGTTATGCCTTATCTGAGGCCGTTTTTTAAGGCACTTGTCTGTTAAATCGAGTCCCCCCATTTTGGTCGAGTACCAAGACAACATGAAACTAGCAAAGGTGCCTTGTACAAATCCAGTATTTTTGTGTTCCAGATATGAATTCAACACTTCATATGATTCACTAGATGTACATAATTGTATGCTGATTAACTTCTATAGCACAACATAAAAACGACAGACCTTGGTGACGAAAGACAACATTGGGTCCACAACTAGCTTAGTAACTGACATAATGAACTCCTCACAAGTGGCTTTGAGGCTTTTCTCCAGCTCCTGCACGTAAAGTATATATCAGTGACACATTAGACCAACAACAAAATAGAATGTACGGTGAAAGCACTTGTCGACCAAGCTACAGTGGAAAATAAGCATAACAAAATCCATGTCACATTAACAAACAGAGGCATTAATATACCTTCTTTGCGTCTATTTGACTTTCCAAAACGCGGGGAGAAAGAGTTCTCGCCAAGGAACTGGACCTTGACCAATCAAATAGTGAGGACTGACCCCTAAGAATCCGTCTCAAATGCTCCTGGAAAGTGTAAATTTACAAATTTCAGTATGATCATTACAAAATAAAAAAAATGACGCATCTATGTGACCTCCACATGACTCAGTCCTGTGAGCAATATCAAGTGCAGGTCAAAAGTCCATCTGAATGCGGAATGGATGCTAACATCCTTTAAGAATAGGTATATGCTTCACTCGATTCCAGATAAGTTGCATAATACTTCGAGGTTAATTAGTATTTTGATTAATTCCCATAAATTCCTCATACATTATCCACATCACTGTAATCACACGGGAGCACATTTAATTAGTATTGTGTCTTAATCATTCTACACCTCACCTCCTGTCCTCACTTATTCCACCTATATCTTATGTCAATCCCATGCACTTTGAGTTAAACAAGACATTGTAGGGAAATATTTAGCTAGATAAATTAAAATAAAATATATTAAATTTGTATGATTTGTTATTAGAATGTATAAAGCATCAAAGTTGGACGGTATATCTATTTTTCAAATGACCCTTTGTCGAAAGGCTAACAATTGTATTATTCTATATGAACAACAAACTTAAATACTACATACTGATATATGTGTATATGACTCATTCTTTTTGAATAGTTACAATAAAGTCGATATTGTTTAAAATTTTAATTAAATAGAATTAAATAATATTCATTGTAAAAAAATAGTTAAATAAATTATCAATCGATTAAAACAACATCTTTTAAAATTGCAATTAAATTATTCAATTAAAATTTATCGTGCGCACTGCGCACGAGCCTTTGTACTAGTATATATATAAGTACATATAGATAATTTATGATAAAGTTATAAATCTGATAGATTATTTGAGCATAGAAAAAAAAAACTACACTTCACCCGACAAACTTTCATGAACAAGTAGCAATATATCTTTTTTTGATATTTTAATATGGGAAATGATTTACGTACAGTGTATGTTATACAAACATAATTTAGTTTGGGACTTTGGGCTTTAGTTAGGATCTTCATGGGCCAGTTTCTTTTATTTTATTTCCTTAACTTATCAAACATAAAAGGATTATGACTAGTTTTTGCACAAGACGAACAAAATAAATAAATTTGTTTCTCTCCCCAAAACAATTTATGATTATTTGAAATATAACCTAGGAGTTGAAAGTTTTAAATTATTTTACTTTTGGTTAACACAAGTCAAAAGCGCGCACGCGCCGGCGCCCACACACACACACAAGTCCATAACTATTTGGCAAGTTACGATTGTGATACAAGGGAAGATATTCTAGAACTGGAGTCTGTCGAGGTCTAGACAGGGAAAAAGCAACAACCAAATCCCCACAACTATGCCAACACAAGGCCAAAAGGGGTGAAGGTTTTGCAGAACATGCCACTTATCTAAGCCTGCCAGTCTCTTGTTCAAACCCAGTAATCACAATCGTTTCTTGTTAATAGTTATTGACAAGATTAGATCTCAGTTAATCTTGAATAGAAGAAATATTCATTGCCATATTCATAGAATAATCATACAGTAGACTTAATCCATTACATAACAAGAAATTAGCCTTCCATTAGGCTAAGGGAGAATAAAAACAGTAAGTAGGAACAGGAAAATAAAACTTACTTGAAACTCCAAGTTACAGATCAAAAGCTTTTATTCAGACTAGACACTGACGATTACAAAGGAAATTTTTACAATGTTAGAGAGAGAGAGAGAGAGAGAGAGAGAGAGAGAGAGAGAGAGAGAGAGAGAGAGAGAGAGTAGGGGACTCCGAAAATTCTGCCCTAAACATAGACGAAAATGGCCTTTTATAGAAGGCCGGACTTCAAGACACATTACAAAATAACATAGACGGGTTTTTCAGATTTTTTTTTTAAGTACCAAAAAAAAAAAAAAATTACATAGTTCAAAAAGTCATTTGACTAAATCATCCTTGCCATGATGTCACGGCGTTCATTACCACCTTCTGGAAGTTCACATCTCCATTGTTTTATTTGACTCTGATTTAGAGGAATTTCTTCTCCTGTTTGTGTTGGCGACGGATCTAAGTATTTCAAAAACATCGCCCATTGCAAGATCTTCATTAGGATCTTGTGCATCCTGTTCATCATCATGATTGGAGCTCATCGAAACATCTTCGTCGAGTCATTCCAATTCCCTGGTTAAATCTTTTTCAATTTCATCAATATAAGCCTGGATAAGGCTTTTCTTGTCAAGATTTCCTGCTTTAAATTGGACTTTTCGTTTGATTAAGTCCCAAGGAGTATTTATTTCCTTTTTCTTCTGGCTATCAGCAAGTTGTGTATACGTCACAATTGTTTCATCCATTTGTTGGATAGTTTCCAGTCCTTCTTGTTGATTTGTTTCTGGGTTAATTTTGAGCATTTTGTCCCAGAATTTCGAAGCACTCTTACCCCAAATACAAGGAATATTATCCTCGTCTCTACCAACTTCTGGAAACCATCTCCAGATCCATGGAATTGAAAATTCCAAGAAAAAATAGAAGGCTGATAATCCTTCAGGACATGCAATATTTTGCCGTCTTTCCCGAATTTTCGGAGATATATCAACCCAAATTTTAAATTTTTTCTTAAAAATTTCTGGTAAATTTTTTACTGAAGTGCCGTGGAATTTCCACCATTTCAGAAAACAATTTGGTATGTCTTTTTCAAAAATCTTTCCACACATCTTTATGAACCATGTATGCTTATGATTATTATTTTCATACAAAAGCACTTTATTAAAGGCTTCAACATAATCCCAATAATTGAATTTGAAAAGGATTTTTGAGGTAGAATGTATGAATTCTTTCTCTAAATATGGAGAAGATCCCCATTCCTCAACATGTATGACTTGCTTAATAACAATTTTTGAGAAATTAAAATTTTCTTTTTGTGCTCCTGATGTAAAATGTTGTACTTCACAAGATTTTGTGTGTTCCAGGAGTAATTCATAGAATTTTCTGGACTTATATGTGCCTGCTGGGAAGAAAGTTGTATTAAATTTCCTTTGGACTATTATCCAAGGTTCCTTTTCCCATTTCAAATCTAAGTCTTCTATTAGAAGAATGACTCTTGGATTCGGATTATTAATAAATCCAATACTTTGAGTATCATTGGAGATTACCTTAGCATATGATGTTGTTTCTGTTTCAGGGCTGTCCACTGTCTCTTGAGTATTACTCATTTTTTCTTTTTCTTCCTTTTCAAGGAATTTCTGAAATTCTTTCTCTTTTTCCAAAAAATTTTGGAATTCTTTATTATGAGAGAGATCAGCAGCTATAAGCTTCTGTTTACCATGTTGGGCCAGGAAACCTGGTCCTCTGCCTCTGCCTCCTCGTCCTCTATAAGAGGAGGAAGCCGATCCCCGGCTGTACATTCCTGAAAACATGAAATCGAATGTTAAGCAAGCAATAATCTTGCCAATTTTTCACATTTATTGAGCTCATATTTATGTAGCTCTATAATAGCCCTTCGGACTTCTTCATCATGGATCCAAAGTTCCTCAAGAGTTTTACTCTCATATCTTTTGATATTATCTTGTAAAAATCTGATGGCTTCGGCCAATGTTTTTAAGTAATTGTGTAATGGCATGATTGATATTCACGAGTTAAGAAATCTGGAAGACTATTATCTTCTGCCTTCTTATAAGCAATCTCGAAATCAAACGGTGCAAGATGCGCCTGCCACCTGGCAAACATTTGTTTTGAAACATCATATTTAAAATCTAAACATAAATTTTGCAGATTTGCAATCAGTCTGAATAGTAAAATGTTGATTATATAAATCATCTTGAAATTTTAAAACGCATTTAACTATAGCTAAAATTTCTTTTGCCACAGTAGGGTAATTTTTCTGGGCATTGTTCCATTTTCCAGAATGGAACCTCACAAGAATTTCTTGTTTATTATCAGGATTAATTTGTTTAAGAATACCTCCATATCCTATTTCTGAACTATCAGTATCAATGACCTTCTTCCAATTAGGATTAGTAATCATCAAGCAAGACAGAGATTTAACTCTTTCTTTAATCTTTCTAACAACCTTAGTATGTTGTTCTGTCCACGGACATGGTTTCTTTTTAAGTCTTTCATATAAGATAGACGTATCTTGAGTCATATTTTTATAATAAGGGGAAATATAATTTAGACTTCCTAAAAACCTTTGCAATTGGGTTTTTTCACTAATTTCATCTGGAAATTTATCTGCGAAATCAATACTTCTATTAATAGGTATTATACTACATTTTTCAATAAAGTGTCCAAGAAATCTAACTTTGGACTGGAACAAGGACATTTTAGGCTTGGATATGACTAAGCCATTTCTTATGATTATTTGTTTAAAAATTTGTAAATGCTTAAAATGCATTTCAATGGATTTGGAAAATACCAAAATGTCATCAATGTAGACAATAATAAACTCACTATAAGAAGTGAAAATATCATTCATGATTTGTTGAAATTCTGAAGGTGCATTCTTCAGACCAAAAGGCATGACATGCCATTCATAATGTCCTATTGGAACATTAAAAGCAGTCTTATATCGATCCTCTTTGCTGATTTGGATCTGCCAATATCCTGATTTTAAATCAAATTTTGAAAATATGATAGAATCATATAATCTATCTAATAAATCCTTTTTTGTTAGGAATAGGATGCCTAATCCATTTTAAAGCTTTATTAAGTGGTTTATAATTTATAACAAGACGAGGAACACCTCTTTCTTGTTCTGAATGTTTATTAACATAAAAAGCGGTACACGACCATGGTGACTGTGAGGGGCTAATTAATTTATTTTGTAAAAGAGAATCAATTTCTTTTTTACATAACTCCAGATGATCTTTATTCATCTGACAAGGCCTAGCCTTAGTTCTGATTTGTGAATCATCGAAACCTTCCTCATAGGGTAAAGAAACAATATGTTACTTTCTATCCCAAAATGCATTAGGATGGTCATTACATATAGTAATAGAAAAATAGCTGATTAAAAGTTTGATTTTATCCTGTAATCTAGGATTTTGAAGATCATTTTCAATATTCAAAGAAGCAATTTCGTATTTTAAGAAATTCAATTGTTTTTCTTTATGAATAATAGAATCAAACATTTCATGTAAAAACCTAGTATAAGGTTTGTTTTTGAATTTAAAGAAAATCTTATGTCCTTCATAATAACCAGTTAATCCTTCATGGGTAATTCCTAAAGGAAATAATTTTGTAAGAAAAGGAGTCCCTAAAACCATTTGGTTAGTAATATCCTTAGCAAGTAGAAAGCTTGTAGGAATACAAGTTTTATTATTGCGAATGTAGGCTTTAGAAAGCTTATATTCAATTTGTAAAGGTTTCCCTCCTGCATGGGATAATGCATGAGTAGTTTTTTGGAAATAACGTGTAGGTATTAATCCTTCACGAATGACATTTAAGTCAGCCCCACTATCAAGTAAAACATCAAAATGTTTTGTAAAATAATTATCAATCATTAATGTTGTCTCAGTGTGCCATTTTTGAGACTTAATAATCTCCATAACAGATAAATAATCACCATCATCTTTATTATTTTCGAAATCCTTAATTTCATTATGAGAAGATGTATTATCTTCAGCTGGTGAAGAGGTATTTTCTTCAATCCTGGAAACTCTTATATCAAGAGTTCTAGTATCTTTTTTGAGATTCTTAATTTCTTCTTTAAGGTTATCAACCTCTTGTTGTAAATCAATAATGGAAGTAGGAGTTTTACTCACTTTTCTGTCTCTAAGAAGTTTATGAACTTCAGACATTGAATATGGTCCTTTAGGAACCATCGGTCCTTCTGGTGTCTCCTCTTTGATACCAGAAGTTCCTGGCTCATTATGAGCAAGATGATCAATTAATTTAGATCTGAGATCCTTATTATTAAGATCTTTCAAAATATCTAAAAGAGTATCATTAGTCAAAACATTAATATTATTATCTTGAAATTGAGATAAAAGTTTATAATACTCATCATTTTCTTCCGAGGATTTTTGGTCACAAGGAAGACCTAGAGGACATGTATCACAATCCTCAGGCTCAGAAGAAGTATAATCTTCTAAATTTAACTCAGTATTCAAATTCTCATATGAGCTTTCTTCTTCATCATAAGTTTCCTCACTATCAGAATTTAATAAGAGCTTTGATAAAGACTCTTTTAACTTATCATCCATATCAAGACTATTTAATTTCTTCTTGACCCAACATCTATTAGCATAATGGCCAATTTTCCCACATCTATGGCAGACAATCTGATTTTTATTATCTTTTTTTCTAGTATTACGTTGGATTTTTCTGTCAATATTTCTCTCTACTCTTTTAGCAGAGAATTTCTTTTTTCTGTAGGTACGTTCTGTACCATCCCTCTTGTGCCCTATCCTTTTAGATGAAATAGGTTTATTAATTCTAGGCGTATCAATGCCAAACTGATCACAAAATTGTCCTAATTGTTTTCTTTAAACTAGGTTTTGTCTCTTCATTTGTTGATTAAGTTTTATGTCATTACATAAAGCCAAACCTTCTTGAATACAAGTACCTATAAGGTTTCCATAAGTATATTTATCATAAGGAACAGAACTTTGATCTCTCCTAAGATTTCTACGAATTCTTTCAGCAAAAAGGCTGGGAAGACCATCAACAAATTTGGACTTCCAATGAGAGCTATTACACTCAGGAAGCTCCATGACACGATTTAAGAAAGTATCTTTATACCATCTAAAATCAGTCAATGTCTTGCATCTAAGATTTTGCAAGAGGGTACGAATCATTTCACTATTGTCAGAATATCGACTAGTAAAATGTTCAATAATTGTGACAACCAAAGTATAAACTGCATTTTCATATTGAGTATTATTCTCAATTTTCACAGTATTAAGAATGCTAGCCTTAGCCTCCGGGGATAAATAATTATCCCACCAACCTTTAAGTTGGCCAGTAAAACCTGCAATTATCATATTTGCAACATTCCTATATGTATTATTATTTTGTTTACTGACAGTAGAATACATTAGCATTCTTTGAACAACATTATAAATTTGTTTATCCGTATTGCCATCAATATTCCATTCATATATACTTCTACCATTATAGGAATTATTATCAGCAAATTCTCTTTCCTCATGGAGAGTATCCATAGGAGAAGGACGTCTATAATAATATAAACGTTGAGTGGGCCTATCAGCCCATTTAATCTTTTCAATCCGATCATTAATCACCGGTGTCTTCTCTGGGTTTTCCTTAATTTCTGAGTTTAGAGTACTTAATTTTAACTCTTAAAATTTTTCATTTAGAATTTTTTCTATTTCACTCATTGATTCTAATTTAAAATCAATGATCTCCTGGGGTGGTTGAATAGTAGGAGTAGCCGTTTTTACCACTTGTGAAGTAGAAGCAATATCTTCTACTCTAGGGACTTTAATATCATTAATGGCCTTTAAGACGTGATCGAGTCTATTAAGCAAAACTTTAATTTGTTCCCCTATGATGTTAATACATAGGTTAGTATAATTATTTTGTCTTATAATATCATTGATATGTTCCAAGGTTACCTGCAAAGTATCACTTTCAAGTAGCTTAGCAAAAGCAAGGATATTGGTATTATTAAAAGAACATGCTTGTGATGGAGGATATGTGCTTGTGATCATTTGTCCATCTGAAAGACGATAATTTCTTTCAACAGTTGAAATATAATAATCAACATAAGTATGGATAAACCAAGGAACAAAGGAATATTTAGTATTTTGTTCTTCACAAAATTTATAAAATTGATCTTGTATTAAATCTTTTTCTTCTTTTGGAAAATTTCCAAAAAACCATTTTCTAAATTCTTCCCATCTGGGATGTTTGAATTCTCCACTTATTTTTTGCCTAACTGGAGACCCAGGGCTAAAATCAATCTTTGGTTTAAAATCCATTAATTATCAAAATTCATATCCGATGCAGTAAGATCTGTGTCTTCCATATTATGAACATTACCATACATTCCATTAACAACATTTTCCCTATTAATAAATAGATTTTTGATATCATCTGGGGTTTTAACTCTTCTTCTAGAGGTAGAAGCTCCAGAAGGAGTTTCCACAATATAATCCAAAGGAGAAATATAAGATCTCAAAGAACCAGTTTTTGACACCTTATTTTCTCCTTGTTCAAACTATATTTGAACAGTCCCTTCAGATGTCTGTAATACATTAAACGAATCATGATGCATGATTGGTTGCTGAATAGGAATAGCTTTATTAATTATCCAATTTTTTGGGAATTGGATTTCATCCCATTTAATAGTTCTTCTAGTAGTAATTCTAGATTTTTTGAAATTAGTTTCAATTAAAATGGTTTCATTTAAAGGTTTATCAACCTTTCTACATTGAGGATTTAAAGTATACAGAGGTTTATAATAAACTCTATAACATATACATATAACTTCAGTACCTGGTAAATAATTATAACCATGTGTTTTAACATTTAATGTTAAAACATCAAGAATATTAATATCAGACAATGATAATTGTAAATTCGGATATACATCAAAATAAACTGGACCATGTGCCAGACTTGATTGAATCATTCCTATTAATGATTTCTTCCAATCAAGATTTCTACCATCTCTTAAAGCTGCTATAAAACTTTCTGGTAATCCTTCTAATGTTAATGGTTTAAAAGCAACTTGAATTAAGCCTATGTGTATAAACTTGTGACTGTGTTTGTATAAAGAAATACCTTTATCACTTAGAAGTTTTATAATCATTTCTTCATTATTCAAAAAAATAGATTCTTCAGTTGTTTTAACAACTTGTTTTAAACCAAGTTTTTCAAAAGTTCCAAGTTTATAAATAATCTTTGGCTCGATTCTTGGAATCGTCCACTTATTAAGTAATTCCAGATTTTCTGGAATCTCATGCTCAACATTTATACTGTTTTGAACAGTATTCGTTCTTCCTATCATATTCATGATCAAAAGAGGTTATGTAATAAATTAATTCTAAAGCATGATTACTCTAATCACTGGCTCTTTAACACAAGTCAAAAGCGCGCACGCGCCGGCGCCCACACACACACACGCACACAAATATATATATGTATATATATATTGCATTGGCCAAATTATAACTTATCAAAGGATCATGATTTTTTTTCTTTTACAACACGAACATAAAGAATAATCATTTTTCTACCCAAAACAATTTATGATTATTTGAAATATAACTTAGGAATTGAAAGTTCTAAATTATTTTACTTTTGACTAACCCAAGTCAAAAGCACTACTAACAAAGTATTTTTAGTCAGATGAATAGTTATGGATTTAAATTTGGAGTTATTTAATAATTTGTTTCTTTATTTAGTGATTAATTGTGATAATATAATAGCATGATATATTTATTTAGGGGGTGTTTGGTATCGTTATTAGTTAATTTCACTTAATTCGAGTAGTTACTAAAAGTCAACAAAATCGGCGAAGACCGTAGTAACTGCTTTTTGGAAACTCGTTTGGTTATGAAAATCGGAACTGTTATTATTTTAAAAATGAGTGTAATATCCGATTTGGTTCGATGTATTCACTTATTGCTGATACTAAGATTAACAATTTGACTAAAATGTCCCTCATATTGATGCCTAAAATGGAGAAAGCATGTCTCCTCATTTCCTTCAAAGTTTTATAATATATACAATTATATTATATATTACACTAAAAAAGAATTAGAATCATTCATGAAGAGTGTGAAGCCACTGATTCCTGGAACTGAGAAGTTGGGGAAAGTTCTTGACACCAAGCAAGTTGCAACTGGAAAAACTGGAGTTGGATTTGTTGATATCGGTGAACCAAAGTTTCTTCAAAAATAATGTATGTATTATAATGTACATGCCTATTATTTGTAATGTATATAATTATAACGGATGTGCCTATAGTTTGTAATGTATACAATTAAAACGTACATGCCTATAATTCGTTATGTATATAATTATAATGTATATATTATAAGGTACATGCATATAATTATAAATGTCCCTCGTATTGATGCCTAAAATGGGCAGTGCATGTCTCCTTATTTTCTCCAAAGTTTTATAATGTATACAATATTGTATATTACTATAATGTATAGTGTATATAATAATGTATGTATTATAATTCACATGCATATTGTTTGTAATGTATATAATTATAGAAGATGTGCCTATAATTTGTAATATATACAATTAAAAAGTACATGCCTATAATTCGTTATGTAAATAATTATAATGTATATATTTTATAGGTACATGCATATAATTGTAACGTATATAACTATAATGTATCTCCGTATATAATTACAATGTGCATGCCGTTCAATTGTAATATGTATAATTATAACGTAGAATTATAATATATATAATTTAAGTATATATTTATAAAGCACAATATATAATTATAATGTATTTCCGTATACAATTACAATGTGCATGCCCAATATTTGTAAATATATATAATTATAACATATAATTATATTATATATATAATTCAAGTATTAATTTATAAAGTATAATATATATTTATAATGTACCCTCGTATATAATTACAAGATGCATGCCCATCATTTTTAATAAATAACTATAATGTATAATTATAATATATACATAATTTAAGTATATATTTATAAAGTATAATATATAATTATAATGTACCTTCGTATATAATTACAATGTGCATGCCCAATATTTGTAATATATATAATTATAAAATAATTATAATATATTCACAATTTTAGTATATATGTATAAAGTATAATATATAATTATAATGTATCTTCATATGTAATTACAAGATGTATGCTCATCATTTGCAATATATATATATATATATATATATATATATATGTGTGTGTGATAATTATATAGTATAATTATCATATATATAATAATATATATTTATATAATAATATATATTTTTCCTTTCGAACAACAGAAAGAGACTACTTATGTGTTAGATTTATAAAAATAAATACCGACTCTTACTTAAGTATAAATCATTATTCTTGTAATGAAAAGTCTTTTTTTTAATACAAAAAACTTTTATTTATTTAAGAAGGCCGAGGCCATGAAATGTACAATGGGGTGCGGGGATGGGGCTTGCGGGACAGACGGAAATATGTACAAACTATATCACAAGACTGAAAACTAGCCAAACTGGGCGGACAGTAAAGCCAGACAGCCGCATATCGTGGTTGTTCATGGCAGTTGACTGCATCTCTATCTCGTCCTTGACTTGCAAGCACGTCAGCGAACCTATTTCCCCCTACATGAGAGAAATAGGCTTGGTACTCTTCCTCCTAAACTCCAAACATCACGGAGCAGGGCTAGCATCTCTACCGAGGTCATATCGGCCAAACTCCTGGTCAAAAGAGAGTAGGTTATCTCTGAGTCAGTCTCAACAATAAGTGCATAAATAAAAACATGCAATGCAAGTAGCAATCCCTGTCGTATGGCTCTAAGTTCAGCGACGTTGTTGGTAATGTGTCCCGTCGCCTCCGAGAATGCCGTTATGGCCTTGTCGTTCCAATCACGGATCACGCTACCAATGTATGTGGGTCTCGGGTTGCATAGTACTACATCGTCCGTGTTGAGCTTGTACATTCCTGCAGGGGGCAGTATCCAATGTACCGCGAATCGGTGGGTTTTGAGTGGGCGTGAGCGCACCGTTGGGGGGGAGTTCGCCATGTATTTGGAAGCGCGATAAGTGATGGTGTCAGGGGAGATAGGTGTGCTTCGGAAGATGAACTCATTACGGGCCCTCCAAATTGCCCAACACCTAATTAAGGTCGCCCCTGGGTTTGGGACGCGTCGTAGATGGGGGATTATGTGGTTGTCATTCTGCGGGGGTTGGAAGTCGAGAATTCAACGTCAGACTATCTCAAGGACGGGGCGAACTTCGAATAAGTGCTATGTCGTTTCCACGCCCGCCCGGCACAATGAGCAAGTGTTATCAATAGGCACGGGTCGGCGTGCCAAGAAGTCCCGAGTTGCAATGCCATTCTATCCCCATAGCGAGCCGAATAACTTGATGCGTGGTAGTACGCCTGTATTCCAAAGCGGCTGCCAGGGTAGCGAGGGCCCAATGTGACCAACGGAGCGGTTCACTAGCCATGTATATGCACTTTTGATTGAGAACTTGTCATTGTCAGTCCATGCCTAGCATGGGGAGTCAGGTTACGGCTCTAGTGGAACCGCAACCCCCGAATGCGGCTAACGATGTCACTTGGTAGTAAGTGGCGAACCCGGGACAAGTCTTAGTTGTCGTTGGCTCCGATCACCTGATGAACCGTCATGTTGCGATACTCCGTTGGGATGGATGTGGCGTGTTCTGCTATCGGACTTCGTCCTAGCCATCGGGAGAACCAAAAGTTAGTAGACCGCCCGTCTCCTATGATCCAGCTGGTGGAGGTCATAAGGAGGGGGAGCAAAGTACTTGCTTTTTAAGGTCCTAGTCCATAGGCTATCTGGGGTGTTGACGAGGCGCCACCCGAGTTTGAGCATGTATGCCTCGTTAAGTTCATCAAGCCGCCTGATCCTGAGTCTCCCTTGTGCCAGGGGCACACAAATCGTACGCCAAGGTATCGTTCCTTTGTGGGTTCCAGTCTTATTCGCATTCTAGAGGAATGCCTTTGTGAGTTTAGTGATTGGGTTAGGACCGTTCGAGGTAGGGGAATCATACTCATTTGGTAGCCCAGGATGGTTTGGAGCGTTGACTAGATGAGGATGCGGCATCCCGCATACGAGAGATAGTGGGTGTTCCATGTGCCTATTCGTCGCAGAAATCTCTTAATAACGGGGTCAAGAAGGCTCGCCCGAAACCGTTCTTGCCAGATCAGTATGCCCAAGTACTTGTCAGGGTTCCCCATGGGTTCCATGCGGAAGAGGGGCAGAATTTCGCGCTGTCTTTAATTGGGGATGTTGGGTGAGAAGAGGACCCGACTTTTATCATAGCTCACCCCTGGTTCTGCCATAACGTGGAACACTTCCAGAAATTCAAGCAAGCGCTCCAACATTCCGCGTGGTCTTCGCAGAAAATGAAGCAGTCATCCGTGAAGCTAAGGATAGATATTGGAGGCCCGTTTCGACTTGCGCGACCCCCCTGAACGTGCCTTCCTCCGTCGCCCATACGAAGGTGGCAATGAGCAGCTCCATATAAAGGATAAACATATATAGTGACAGTGGGTCCCCTTGTCGTAGTCCTATGTGGGGTTTCCACGACTGAGAGCGGGACCCGTTAACTGCAATGTTAAACTCCACTGATTGAACACACTCCATTATCAGCGCAGTGAAGGCGAGAGAGAAGTGGAACTGGTGGAGGGTATGATCGATAAATGACCAATTGACGCGGTTGTATGCCTTCGCAAGGTCGCATAAGTATAGAAAACAAGTTTCTCATATAGAATTCATAAAATCATAATGTTTCACATATAGTTACTTCACTCATATTTTCTATCTTTCTCACTATTCTCTATGCATGCAAACTTTTGTGATGAGGATCTTTAGGACTTTACTTAGCTTGTAATGTTAGGTTAAAGGTATGGGTTATAATGGGAAAAGAAATTTATGAGATTTTGCGATCTATGTAATAAATCAACTAATTATTTATTTTTTCTCCCTAATTTGTTATTTTTTTATTGGCTTTTACATTTTAGGCTCATTTGCTCTTTTCGTTGCGATGAGAAGAGCGTTGGGAAAACCAGATCACACAGTAGTTGCGCGATGGCACATCACGCAGCTCAGATCGCGCAACTTTTTGGGAAGTGGGCTTGAATGACAGAAACCCTAGAAAAAGGCTTGGAGCGAAGAAAAACTATAGATAAGGGGTCTACATTCAGAAGTAAGGGAACCACTTACAGTAGCTTACTGTAGCATACAATAACTTTATCGGAGAGAAACCCTAAGAGTCGCCAAAGAGAGAGAGCACCACAAAGTCTTAGTTTAGTAGAATCATTGTGTGAGAGAAAGCAGTTTAGAAGAAGAAGAGATCATCAAGGAGAGAAGAAGAAGAGTCAAGCGATGAAGTTCCACCAGATCTAAGAAGCTTTTCTTTACCCTTTTTATCTTGTTTATGTTGTTTACTTCTTTGATGATTGTTTGAACTCATGACTATCGGGAACTAACCTACTCATTGTTTGGAGTAGAGGAGTAGATGGAATTAATGAATATATTTTAGATATTTTATGCGGTGTGTTGTTGTGTGACTAACCTTACTCTCGCTAAGGATAAAATGGCAGCACCCGAGTGGGGCCGTTCGGAGTGTAGAACGCTAAGGACTACCATATATATATATATATATATATATGTATATATATGTGTGTATATATTTGATTTATGACTTTGGACTTGCGAAAGCAACTGGAGCGCAATACCTAGACCACATTATATATGTCTTAGTTATGTAGGTTTTGTTGACGCTAGGCTAATGAGTTAATTGGGTTGCATATTTGATATCTCTACTAAAACAACTGAAAATTGGATTGATTCCGTTAACACGATAGGTTATTAGAGACTCATAGGGGTGTGGTTAGGATAATTCCTACCATATGTCACTATTCTTGCATCCTAGTAATTAAGCATTGTAAACAAAGCATTCTTAGATTAAACAACATTCCCATCATTCTTAGATTAAAAATTATTCACCTAGCAAACACAAGAGACAAAAGTGACAGTACGTTAGTATTCTATATCTAAGTGATTCATTCAACAGTCCACTCCCTTGGGATTCCATAATTGGTTTGTAACTATACTTACTATTTATTATTACTTGATTCGTGCATTTGCGATACAGTGAGACTTAGGCATGACAATTATTTGTATGCATATATTCTTTTCGTATCACACCAAACGCCACCCATCAAGTGTTTGGCGCCATTGCAGGGGAGTAACGGATATTTTTATTTTGTTTGAATCATTGAGCTTATTTGTTGAGATACTGATAGCCTTTGTTGTTTGAAGTTGAGGAGCACACATGGAGCCACTCAGTGAAACTTCACATGCACTTTTCAACAATAAGAACAAAATACCCAAAAGTACCCTGAGAACATTGTTTCTTTCCAGAGTTGTACGAGAGTTACGCCCAACAACATCAGCTGAAGAAAAAGAAAATAATGAGAAGATGTGTATACTGTTCACCAAGCAGGTTGGGAAGTATCAGTTCAATGGGATCTATGATGAAGATCCGGTGCAGCATGTCGCCCGATTTGGGAGTTTGTATTATTGTCTGATTCACCAAGAAAGCAACAGTATTTCCTATGTTATTGTTAGAAGTAGCACTTGATTGGTTCACTAAGGTTAATACAAAGGATTCAACATGAGAAAAGATAGTTGAAGAATTTAAAGCAAAACTTTTGCTAACCTCGGAGGGAATGGTAGCACAAAGGGCGATTATTAACTACGATCAAGATGAAGGTGAGATAATTATGCAAGCGTGGGACAAGTTCAAAGAAATGATCAGAAAGACCAAACCGCTGTGCATGATTTAAAGAGACACAATGGTGCAAGTTTTCTAGTATGGAATGAGCATGAAGAATAAGCTCATACTGGACTACACTGTCCAAGGAGAAGGTTTTTTGGAAAACAACGCAGATGAATCTTACAAGTTGTTGGAATCATTTGAAAAAGCTTTTGCAAAACTCCCTATGAACAAACAAATGAACTGTTACAGCAGGGAGAAAACAATAGCGTTAGAGGAGAGCCTGTTGGAAGAAGAGTGAGTGAAGAAGAAAGCACATGACGAGAAAGGCTGCGATGTAGAGAGTGCAACAAAGGAAAGCACAGAAGGAGAAAGGCCGCGGTGTAGAGAGTGCACCAAAGGACCCTTAACTATTCACCTAAATTGTCATGCTAACCGACAATAAACTCAGCGGTGAGTGGGATTCAACCTACAAAAGTAAGTTTTTTTTCAAGTCTAGCATTTAGTTCAATTTTTAGTCAATTTTTATTTTCGACATATATACATAAATTTATCCCAATCTTTCTATGAGTTAACAATTGAGATAGGAAAAGAAAACCGGTGATAGAATATATATGTTGAGGGACAAACAGGGTACAAGCAAGACGATAGTGGGCAAAGTTAGAACAACACAAATCAGAGCACGCAGGGCAGGTTCTCTAGTAGCACTTGCGACCAGGACGAATGACTCTGCTCATATCGCGCCTCACACGCGCGATCATGGTGCGCGATCTGATTTGCGCTTCAAAGTTTACTTCGCGCAACAGACGCGTGATTAGGATGCGCGATGACCATATCGCCTCTCAAACTTTTCTTGCGGTGCACGTATCTCAGTTCGAAATACATCAGGAGACATTTAGAAATCAGAATCTACAAAATTTGGATGAGCAATCTCTAACTTTACCTTTCTTACCATACTAATATTTTTCTTATGATTAAATTCCATTGATACATGAGTTGTTTCTTTTGTAATTTTATTTACTATAGGAGAGTTATGCAACTTATGAAATTTTTTTAAATTTCTAATTAAGAATTCTCTTATTTATAACTCTATTTACTCTTGAAATTTATTATCTCTCATAACTCATAAGGCTATTTCTTCTCTACTTCTCTTATCTATACAAATTTCTTGAAAGATTTTTTTTTTTCGTTCTTTGTAGAAGAACATGGCATTGGAAAGGTACTACACCATTGATCCAACAAGTGGAACACCATGGAGAGCATCAAAATTCTCATTGGTTAAACCAAAATCCATCGCAAACGATTCCTAAGCAAAGATTGCTTCGACTTGTACAAGGCATTACTGAAGAGCCACTTTGTTGATGAAAAAGAAGTACGAAAGTTGAAGAATATATTGGAGCAAGTGGGATTAGAACGGATGATGAGACGACCAGGTATTGTGAACGACACCATTGTTCGCTAATACTATGCTCATTATGAAGAAGGCGATGGCGGTATTTGGCTTAGAGGTTGATCAGTTCAAATAACTGAGGCGGCCGTGAACAAGTATTATAATTTCAAGGCATATCAGATGTTACTTTGGGATACAGGTTTACAACATTCGTTTACAACCAAACGTGTCTCATGTCACTTCTACAACCAGACCTCGCGTTTCATTACAATGAAGACGATGAGTTGGAGGCTTAGTATGGAGATTTGCAAGAAATTTGTAAGAAGCTTTATTTGTTCGTGAGTTCGAGAATCTTACCGCCAGACTATGAAAGAAACTTTCATGGGAACAAGCTAAGGTCGTGACGTGCATTAAAAGAAGTGACATGCCAAATATTGGAGAAATAATAATCAAAGCTTTAGAGGAGCACACCATCAACGGTCCTCCACGTTTCATGTATTTTGGAGCACTCATTACTGCTAATTTTATCAAAGAAGGATGTCTGGAGCTTCATACAGACATACACCACCGAAATACATCATCAATAAATCACATTGCGAGGTAAGTTGAGGCAAGTGATATAAACCACTTTCAACACTAACGAGTTATCAGCAATAGAAGAAATTGAAGAAATTTTATCACCCTCACCGAAGAGACAAAAAATGGCATATGAGCAATGGCTAGAGGTGAAAGAACGATTAAAAAAGACTAATGATGAGTTAGTGAGTCAATTTGAGGAGATCAAATACCAGTTCCAAAGCATCAAATATCTCAACTAGAGAGAGATGCGAGAGATCAAGGAGAGTATAACGAATGAAGAGAGTCACGCCACTGAAAATTCGGCGAGTGTCCTTTAAGCTCGATCAGGAGAGTCCTCTGATCTTTACTCTAATTATTTCTACTTTGTATGTAATGAGGACATCGCATGATTTAAGTTTGGGGGGAGAAGCTACGCTTTGTTTGTTTACTTAATTGTTATGTATTTATCTTGTTTTTAAGTTTTTTAGTCATTTAGAATGGGAATTTGAAGCATGAATAAGTGTGGAACTATGGTAGTATATGCATAATATAGTACAAATTTGAGATAAGAAAAATATGAATACTTTTGGTACATCTTGTTTAATGTGGCTAAAACCGTATCTTAGTTTCATAAAGATTTTTAAATCTAGTGTTTATGTATGAAAGTGAAATTAATGTTGCTTATTTATAAGAATATAGTAATGAAGCATGTAGTTGTAAAACCTGAACGAATTACTTGGATATTATTTGAAATGAGTGTAGATAAAATTGTGTTGAAGAAATGAAATACGCCATCGTTTCTATTGACTGAGTTTGAGCCTTTCAAGCCAAAAAGCTTCATGAAATATAAGAATATCACCAGTACCCTCACTGAAGCCTGTTGTTATGGGCCTTTTATTTATGAAGCCTAATTACCCACCCTTAGCCAAAAAAATAAAAAAAGAAAAGTCAATATCCTACCCATTTCTAGAGATGGATGTAGTGGATCATTGGAAAGATAAAGTAGGAGCTCAAAACAAAATCATGAGCGATAATAAAAAATCTAAATAACAAAGAAGGATGAATAGAATAGAGAACACAAATAACACATGCAAAAACTCTAAGTTTGGCGTTGTCTCTTGAAAAATCATGAAGTATAGGTTGGTTTGAATACATGCGCAAATGAAAACGAATGTGAAAAGATGCCAAAAAGAAAGCCCAAAATGTACGGCTAAATAAAGAAGGCACAAACAAGGGAGGAAAGAGAAATACATTAGCGGTTTACTACATATATCTCTGGAACTCATATATGACTTTTTCCATTTATAGCCCATACCCGAGCCTAACATTACAAGCTTATAAAGTCCTGCAATCCTCAACATATGTAGTCTATTTGAGTCAAGGTTATAAAAGAGTGAAGAGGGAAAGTGGAATGATTATATGTTAAGAGCTATGATTTTATAAATTTGTTACATGAAAATAACTCTTATACATGAACAACAATATCACATGCTATTAGAGCACATGACACTTGATGTGCTTGCATTTGTCTATTCTATCTCATATCCTGTTTTGACCATATGTTGCATTTTGAGAACTCACACTGATGCATGTTGACATGTTGATAACCGCATTCTATGTTAAATCAAGCCTAAAAGTGAGTTTTTGAGGATAAGCAAAGGTTTAAGTTTGGGGGTATTTGATAAGCGTTTGTTAAGCGTGATTTAAGTGTCGATTTGCTTATACTTTTGATTACTTATGATAGCATATTTACTTTTTTTTCATATTTTTTTGTATTTTCTTAGGATTTTATGAAGTCATGATGAAACTAAGCTAAAAAGAATCAAAATGGATGTTTTTGGAATGAAAAGGGTCAAGGTACTAATTTGGAGATTCAATGAAGAAAGATCTGAGTATAGGGTGATTGAAGAACAGACATCAGAGGATTGCGCCGAAGAGGCAGAGACCAACACAATTACGCATCTCAGATTGCGCAGCTTTTCGGGAAGTGGGCCTGAACGATAGAAATCCTAGAAGGAGGACTGGAGCGAAGAAAAACTATAAATTAGGAGTCTACATTCAGAAGTAAGGGAACCACTTACAATAGCTTATAGTAGTATACAACAACTTTCTGACAGAGAAACCTTAAGAGCCGCCGAAGAGAGAGAGCACCACAAAGTCTTAGTTTAGTAGAATCACCGTGTGAGAGAAAGCAGTGTAGAAGAAAAAGTGATCATCAAGGAGAGAAGAAGAAGAGTCAAGCGACGAAGTTCTACCGGACCTGAGAAGATTTTTGTTACTTTTTTTTATCTTATTTATGTTGTTGACGTCTTTGATGATTGTTGAACTCAAGACTATGAGGAGCTAACCTACTCATTGTTTGGAGTAGGGGAGTAACTCGGATTAATGAATATATTTTAGTTATTTTATGAGGTATGTACTTGGTGTTATTGCATGTCTAGATAGAATAATAGTATGATGTGTGACTAGCCTTACTCTCGCTGGGATAAAACGAAAGCACCCGAGTGGGGCCGCCCGGAGTGTAGAACGCTAAGAACTGTCATACACACACACATATATATATATATATGTTTAATTTGTGACTTTGGACTTGCGAAAGCAACTGGAGCGCTATACC
Organism: Linaria vulgaris; assembly: GCA_948329865.1. Taxonomy (NCBI): domain Eukaryota; kingdom Viridiplantae; phylum Streptophyta; class Magnoliopsida; order Lamiales; family Plantaginaceae; genus Linaria; species Linaria vulgaris. The sequence goes on along the minus strand of OX415249.1, from coordinate 83,327,346 downwards.
TAGATCACATTATATATGTCTTAATTTGTAGGTTTGGTTGAAGCGAGGCTGATGAGTTAATTGGGTTGCAGTTTTGATATCTCTACTTAAACAACTGACAATTGGGTTGATTCCGTTAATACGGTAGGTTATTAGATACTCATAGGTGTGTGGTTGGGATAACTCCTACCATATGACGTGGAACCATTAGGCGTGTACCATCAAGCAACTACCAAGGACTAGAACTGAAATATAGGAAGGGATCTTAGGGAAACCCAACATCTAAACACTTTTCTTTATATTGCTTACAAACTCAATCAATTCAGTTATGCTCTAGTTTAGTTAATTTAGTTTAATTTAAATTTTTCGTAGTTTAATAGATTTAATTGCGTTCTTAGATTCGTTGTCTTTTACTGTTATTTTGGAATCAAAACTTCAAAACCATAATTTATTGTTTTCTTGCATCTTAGATATAATTCATTCTTGCATCCTAGTTATTAAGCATCTTAGACAAAGCATTCTTAGATTAAACAACATTCAAAGCATTCTTTGATTAAAAGGCATTCACCCTGCAAACACAAGAGACAAAAGTGACAGTACGTTAGTATTCTGCATCTATGTGATTCATTCAACAGTCCACTCCCTTGGGATTTGATACGGTTTGTAACTATACTTATCATTTTGTTATTACTTAATTCGTGCACTTGGGACACAGTGGGACTTAGGCGTGACAATTATTTGTTAGCTTATATTCTATTCATATCACACCAAATGCCACCCATCAAGTTTTTTGACGCCGTTACCGGGGAGCATCAACAAACTTCGGTGGTTGTTCCATATAAAACATCTTCACTGCTTAACCATGCAAAAAGGTGTCATTGACATCCACTTCGCGTAGAGGCCAATTATGAGAAACAACCACAGACAAAATCGTTCGTATAGTAGTTGGAGATAACGTCTTCGAACAATCAATTTTGGGGTGTTGATGGAATCTCTTAGCGACAAGACGAGTTTTATATATGTCAAGAGTACCGTTGGCATTTCGTTTCACACGAAAGACCCACTTACCATCAACGGGTTTAATATTTGGAGAAAAGGTACCAAATTCCATGTGCCATGTTTCACTAAGGCATCAAACTCATCACTCTTTGCCTTCTTCCAATGAACATTTCTAAGGGCTTTAAGAACAGTGCTGGGCTCCAGAGAGACTGGCATATAATGTTTAATAACTTCAAATAATTGCTTTTGTTTGAAAATATTATTCATACCTCGAGTTACTAGCTGATGCGTTCGTTGAGAGGTTGAAATAGTAGCAGGGAATTCCAATGTAGAACCCATAGGAGAGACCAACCTCGGTGTTTCATCATGCAAGGAAAAGGAGAGCATAAAAGAAAAGGCATTATTTATGTACATGATTCATCCATAATCCTCTCCATTTGTTGTGATGATTACTTGATTAGCGCGATGGTGATGTTGGCTTAATTATGTCAAAAATTAGAAAGAGATTCGTCTTACAACAGCCGATGGAGACAAGCGAGAAGCGCCCGCCAAGAACTCATGCGGTCAAACCAACATATACACTTTTTGTTAGGGCCGCTAACTCTTATTTTACAGCTCTATGCAGCTATGTAGATAACATTATACTAATAGGTGCTAATTTAGAAGAAATCAACAAAATTAACTAGTTTCTTGATGAACACTTTACACTTGAAGATCTTGGTGATCGCAAATACATCATTGACACTCAAGTGGCAAGGAACAAATATAGAATCATCCTATTCAAAGGAAATGTGCTCTCGATGTTCTAACAAAAGTTGGATACTTAGGTTGCAAACCACGAAATACACCTATGAAGTCAAACTCAAAACACAACACTGAAAATTCATATCTTCTCTCTGATCCTTCCATTTATAGAAAACTGGTTGGTAGACCCATGTAGCTCACCATCACTAGACCACATCTTAGCCTCATCATTCAGAGTTTTACTCAACACATGTCAGCTCCAACACAATTTCATTTTGTTGTTGCACATAGAGTCTTAAGGTACCTCAAATCAACTCTAGGAAATGGCATATTCTCTCCTCGCCTTCTGACCTTCACAACCAAGGATTCTCATATGATGACTAGTCAAGCTGCAAAGAGACAAAACGCAACATCATTGGATGTGCCATTTACCCTGGCGATTTATTTGTCTTATGGAAAGCCAAGAAACAATATACTTTCAGTCGCCCGTCCACGTAGGCTGAATATAGAGTCATTGCTTACCAAATGTGAGATTATTTGGCTTACTTAACTGTTAAAAGACATCTCCATCACTCAACAAATGATCCCTCTATTGTACACTGACAACAAAAGTGCATATTCTATAACAGTCAATCTTGTGCATCATGAACGCACAAAGCACATTCAAATCGATTGCTTCTTCGTTCGAGAGAAGGTACAAAAGGGATTACTGAAAGTTCTCGATATCTCAAGTTATCAACAAGCAAAACCACTTGCTCTGCAAATATTCAAACTCATAAGTCCAAGATGGGCGTCATAAATATACATGCTCCTCTTGTGGGGGTGTTAAATGATGTATTTCATCAATTTATTAATATTGTCCTCTTTTAGTATATATAGGGATAAATGCATAAAACTCCTATGTGGTTTCAAAAACTTGCACAAAACCCCCTTGTGGTTTAAAAATTGTACCAAACCCCCTTATAGTTTTAAAAACCTTGCACAAAATCTCCTCCGTAAAGTTTCAACTAACTCCGTTAACTTTTCTATCAAATGACTAAATTAAACTTACTTTATTTATTATTAATATGTATTATATATCTTATAATTAAATTTATATTTGTAAAATAATTTATTTTTTCGTAAAAGAATATAAAAAATACGAATTTGTTATCATGTAAAATTGTTAAAAAAATTCTATACTATTTTATAAAAAATAAATTTAAAAAAAGGGGATTTCGTGCAAGGTTTCTCAAATCACAAGGCGGTTCCGTCCAAGTTTTCAAACCACCGGGAGGGGGGGGGGGGGGGGTTGTGCTAAACATTCTAAAAGATGTGATAGACTTTTTAGTAGTAAAAAACCTTAAAAATAAAGCTCACTCTCATATAGAGCGAGTGTACATCACTCTCTAACGGAGTTGGACGGAAAAAAATTTTGTGCATGGTTTACGAAACTACATGGGAGTTTTGTGCAGGGTTTTTGAAACCACGATGGGCTCTTGTGCAGTTTTCAAACCACAATGAGGTTTTGTGCAGATTTTGGAAACTATATGGGAGTTTTATGCATTTTCCAAACTAAATATATATATATATATATATATATATATATATAAATTATAGTTAAGGCTAGTTACTAATAGCTTTTCTTATTAGGAATGAGTGAATGACTAGGATGTTAGTTAATTAAGTTGTAATTAGCTCATATTCGCGCCTCGTATAAAAGGCGAACCACCACCATCACACACTTTCGATTTCGATAGCGATCATGACATTTCAATTCGATGTGTTTGTCTCTTAAGCTAAATTATTCATCTCATACATTGTACACCATTTAGCAATTGATAATTAGCTTGAGTTTTTTCATATATATATATAACATATCTTCATACGACTCAAGTAATTCTATACAAAAACATGGCATGCATATCTGTTCACACATAAATCATTTTTCAGACTCACGTATGGTATTGGTTGGGTTACCGACTATTTTTCTTAGTCCCTTACTGGGTGGTGATCTTCATCTCTCTTTTGTATTACCCAAATTAAACTACTTACATTTAGAGAGTATTTCTTTTTACTCCTTTTTAACAGAATTTCGTTTATTTGGTGATAAAAGAAAATTATTTATAAAAATCCTTCCGAAAGAGCATAATCCTCTGGTTGCTTTCCTTTGAAGGGTACATCACACCAACACAGCCATATGCCACGTACAAGCAACGAAAAACCAGATGCACTGAAAGGATGGTCTCTTTTTCGACATGAAAAATAGGCGCTCTAGGGTAGACAAGCTTGAAACCGAGCCCATCATGATAAAGCACAAGAATATATATATACCTCCGATCCATTTTCGATGCAATTAAAAGTAAATCAACCATAAAAATCCACCTCTCATTTATTTCAACAGTGTACACAAAACTAGTAACAAAAACTAAACAGAGAAATCTTCATCGAGTGCTTCTTACGAATGTATAAAAATCAAGTTTTACAATTTAAAGATACAAATTGATCAGATGCCTGATACAGTACGTAACAAAAAAAAAAAAAAAAAAAGAGAAAGCCCAAAATTAATCTAATTTGTGAGGATAAAGGCGAATAGGTAGTCCCTTTGCAGGAATTGGCATGGGGTTTACCACAATCTTTTCATCAGGAATCATTTTCTCCCACCTGAATCTCTTAACAAGATGGTGCATGAACACCAGTATTTCCAGTCTCGCGTACTCTTTTCCAGGGCACATGCGAGGTCCTCCCCCGAATGGAACGAACGTATAGGGAGCAGGCCCCCTTCCTTCAAATCTCGTCGGATCAAATTTTTTGGGTTCGGGGAAGCAATCTGGATTTATATGTGTCGAATTCGCACTCCAGTATATCTTGAAAAAGAAATGTTGCAAAAATCGTTGTTAGAAATATACCAAAAATCATATGAAACAAATCTAACTTGTTTGTTGTTAATACGGAACAATGCGATGACAGTTCGTGAATTTTGTACCTTCCAGCCCTTTGGGATTGAGAAGCCGTTGAACTTGAAATCAGTGAGAGCTTCTCTGAAAGCGCCTTGGAGGGGTGGTGCAAGCCTCAACACTTCACATGCAACATTCCATGAGTATTTCATCTTCTGGATGTCGTCCCAGTTCAACAGTTCACCTTCTGCTTTCGACTTTGCAATTTCCATTTGCTCTATAAATACCGGGAAAAAACAATTATGCAAATTAGACTTACTAGCGATTTTTTTGTTGCAAATGAATTCTTGACTTATCAAAAGATTATAAATTGTTTTGTTTTATTGTTGATTACAGTTGTGATGTATATCATATTAAAGTGTAAGCTAAATTGTTGTGTTATATCCTAATTAAGTAGAGATCCTCATTACCAAAAAAAAAATAGATATAATCAATGGCGATCCATTTTTATGACAATACATGAAATCCCTTTCTTCTCTTTATGTTTACCCGGCCCGTTACATACAAATATTTTTAATGCATTTATTATCTTCATCTAAAATAACTTAATGGCATCTAATTAATTAGTAGACATAATGGCATCTATAAGTACAAATGATGGATCAACAACTTTTTTGGCTTATTATATATATAATAACGAAAACTCTTTATGATCAAGATTAATTATATGATTACGAAAAGGTACGATCTTAAAAGGTTTTACATATATACTACATATACACACCAAGAGTTTCTCTATATATAGTACTGTTATTAGTTAATTACCACCACATGCATGTAGATTAACTTATTCCTAATATATAGTATATGGAAGGATAGATATTGACATAACCAAACGAACTTCGGAACTTCTTTTTTGCATGATCAATAAGACAAATATAAACTACAAAGAAAACAAAGTACGTGACTAACCTTTTAGGACACCTTCATAGACTTCAGGATACTCCGCAAGAAACTTGACAATGAACGCACACGCCGAGCTCGCAGTGTCGTGCCCCCCAATAAGCAACCCTAAAATCTTATCCGCGATGTCTAATTCATTCATAAAGTTCCCATCCTCATCGCTTGTCAACAACATATGCGACAAAATATCTTGAGTAGGCGACGCTTTTCCTTCCGCCAAATCAGTTTTTCGTTGTTTTATGATCAAAATCAGCTCTTTCCTAATAAAATTCGACGCTTTTATTGCCTTGTGGAATGGCGTCCCGGGCAAGTCAATCGGGATTGAGATCAAACCCGACGCCAAAAGATTAAACGGCTCGGCAAATTTGTCAACATGGTTGGGATCCTCAATGCTGACAAAAAGGCGACAGGCGAGCCAAAAAGTGTAGTTTTTGGCTAGAGGAAACGTCACGATTTCTTTTTTGTTCTCCCAACCGTCGGCAAAGTGTCGTTGCGCGATATGGTCCATTATCCCGACATAACGTTGTAGGGCTTCGGGTTTGAAAAAATTTGGGAGCATTTTTCGCATTTTTATCGCTTCTTCTTTTGAGGAAGACTGTGAGGAAGATGGAAATACTTTGTCGACGGAGCTCGGCCACCATGCTTGGACGAGCTTGTTTTCGTTGGAAAACAAGAATTTGTTGCCAGAAGCACCGCAAAAAACTGCGGCAGGCTCGCCAAGGAGATGAGTCTTGAAAACCTGAGAGGAGTATTTAGTTATGCGGTCGAATATGAATTTTTCCGGATGGCCTTTCCATCCAGTGGAGAGGAACTCGAGGCTTTCACCGACTAGCGGCCAACCGGTTTTTCCTGGTGGAAGAGGCGCGGCGGGGTCGCCCGAGGATTTGTTCTTACGAAGGAGGAAGTGGATGGAGAGGGAAATTAAGATTGTGAAGAGAGATAGGAGAGAGACATAAAATAGTTCCATGGTTAATTGTGTTGATTGGTAAAGACTAGGACAAAGTGCTTTTTGTGTGAGTTTGGTGTTGATATTTGGAATTGAAAGTTGGTCATATTTGTAGGAAACAAAAGCGTTATGAAAGAGGTGTGTGATCGTGTCAAAATTTAGAATATTAGGTAATAAGGAGGTCGGACTTTGGGTGGGTTGGGGTAAAAAATATTAGTCAATTTGGGATAGCTTTTAGAAATTAGGATTAATAATGATTAAGTTGAAGAAGCACTTTGGATGAGATGACTTTAGTGTTGTTGGGTGTTGAATGGCGGATTTTGGACATATATTTAGGCAATAAAGCATTCGTATAAATTGCAACTTTCTAATAAGTGTAACGCATTCCCATTATTATGCGATTAAACAAAACTAAGCATGGTAAAGCAATGTGTATTAGTGTATATATGCGTGTGTATGCGGAGATGCATATTTAACCTTTTTTGAAATTCATGCATGTAAATGCTGACCCATGATTAGTCAATGTATTAATATGTTACTATGTCCCTATTTTTTATAATTTATACCTTGTCCCTTATAACTCCGAGAAATGCATGCACTATGAACACGGTGGTAACGCGTTCAGTTTTTTTGAATTGTGAAAGACTTTTTAATGATATTAAGTAACTTTGTTTAAAATTCTTAAATGCCAATTTGGTTCGGGCCGATTGAAAAATGCCCCTAAACTTTATTTTTTCTACTAAAAATGCACAAATTCTTTTATTTGGGCTAAAATGCTGACGTAGCTGCCCAGTCAATAAAACGTTGGGCCTAGTCAACAAATCAGCCAGCCAAGTCATCTTTTTCAGCCAAAAAACGTCTTTTACACTAACCAATTTGTACTTGCACCCCATAATAAATTGTACTTTGCACCCCATATATATACATTTTTTATATTTTTTGGGATAATTCTTTCAAACCCTCTGAACTATAGCGACTTTTGAACACCACCCCCTGAACTTTATAAATAAGCAATTTGTGCCCTAACCTTTGCCAACATGTTCGAGTTACCCCCTGAATATTTTCCGACCAAAAAATCGCCTGACAATTTTTTTTTTCTTTTCAGAATCTTCTCCTTGTCAAGACGGTTCTGGTAGTGATGACGGTATCGAAAAATTCAAAGCCATTACAAGGGAGATTTAATTTTAATTTGTCGAATTTCTGAAAAATGTGATGAACACCTTCAAGTGTTCTTCATTTTTTTTCGGAAATTCGACGGAATAAAACTAAATTTTCCGTGTAATGGCTTTGAATTATACGAATAGAAAAGTTGATTAGAATAAAAAAAAATTGACAAAAAATTTTTCGCAAACCGCGGCGGCGCAGTGGCGGGTTGCCGAATTTTTTTGCCGGAATTCCTAAATTTGGATTCAATATTCTCCTTGTCGAAAAGGTTCCGTTAGTAGTGACGGAAAATGTGATGAACACCTTCAAATGTTCTTCATAATTTTTGGAAATTCAATGAATTAAAACTAAATTTCCTGTGTAATGACTTTGAGTTTTGCGATACCGTCACCACTACCGGAACCGTCTCGACAAAGAAAAGATTCTGAAAACAGAAAAAAAAAATCCGGTGATTTTTTGGTCGAAAAATTGCCATTGGGCAACTCGAACAGGTTGGCAAAGGTTATGGGGTAAAGTTTTTATTTATAAAGTTCAGGAGGTGGTGTCCAAAAGTCGCTATAGTTCAGGGGGTTTGAAGGAATTATCCTAATTTTTTTATATCTTGAAAACTATTTGTAAAAATAAGAAATACTTTAACAATTTATAAAAATTATAAAAAACAAAAAAAAAACATTCGTAAAGGAAAAATCTCATCACCCCCATAACCAGGGACGAAGGGACGGGGGTGCATGTACAAATATATTGGGCTCATACCTTATTATATAGTGTTTGCACCTTCAAGTAATTTGACCCTACTTCAAAGCAATATAAAAAAAACTAGCCCAACAACAACAATGATTAAATATTTAGCCCACAAACCAATGTCTATTTGCTTATTAAAAAAGTAAATATTAAACAAAGTCCAACACACAAGCCTTTCATTACATTTTCGGCTGAACGCATGAACAAAGAAAAAAGAAGAAATTTTTATTTTCCTCAATAATACAATCTATAAGTTTTTTTTTCTTTCGTTTTTGGTTTTTTGGTCTTTGTTTTGTTTTTCTACACTGTCATCTTGTACTTGTTAGCTTGTTGCCTTATGTTGTAGTATATACTATGATTAGAGTTCAAGAAAACATAGTTAATAATTTAAATAAGATTATGGGTTGATCAAGTGCATATTAGTTAGGGATTTAGGGGAATATAACACATGGGATACTTTAGATTAAGTATCATTTTTCACAGTAGTTTTCAACATGTCGCTAAAATTTCACAAGTGTGTGAAGTGTTAAAAACAACCGGAAAGTCGAAAATTTACTATGTTGTTGATATGTTGATTTGACTTATTTTGGTTCTTCAGGCTTCTTCATCAACATCTGAACGTGAATTCTCGGTAATGAAAATTGTGAAGACAATGTTGTGAAATAAAATGGAAGACGATTTCTTATCTATTAGTCTCATTATACATATTGAAAAGTAAAAAAATTGTTCAGAGTTTTGATGTTGATTCATTTATTGATGAGTTAAGCGTAGATCACAATTTAAAGTGCATAAGTAATTTTTGATTACTTACAATTTATTTAGGAGAATGTTTGACATTATTTATTTTTAATACGTGATATATTTCGATGATATGTTTATATATTTCTTTTGAAGAGATTGGACGTTTCAAACACAATCACGGCTTTTCTTAAAGTAAAATATTATCGTTAATAAAATTTATTTTATATTTGAACTATTATTTAATTAAATAAAAAAATTGAATTCTTATTTTAATTAAAAAAATTATGATCGTGATACTTTATGGATTTTAAGATTGTGGTTTGTTTCATTAACGAAAAAGAGGGGGTTGGGATGAATCTGATAAGTGTGATTTTGTGATTGTGGTGTAGAGGTGGGGGTGTGGGGGTGGCGTTACGGGTAGGGGTGATGACAGTACAAGAATACAGGGCCATCTGCAACCGCCTGGGCGGTTGCAGATGGCCCATGGGCGGTCGCCCGAAGGGTATCTGCGACCGCCCGGGCGGTTGCCGAGGCGATCGCGGATACCCCTCGTCGTGGGTGCCTTGCGACCGCCAGACGGTTGCGAGGGTTATCTGCAACCGCCAGGCGGTCGCCATGTCCGTAGAGACGTGGCGACTGCTTGGCGGTTGCCATATCCTTATAAACATGGCAACCGCCAAGCGGTTGCGAAGTCCCTAAGGACATGGCAACCGCCTAGTGGTTGCGAATTCATGAGTTTTGAAAGCTTGCAACCGCCCAGCGGTTGCGAACTCAAAATTTTCGAAAAACTCGCAACCTCCCGGCGGTTGCAAATAATATTCATCAAAACAAAAAAAAAACAAAAAAAAATTCTGGAAATTTTCTAGAAAATTATTGTTTTTTGTTGAAATTAATATGGTGAAACAAAAGAAAAAGATGTGAAACAAAACGAAAAGAAGGGAAACAAAACGAAAAGAAGAGAAACAAAAACAAAAGAAGAGAAACAAAAAATAAAAGATGAGAAACAAAAAAGAAAATAAGAGAAACAAAAAGAAAAGAATAGAAACAAAACGAAAAGAAGAGAAACAAAAAAGAAAAGATGTGAAACAAAAAGAAAAGATTAGAAAAAAAGTGTTACGTTTTGGAGATAAAAAAAATGTTTGGATTTTTGTTTGAGATATAAAAGAAAAGAAAGTGCTTGGGTGTTTTGTTGAAGATATAAAGAAGTTTTTGAGTTTTTGTGGATTGAAAAAGAAGAGTGTTAGGTATTTTGTTATGAAGATAAAAGAAAGTGTTTGGTATTTGTTGGAGATATAAAAGAAAAGAATGTGTTGAGTGTTTTGTTGAAGATATAAAAGAAAAAAAAAGTGTTTGATTATTTGTTTTGTAGGTAAAAAGAAGTGTTTGGGTTTTTTTTGTAGATTGGAATAGAAGAGTGTTTGTGTTTTGATTTGAAGATAAAATGAAGTCTTGGGTTTTTTTTTTGAGAGTGTAAGAGTTGTGAATGAAAAATTAGGGGAAGAATGGTGGGTATATACAAGATTTGGGTGAAAATTTTGAATTTTCGTGAAAATTTGAATATTGCACTGATACTGATATTGCATCTCACTAAATACTTCCTTATGCAAGAAGGTGCATCTCACTTGCTAAAATTGAGAATGAAATTAAGTTACTTTTCTAACATTTTCCTTTAAAAATCAATATTTACAAAAAGATTATATAACATTAAAATAACTTAGTAAATGAATAATAAACAAATATGAGACATTAAAATTTGACCAAGTACAAGTTATAAGTACATGAAAACTCAACGGAGGTGGTATGCACCAATCTTAACATTCAAGAAAGATAATTTATTTATTTTTAAATTATAGGGATAATGTGCCTATTTTATATATTACATTGGCTAATTTTCCATTTGCTATTTTCATAAACTCAGATAATTGATCGTTAGCTGTCAAGCCTCCTTAAGCTAATCTGGTGATTAAGCCATAATGTTAATTTCTTTCAAGCTAAAAATGTCGCGTGCATGTGTCTGTGCTCTTTGATTTTGCTACGGATACTACAACTGCCGTACCATGTATTCTTTGACATAAGAATCCAATTAAGGCCGATCTGGGGATTTGAAGAAATGGAAAATGACAATAAATTGCATTTTATACCGCACTGATCCAAGAAGGAAAAACAAACGGACAGTGTCACGATCTGCTAATAGTTATTCCTTTATATTTCATCATTCTTCGAATTTTCTATACAAGACTAATTAGGTTTCAGCGCAATGATAAATCCAAAAAATAGAATATAGGCGAGAAAACAAAAGGCTTAAATAAGTTATAGAATCCATGAGAATTCTAACCTTTTTGACTTAATTATAGGCGGTGTAGTTTAACAATAGATCGTATATATAGAATAGGGTCGATTACAAGTGTGGTACAACGAGTCTATCACTAAACTAGACCTAATTGAATTATGCTCATGTCGAGTAGGTTGGTCCGAAACACCTCGAACTGACGTAAATGCAAGGGCGGATGTCGGAAGTATATCGGAGATGACGTCGAATGTTATGTCGGGGATCATCGGGAACCTTCTATGTCGAGAATGATCTCCTGCTGATGTCGAGGGTAACATCGCTGATATATATCGAAGATGTATATCGGGTAATATGTCGAGCTCTATATAGGGTAGGTTCGATATAGATGTACAATAATTGCGGATAATTAAAGCTTACCTTGATTACCGAGATGCGGGTATTTATATGCCTCGGGATGCGGGAACCACTTACTTGATACACACGTGAGCTGTACTATATCGAAAGTCATATTTGACATACATGTCGGGGGTTATCCCCGACATAGCTAAAAACATGGGTCTGGCCCATGGCCGGCCCAATACGGGAAATATCCATATCATGTAGTCCTCCAATTTGGGAGTTATTATCCGAGGATAATAATTCGCAAATAAAGTCTAAATTTTTGGTTTACCAGTACCTTCTCGTTCCGCCAATTCAAATGATAGAACTCGAATGCGGGAATTCGTTATGTTTATAAGTAATGTTGGTGGACCCCCTAATGCAATTTGTTATGTTTATAAGTAATCTAAGAGGTCATCATTTGAATTCTTAAATTTCTGTGGATTTTTCTTAAATTGAATTTCCTTTGATATGTATATCGAATTTGGATTTCGATATGTCGGGCATTTAATGCCTATCCGTAGGGTTTGCGCCTATAAATAGTAGCTATTTTGGAGAGAGAAAAATTTATTTTGTCCTTTAGCGAATTTAGTTCTTCTTTCGACAGTTATGTCGGGGATGCCCGATATAGATTTCAATATGCATCCTCGACGTGATCTTCGATATGATTATTCAATTGTTTGTTTCGATGCGTTTTTTGATATGTATCTCGAGATGACATTCGATACGTCTTTTGACGTCTCTTCCTATTTGGGTATTTACTTTAGTTATTATTTTTTTCAGATTTCAAACCTTCTTGCTTGCTCGTTTCCATACATTGAAAGACATGGCTGGAATTCGCGCCCATATGTAGAGAATTTTGGAGCTCTGGGCTGGGGAGACTGCTGCATTAGCAGTAAGAGGAGAAGGAGGCTTGGCTGCTTCTGGTGTGGGAGCGAGGGTTCTAGAGGGTGTGGTTGCCTCTCCGGCGATACTTGAACGAGCTGTAACGATAGTTGGAGTCTCAACGATCGGTGATGTACCACGTCCGGTAGGGAGTGTGATCGAGGAAATTACTTTGGTCGCTAACGGAACCGTAGGGGAGAAGGTCCTTGACATTGTTGGGGGCGTGGACGGAGCTGATGCGTTGCTCAAGGCATTATCTATGGTTATGGATGCTTCTGGGTCGTCACAAGTTCGGCCTCCGCCCATGGGGAAATCTGAAATTCGTCCCCCCGACAAGGATAATGAAGTAGTATTGGATGCTTCTATCAAGCCAGCTGTATCTGGTGGTCTTGTGGAAGGTAATCCTTCAGTCGTAAGGGTTGTCGCGAGAGCTAATCCTGTCGTGGCGAGTGGCGAGGCCGAACCGGGATGTCGTCTGAGTTTCCTATGTCTTTAGATGAAGATGTGTCTGATCCAACCGTTAGTGCGGTGAAAGGAAATGGTCCTGCTATTAGCGTTGTATCGCATATGCCTTTTTCCTAAATTTTTGGGGGTAATCCTGTCCAGAAAAATGCTGCATCAATCGCCCCGCAATCTTCTCAGTTTGGCCAAAAGAGGGCTCGAGATGAGGGCTCTGCCGTGCCACAACCCACTCCTGGACAGGGGTGAACGTGGCTTGGACCTAGTGTTCAAGGTATAAAAGTGGAGTATCGGGAAGCTGATGCATTTCGTGGCATGACACGAGCCTTCCCTCCGCCGGCCAGGGTCCCTGTATTGATCGAAATTGAGCGGCCGCATAACGTGCGTCGAAATATGCACGTTTTTCAGAGTGTAAGTTGTTGAGATCTTGTAGTATTTCGTACATTTTTCCTCAAGTTCTTTCTATTTATGGTCCATGTATCTGTAGCTCGGAAAGATGTTGGTTACCTCCATGAGGACTTTTCATCAATTCAGAGGCCGATATTGAAAATATGGTTGATTTCAACCTAATGGCCATAGAGAAGTTACAGCCTGAAAAAGAAGAGGCCCTACACAAGTGTCAGACGCTGAAGGATGAGTATGATGACCTCCGTGCCAATGCTGAAACACTAGCTAGTAAGGGTCTTGCTCTGAAGGAGCTTGCTGTTAAGGAGCGGGATCAATGTCGAGCGGTTGAACACGATCTTCACAGGGTGCAAGTAGAAAACATGTGTTGTAGGCTGAGCTAACAAAGGCTTGGCTTGATCTGAAGAATGCGGTGAGTGTGCACTTGTGTATTACATATTTCTCTAGCATGATGTAGTGGTAATTCATATATCACTGGTGTACGATAATTCTCCCGAAATCATGTTGTGTATTGCCAAGAAGTTTCTTGCAAGTGGAACCTATCAGGAGCTACTGGCGGAGCGTGCCGTCGTGGAGCGGGAAGGGGTTTTCCAGTCGTTGATAGGGTAGGTAACTGCAAAGAAAGGATTCAAGGAAGGGTTTAAGTTCATGGAGCTCAATGCCATGTGTGGTCCAGATGGGTTGCCCCTTGAGGATCCTGAGTCTATGGACACTGCTTCTGAGTAGCTTGACCCGTTTTATTCTCTATTGAAGAAGAAGGGTCATGATTGAGCTGAGGCGCATGTTTTGCTCATCGGCATTGCGTCGCCTTGTTGTTTATTTGTGTATTAATTGTCTGAATAATGCTACTTACATTTTGTAGACTTATCTCATTATGTTTTGTGTTCTAATGACTTCTGATATTGCATTCCTCCCTGCTTTTATGAGTAGGGTATTTGCGATATATAATCGTAGATCTATACTTTGTTCCTTTATTCGAGATCCATTCGGATTCGTAGGTTACTACCTTGTCGAGTTCTTTTCTTTTGATCACAGTGGGTAGGAGACTTATAGCGTAGAGACTTGTAGCACTCGCACCTTTTAGTTGCTCTCCTGCCTATCGTGGTGGATATGAGAGTTATAACCCCATGGGTGCGTTCTTTCCATCCGAGGTGCTTTCCTTCCCATCATAGTGGTATAGTGGAACTATGCCCCAGGATTTGTAGATGTTCGCCCATGTTGGGTGCTCTCCTACCAATCGCGTTGGATAAGGGAGTTACAATCCTGTAGGATTTGTAGATGTTCGCCCCTTTCGGGTGCTCTCCTGCCTATCGCGGTGGATAAGGAAGTTATAATCCCGTAGGATTTGTAGATGTTTGCCCATTTCGGGTGCTCTCCTGCCTATCGCGGTGGATAAGGGGGTTATAATCCCGTAGGATTTGTAGATGTTCGCCCCTTTCACGTGCTCTCCTGCCTATCGCTGTGGATATGGGAGTTATAATCCCGTGGGATTTGTAGATGTTCACCCCTTTCGGGTGCTCTCCTGCCTATCGTGGTGGATAAGGGAGTTATAATCCCGTAGGATTTGTAGATTCATCACCTCTCATCGGTGTTCAATATCCCATAGGATTTATAGATTATTTACCTCTCATCAGTGGTCGATATTCCGTAGGATTTTTAGATTCTTTACCTCTCATCGGTGGTCGACATCCCGTAGTATTTTTAGAAGTGCCTTTCCTACTGTTTGGACAAGACAACACAACATGTATCAGAAAATATTGATAAGAAAAGTTTGGGAAATGAATTCATGTCTATGCATTTATCCCGAAAGGTGGAACTTAAGTTCTCCCATGCCCTTGACAGGAAATGTCATTGCACCTGCTCTAGATAAGGAACAATTATTTTTGGAAAGAAATATGGCAACCTTGCCCTTTGAGCACATGGTATCCTATGAGGGATATCTCAAAATTTGTGTGCCTTTTGGGCACACTTCTTCGGGACCCCCTTTTGAGGTACGTCATATCTCGTAGGATATTCCTGCAATGAGTTACGAATATTGTAATGTGGTCATATCAATTTGAACGATAAGAGATAACGATAGATAACGATCGAGGGCTAGGTAAATCCTAGCCCGCCTATGTATCCTTTGCATGGGAATCAGATCAGTGTAGTTCCCCCTGTATTAGTTACAGTCCAGCCCAACGATGGGGCAATTTAGAGAATTGAAATTGTTCGAAAGGACATAACACAATTGTTCTAAAAAAATAGGAAAAACAGTAAATAGGCTGAAGGTCGAGGTCACCGGTTGATGCTAGATGATAACTCCGTATCTGGCATGTATTCTTGTTCGGTTGCTTCCACCTCTTGTATCTCTCTGATCCTCGAAAGTCCCAGTGAGGCCACATAGCACATCCATCCCTCATTCTGGTCACCTGTGATTTCACTGATCCCGTCTTTGGTAGGAAATTTCATTTTTTGGTGGTAGGTTGATACCACGACTCTCATTTTATTGAGGGCGGGATGCCCGATGATGGCATTATAGGGGAAGAAGAGGTCGACCACGGTGTATTTGACCGCAATTGTCCTTCTACATGGTTCCTCTCCGAATGATGTGGCAATGTGATTTGGTCCACCGGAATTACTTCTCCTCCTCTGAAGCTAGTTAACGGGGTTGAAACCGTTTCAATCATGTTATGGGGCAATACCATTTTCTCAAGGACGTGTGTGAAGATAATATTGGAGGAGCTACCATTATCGATGAGGGCTTTTCGTACCTGATACTCACCTATATCAATTGTAACAACAAGTGGACAGTTCAGTTTACCTGCCTCTAGTGCTTGCAGCGTGAGCTGCTCCAGATCTCTTTTGGTGAATGAAATCTCTTGGTTCAGGAAGCCCTCCTCCTTAACCGAGGTAGTATAGCTTATATATGTCCCAACCTGCATCCGGCGCGTTATTCTCTCTCGTCCTCGAGCTGAATCTACACCTATCGGTCCTCCGTTGATCACATTGATCATTCCTTGAGTTGAGGCATTGACCATGGCCCGTCCACGCTCGATCGGAGCTTCAATTGCCTTACGTTTATCTCTTCTGGGGGAACGAGAATGGTACCTGCGAGGTGAACAGGATCCGTCGTCCCTTCGGCGATCATTTTTTTAGTTTCTCACAAACTCCACTAGCTTGCCCTCCTTGATGAGCCTCTCTGTCTCATTCTTCAGATCAGTACACTCTTCTATTTCGTGCCCTATTTGGCGATGATATTCACAGTACTTCCCAGAAATTTTCATTCATTTGCTCTCCCTCAGCTTCCAAGGCTCATTGAGCCACCTGTTTTTTCGCGCAACGGCAAATACTTCCAATATTCCTCTATTCAGTGGGGTATATTTTCTTGGGGACCTGTCCCTGTATCGCTCTTATCCTGGAGGCCTTCTTTGATTGGGACTCTACTTGGTGGACATCATGTTGTCCTCATAAACTATATCGTATGCGAGCGTGTTGATCTGATCTATCGTGGGCGATTTAAGCTTGATCAGCCGAGAGGCAAACCTCTTATGCGTCGTAGCATTAAATAAGATGAGGAAAACCTGATCCCCTCTCGGCTCATCCACCTTGAGCAATTCATCATTAAACCTCTTGATGAAATCCCCCATACTCTCTTTGTCTCTCTGTTGTATAGCATTCAGATGATGTATGCTAGTCCTCATCCTTTTCTGGCTGGAGAACTGGCTGGATAATTTCTGCCCCATCTGCTCATTGCTTGTTATAGATCGAACCTCCAACCTCGTAAACCAATTCAAAGCTGCTTTGGTCAGTGTTGTAGCCAAAATATTCGCCTTGGTGTTGCGCGAAAACCTATGTAAGTTTAAGACACTATCGACAGAGTGGAGATGGTCAGTTGGATCGCTCTTCCCATCGTATTCTTTGATGGTAGGGATCTTATCTTTCTTCTCTAACACCTCCGACTCTATCTCGTCTGAAAAATGTGTCAAACTGCGGCTCTCTACTAAAGCTAGTCTTCGTTCCACTTCATACATCATCTGCGGCTCTCAAATTGTTCCATCCTCATAGCAATGTTCTTTCTATCCATTACTGTGTCATGCCCTTCGACCCCGCAGATTCTCCGGCGACGCAGATTTCTTCTGGTATCTCTTGTGTCTTCGTGTTCATCGAATCGATGCCCTGATCCGGGGCCCCTAGTCATGGACTCTTGTGGTCGTGGTGGCACATTGTCTACTCCTCTATTGTTCATGTGCGGTAATAGTGTTTCCAAGGGTGCGTTCAATGTTGTCTGGATGGTGGTGTTAATTTGTGCCATGATTTCTAGTGCTAAAATTGCAGGCATTGCGGGCGAGGGAGTCGGCTCCCACTGTGCTTGGGGATGTTCGGGTTCATTCTGGTCCGTCATTGGTTCTGGGGCCAGAATAAGCAGCGGGGGTGCACTGTCTACCATCGAATTGTTAATCACTGGTTTATTAGACTGCGAGCAGGTCATCCTTCTTCGCATCTTTCAAAACATGATTTATCCTTCAAAACATGATTTAGCTAAAATCATGACATACAAGGATGTAAATCCTATCGCATTGCTCAAATGGTCGCTTCACTTAAAAAAGTAATGTTGTTCATTGTCGAAAATGGACAATTTTAGGTGAAATTGTGACAAATTAGATCTTGCGTTGCTTCAATTGAATCATTAAATATGTCGGATAAATTTAAAGCCTGTGTAGCACCTAGAACATAATCATTACAATCAAGAATAAAATTCATGGTGATAAGACCATTAGGGTTTCAGTATGAACTACTTTAATTGTTGCACAATAATACAAAAATTGCTCATGTATCATCCGAAAGATATCGTCTCGGGGATTTTAAAAGGCGTTATTTAGATCTTGTCAACTAGCGAAGGCCTCGTAATAGCAGTCAAATAGCGAAAATTTCCAGGTTGCCAAAAAAAACTTTTAACAGCCACAATCTTGGTGAATAATATAGGAAAAATTACAGATTAGTGTCCCAACTTTGGGGGGTTTTGCACTTACATGGCCAAACTTTAAATATGTGCACCCGACTATCTAAAGTTTGATACAGTGATCACTTTACTATCCGAACTTTGAAAAATCAAATTTCCGGCCAAATGACGTCATTTTCAAGCATGTAAATGCAAAAATCGCCAAAAATTGAGATACTAATCTGTAATTTTCTTAAAATAAATTATACAACCATGCACCCTAAAGTCAACCCAGTCTTCCACGGTACCTGGCCCAGCTGAATCCATGTATATAGGTCCCAAAATTAGTTTCAGTCCAGTAAAATCAATGTAACCTTTTTAGTTCACAAAAACAGCTCATTTGGGTTATTTTTAGTCAGTTTATAAATAAATAAATAAATAAAAAATAGACCCCCTTCTAACTTCTAATGTTTTTGATCATTCAAGATGCAATCGGAAGCTTCATTTTGTTTTTCTTTTGAAGCCATTATCTTTAGATAAAATCTATTTTGAACGCTTTTAATTCAATTTACAAATTTCAATTATTCTCTGTGTGCGGTGATTCATACGGAACACCCACCATGGCACCATTGGTTAAATTGGAAGATCAAATTTCATTTCAGTCATTCACAGGGGAATTCTAATTAGTATTTGAAATTGTAACTGAGTTTTGACAATTAACTACAAGCAGAGTTTTCTGTAAGTTTTTAATCTATAATAGAGCTTTATGCAGGTTTGCGTTGAAAATAGTTCATTTGGCCAACCTGCTTGTTATACTTAAATACATATGCTTGACCGTTGAAAAATGCAAGAGAATCGTCTCACGATTTCACTTGAGAATATAGAATGACAAGCCCTTGTCTTAATATAACTATGTTTTCTTCATATACTCCCTTCTATATATGAAATAACACAACAATATTGAAAACTAGACCAAAAATTACATTCGAAATTACCTATACAAAACTATAAATTTACTATTTCCTCATCATCCGGAATTTGTTTTCACCCGCATGAACCTCTCTTCATATATAGATATCGACTATATATAATTGAGCAAGAAAACATTTACGTGTTTTGGTAGTGGGCAAAGGATTTGGTTTTGTAGAAGAGGAGTTGGAGGGAGAGGAATACAAAGGTAAGAAAGAGGCAAAGGAGAGAAACGTACAAGGATTCCATGTTGATCGAACTCTATACTATTTAGGTAATGCGTGTATTTTTTAGTTTGATAGAACTTAGAAGGATGGGAATGACAAGATATATATAATGGATTGAAAGTCAAAAATGTGTTCTTCATAAATGTAATATATTTATTATTTATACATTCTAGGGTTGGCTGAACTAGTGACCATATATGGGAAAGTTGGTCAGAATACAATTTAATTATCAAAATTTTTTTTTAATTTATATTGTTCACGGCTATATATGCAAATCTTTTGATTTTCCTCTTTAATTTAAAAAATATTACTTCGCTTTTTACCAGAAGAATTTCGCCCTTGTTGGATTTCTTGTGTGAAACATGTATAATGTGAACAATCCCAATTAATAAAGTGTAATCTATTACACGTAACTATTGGTATTAATAATATTATTTTGTTACTGGCAGGTCCTTGTAGACTTTTCCCAATCTAAAATGCAATCTAGCGCACCATATGCAACCAGGTCAAGTACTCAAGTTACCAATTGGAAAAAGATGCATGAAGGAAATCCCAATATATGTGTGAATCAAATCGCGTAGAATTCTACTTTTGTCTTCGAAGTACTAATATATAAGAATATTAAAATAATGTACATATGAAATCTTATCATCGAAGTTTTTAAAAGGCATGTCGATTTTTTTTTTATTCATCAAAAAAAAAGGCATATCGATTTCATAACGCGACTTTGCTTTTCAATATCTTACACTACTATTGGCACATATTATTAAGTATTGATATTGCAAATAAAACTTTATTATATGAATTTGTTAAATAAGACGCAAAGTGATTTGTAGATATATGAATAGGACGATTATTAAATATGCTCCTTAACCTTTTTCCAAAAATTTGAATACCCTTTTTTTCGGGCTTTGGGTTTTTGCTCCACATCTTTTAAAATTGTTATCAAAAATGCCATAGGCCCCTTAATCGGACCAAAATGCCTACGTGGCGGTACAGCCAACAAGTTGTTAAGCCTAGTCAGTCAATTCAACGTCATATTTTTCAGCCCAAAAATGTTTTTTACACAAACCCTTGTAAATTTAAATATTGTACTTATACCCCATAATAAATTACACTTTGCACCCCAAAATATATATACATAAATAATATTAATGAACATATATATAAAACATAATAATAAATATATATAAATACATATATCTTAAAAAATCCAAAGAGAAAATATATTTTTAACATATATCAACTCATAAAATATATTTTTTATTATTTAAATCCAAAAAGAAAAATAATGTTAGAATTCAAAAAACAAAAATGTTGGTCGTCTTCCTCACAAACCCCGCAACCTCCCCCCTCCCCCCCCCCCCCCCCCCCCCCCACTCCACACACCACCACCATCGGATCCATCGGCGCCACCACCTCCCAAAATCGTGTCGCCACCACTGCCTAATCGTTAGGGGTGCACATCGGTGACCGGACCGATAAACCGAACAAGAGATTTTTGGTCGATCGAAATCTAACCGTATACCAACCGGTTCGGTTCGGTCGGTTGCTGGTTCGGCCAAACTTTCTTTTTTCTTTTTTACTAACTTTGAACAAACTACTTAGCTACCATTTTTCTAAAAAAAAAAAAAAATCAATGTGTTAACCTTTTTATTCAATATTGTTGTACAAAGTATAATATTGACCCCCAATTATATAATCCGTCGCCGAAATTACAACGCACCGTAAACTATATATAAAAACAAATGATAAAAACTACCAAGAATTTATTTTTGTCCCTTTATTTGTCATAACATGCGTCATGAAAGCTTGTGTATTTGTTTAACAAGAAGGCAAATTATTGCTTAAAAGATTTATTTTTTTAAAAAACTAGAATCCAATATTATTCAATAAATACTTATCTAGTTATCTTATATCCATTATTTTTTTATAATTATAATGTTAATGTATTGTTGAAATAATCCCACTAACAAACCATAAACAAAGTAATAAATCGTAACAAAATTGCATAAATATTAAACACCTACTAAGTGCTAACAAAATCTGCGCTGGTGTGCTCTTTTTTCTTCCTCTTCTTTTCTTTTTTTTTTCTTTTCTGCTGGAATCCCTTTCTATGCCCGTTAGTTTCTCTCCCCCCCCCCCCCCCCCTTTCCCCCTTTTTTTAATTCACATTATCATGGGCTAAAACTAACTTATTATTCCGGCCCACAAGTAAGAATTAACAAGCCCTGCTTTTAAACAAGCCCAATCGGTTATTCTTTGCTTGATAACAAGTCCAGCTTTTTTTTCGGCCCACAAATTAAATTAAATGAATTAAATCAGCCCGTAATAATCGGTTCGGTTTTTGGTTTTTT
This sequence comes from Linaria vulgaris, assembly GCA_948329865.1. Taxonomy (NCBI): domain Eukaryota; kingdom Viridiplantae; phylum Streptophyta; class Magnoliopsida; order Lamiales; family Plantaginaceae; genus Linaria; species Linaria vulgaris. Next base: position 83,305,302 of record OX415249.1, on the reverse strand, counting down.
CGGTTCAGTCACCGAAAAATCGCAAACCGAACAATAAAAAAATGGCCGACCGATACCGAATCGTATGCCAACCGGTTCAGTTTTGATTTGGCTGGTTCAGTTCGGTTTCGGCCGAACCGGCCGAAATCTGCACACCCCTACTAATCGTGCCACCATATGTGCCATATCGCGCCACCACCTCCCAAAATCGCATCACTGCTCTCCTGCAAATCGCGTCGCCTCCGCCATCGCTGCTCCTGCAAATCACGCCACCACGGCTCCTGCAAATCGCGCCACCGCTCTCTTGCAAATCGCACCACCACAACCTCAGAAAAATAGAGTTTTTGATTTGGAGGAACTTTTGGGTGGTGGTGGTGTCGGCGCCGTTGGTGGTGGTGGTGTTGGCACCGTTGGTGGTGGTGGTGGAGGCGGCGCGACGGGGGCAGCGGTGGTGGTGATGGCAGTGGCGAGGGGGGGTACGGGATTAGTGTGATGACGATGATGATTATTTTATTTTTTTGTGGTGTTTTTCTTTATTTTTATATATTGTTAAAATATTGATTATTTTATAAATAATTATATATATATATATATTATTTATATATGTGTTTATTATTATTATTATTCATATATATGTTTATTATTATTATTTTATATATGTTTATTATTATTATTTATATATATGTTTATTATTTTTATAAATAGTTATATATATATATGTTTATTATTATTATTTATATATATTTATTATTATTATTATTATTTATATATGTGTTTATTATTATTTTTATATATATTTATTATTTTTACAAAATAATTATATATATATGTTTATTATTATTATTTTTATATATATTTTGGGGTGCAAATACAATTTTTAGTATTTTAAGGATTTGTGTAAAAAATATTTTTTGGCTGAAAAAAAGCTATATTGAAGAAATCCAAAAGTATTGGGCATGCTGGCTCGATCTTGTAATAGTGCAACACACAACTTAGCCTCATAGGTCTCTTTTTGTAATTGGACTGGATCCAACCCCAGCCCCCAGCCCCCTTCTCCATATTTATGTATTTTGTGATGGTGATTATTCCATCATAGACCATGTTTAATTGCTTTATAAAATTTCTAATTCGTAAAAAAAACTTTATTTTATCTTTTGATTATTTGTTTGCATTTAGACGAAGGCACTAGTTTGTTAAAATGGAGAATAAGATGAGAGAACATCTACAAAGGACACCAAATTTTGTCAGCAAATTCAAATACCAATGTAAAAAATCAACCATGCATGCACCACTAATTATAAAATTGTAAGTGAAATCTAAAACTAAAACGTAATAACATAGTTGTATGTACATGCAATAATTAAACATTGAATTATTATCCATCATTAGAAGTAAACAAATTCATGTGACCGTTTTCGAGGACATACAAGTATTCTTATGGACGGATTATTATTTCTTTAAAAAACTTAAATACCCTTTTTTGGCCTAATTTTTCTGTCCCATGTCTTTTAAAAAGTCTACTAAAAATGTAATCGACCCCTTAATCGGTCCAAAATACCTACGTGGCGGTACAGTCAACAAGTTGCTAAGCCTAGTCAATAAGTTGTCAATACCACATCATATTTGACCAATCTGGGATGATGGAGGGATCATTGATCATTTGGGTGATTCCCAAGTAATTTGATTCAATGATAACCTTTCCTACTTTGTTTGAGTTTGTCCAAGTGCATGCTTTCAAAATAGCTCTGGCTTCAGCTGAGAAGGAATCAATACAGGGTGTTGAGTTTGTCATTGCAAAAGTATTAAGCCATTGGAGTTCCTGCATAAGGCATCAGTGGATGTAGGATTTGAGTTGTGTGTTGCATCGGTGTTGATTTTGATAGTTTCCAGTGGAGGCCTTTTCCATTTTGACAGCACATTTGTTGATTTGACCACTTGCAATTGGATTCTGACATTGACTTGAGTGTTAGCTTCTGCTTCAATGCTTGAGGTAAGTTTATCTGCAGCAATGTTATCCTTGCAGTGAATGATTTTATACATGTTAAACCAAATTCTTTCCATTGTAATTCCAGATTAGTGGTTCCATCTTGAGTTCTTGGAAGCCTACATTTGATGAAAAGAATGATCCAATCAGTAATGTTCAAGTTATAAAAATTATCTAGATTGAAAGACCATTTAGATCCCAGCATAATAGATTTAGCAAAACTACATCTAAGAAACAAATGCTCAAGTGATTCATCTTCACACAGATAGGATAAGAAATATCATCAACAGAAAATAGCCTATTAAGTCTAGTTCTAGTAGGGACAATATCATTAGCACATCTCCATAGAAAAGTTTTAATTCTATTGTGTAAGTTGGATTTCCAAATAAGCTTTTAGATGAGCCAGTAACAGCTTTAAAGAGAAAGAGGAATGATTTTTTTGTGGAAAAGACCCCTAACTTTGAGGGAATCAAGATAAGATATGACTTGACAGAAGGTTGAGCTATGGGAATTTTTAGGATCTCCTTAATAGTGTTCTGCCTGAACATGTTTTCGGAGAGTTTCAATGTCTCATTGGTTGGTTTCGTGTGATATGAACTCATAAATGGATGTAACAGACTTAGGAGGAATTAAACATTGTCTAGAATAGGAGGATAAAAGTTGGGTAATGCGGAAACCCAGGAATCAGACCAGGGAGACAAATTTGAGTTGATGGGAGTATTAAAACATGCTTCAAAAAATATAAGGGTTCTGAGATTAAACATATCTTTCCAAATCCAAGAGGTCCTCGATTTAATTGGAAGCATAGTGAGAAAAATTTTATCTTTAAATATTTAGATCTGAGCAGTTTAACCCACATTAAGTCAGAATTGTTGGCAATGTGCCAAGTGAGCTTAGAGATCAGGGCATTGTTATGGTCTTTCATTTTTCTCAAACCCATGCATCCTTGAGCTTTAGGTCTACAAATAGCATCCCAACTCTTAAGAGGGAGGATGTTATTATTTGCATTTTCACCCTAGAAGAATCTAATTATGAGACTATCCACTTTATTACATCCATTTAATGAGACTATCCACTTTATTACATCCATTTTTCACCTTATTTGAAAGAAGTAGATGAGATGCAATATAACATCCATTTAATGAATTGATCAAAGAAGCCTAAAAGTTTAAGTGTGGAGATAAGCAGTGGCCATTCTGCTCTATCAAAATCTTTCATTAGATCAATTTTGATGGCCATAAAGGGGTGAGAACCTCTTTTAGTGTTAAGAAAAGGCATGATCTCATGTGTTATAATGTTGTTATCTTGGATGTGTCTACCTGGAATGAAGACAGATTGAAGTGGAGAGATAAAAACATGGAGCGGACTTTTGAGTCTATCAGCCAAAATTTTGAAGATCCCTTTGTAAACAACATTACAAAGGTTGATGGGCCTATATTGATCATTTCTACTGGCATTTTAATTCTTGGGAATGAGGTCAATGAAGAAGTGATTAAATGCTCTAGGCATGATTTTGTTAGAGAAAAAATCTCTCATTGTTTTAATCAATTAAGAGCCTACAATGGACCAGTATTTTTTGAAAAATAGAAGATTGAGACCATCAGGTCCAGGACTGGTATAAGGGTTCATGCTTAAGAAAGTTTTCTTAATATAAGAGCGAGAAGGCATAGCACAAAGTAAGGTGTTATTATCATGAGTTATAACATAGTTGACGAGGTTATCAAGATTAGAGGGGTAAGGTAGAGGTGATTCACAGTTATAATCATATTCAAAAAGGTTAGAGAAATAATTTTGAAAAGAGCAACCAATATCAGACCATGAGGACAGAGAGTTACCTGAATCATTTACAATGAAATGGACTCTGTTAACCTTACCCATGAAGATGGTGGATAGGTGGAAGAATCTGGAATTGGTATATCCCTTTTCAATCCATTTCATCTTAGTTTTTTATCTCCACTATACTTTGATTCTTTTTCTTATATCATCTAGCTCTAATTAAAGTTTTTTTCTTCATGATGAGTGTTTAAAATAGGCTCCTTACCCTGCAAAACTTTCAATAGCACTACAGTTAGCTTTCATGTTAGTAAAACAATTCCCAAAGTGAGTGGAGTCCCAGTGAGTTAGAGCCTTTTTAACTGCTCTAAAGTTGGTTTGAAGTTTAAAGGGATTGGTGTATGGTAGGTTGTCGTTCTAAGATTTTTGGATGGTGTCATGACAAGTGGGGTCAAGAGACCACATATTCTCAATTCTTAAATCTAAAAGGATTGTGGCCAGTTTTAGAGAGGGAGTTGGTGATGAGGAGAAGTGGTTTGTGATCAGAACCTATAGCTCATAAATGGTGAATTGCAGCATTAGAAAATTGAAGATTTCACAGTTGGTTAGCAAATCCCCTATCTGAGTTTGATGTTTTCATCTTCAGGTCTATTATTACTCCAAGTAAATATTTTGCCGGATAAGACAATTTGAGATCATTAATAGCAGAGGCAAATAAACAATTAGAAGAGCTAGCAAATAGATTACCTCCTCTCTTTTCTTCTTGAGAAATAATTGTGTTGAAGTCTCTCATAATCAACCACGGATTATCATCAGTCACAGCCAGATCCTTAATAAAGTTCCAAAAGTCAAGTTTGAGGGAATCATTGCAAGCGCGGTAGATTCTAGTGAATATCCCAGACAGAGGGTTAAGAGAAAGGGGAAATTTGATTTTATACTATATGAGCCAAGAAGAAGAGTTAATGGGATTGAGGGAAACATTGGTAGTCCACGCAATACATATGCCTCCAAAAAATCCAATTGGAGGAGTGAGAGAAGAACTTAAAAGCTTGAAATATTTGAGAGTTTTGAAAATAGGAAAGAGGTTACTGAATTTGATTTCAGAGAGAAACAAGACATCAGGATGCTCAGTGGAGAGCAAAGCTTCCAATGCCGTAGCTGCCTTGGGTTGACCCAACCGTTGGCAGCTCCAAGCAATTATTTTGAGGGACATTATTCCTTGTCCCCCTCTGAGGCCTTGATTTTGATAGAGTGAGAGATTTTGTTGTCTATTTGAGAGGTAGACACCTCATTTTGGGGTGTGTATAGATACCACCGGTAGGATTGGAGTTTCTTTCGACAATGTGAGAAAAGCAGATTTCTTAAGTAGTCTCTATTTATTTGATGATTACTGTAAACTTTGGTTTGAAAGATCTAAAGCGTCGAGTAAGCAATTCTGCATCAAAGATGACTTCCTAAATCATAGGATTTGTATCCATGGCTTCCAACAGTGTATTATTTGGTGAGTTGTGGTTGTTGGTAGATTGGAATAGAGGTTTTTTGTTTGATACACTGGAGGAGTTTTTTTCAAAGCCTCTTTTAGGATTAAAGAACATGTTTCTTTTTTGGGTAAAAGTAGCAGTAGGTAATTTTAGGGTAACAAATGGTGTGGTAGGGTTGGCTATGACAACTATGTTATTTGGTGGTTCATGTGACTCTTTAGGAAAAGTAGAGTTGACCTTTGTTGCTAAATTTAGCTCTTTGATCAGAGGTAGCAGAGTTTGAACAAGAGTTATTGTCTATTTGAGTGGACTTTTGCAGACACTACATAAAAAATGTGATTTGGTGGCATTCGAAATGCAAGCATAAAACTATAACAGTGACATTTTTATGTATAAGGGCATTTTTTAAAATGCCACTTATTGCGGTGTAGCTAAAAGCTATGGTGCCACTGTTTACTTAGATAGTGTTTGCAAATGCTTTTAAAAGGAGCTTGTGGGCTTTTGTCTATAGAAAAATCATAAATTAGTGTTTGATTATAGAGCTTTTGCTTCTCCTTGTCTTAAAATAAGCCAAAAAAAGCACAAGCCCACAAGCTGGGTAGAGGGTGCTTTTAAAAGCTCCTTTTAATTATCAGCATTATAAAACTATTTCTCTCTCCTATTCCCCTCAAAGTGTCCATATACCCCTACAATTAAGGAAAAAAATATTCTATAATCTTTCTCATCCATTTTCAACAATTAAAAATATTTTTAATCTTTTCTCTTCCATATTCAACGTCATTCCAAACTCATATTTTTTATTTTATTTAACAAAATGTATACTTGTCTAATGTAAGTGTATGTTAATTATTTATATGCTCGATAAATAAGGGTATTTAAGTCTTATTGCATTATAAAAGCTGCTTCTTACTTACTATTGCAAACACTACAAAATTAATTTAAACGGCTTTAAGTTATTTTTTTAAGAAGAATTGCAAACACTCATTGCTTTAAGTCGGAAGGAGCTTTTAGTGACTTTAAGTAAAAGTTTGGAAGAAGGAGCTTCTATAAACTCTTGCAAACACCCACTTAATTAATTACACAAATCAAAATGTCACCACAACAAAATACAATGAGACTTTATAATGACATGTTGAAATGTTAGTCATTCTGATTTTAATGGGTTAAGATTCCATCTTAGTCTAATATAATCACAATAATAAACGTCACGATAGATGCATAATTTGACATGATATAATGCCTCCAGTATAGCAATTAATCAATGGCTCTTTACAACGCCAAATTTATGAACAATTTTGACATTTAATAATGCAACTAGGCATATTGAAAGAAAAGAAAAAAAAAAGGGAGGCGCCCAAAACTTAATTTGGGTACCCAAAACCATTTTGGTTTCCTCCTAAATTCTAATTAATAAATACAAGGCTACATATTTTATAATTTTCACGTGCTTTTATAATATAATATATATCCAAAGAAGCTGCTAAGGTACAATGAAGTTTAAAATCTATTACAAGAACAAAAAATGTGTTACAGGAAAAGGACTTAAACTTGAAAGAATGTTGTTGCTTATACATCTAAAGCAAATAATTTTCCTTGATTTTCTTTTCTAAGATCACGTACAATCTTGCACACAAATTAAATGATTCAATCCAACAATCCATTCAAGCAGATTTCAAGAACAGTGCAAAGGTTAAAGTACTTCAATTATGGTAAAATTTAAATTGCTTAATGTTACTCAAACTGAGAATTCATACACACACAAAATAACGGATGCTATACTCTATACTATATAACACTATGTCAAAAAAATACATAGAAATTTCTAATAAGTGGTTACATTTTATTTCGTCTCAACCACTTAGATAAATCTTCATCATCCAACAATCACTTAGATAAACACACATTTCAACATTTCACACACAAAAGTTCGCTCAAGAAGAAAAAAAACAATTGTGAGCTAATTTATCTATTTACACCAATATCCGTGCAAATTACCAACAGTTTATCATTTTTACCAAATTCATGTGTTGAAGCTTTGCCAACTAGATATCAGTTTTTAGTTCCTGATGGCCTACTTGCTTCTGACAAGAGCCTCTCGCTGGTAAAGTTTTTTCCTGAGATAACAAGTAAGGGTAATTGAGCCCAATATTTCCACTTAGTCGCAGCAATCCTTTACGAGTATATTTCTCTAAAAAGCCACAAAATTTATATAAAAAATTGAGAGAACATAAAAACTTTTTACATGCCAAAAAAACCCTAAAAACTGGAAGGTAATTGTCTTGAGTTTGTATCCGAAGGATTTTAGTTGATCTTTATACAATCTTGTACATCAAACAAAGAAATCAATGCAACAAACTAATACACTAATTTATTCAAAATTAACACTTTGCAACATAAACAACAACGAGTATGCTTTTACCTATTATAAACATCAAACAGTGAGAGGCTGAGCTTATGTTACTACATTCCCTCCACGATAATTTCTCTGGATTTTATGATATTTACGGAATCACTCACAAAACCAGTTGTGTGGAAACACCACAACAAAATGGAATGATTGAGAGGAAACACACGCACCTTTTACAGGTTGCAAGAGTACCCAAATTTCAATCTGATGCTCCTTTAGAATTATGGGGTTATTGTGTAGCCACTACTACTCATATCATAAACAGATTGCCATCTAAAATCATTAGTGATAAGTCACCTTATGAATTGTTGTTCAAAACTCCTCCTAATTGAACCTTTTAAAGATCTTACGTTGTTTATGTTATGCTTCATCACTCACTGCAGACATAACTACATTTGACCCAAGGGTTGTGCAATGTGTTTTTATAGTTTATCCTAAAGGCACAAAAGGGTATTTATTGTATGATCTCCTTAACAAAACAATATTATCTCCAAGAACGTTGTCTTCCATGAAAACATTTATCCTTATAAACATCACCCCAAGAACAACACTACTACTTCATTGCATGATTCAAATTCCTCTATTTGCACTAATCATTTTATATGTCATGTACGTACAGCACATGTGCTTGAAGAACCATTGCCACCAGTACATGGTCACGAGGATCAAAATTAGTCTCATTCATCTAACTACAAGGAACCACCAACTTCTAAGATAGAACAAGTGGAATTTGACAGTTCTTACTCACATAATATGTAAAACACTCCTGATATACCGGCTACAAATGAAGTGCAATTCTCAGAAGTTGCACCCATCATTCTTAATATTCCTCTAGCACCCAGGAATAATCAAGAGTGATAAACCCTCATGCTTATCTCAAAGTATATACTTACAATCTTCCTCAGACTCTACATAAAGCAAACCAATATTATGTTGTCAAATATCCTATTGAAAATCATATTTCCTCTAACAATTTGTCTCATATGCATCAAGCTTTTACTGCATCTATAACTTTAGTGCATGAACCTAAGTCCTACACTCAAGCTAACAAAGTCATTGAATGGCAACAAGCAATGAAAGCCAATATCAATGCATTGGAGAAAACAAACACCTGGACTTTAACTACACTCCCTCCTGGTTCTAACTGTGTTGGTTGTAAGAGTGTATATAAGGTGAGAGTGTATATAAGGTCAAACACAAAGATGGTGGTAGGGTAGAAAGGTATAAAGTAAGATTGGTTGCAAAAGGATACACACAAGAAGAAGGACTTGATTACTTTGACACTTTATCACACGTGGCAACTTACAACAGTTAGAGTTCTAATAGCAGTTGCAGCCTCAAAGAATTGGTTTCTCACTCAATTAGTTGTCAACAATGCATTTCTTCATGGAGAACTTGATAGAGATATATACATGAAGTCCCATCCAGACTATATGAATCCAAATAATAAAAGAGTATGGTTACTCAAGAAGAGTTTATATGGTTTAAAGCAAGCATCAAGACAGTGGTCTCATCGCCTATGGTTTCTATCAGACTGTGTCTAACTGCTCCTTGTTTACCAAATCAACACCTAACTCCTTTACGACCCTATGCATATATGTTGATGACATCATTCTTACAGGGAATAACATGGAAGAGATCAACAAAATAAAGCAACATCTTGACAATATGTTCACAATCAAAGATCTTGGTCCATTAAAACACATTCTGGGTATAAAAGTGGCTAGGTTCAAGGCAGGGATTAGCTTGTGCCAGAGAAAATATGCTCTTGATATCCTCTCACGATATCTTGGTTGCAAGCCAGCAACAACACCAATGGATCACCCTATTAAATTATCTGCTACTGATTCACCCCATTTAGATTATCCTTCAATATATAAAAGAATTGTTGGCAGATTATTGTATCTAATTGTTACTTGGCATGATCTCAGCTACAACATTCAATATCTAACACAACACATGGCAAAGCCAACAATTGCTCGCCTAGTTGCAGCTCACAGAATCCTCAGATTTCTCGAGACATCTCCAGGATCAGGAATATTTCTTTCTTCAAAGTCAGACTTCCAGATTAAAGCCTTTTCAGACAATGATTGGGTTGGTTGTATTGGTTCCAGGCGCAACATCTTAGATTATGCAATATATTCAGGAGATTCTTCAGACTCCTGGAAGTCCAAGCAACAACCAACAGTCAGTAGTTCGTCTATAGAGGTTGAATACAAGGCATTTGCCATTACAACTTGTGAAATTGTTTGGCTCAGTCAATTACTTCAAGATCTTTATGTGATTCAAACTAGAATATCATTGCTCCTAACCGACAATAAGAGTTCCTTTGCCATAGCCAGCAATCCAAAAAGAACAAAATGTATACAAATTGATTGCTTCTTCGTTAGAGAGAAAGTCCAACAAAAGGAACTAAAGATTCTTCATGTTTCAAATGATCTGCAAATTGCAGATATTTTCAAAAAACCTTTGCCTCATCAAACATGCAAGTATCTTACTTCCAAGTTGTATCTCCTTAACATACACCCACAAATTGCGATGGGTGTTAAATCATCAGATTTCATAAACTTTGTAACTATCCTTTTCAGAAAACTTTTCATATTTATGTTAATTAGTTAGCTAAGGAGTTTCTCTTTATAGCAAATAATATCGTTAGTGTTAATTGTACAGGTTTGTTACTTTTTCGTTAGTTGGCATGAGTGTTCAAGTTGTAGTTTAAATAGCTCACATCACACACACTTTAACACACTTTGAATTATGTTAGTTCACACACAAAGCTCTGATCATCTTCACCAATCGATTGGTTGCAAAACTCTGTATAGTTGATCAATTCAAAATGAAACTGGTTCGTTTTATATGTGTGGCAATGGTAAAATCAATCGCACATTACGATCGTATTAACATAATGTTCTATTCGAAATTGAAATGGTGATACACAACATATAAACTATTATGACTATGCTATAAATGAAGCGGTTTGGATCCAATATTTTAATTAATTTTCAAATATGCCCTTCAATTTAGGTAAGAAACATGAAATGAATGTTGTGATTAAGTAAGTTATTATTACAATTATTTACTAATAATATGTAAAGCATCAAATGAAAAAGAAAAAGCTCGCGTGTACCTAAATTCTAGTATTCCATAATTATACCCTTTTGCTTTCTGCTACACATTAGAAAATAAAAGATAAAATCTTTACAATAACCTAACTTATTCATGATGTGTTGTTTTCAATAATATACATTACTAGTAACAGTTCCCAAATTATTTGAAATAAATTATACTGATACTGTAAACGAAAATAATTAAAGAAGAGGACAAAACATTGACTTGAAGTCGAAAATGTGATAAAAACAAAAGAGCTATTAGCAAAAACCACCCCGGTGTTATCTCTAATTGGCAAATAACCATGTGTGTTATTTTATTTGGCAACCCCCCCCCCCCCTGTTATTTATAAATTAACAAAAACAACATTCATGACATATATTATAATGACAAAATAACTAAGGATTTATAAGTATTATGATTTAATAATAAACATATACTTATTTCAATAAATATTATAAATCTTGATATAAATTTTTTTGATTTTTCTAAAATTGTATTAAAACATAAAAAAATTAATCGGTGCCGTAATTATATTTTTACAGATCTAAAAACTAATGTTTTCTTCAAATTAAATAAAAAATACAATTTAATTTGAACATCATTAGTTCCATATGTTTCAAAAAAATACAATAAAAAATCATATTTTGAGATCAATCTCAGTAAGCGCGAAGTAATTCAGTGTAGTAGGGAAATTTTTGCTAATTTTGAAATAACACACAGGATTTTTGCTAATTTTGGAATAACACACGGGATTTTTGCCAATTAAAATAATCTAGGGGGCATATTTGCCAATTAGATTTAGATAATACATGGGTCATTTTTGCTATTTACCCTAAAACAAAAGGCCCACCATACAAAAAACCCACATAAGTATACACCAAAACTTCAAACCATGTATACAAAGTGTCCAGCGAATGGAGATATTTACGTGCAAGGCCACTCTTTGTTGGATTTATGTAACAATATAGGTGGTGTTTGCAAACTCTAGTGGAAAAGTAGAAGTTCACAATTTTAAGTTAAGTCAAAAACACTCACACACCAGCTTTAAGATTGTGGAGTTTTCAGCTTAAAAAAAGTTTTATAACCGAAAAAGCTAAATTATAGTTTTTTTTAAGAGTTTGCCAACACCACAATAATTTTTACTAATATTTATTAATGTACTGCACCAAAACGGGCCAAAAGCCCAAAACTTGGGCCCCGTGATCAAAAATTCAGAAGTTTTTAGTTGGAAATTACTCATCAGCTTTCTTTTCAATTTCTATACATATCTGTATTCTCACGTATTAATAGTTTAATACTTTGTGTGGGCGAAATTTAACATGGGTTAAGGGAATAATATGACCTCTAGAAACTGATATACTAAGGTACTAACTTCTCCATAACTTTATTCTAACCGTATATAGGTAAAAGTGATTGAATTTTTTATACAGTATCATTAGACAAAAATATGCAAAAAAATAAACACTTCTAAAAAATGTATATACTATTAGAATAGAAGTCTAGCCTTTTTTATAAGAGAATTAGAAATCTGAGCCTTATATATGTAATATATTTATATATTTATTCACTCATGATTCATGTATCGCCTATTTTTATTTATTTATGGTTACACATGTACAAACAAAGACCACAAACATCAACTCCTCTGTATAATTGACATAAAATATCTATTAATAATATAAGCAAAGCCATCACTAGTTTGTGACACCAAGATCAAAACTTTTCACCTCCTAAAATTTCTCAACCTCCCGTCAAAAAGAAAAGAAAAAGAAAGTAAAAATCACTCACTTCCCCAAATTTCACTCCTTTTCCCGTAATCTAAAAATAAATAAAAGAAGGTTTAAAATTTGAATTCTTACTATGAGATCAAAACTCCGCCACCTCCCTTATTTTCTGAACTCACAATCGATAAAGAATTTGAAAATTTGAAATTTAACTACATACTAATCACTATTCCACTACAAATAAGGCAATATCCGCACAATTCACATCAATCTTTCATCTTGTTGGTTCTTGGTTTATTGATTTCTACAAATATATCAATCTCATCATAATAAATAAGTTATTTCTTTCGTTAATTCTTATTACTAACTATTTTTTTCTTATTTTTCCAGGTGTGATACAAAGATAATGATTAATGACTACATGTCCACAATTATATCCTAATTAGTGAGTTCTCTCTTTTGTTATTTTATACTGTGTTTGTTTTAATTTTTATTTTATATTGTGTTAAATATCTACTATGGCAAGTTTTGTACTGTTTTTGAATTTTCTTCAGCAAGCAATTGTTTTTCAGCATTGCACGAAGTGGCTGAAAAATATCAACTTTTAAACACTAGGTATACTTTGTGTTTTTACACTTTTTATAATCCATTGTTTACGTCATGAACTGATTTAACTCTAAAAATAACCTTGAAAGGTATGTGATTGTGAACGCAAAACTTGGTGTTATATTGTTATTATTATATAGTAATCTCTTCTTATATAGTAATCTCTTTTGTGACCGTGATTGAATTGCTTCAATTTTGGAATGAGATTTGTTGGAATGTTAAATCATATTATTATGAAGAAAAAAAATCAGTTGTTAAGAAAATTAATTATAGGTGGTACTATCTGAAAGTGCAGGTATTCTGACAATGTTAGATTAACATTGAGAAATCAATGTTAGAGTAACATTGCTGAGCAGAATCCGATTTACAATCTTGTTGTCATTTATTATTATTATTTTGCCTTATTCATTTAACTAATTGAGTTCCACAGTTGTGATTGTCTTTGATTATTATTCAGGAAACAAACTTGTCATAGGTTGGACGCTCAAGTTTCCAAGAAGGAAAGTTTCCTTAATTAAGCAAACCGCTCTACAAGGAAAGAAGAGTTCCAGTGCAACTAGGAAAGCTTTCCAAGTTGAGTCCTGATTTGAAGAATGAGTCTTTCCTTAGTTAGATCTCTAACGAAGGAACTATTATTCAAGAAGGAATGCGAGAACAAGGAAGAGGAGTTCGAGAAGGAAACAAGGAGAATTACCAACCGTGTACAACACACCTTGAAGTCCAAGTCAAGAACCTATATATAGGTGTGAAGTACATCAAGACAAACACGAGACAAGAGCCAATCAATCCGAGAGATTAATTTACAGTTGTTGAGTGTGGTCTTGCTTTAGCAAAGTTTGTGAGTTGTGAGAATAGATCTAGGAGTGAGGAGCTTTTAGAGATAGTTGAAGCAATTCTTGTGTGTTTTGCTTAGTTCGATTAATTTGAGAGTGAGGAGCTTGAAAATTGAGAGAACGACTTTTGTTAAAACCTTAATGGATTATTTTTCCTAAGGCTCGGAAGTTAATATAATCTTATATTCACTTCTTAAACTTGGTGTTTGTTTATTTCGCTGCACTATTACTCTGGTCTGTTGTTAAAGTAACATCGTTGGGTTAACAACATACCAAACTGTTGTTAACACTCTAATTTTAGGTTAACAACAACAACGTATCAACCCGGTCCAAAATTTCAATTGGTATCAGAGCCAAGCACCAACCTCACCGGTGTTTGGCGTTGATACGTCAAGATGGACAACTCCAACCCCAATACCAGCAGGCTGCCAGTATTGGAGGGTCCCAACAACTATGCCTACTGGAAGATCAGACTCAGAGTCCACATCAAATCCATCGACCTGAGATCTTGGGACGCAGTACTAGAAGGCTACACCATCCCTTACTTGCCAAGAGATGGAGATGCTGATCTGGTACCTAAGCCAAGAGGACAATGGACAGCCAATGAGATTGCTCTCTACAATTTCAATGAAAAGGCTCTCAATGCTATTTTTAGCTGGATGACTTCAATGATGCTGACTTCGAATCTAGAACAAGTGTCGATGAACAATCAGAGGAAATCAACACTACTGCGTTTTGCACTCGGATCACCTGGTCAGGAGAAGACTCCAGAAACTGCCAAAAGGCTCAATGTTACTCTAACATTAGAGAACCAACAACAAAGCAGGAAATCTTCTTTGGAGACAGGAACAACAATGATACACAGGTTATCTATGATGTGCTCTCTGATTGTGATGATACTAACTTCAATTGTTTTCATGGCTCAATTGATCTAGAAGAAGAGTACTTCAATGAAGGAGAAATGTCCCAGGAGGAAATTCTAGATGATCTACATACAACCTTTCTCAGACTTGAGAGAGAGAATGTCAAACTCATGAATAGTAACAAAGCATTGAATCATGACATTGAATGTTTGAAGAACATGTTGAAACTCTATGAGAGAGACCTTGACAAAGCTGAAGATGAGCTGAAAGAGGTAAAAGAGAAACTCAAAATGACTCACAGAACATAGCCAAATGGAATGGAGGTACTTCTAACTTGATGAGGTACTAAACATGAGTAATACAGGTACATGTGGTCTGGGATTTGTTGAGAAACCTTCCTCTTCTAATGCTAATTCTGCCTATTTAACTACAAGCTTTGTTAAAGAATCTGGTAATATGAGTTCTGGTACCATCAACACTGTAAAAAGCAAACCTACTTTTATCTGTCAGCACTGTTTTCAACCATGCCACATTAAACCATTCTGTAAAAAATTCATAAAATAATGTGGTAGGAAAATAGCCTCTGTGTCCAATTTTAAAACTACAACAGGTACTGATGTTAGACCAACATTAGGTGCAGGGCAGAAAAGTAGAACTTGGTAGAAAAAGCTAAAACTCCTAAGATTAAAATTGTATGCAATGTTGTTTTCTCTGTTGTGTACTCTAACCTTTCAAGTAAGTGGTACTTCGACAGTGGATGCTCAAGACACATGACAGGCAGCAAAGAGAATCTTAAGCAAATGATACCTTTAAATGCTAGAACAGTGACCTATGGAGGTGGCACCAAAGGAAAGATCATTGGCAAGGGGATACTAAATGTTGATGGATTCCCATTCCTGAAGGATGTGTTGTTGGTAGATGGGTTAAAGGCAAATCTAATCAGTATCAGTCAGCTATGTGATGATGACTTACTGGTTACATTTGATAAAGTTTCTTGTGATGTTTATGATAGTGATAATGTTCTTGTTATGACATGTACTAGATCCAAAGATAACTGCTACCTAGCCCAAGAGGAAGCAGGGTGTTTCCATGCCAAAATAGATGAGGCCTCTATATGGCATAGGAAACTTGGACATGTTCACTACAGAAATCTTGAGAAACTGCAGAAAGTTGATGCTGTAAGAGGCTTACCCAAGCTGTCTTGTCCAGGTAAGCTTGTGTGTGGTGATTGCCTCAAGGGTAAGCAAACCAGAGCTGTTCATACACCCCTACAGGTACAGAATGCTAATCCTAGATCTAGTAGGTGTTTTGAATTACTGCACATGGACTTAATGGGTCCAGTTGAGGTAAGTAGTCTCAGTGGTAAGAAATATGCCTTTGTGATTGTAGATGACTTCTTTAGATACACTTGGGTAAAATTTCTTAAAGAAAAGTCAGAAGCTTTTGATCAGTTCAAAATTCTTTGTGCTAGTATTAAAAACTTGTATGGCTCCACTGTGACTAAGATTAGGTCTGATCATGGTAAAGAATTTGAAAATGTTAGTTTTGATAACTATTGCAATGCTAAGGTATTTTCCATGAATATTCAGCTCCTAAGACACCTCAGCAGAATGGGATTGCTAAGAGAAAAACAAGGACTCTTCAAGAGATGGCTAGAGTGATGCTCAATGCTAAAGATGTATCCAAAAGACTCTGGGCTGAAGCTTTAAATACTGCTTGTCACATTAGTAACAGGGTGTATCTTAGACCTGGAACTAACATGACTTCTTATGAACTCTTGAAGGGTACTGATGACATCTCAGTTCCCAATGTTGGACCAACAGTGGAAATCGAGAATGTTACTACTGACAATGTTACACCAACATTGGAACTGGAAGCTGAAAACATTGAACAGGAGTCAGGGAATGATGTTAGACTAACACCAGCGAGATCTGATGTTAGACTAACAACAGAGGACTCTGACTCAGAACATGAAGTTGCCTCTGAACCTAGAAGAGATCCCCCAGCTAGGATTCACTGAACGGGTAAGGACACGCAACAGAGAAAGACTTGATTATAGAGATATGGTAAAATTGTGTGTCTGTATGAACTTCACTTGTACTGTTGATAATGCCTCGTGTTTTATCTTCTCCATAGAACCTAAGAATGTGAATGAAGCCCTCATTGGTAACTTTTAGATTAATGCCATGCAGGATGAACTATTACAGTTTACTAAGAACAATGTCTGGATACTGGTGCCTAGACCACCTAATGTTAATGTAATAGGGAGAAAGTGGATATTTAAAAACAAGAGTAATGAGGAAGGGGTCATAGTTAGAAACAAAGCTAGACTAGTTGCTCAGGGGTACACACAGGTAGAAGGTGCAGATTTTGATGAGACCTTTGCTCCAGTTGCTAGGATTGAATCTATAAGGTTACTTCTAGCCATAGTATGTTGTCTTAAGATAAAACTATACCAAATGGATGTAAAGGGTGCGTTCCTGAATGGGCTAATTGATAATGAAGTATATGTTGAATAGCCTAAGGGATTCACAGATCCTAAGTACCCCAACCATGTGTACAAGCTTGAAAAAGCCATGTATGGACTTAAACAAGAACCTAGAGCATGGTATGAAAGACTTACAGAATTCCTCTTAAGTCTTGGCTTTGTTAGAGGTGAAGGAGATAGGACACTGTTTGTTTTGAAGAAAGATTCTCATGTCTGTATAGCTCAAATTTATGTGGATTACATTGTTTTTGGCTCAACTAACAACTCTATTTTAGAAAAATTTGTTGAATCAATGACAGGGCAGTTTGAGATGAGTATGATAGGAGAATTAAATTTCTTCCTTGGTCTCCAAGTAAAACAAACAGGTAATGGGATATTCCTAAGTCCGGAAAAATATACAAAGAATTTGGTGAAAAGGTTTAAACTGGCAGATTCAAAGCCTTGCAAGACTCCCATGTCTTCATCATTGAAGATATCCAGGGATGTTACTGGTGCAGATGTTGATCCAACATTGTACCGTTCAATGATAGGAAGCTTACTCTACTTGTCTGCTTCAAGGCCTGATATAATGTTCTCTGTTTGTGTGTGTGCTAGGTACCAGGCATGTCCAAAGCAGTCACATTTGATTGTTGTGAAGAGAATCCTTAGATATATATCTGGCACTTTGGCCCTTGGGATCTGGTACTCTTATGACACTAACACAAATCTTGTAGGTTTCAGTGACTCAGACTGGGCAGGTGACACTGATGATAGAAAGTCTACAAGTGGAGGATGTTTTTATCTGGGGAACAACTTGGTCTCATGGTACAGTAGAAAGCAAAATTGTGTGTCACTCTCCACTGCTGAATCTGAATACATAGCAGCAGGCCATTGTGTCACCTAGTTGGTATGGCTTAAACACATGCTACTGAGTTATGGGTTAGACAGTTATACCTTACTTATGTTATGTGATAATCTTAGTGCTATAAGCATCTCTAAGAACCATGTGCAACACTCTAGAACTAAACATATTGATATAAGGCATCACTTTCTGAGAGACATGGTAGAAGATAAGCTCATTGACATTGAACACATTGAAACTAACAATCAGCTTGCTGATATGTTCACTAAACCCTTAGATTCTGAGAGGTTCTTCAGTTTGAGGAATTCTCTTGGCATGTGCATTGTCTAGGGATGTTAGTACACCAGTGTTGACATAACACCACTGTCTAGCAATGGTTATTGGTTGTGGTGTATCTGTAATTCTTTTATGTTTCTTTTTTTTTCATTCTTCTTTCTTGTATCTTACATCTTTGTTAGAGATTCTGTTGGGTTGTGTGGTTAATCTGTATAAATAGCTGAGTTGACTGGTGGGCAGGTACATATCAAGAGTTTTGTAAAGTAAGGACTCTGTTGTTAGTCTGTGAATGTTAACCTAACATCTGGGAGAAGCTGGGGTACACAGAGCTCACTACTCTGATGTTATTCAGTTGTGACTTATCCATGTTAGGTTAGACAAAGCATGAAGAGAAACTGGGGTACATGATGTTGAAAGCTTCATTGTCATTCAGTTGTGCTTATTTTTGTGTTTTTGTCTATGGCCAAGGTTATGCATGATAGTGATCCTTACTACTGGGGTGCTTTGAAGTTTCGACTGCTTGCATTCAGTAGCAGTGTTCACTTGGTATTTCTCTTGTAAACAGGTTGGTAAACAAGTATGCATGAGGAGTTGGGGTGAAGAAGTATATGATAAATGTATTGTCTTCATTCAGTTTCTTTGTACTTGCCTAATCTGTAGATAATGGTTAAGTTGCTGGGGTGTGTGGAGTCTTGTGCTGCCCACATTCAGTGATGAAACTATCCTTTAACATTCACTAGTTTTTGTTCAAAAGAGCTCAGGATAATAGTAAAAGATAAATTGATATGTCCTGATCCCAGTTAGTAAAGCTGTGTGTACTTGGTTACCATCGCCCAATGTTGATCTAGCATTGTTGCATTCATTCTAGTTCTGCTTGTTTCCTTATGTCGGTGTGGGCTTATGGGGGGTAGTAATCCTAGGAATCATGTGTTGAGGCATACTTCGTGGGTGACCAACTGCAGGTAAAACACTATGTTTTGTGATCTTCTATGATGTGGGAACATCTTTTCCCTGGATATGTACATCCACTCTGTGTTTTTCTGTCTGATGTGTTACTTATTCATACTGATGATCTTAAACTATGTCTTTGTACCTATGTACTTGGTTGAGGTTTCAGATCAGTATATAGGAATATCTTACGCTCTCACATGATGTTGCTTTGGATGAAGCCCTGCACCTACAACTTTCCTCCCTGGTGTTAACTTGCCAATGTTAGTTCAACATTGAAATAGTGTAACTTATAAGTTTTCAGGTTTGGAGACTGCTCTGGTTACGTGTTAATCTAACACTGACACATGGTAAGTTAAACATGGGTATGATCGTGTGACAGTGGTCCGATTATTTTGGTAACATGTTACAACACCACTATCTCTACTCTTCTGCTGATTATCTATATAATTTGCCCTAATCTCTTCTTGCTGTTTACGTGTTCAAAATTTTTGTGCAATCAACATTCTCTGCAAATCAAGACTCTTCTTTTCTTCTCTAAAATTACTCTAACAATGGCACGCAAGTCCTCCATTGATGCTCTTGTAGATGCAGCTAAGCAGATTGAACAGCCAGTACACCGCGTACCAGACGTGCAGTTGCTGAATCCGCCGTCGCCGCCGCCGCACCAAAGAGGAAGTCCACTTATCAATGGCGCAAGGGCAAGAAACTCGCAAAGGGTGATGTTGGTTCAACATAAAAAACTGTTGAGCAAACCTCCACTCCCACCAACGCTGAAAATGAGGTAATGATGGCTAACTCTACTCAAGATATAACTGTTGAAGTTGGTATTAAGGGGGAGAAAGAGGCCCATGTTGTTGCTGTGGGTGAGTCTGGGGTTTTGCATGAGGTCCCTGAAGGTAATGTTGGGGATGAGTCTGTGGTTGTTACTGATGAAGGTGAAAACCTTAAAGTGAATGTTGAGCCGTCTGAGGCTAATGCTGCTGCTGAAGTGGATACTCTTCCTGAGGAAGATGATCAGGTTGAGGAGACTGTGGCTGAGGAGGTTACTGCTGAGGGTAACCAAGATGTTGATAACAATCAGCCTGAAGAGGTTGAGAGAGAAGAAGAAGAGAGTCTGACTCTCTCTGCCTTAGCTACTGCTGCTAGGAAAAGAAAGGGTAAGCATGTGGTTGTTGAATCTTCATAGTCTGAGTCAGAAGAAGAAAAAGGAGAAGAAGATGATGAGGAGGAAGAGGAAGTTGAGGAAGAAGATCAACTAGAGGAAGTTGAGGAAGAATATCAACCGTAGCTGATGACCCTGCTGATGTTACTCCAACATCAGGCAGTGATGAGTATTTTAATAGGCTTGATGAGGAGTATCCCAGGAAGCCTTATTCTGGCTTCTATTCTATGTGTCAGCAGAGGCAGAAGAACAGTGGGAGGTTATCAAGCCAGGGTTATCCACATGGAGAGGAACATTGATGAGAAAATGTTCAAGGAAAATAGGTTGTTTGAGTTGCTTGAAGCTAGGGGTGTGTTGGGCTCTATGATGAATCAGTCATCATATGTTCCTGATGTGATCAGAGAGTTCTACATGAACCTCTCTCAGTGGGTGTGCCATCAGGGCTCTCCTAAGTTTGGTAAAGCTTGGGTAAGGATGAATGTCTATGACATTAGTCCTTCTGTGATTAATGAAGCTTGGGAACTACCTGGTCCTGAGGAGACAGAGGATCCTAGCATGGATGAGTTGATTACTGACTTCACTGGTGGACTCACAAGGAAGTGGAATGATAGTTTTCCAACTACAAAGTTGACCTCCTTAAGTGTTGTACTACACAAGCTCTCCACCTACAACTGGTTGCCTTCTTCCAACACCGTTGTTATGACAAAAGAATCTGCAAAGTTTGTGTATAAACTAAAGAATGGACTGAGTGTGAACATAGGGGAGAACGTTTTGAGGCACATGAGGTAGGTCACAACAAAGGCTAAGGGAATCATTCTATATCCCTCTCTGATATCCAGCATTCTGGTGAAGCAAGGCTTCAAGACCAAGAAGACAGAGGGCTGGATCAAGAGCAAGACCAAGATGATCATCACCAGGAGCTACTTCACTCAAATCAGGATTCAAGACTTGCCCTGGAATCCCAATGCAGAAGCTGGTCCAAGCAGGAAAAAGAAGAAGAAAACTCTCAAGTTTGCTGCTTCTTTTGTTCCAGTTTCAAGTGGTGATAGTTGCTCTGTGATTGCTGATGCATTTGTGGAGGAGACTCTGGTTTGGATTGACAGAGAGTATAAAGATACCCAAAGAGAGATAGCAGACAAGCAAGTGAGGTTGCAGGAGATTAACAGCCTCAGGAAGCATTTGAAGAATCTGCCTTCCTCACAAAAAGGGGGAGAGTAGATCAAAACTCAAAATTTCTTTCTAGGTTCTTTTAATTTTCTGTTTTCTATTGAAGTATGAACAATTCTATTTTCTTTTTTATATTTCATCAAGGAGTGTGTTCCTTGCTACTTAGTATGGTCTGTAATTAAGTACTTTTCTATATTCTTACTTAGTGTTTCTGCTTATGCTATTTGAACTGTGGTTACAAAGTACTAACTCTGTTTTGCAGGTGTTAATTGTTCTCTGATGTTAAGTTAACATTGAGATGTTCAATGTTAGAACTTCTGTCTGGACTCAATGTTAATCCAACATTGACAAAGATGGATGTTATGACAACATTGAAAGTATCACTGTTAGAATAACATTGAGTCAGTCCCTTCTGATATTCAGGGGGAGTGTACTTAGTTTTCATTGTTATAAGATAGTGAAGTTTGTCTAAATAATTTGATATGATTAGAACAGGTTCTTAGGTTTTGTGATTAAGGAAAAAAGGGGGAGATTGAAAGTGCAGGTATTCTGACAATGTTAGATTAACATTGAGAAATCAATGTTAGAGTAACATTGCTGAGCAGAATCCGATTTACAATCTTGTTGTCATTCATTATTATTGTTTTGCCTTATTCATTTAACTAATTGAGTTCCACAGTTGTGATTGTCTTTGATTATTATTCAGGAAACAAACTTGTCATAGGTTAGACGCTCAAGTTTCCAAGAAGGAAAGTTTCCTTAATTAAGCAAACCGCTCTACAAGGAAAGAAGAGTTCCAGTGCAACTAGGAAAGCTTTCTAAGTTGAGTCCTGATTTGAAGAAGGAGTCTTTCCTTAGTTAGATCTCTAACGAAGGAACTATTATTCAAGAAGGAATGCGAGAACAAGGAAGAGGAGTTCGAGAAGGAAACAAGGAGAATTACCAACCGTGTACAACACACCTTGAAGTCCAAGTCAAGAACCTATATATAGGTGTGAAGTACATCAAGACAAACACGAGACAAGAGCCAATAAATCCGAGAGATTAATTTACAGTTGTTGAGTGTTGTCTTGCTTTAGCAAAGTTTGTGAGTTGTGAGAATAGATCTAAGAGTGAGGAGCTTTTAGAGATAGTCGAAGCAATTCTTGTGTGCTCTGCTTAGTTCGATTAATTTGAGAGTGGGGAGCTTGAAAATTGAGAGAACGACTTTTGTTAAAACCTTAACGGGTTATTTTGCCTAAGGCTCGGAAGTTAATATAATCTTATATTCACTTCTTAAACTCGGTGTTTGTTTATTCCGCTGAACTATTACTCTGGTTTGTTGTTAAAGTAACATCGTTGGGTTAACAACATACCAAACTGCTGTTAACACTCCAGTATTAAGTTAACAACAACAATGTATCAACCCGGTCCACAATTTCACTATCCATCAATCTATTTTGCATTCATTACAAAGGATTGGATATTTTTTAAATCGTAGCAGTTATAACAAAATACTTACTTATACTGTAGCATCCCGTTGTTCTTTTAAACTTCATGTTGTAACAATTGCGTGGTAAGATCTCCTTATAAACTTGAGTATTTAATTTGACGATATATTTATTGTTTCTACTGGAAGTAATTAAACGGGTCGCCAATGCGAATTTAAATTCAAATAAAGAGCGGGAGAGTGGTTTCTTCCCTAATTTTTAAATTAGATAAACCACGAAAGTTTCCCTCCTCTCTCACACATAAATATGAGTTTTCTTATGAAGAAAACAATGCATAAAATACAAAAACAAAGTCCTACTTTCGTAGGGAAAATAAGGAGAAAATGGAGAAGCCATTTTTTGATCATCCTTTTCACATTTTAACACTTGCAACTTGGCTCTTGGGTTGTGGCTACAATTCCTTTTAGTTTGTGATTGAAATTCGACTAAATTGGAGCACAAATAAGGGAGAAGCAGTCATGGAATCGAATCGGGTTATTAAACGTTCATGGGAGCAACTTTAGGATCCATTTAACATGGGTCAAAGGTTAGTATGTTTCCTTCATTGGTATCAGAGCCTTATGACTCGATTTCTGACTTTTTAAGAACATGGATGAGCATGTATACATGCCCCTTATGCAAGTGTTATTTATGTTATCCCGAAATCAAAACTTCATGATCATCAATGGTGATTTTTTGATTTCTTAGATTTATGTCTTCGAAATTTTATCGTAGCATGCCAATATGATTTTTATCATTCCTGCAAAATTTCGTAATGAATAGATTTGTGGTTTGTGAGATATTACGAGGTCTTTGTGTTTTACCCGAAACTTTGACTGCATGCTACGATTTCATTTCAACGAATTTTGGCTTTAATCTTGCGAGATTAAAAACTACATGTCAAAGGATTTCCATCCATATAAAGAAAGTTAAAATTGGCCAAAAATTGAGAGAGTTATGTCACTTTCAATTTTCAGCCAAAACTTAGGATTTTCTCCATTTTTTGGAGGATGCACAGAAACGCGACACGTGGCACGGACTTGATAACTTACACCGACCGCGGTGAGGGCGCGTGAGAAGCCTACGGTGGTCCGTTTTTGTATCCCCAAATTACGTTATTCTCACAATTGGATTTTCTATTTTTCTGTGATTTAAAATAATTTTTTTAGAGTTCAGAAATATTTTTCATTGGATTTTTTACCTTTTAATGCAAGGATAATTTTGGAAAAATAAGTTTTTTTTGGAAAATTCTGAAAATTTTATTTTAGACTCTAGAAATTATCTAAAAAGGCATGTGAGCCAAGTGGGAGTGTATGGACATTTATTTGAGCCCTAATTAATTTTGTTTAACTTGAAAATTTAGTTTTTCTTTGATAGTTGAGACAAAATTGGACATTTAATGCCATATTATGGTCTCTAGTATCATACAACGTACTAGGATTAACCTGAGGACATATGTTGTTTTAACAACTAAAGTAAATGTGTATACACTTCATTGTGTTAAAATTTTGCAATTTTAAAAACGGTGAGATGTTTGAGAAGAAACCCCGAGCTTGGAGGCTCGTAGTTCTAGATGGATCTTGAAAAACTTTAGAAATCCTAACAGAGATCTATTTGCGCAGTTGGTAGGCTATAATTTGGATCGGGGATCTAAATGTTACCGAAGGTGTGACTGGGATTTGATGATTCGATTTGGTTTTGGAATAATCACATGTGAACATGAAGATAATTAGTTTAATTATTTCATGTGACGTGATGTATTCCGTAGTTTCGTGATGAAAGCATGTATTAAAACATGTATGATTATGTTTAATCATTTTTGGTTCATGTAGAATACATGTTTGTTCCCTTTTGTGCATTTGTTTCGAGCATGTAATTTTATTTTTACATGATGTATGCAAGCTAAGTTTTTAGCTAAGTGGGAGTTCTATGGTTGACAAAATTTTAGAAATTCTCACCTTGAACTTAGAAGGTTTTCTGATTTAGAAATTAATTTCGTGATAATGAACGTTGGGATATGGATGATGATATGCCACTTTGTGACCTCTTCGATTTCGTACCTTATGGTCGATTATCATGAATGTTGATTTGCTAGATATAATGAAATTGTAGGACCGTGGATTGACACAACACTTTTTGAGAGTTAAGCTGGAATTGCCTTAACTCTATTGTGATCTTCTTGATAATAATAATGTGCAGCGGAAGTAAGAACACAAGAAGATACAATTTTAAGAAGTTTTCAATATTATTAAAAACTTCCGAGCCTTAGGCCAAATAACCATAAAGGTTTTATCAAAAACGTTCCTCACAACAATTCACTCACGCTCTTTGTTGATCGGACTCAACGAAGCAGACAAGTAAGAACTACTTAACTTCTATGAACTAGACTTAAGCATTTGATACAAAAACTTCGCAAAACAAAATGAAGACAATACAAAGAATGATTAATCTCTTAGATTATGTAGCACGATTGTCTTGTCTTCATTTTGATGAACTTCACATCTTTTATAGATTTCTTGAGTCTTGAACGCCAAGATGTGTTGTTCACAGCTTTGGTAATTCTTGTTGTTTCCTTGTTGAAATTTGCCTTCTTTGTGAACTTCATATCTTTCCAGAATATGTGTTTCCTTCATTACTGATTTAACAAGGTAACACATCTTCTTCAATTCGGAGAATCCTGGAAAGAATCGCGTTGCAAGAACAGCTAACTTGTTTCCTTCTTTTGAAACCGTGTGGAGTTGACTTATTCAACTTAGCTTGAATTATGGAAACTTCAAGTAAGGAATCTTCCATAGCTCTTCCTTATGTTTAAGATACTTTCCTGGACATAAACATAAACAACCAAAACCGTGGAACTTGATTAATAAGTGAATAAAGGTAAAACTTAATTTTGGCAACTAAAGAACAGTTTTCGCACAAGCTCTCGGCTTTCAATGTTATCCTCAATGTTAACTCAACATCGTCTAACATTTCATCGTCTAACATTGATTCCAGAAAGCCCTGCACTTTCGATCTCCCCCTTTTTGCCTTTATTCACAAAACTAATACATGTTCCAATCAAGTCTTATATCCAGAAGGTTATAATCAACAAGAAACAAATTAAACTACTAAACTGCTCCCCCTCAATACAAGATAACAAATTCAAAGTTAAATTGGCAGAGACAAATATTGAAGTCATCACTACAACCACATATGTACAAATGTTCAGACCTCAACATTCATCAATGTTGCCTCAACATTGAAACCAGTAAGTTTCCTGCATAAAAGGTTAACTAGACAAGCAGTTCAAAATGTACTTTCATAAGTAATAGCAGTTAGAGCAGTTCATCAGTAGTACTTAGAGTTACAGGCCATAGCTAGATATCAAGAACAAGCCCCTTGATCAAATAAAACCAATTAGAGATAAATGTACCAGCAGTTCAAAAATATTAGCAGTTCTTAAGAAACAAAACATAAACTAGAAGACATAAATTTAAAATTGGAACTACTCTCCCCTTTTTTGTGAAGAATGGAGTTTCTCCAAATTTTTCACCATGTCCTCAGCTCTTTGAGGTGTTCCTTTCTTTCCTCAATCTCCCTCTGACAATCAGCAATCTGCCCACTTATACCAGTTCAGCATATGATCCACAAAAGCAGAAGTAATGACCATGCAATCTTCCTCCTTGGACATAGGCACTGAAGTTCCAGCAAACTCCTGAGCCTTCTTCTTTTCAGCCCTTAGTCTCACCACTCCTTTTGGGTTCCATGGAAGGTCTCTCACTCTTGATCCAGACAAGTAGCTTGGGAGAATTGTCAGTTCAGTATCATTCTTCCTCCAGCCCACTGTTACACTTGTCTTCAATCCTTGATTGCTAAGGATTTTGCAGATGAGTGAGGGAAAAGGCAGCATGCCATTTTTCCTTCCAGCAACTTCAGACATAGACTTCACAATCCTCTCCCCCATGTTCACAGCTAGCCCATTCTTGATTTTGTAGACTAAGATTGCTGATTCCTTAGTCAAAACAGTGACATTTTTGCTTGGCAGCCAGTTGAAGCAAGCTATCTTATGCAAGACAGCACTAAGGGAGGTAAGTTTTGTGGTTGGCAGAGCATCTCTCCAGATTTTGACCAACCCTCCAGTCAAGTCCTCAATCACATCATCATAATAGGGGTCCTCAGATTCATCAGTAGTAGGGAAGCCACAGATCTTGTTGATGGTGTAGGGGTCAATGTTGAAGACTCTCCCCCTCACCCAAGCCTTTCCAAATTTTGGAGATCTGTAGTCCATGATCCATTTTGAGAGATTTAGGTAGAACTCCATGACAATCTCAGGAGCATAGTCACTCAGCTCCATCACTGATTGTTGCAGCCCTCTTGCCTCAAGCAAGTCCATCACCTTGTTCTCTTTGAAACTGTCCATCTCTGTAGCTCTTTCAGTGTGAATCTCCCTCATCTTGAAAGAATCCCACTTCTTCTCCAATTCTTGTGAAAGATAGAACGGAGAATAGCAGTTCTCCTCATCCTCAGGGTAGATCACGTACAGCCCATCTGTATACTCCTATGTCCCTGATGTTGCTCCAACATCAACAGCAACATCCTGCTCTTCTTCAGTCTCCTCTTCCTTCTCCTCTTCTTCCTCTTCATCCTCAACATCTACTACCTCAGTTTCCTCATCCACTACTTGCTTTCCTTTCCTCTTTCTATCAGCAGCAGCAGCAGCCTTCTTCTCTTCCTCAGCTTTCTTCTCATCCTCAGCAGCCCTCTTCCTAGCTGATCTCTCAGCATGTGTTTTCCTGTCCTCAGCCCTTGCCTTAGCAGACTCAGACATATTTTTTAATTTCTCCCCATTGCCCTTTCTCTTTTTCTTTTGAGCCCTAATCCACTTCCTCACCATCTTGTCTACAGACGCATCCACGGATTTCTCCACAGATTTTTCAACGGATGCACTACCCTCCCCCTCAACAGTTAAGTCAACATCAAGTTCAGGGTTGGGTTCAACAGTGTTTACCTCAATTTCAGGCTCATTGGTGATAGGAGTGGTTGAATCAACAGTTGGCTCAACATTGGAGGTCGATTCTCCCTGTTTGGACTTTTTTCCACGTCGCACGTAGGGGATCGCCTTTCTTTTAGCAGCAACAGAAGCATCAACTATCTTTGCAGCAACACCTCTAGTGTGTGAACGGGTGCGTGCAGCAGTGGGTTCACTTCCTAGGGCAACATCTGCAAGAGTTTGCATGGGAGACTTGCTTGCCATTGTTAGTACAGAGATTTTGAGGGAAATTGCAGAGAAAATTGAGAGAATTTGAGAGTTGTGAGAGTAATTTTGCAGAGTAAGCACAAATATGAAAATTGCAAGCACAATTAAGGAAAATAGGGTTTTGATTTTTGAAATAGCCGTGAATAAGGAAAGAGAATGAATGTTAATGGGTAGTTACCAAATTTGAACCAAGTAAAACTTTCCCACTATGTTTTCCCGCGCACATGCTTTGATGTTTAATTAACAGTTAACCAGAGCGGTTTTCAAAAAACTGAAAACTTATAAGTTCATGTTTTCAATGTTGACATGCGACTGTACTCAATGTTGGGATAACATTCGATAACATTCAAACCAGAAGGTGGAGGTACAGGCTTCACCAAGGCAAATCCATGTGAGAGCTTGAGATACATGCAAAAATACATCTGAAACTTAACCAATATAGCAAGTGAGTACCTCAGACATATTGTTCAGATCAAGATCATGAGTAAGCAACATAGATAACAAGAAACACACAAAGATAAGCAGTTATGAATTCAAGGAAAAATTCACTTCCACAGCATAGAAAGTCACAGAAAAGTGTGTCACCTGCAGTATGTCACCCAATTGTATGCCTCAACACATGAATTATACTCCCCCTAAGCCTAGACCAACACAACTCAACAACAAGAAAGAAAAACAATGCAGTTCTATATGAATGCAACAATGTAGTGTTAAATAGGCAGATGGTAAACACTTATGAAGAACTTCTCAAACCAGCACAGTCACATCTCTTTATAATCTTTATTATTTTCATAACTCATCTGAACCAAAAACTGAAGGTTGCTAAACACAAAGCTAATGCCACAACTGAATGAGGCAGCCTGAACTCCACACACCCAAGTAACAACATTAACAGCAGCAAGTTAGGCAAGTACAAAGGCCTTGAATGTTGGCAATTCATTTATCATGCACCCCAACACCCCAATTCCTTATGCATACTTGTTTACCAACCTGCATTCAAGAGAATCACCAAGTGATCAGTGCTACTAAATGCAAGAAATCTAAACCTCAAACACCCTAGTAGAAAAGATCACCCTCATGTGTTCCTTGGCCAAACAAACAGGAATATGTGAATAAGCACAACTGAGTAACAGTGAAGCTGTCAACATCATGCACCCCAGCTTCTCCACATGTCTTGTACACCTTCCATATGAATAAGACACAACTGAATAGGCATCAAAGTAGTGAACTTTGTGTACTCCAGCTTCTTCATATGTTAGGTAATCACAACCTCAGACAACAGAAGAGTTTTATTACTTTTTTCAAAACAAAGATGTGAAACTGATAACTAGAAAGAGTTGTTAATCAAAGAGTTCAACCACACAAACCAAATATGACAAAACACAGATGAAATGAGACTCACAAGGAAATAAACTCAACAAAGGAATAACAACAGAATACCTACTACACCACAACCAATATACCAGTGCTAGTCAGTGGTGTTATGACAACACTGGTTTTCTCAACATTTTCACATATTGCACATACCAAGAGATTTCCTCAGGCTGAAAAATCTCTCACTATCTAAAGGTTTTGTAAACATATCAGCAAGCTAATTTGTTGTCTCAATATGTTCAATGTTGATCACTTTGTCCTCTACCATATCTCTTAGGAAATGATGTCTTATGTCTATATGCTTAGTTCTAGAATGTTGGACAGGATTCCTAGAGATACTTATGGCACTTAGATTGTCACAGAACATGAGAAGTGTATCACTATCTAGCCCATAATCTGAAAGCATGTGTTTGAGCCACACAAGTTGGGTAACACAGCTGCCAGCTGCTACATATTCTGATTCAGCAGTTGATAATGAAACACAGTTCTACTTCTTGCTATACCAGGAGACCAAATTATTCTCTAAATAAAAACAGCCCCCACTTGTGGATTTCCTGTCATCCACATCACCTACCCAGTCAGAGTCGCTGAAACCAACCAAGTTAGTGTTAGTGTCATAAGAGTACCAAATGCCTAAAGGTGAAGTTCCAGAGATATATCTAAGAATCCTCTTCACAGCAATCAAGTGAGATTGCCTTGGCTCAGCTTGGTACCTAGCACAAACACATACTGAAAACATGATGTCAGGTCTAGAGGCAGAGAGATATAGCAAACTACAATCATGGATTTGTACAATGTTGGGTCAACATTGCTGCCAGTGCCATCTTTTGTTATCTTCACTGAAGAGGACATAGGAGTTTTGCAAGGCTTGGACTCTTGTAGCTCAAATCTCTTCACCAGATTCCTTGCATACTTCTCCTGGTTCAGGAAGATCCCATTCTCCAGCTGCTTGACTTGTAGTCCCAGAAAGTAGTTAAGCTCACCAATCATGCTCATCTCAAATGTTCATGTCATAGACTCAACAAATTTGTCTAAAGTAGACTTGTTAGTAGAGCCAAATACTATATCATCCACATATATTTGAGCAATGCATATATCAGAGCTTTTTCTAAGGACAAACAATGTTCTATCTCCATCTCCTCTATTGAAACCTAGGCCTAACAGAAAATCAGTTAGCCTCTCATACCAAGCTCTAGGGGACTGTTTTAAGCCATACAAAGCATTTTCAAGTTTGTACACATGGTCAGGATGTTTAGGATCAGCAAAGCCTTTAGGTTGTTCTACATAAACCTCTTTGTCAATTAAACCATTCAGAAAGGCACCTTTAACGTCCATTTGGTATAGTTTAATCCTAAGACAGCAAGCAATAGCAAGGAGTAATCTAATTGATTCTATCCTAGCTACTGGAGCAAAAGTCTCATCAAAATCTATACCTTCTACCTGAGTATAACCTTGTGCAACCAACCTAGCTTTGTTCCTCATAATTACACCATTATCATCAGTTTTATTTTTAAAAATCCATTTTGTACCTATTACATTCACATGTGATGGCCTAGGCACTAGATTCCAAACTCTGTTTTTGGTGAATTGTAAGAGTTCCTCTTGCATGGCATTAATCCAGTAACTATTCTTAAGAGCTTCAGTTACATTCATAGGTTCAATGGAGGACACAAAACAAGATGCATTTTCAACAGTACATGAAGAAGACATACAAACACACAACTTAGCCATATCCTTGTAATTTACCCTTTATTTGTTGCGTGTTCTAACTCTTTCAGTAATTTGACCAATTACTTGAGAGGTTGGATGATCTCTTTGTATTCTAAGAGGGGGGTCTCTTCTGGATACAGAAACCACTTCATCTTCAGAATCTGACAGCACAGATGTTGGCCTAACATTGGGGGTTTCTGGTGTTAAGTCGACATTTGTTCCAGTTTCCAGTTCAGCATCTCCAGCGTCTGTGTTCAATGTTGAGTCCAATGTTGGAGTAACATCTAAACCAGTGACTTCTTCAGTACCTGCAGAAACAGTTAAATCATCAAATATGACATTCACTGATTCTTGAACAGTATGCAATCTTGGATTGTAGACCCTGAAAGCAGCACTATTAGGAGAATATCCAACAAATATACACTTTTCACTTTGGGGATCAAATTTGCTCAAATAGTCTCTATCTTTTAGCAAATAGCAGTTAATACCAAATTCATGAAAGTGTGCTACTGTTGGTTTTGAACCCTTCAAGATTTCATAAGGTGTCATAGTAGTACCAGGTCTAAGGTAAACTCTATTACTAATATGACATGCAGTATTCAAAGTTTCAGCCCAGAGTTTCTTAGATAGGTTTTTAGAATTCAACATAACTCTAGCCATCTCTTGAAGTGTTCTATTCTTCCTCTCAGCAATACCATTTTGCTGAGGTGTCTTAGGTGCAGAGAACTCATGGAAAATGCCTTTAGATTCACAGAAATTAGCAAAGCTTACATTTTCAAACTCTTTTCCATGGTCAGACCTAATTCTTCCTACAGAAGTGCCATACAGATTTTTGATACTAGCATGTAAAATCTTGAATGAGTTGAATGCCTCTGATTTTTCTTTCAAAAAATTAATCCAGGTATATCTTGAAAAATCATCAACAATAACAAAAGCATACTTCTTACCATTCAGGCTACTAACCTCAATAGGACCCATTAGATCCATATGTAGCAATTCAAAGCATTGTAGTGGTGGATGAACAGCTTTTGTTTGTTTACCTTTCAGACAGTCTTCACAAACAATTTTACCTGGGCTAGTCAACTTAGGCAGTCCTCTTGCAGCCTCTAACTTCTGTAGTTTCTCCAGATTTCTATAGTGCACATGTCCTAACTTCTTGTGCCACATGACAGATTCATCTACCTTGGCATGGTAGCATTCAGCTTCATCTTGAGCAAGATAGCAGTTATCCTTTGATCTTGTACCTGTCATGACACAGACATTGTCACTATTAAACACTTCACATCAACTTTTATCAAAAGTAACTAGCAGATTGTCATCACCAAGTTGACTTATGCTAATTAAATTTGCTTTCAATACTTCAACCAACAACACATCCTTGAGTGGTGGAAATCCTTCAACATCCAGTACTCCTTTTCCAATGATTTTCCCTTTAGTGCCTCCTCCATAGGTAACTGTTCCAATAGTCAAATGGATTACATTTTTCAGGTTGTCAATGTTTCCAGTCATGTGCCTTGAACATCCACTGTCAAAATACCACTTACCTGCAAGGTTAGAGTAAACAGCAGAAAAGACAACATTGCAAACAATTTTAACCTTAGGAGTTTTTATCTTCTCAGTCCAGGTTCTACTTTTATGTCCTTCAGATTTGTTACCTAATGTTGGGGTAACATTCAGATCAGAGGTTCTCCTAACATTGGTATTGCAATTAATTACTGTTTTCTTCTCAATCACAATTTTATATTTTTTACAATAAGGCTTAATGTGACCAGGTTGAAAACAATATTGACAGATAAAAGTGGGCTTTTTCACAGTATTGGAAGGGATTTCACAACTCAAGTTATTGCTATCCTTGATAAAACCAGCTTTCAAGTAGGCAGAATTAACATCTTCAGAGGGAGGTTTCTCAACATAGCCCAAACCATTTTTACCTTGATTTCCCATATTCAGCACTTCATCAAGCAGAGATGTAGAAGAGTTCCATTTGTCAATGGTACGTTCAGCTTTATCTAATTTTACCTTTACCTCTTTCAGCTCAGCTTCAGTTTTGTCAAGGTCTTTCTCATACAGTTTCAGCATCTCCTTCATGCATCCAATCTCTTCCTTCAAGCTTTTGTTGCTCTTGATGAGTTTGTGATTCTCAAGTAGCAGTTTGTGGTAGATAGACTTCAGGTCTTCAATGATTTCCTCCTGGGACATTTCACCTTCAAAGAAGTATTCTTCATCTAGATCCACTGTGCCATGAAAACAATCAAAGTTAGATTCATCAAAGTAGGATGCAAGATAAGGTTCAGAATCAGTATCATATTCATCCCAAAATGCAAAGAAGGTCTCATGTTCTGATGTTGGATCCTGAATGTTGGGGTAACATTGAGATCCGAAGCAGTTCAGGGAGTCTTCTGGTGTCCAGTCAATCTGAGTGAGTAGCGCAGCAGTTTGAACCTCTTCTGATTGTTCTTCAGCTTCTCCAGAACTAAAGTCATCTTCATTGAAATCATCTACACAAACCCAATGAGAATTTCCTCTTTTTCTAAGAGTGTTAGCACATTCATTAGCCATATGACCATATCATTTACATTCAAAACATTGAACATCTTTTAATTTATCAGCTTCTAAAGGAGTATGTTTTGATGCTATGTACTTCACAAACTTATGAGGTAATTTCTTATAACCTGGGGAACTATTACTAAGGTTCTTTTCTTTACCTTTTCCTTTAAGATTCAGCTTATTGAACTTCTTAGTAATTTTCCCATAATTTGAAGAAATTATTTCAAAATCATCATCACTTTCATTGTTAAGATTTGAACCTCTTAAAGCAACAGCCCTATGTTTGCTAGGTTGTGAGGCAAGCTCCATCTCAAATTCTCTAAGAGTATTCATCAAGACTTGAAACTGTAGATTAGCAAGGTTTCTAGATTCACTCATTGCAATTTTCTTGAGAGCAAATTTAGATGACAGTGTTCTCATAGCTTTATACACCATTTCTTGATTAGTCATAGCAAAACCTAGATTTTCACATTGGTTAGCAATATCAAGAATTTTCTCAAAATAACTGTCAACACTTTCATCTTCACCCATCTCAAGTTTTTCAAATTGCAAAAGCAGTTGTCTATATTTAGAATCTTTAACAGCAGAATCTCCTTCACAATGTAATTCAAGTATATCCCAAGCATGTTTGGCTTTTGTACAGTTCTGGATTAACTTGAACATGTGATGATTAACCCAACTAATGATAGCATTAAGAGCTTTCTCATTAGAGTTATAGAGACTTACCTCTGCTGCTGTCCAATCTACTTCTGGTTTTGGTACTAGATCACCTTCACCATCTCTTGGTAATGTTGGAAGGGAGTATCCATTGATCACGGATTGCTAGGCTCGAATATCAATAGCTTTGATGTGAGACCTCATCCTGATCTTCCGATATGCATAATTGGAGCCATCCAAAACTGGAATCATGTTGGTATTAGGATTGACACTGTCCATGGTGTTGTATCACCTCCAAACCACCAGTGTAGTCGGTGTTTGGCTCTGACGCCAATTGAAATTGTAGGACCGTGGATTGACACAACACTTTTTGAGAGTTAAGCTGGAATTGCCTTAACTCTATTGTGATCTTCTTGATAATAATAATGTGCAGCGGAAGTAAGAACACAAGAAGATATAATTTTAAGAAGTTTTCAATATTATTAA
The DNA here is from genome assembly GCA_948329865.1 of Linaria vulgaris. Taxonomy (NCBI): domain Eukaryota; kingdom Viridiplantae; phylum Streptophyta; class Magnoliopsida; order Lamiales; family Plantaginaceae; genus Linaria; species Linaria vulgaris. Next base: position 83,270,177 of record OX415249.1, on the reverse strand, counting down.
AAACTTCCTAGCCTTAGGCCAAATAACCATAAAGGTTTTATCAAAAACGTTCCTCACAACAATTCACTCACGCTCTTTGTTGATCGGACTCAACGAAGTAGACAAGTAAGAACTACTTAACTTCTATGAACTAGACTTAAGCAGTTGATACAAAAACTTTACAAAACAAAAACGAAGACAATACAAAGAATGATTAATCTCTTAGATTATGTAGCACGATTGTCTTGTCTTCATTTTGATGAACTTCACATCTTTTATAGATTTCTTGAGTCTTGAACGCCAAGATGTGTTGTTCACAACTTTGGTAATTCTTGTTGTTTCCTTGTTGAAATTTGCCTTCTTTGTGAACTTCATATCTTTCCAGAATATGTGTTTCCTTCATCACTGATTTAACAAGGTAACACATCTTCTTTAATTCGGAGAATCCTGGAAAGAATCGCATTGCAAAGAACAACTAACTTGTTTCCTTCTTTTGAAACCGTGTGGAGTTGACTTATTCAACTTAGCTTGAATTATGGAAACTTCAAGTAAGGAATCTTCCATAGCTCTTCCTTATGTTTAAGATACTTTCCTGGACATAAACATAAACAACCAAAACCGTGGAACTTGATTAATAAGTGAATAAAGGCAAAACTTAATTTTGGCAACTAAAGAACAGCTTTCGCACAAGCTCTCGGCTTTCAATGTTATCCTCAATGTTAACTCAACATCGTCTAACATTTCATCGTCTAACATTGATTCTAGAAAGCCCTGCACTTTCATATAAAATCAAACTTGTATAAGCAATGGACATTTAAGAAGATATCTCTAGAAAATGACAGACCATGGCAACCAAGTTGGTCACGTTCATAGATTCAAATAAGTGCTAGCAAAGCACGTATTGTGAATTGAACTGACTGTAAACTTATATAGTTTAGATATCAGGATAAGATAGTTTGATGCCCCTAACAACATCGATTAAGTCACTCCAAACCTTTTAGTAAGGTCACTCTACTCTTTGAATATAATAGATCTAAGGGGATACAAATGATTTAATTTCGCTGCATGTGCCATTCTTTATAGCCATGTGATTAATAATCTACATATATGGTGTACTTTTATATGTGAAATATAAATGTATGACCAACTCGTGTTTAAGACACTGACTAATGAAAATGGCGCATTGTTAAATTCTGATTGATCACGACTATGATTTTGCTAAAGTATGATCAATAATTTTAGTCAGTTAACACGCGTGGAATATAAATGCTCAAGAGAACGTACCTACCATTCTTTTTGCACCCAGGCCATAACCGATCCCTCATGATTATGAACCACAATTCCTATCCCAATTTCTCTCGCGGCCTCAAACTTGGTGCCATCAAAATTAATTTTATAGCATCCTTCTTTTGGAGGTTCCCATAAATTACTTCCCGTGATTGTAACACTGCCCGGATTTCGACCAACCTCTCGCCAAGTACTCGCATAGGACGTCACAAACGTATCCCCCGCACACTTTGGCTCCTCCCCAACCAAAATTGCATTGCAATTACTCCACAACGCCCAACACATCGTGATGGCTACCCGCAACGATCCTTCTCCAGTTCGTTGGACACCCAATGCGTCCAATCCAAGAGTACTTCATGAATCCGTGGCGCCACTGTTAGAGAAAAATTCGCTAGTGCCCACACCTGTCGAGCGACGTAACACTCAAAAAAAATATGTCGTGGGTTCCCCTCGCCTTCCCCACAAACAACACAACAAGCCATATCGCATACCTTCCGTTGCACAAGGTGTTGCCGAGTCGGTAGAATGTCCAAGCATGCACACCACCAAAATAGCTTTACCCAATATCATTCTCATCATCATTCCTTTGAACATCTGTTTATCTGTTAAATTGATTGTGCAAATGACCCAGTCAACTTTGAACTTAAGATGAACAACATTTATGTTGTTATCTATGTTGATGTTTAAAGTTATTTCCAGGTTCACAATAACTTCGAAAGAAAACTTTTAAAGTTTTAAGTTGTATGCTGGACTGGAACATAAGACAATGATGAAAGGACTATTGATATGGTCAGAGAATGATTTAATGTGTTTAATCAAGGATAAACACTGATGAGGTTGTCGTATTGATGTTACCTTCTAAATGCTAGTAAATATAACTTAGATAGATTTCTTATGAAGTTGTGTCACCTCTATGGTTATGCTACAAATCTTGTCCTACGTGGATTTTAGATTTACGATAACTTGAGACTGAATTATGCTTAAGGAAATCTAACGAGTTCATTGACACATATGAATTGGCAAGATGTGGGAGGAAATGCGAGGTCATTCCTAAAAAGACTCAGTGCATACAAATTTATTTGTGTCACGGCCGAATCTTTTCCTACATTATACCATATGTGAAATGAAGAGGTAAGACTTGAGCCAAACAATTATTATTCTTTGAAGATTCATTGACTTAAGAGAGTTTGTGACTTAGTTGGAATATGTTGTTATGTGTAGCATTTGGTGGCTTAGACATCCTTCTTTCTTTAAAAGTGTCAATATGTGACTGAAGAAATGTTTTACTTAACGCATTATTTGCTCGGAACAATTAATGCAACTTTTTATGGGGTGGTGAAAACATTGATATAGTGTTCTCGATACACATCTTTGAGTCACATCGGGCAAACAAACATTAGTTATAGTGTAGCACATAAGTGGTCCACTTTCTTGTTTGACCCGCTTGTTTGAATTTTCTTTATTGAAAGTGTTGACACAAGAATCATCTTGAAAGATGATTTAGACTGAGTTCCCTTGGTATAACTCCCTAAATTTTCTATAATTTAACTAATACAAAGGCAAGCGTGAATCCCTTGTTTCCATTACAATAGACGGTTATACTGTGCATTTCTCATTGTTGTTTAATTGTTGACAAATCTAAGATACGTAAGTGTTTTAATTTTTATATGTTGTAAAGTTAAGATCCAATTGGTAAGATTGTAATGGTTCTTAGAATGTGGTTAATGCGCAAAACATATAATGGAAATGACATCTCACTAATAACTTATGATTTCTTCGCACCCCTATATGTTGGGTGTTGCCATTAGAAAAAATAGGAAGTTATAGATGATGAGAAGTCCACAGAGACTTAAGTTGTAAAATTGATTTCCTTGGTAGGAGATTCTTTCTCAACTAAAGTTGGATAATATGTACAATTGCCTTAGTATTTGATCTACTCTTTATGTTACATAAGATTCAGTGGAAGACTCGATCTAATCAGCCTAGGACATTGGAACAAATATCTTATGCATGCTCATTTCATTGTAGTTGAGAAATATTGTTCCAATTGTTAAGGTATGTTCATATGTGATACACCCATTGGATGTGGTGTATGTGCCCATTATAAACATGTGGAGTAAGAGTAACTGAGATTAAATCGTGGAATTTTATTATTTGAGGTATGACCTTATTTGGTAGGACAACTAAGAGGTAATGGATTGTTTGTGATTTATTAATTTAAGGTGTGGTTTGGTCGATTGGTTGCTTGAGATCTAAGCTTCAGAGCTTCACGGCTCAATTGGGGTAAATCAATTGATACATGACTAAAATTAAATTCAATACAAGTATTGAATAAGATACATTCAAGTATATGTCTTACGACATTAGAACAACATTGATTTCCTTTTTCTATCTCGAGGAGATAGATGAAATTCAAGCGACAAGCAACTCCATGTCCTATCTTACAAAGGTTTCTCAAATAAGCGGGATGGAACAAGTTTTTTTTGAGCCCGTATGTCAATATGTCTAACTGTGTACATCGATACATGTACTGGTAGACTTATGATTAAGGCACAAAATATTTGAGGACTAATGTGTTCTCAAAATTATAATAAGATTGCACAAATCTTTAAGAAGTATAAATTTTTCTCCTGAAAATGAACATGTTGTTTATGGACAATAACTTCACTTTTGGAGATGAAACTCTACTAGTTGATTATTTTTCATGAACCTTGAAGTTGCATTTCTCGATTGAGATTTGAGTACAGAAATCCATGTATAAGTTACTTGATTTTGTACTAAAGACATAGATAACCAAGTTGAAATACTTTATGTTGGTCTAGACAATCTTTTCGACTATGGTTCATGAGATCTATCGAAAGGTAATCTCTAACGAGATTTTCTAGATGGTGTTCTCACATTAATATCATAGAGATGATTAAATGTGAAGCTCACTGGGAACAATCTATGTCTTTATGATGAAAAGTTATAGACCGTGTTTTGATTAGGCTATGGTTGATGAGAATCATTTTGGGAATGATTTCATTAGTCTTTCTTTGTGAAAGTGTTATACCATTTTATTTATCAAGTTTCGGTGCTTATGAAACACTAAGGAGTGATTCTATTTTCTTTAATCATAAAAGACTTGGCAGATGTCTAAAAGATTGTGTGGTTCGTTTAAAATAATAACTCTATCAATATTAATGATGTTTTGGTGATTAGGATTGTGAGAAGTATGTGCCAACCATTTAGAGATGGTCATTCTTCTATTCTTTGAATAAAGAGTGAGTTTGAGGTAAATGTACCTCTTAATGATCAAATATATAGAAATCATTCAATTTCTTGATGCTTTGCATCTTGAGCTGAATAGAGTGATTTAAAATGAACTTTGAGGAAACTGGTGCTCTTTACAATGGTGTATATCTTGAGCTTTAGAATCTACGGAGACCATATTTTGTAAGATGTTTAAATTTCTGTTGGTGAAATCTCTTCGACGATTGAGATTTAAAGTGCTACTCATCTATCCTAATATATGTCATGCCATGGGTCTGGTCATTAAGTATAGCCCAATTCTTAAGAGTAGAATTTGGACAATATTGATATAGGATTGTGAACTCCTATACATGCTGCATACTAATCAACTCAACAATGCTTTTGGTCATTATTGATCAAAATACACTTATAGTTTTACAAGAGGTGATTTGACTTGGAGTAAATCGACCTATGGGTTTGCTTCTTCATTAAATGATGATAATGTTTGTTATAATAGCTGAAAGCAAACGGGTGTGTGGATGTGCGTATGAATGAAAATTTATAGCACGTGTTGTTGCAGTATAATGTGTTTTGTCAAAGAGACTAGTTTATCATTTGAGACAATAAGTAAAGTGGGAGCCGTTGGGTGCTTTATGATGACATGCGTCAATTGCTTACAAGAGAGTCTCAGAGGGATAAAAACAAACACTTAATCACAAAATCTTTATTTTGTGAAGAGATATTTGTGCAAAGAAAAAAGTGACTTTGCTGTGTAGATCTACGCATAAGTGATGGTTAGTTTGATCACTTAACCTTGACCTGGAGATACGCTCTTGAATTGTTAGAATCTCAAGGTTTGCATAGAATTTAACCTAATTGTATTAGATAATATCCAGTTATTTATGTCCATAAGTTCAAGACTTGAATGCTATATAAGCAGATGCGTTTATGGCGAGAGCATTAAAGTCTCAAAGTATGTTTGACAAGTAGAGATTTGCTCTCTCCACGAGCAATCACCTCTGACATTAAGAAGTGTGTAGAGATGAGACAATTATGATTTTGTTTGGATATAAAGTCATATTTATCTTATGATGTCGCCTTGATTGATGATCAATATGAGATTACTGTTGTATCATTAAGTAATCGTTATGGATTCCCACCATCCATTATACTTGTCGTAGAGCCAGATGTGAGTTTTCTTGTGATTGGTGTTTGTAGAGGACTTACAAGGAGAAAAATAAAGTTCAGTGTGAAGGACACTTGAACTAAGATATGTACGATGCATATTACTTTGAAATGTGACATGCGCTTTCGAAGAGGAAGACAGGCATCGTAGCATGTGTTTCATACCACGTGTGCTGTTTTGACCGTTGGGATAATGAGTGATTAGATCCTTGTTTCCTCAGTGTGTGAGAACCAGAGGTTTATAAAACCTTATATGATACCCTTATGACTTTTAGCTTTTACTCGAGACTTTATTTTGGTGTTGCTACTTTATCATGTCTCCAATAGTCATGTTTGATTCGGTCATGTGGAACATGTCTAGGAAAGCAATCATTTTAATGTTAAGAGGTTTAAGTTTGAAAAGGAAGACTTTCTATGACTTGCTCCTATCTTGTATTCACTGCGATCGCAGTTATGTAAAACTTTGAGGTTTGAGATGTAACTGTGAATACAATGAATAGTGTTGAAAGAGAGTGTGCTCTTTTCATGACAAGTGATTAGAGATGCTCTGACTGATGCAAGTAAGTGAAGTCTAGGGTATATCGAGATATATCGTACTCATGTTGAAGAAGTTAAGCTGCTATATATCCTTAACCGGTGTATAGTTTTATGCTTAAGTGTTGAGCCGCCATATATCTTTAATCAGTATATGGCATTGAGCTCTAGTATGCTCGCAAATCACACGATCCATTTGCCTGTATGAAGTTGTGAGTATATGAAGTTGATCTTACTAGACTCGGATTTAGCCCTTATGTGCGAGTGGGAGATGTTGAAAGTAATTAAACGGGTCGCCCATGCGGGCGAAACCCGACCCGTGAATTTAAATTCAAATAAAGAGAGGGAGAGTGGTTTCTTCCCTAAATTTTGAATTGGAGAAACCACCAAAGTTTTCCTCCTCTCTCCCACATAAATATCAGTTTTCTTATGAAGAAAACAATGCAGAAAATACAAAAACAAAGTCCTATTTTTGTAGGAAAAATAAGGGAAAATGGAGAAGCCATTTTTGATCATCATTTTCACATTTTAACACTTGCAACTTGGCTCTTGGGTTGTGGCTACAATTTCTTTCCGTTTGTGATTGGAATTCGACTAAATTGGAGTACAAATAAGGGAGAAACTGTCATGGAATCGAACCGGATTATTAAACGTTCATGGAAGCAATTTTGGGATCCATTTAACATGGATCAAAGGTTAGTATGTTTCCTTCATTTTCTGTTTTCAGGCCTGGAATGAAATAATTCAAAGAAAAAATGCTATGCAAACGATCAAGAAAATTATGTGCAAACACAAGAATGAACATGTTAGTGGCATTGACTGCCTATGACCATGAGAGGAAAGGGTTCATGTAGTTTCAATCTTTGCAAGTGTTGCATTTACATGCAATAGCAAATAACCATTTTATTACGTTGTGTAGAGTTTCATTTGCTATGTCATTTTTCTGATTTACTAAAATAAAATAAAATTCTGAGTTACTATAGTCGAGAAATTAGCAGGTACTTTCAATTTTTTTCTTTTGGTTGAAAAGTTTCTTTTTTTAATTCAACTAACTTTACAATATAGTCTCTTGTCTTCTGGTTTAAATCAAATTATGAATGAATAACACAGATTTTTCTTTATAATTTTTATGTATGTTTATTTTTCTGTATATTTGTCAATATTTTGCTGGATCTTCACTGAGTTAAGATTTAATTCTTTTCTTTTTTTTTTTCGATAACAAAAGACTAAACAAAGGCACCTATGCCATATCAAAGTTTAACAACTCGACAACTTGAGTCGGGGGTCTATCCCAAAATAGATCTCCCTCCTCATGACATAACATAAATTTTGCTAGACTATCCGCGACCCTATTCGCCGTGCGGGGTATCCACTTTATCTTGCAAGTCCATGGCTTCCTCATCAATGTGATGCATTCATGCGCCTTTCGGTATTGAGGGTCCGTCGGGTGAATGCTTTCTGTTACCATCTTGTAGACCGAGAGTGAGTCGGTCTCTACTTCAATCTTCGGAATTCGTCTTTTCCAAGCTAAGCTCAGTCCTTTCCTAAGTGCTTCCAGTTCCGCCTCATCCACCGTTGGTGTATCTACATGCGTAGCAAACCCCCATTGCCATTCTCCTCTTTGAGACCGAAGTACCCCAGCTGCAACTCCCGAGTTTCATATGTTGCTAACGCTACCATCTACATTTAATTTGACCCAACCATCATTCGGCTTTCTCCACTGATCGAAACCATGAAGTCGCGCACAGCGCATCGAATTCACCCGATTCGACATTGAGGCATCGAATTCGATGCGCACGCATCGAACCAAGCCAATTCGATGCACATGCCCAGAAAGCCACGTGAGTCAGGGTTCTGGATCAAGAAGCGGAATGAGGTTTCGACCATCCGTTAGGGAGATATGATCGAAACCATGAAGTCGCGCACAGCGCATCGAATTCACCCGGTTCGACATGGAGGCATCGAATTCGATGCGCACGCATCGAACCAAGCCAATTCGATGCACATGCCCAGAAAGCTACATGAGTCGGGGTCCGTAATCAAGAAGCGGATCGAGGTTTCGATCATCCGCCAAGGAGATATGATCGAAACCGTGAAGTCACGCCAATGCTGAAACAAGTGAACCAGGCAGCCCAACCAAGGGTTGACCTAATAGAAGCAGCTCAAAAGAGACATATGAACTACGTTCGGCTTGATTCCCTTAATGGGATACGTAGGCAGCTTGGCAAGTTCCCAAGTTCAGTCCGATATCACAAGTGTCTAACGCCCGCAAGTCAACGATCAAAGAGTATCAAATCTCTCACGTTCGACTGTTCCCTCAACTTGGCCATTTAGGGATTATTTCCTGTAACCTTATATTTCTCTATGTGTAATAGGTGTTCCGGACCAAGCTAGTCCATTCACTGTAATAGGATAGCATTATTTTGGTTAAGTCAGGCCCCACTGTATCGATTTCTTGGTGTATTGTAACCTAGACGAAATAAGACCAAAATATTGGCGGCGTCTGTGGGAACACCATTTCGCTTACGCTCAAGAGTCTGTTTAGGTAAAATGGCAAGAAAGGGAATGGACCAATGGGAAAAGAACCGTGAAGAGTCCAAGTAGCTATATCGAGATTGGAATACAACTACGAAGTTGACAATATGGAATTCGGTCCCAAGCAAGCAAGGAGTGGTGCTAAGAGCAATAAACAAATCCACAATTCCACCAAGAAAACTAACATTATCGGAGAATGATTAGGGATTCTTCAATTCCAATCCTACACGGACAGATGACTACACCCCGAATAGTGTCACGATTTGTCTTACCTTAAGGTGGTATCGAAGGTCGGATTGCATTGATTATCAGACCAAGCAGGAACCAGCAAGGCCATCATCACGTGGATACTACATATAAATGAAATCCAACAACAAGACATTGAAGAATTGCCTCGAGAAGAGGATGAAAGACAGAGGAAAAACCTGGCCAGAGGAACTTCAAGGAATATTATGGGCATATAGGACAACTACAAGAACATCGATTGTTCATTTACGTCAGATGGATCTGGACATAATAGGCATAGCAAGAGAAGATGCGTACCAACGCACTGTAGCATTTAAAAGCAGCAATGGCTAAAAGTAACGACAACAGAATCCAATTCTTAAATTTTGAGGTAGGAGATTTGGTCCTGAGAGGCATTGCGGCAAAACAGCATATCGGGAAGCTCGAACCGAATTGGAAGGGGCCTTCCAAAATCTTACAAGCAAGTTCGCGGGGATGTAATTACTTGGAGACTATGCAGGGTGTTCAACAAAAGCGTTCGTGGAATGTGCAACATCTTAAACGCTACTGTGCATAGGAGTAAAAAAAAAAAAAAAAAAAAAAAAAAAAGGAAAAAAAAACTCGGCGGCTAAATAATTGTATGAGCTGCTAAGGTTTGAGTCCAATGCAAAGACTGGGAAGCGTAGACCCCTCGGTAAGAAACTGAGCCCAACTTTTTCCAAATTATTAAATGTATCTATCTACGTGAACGACGCAGGTGGAGTCTTATAGAAATGATGCTAAAAATCCCAAATGAGGAACCAAAGTTCAGCAACAAGACAAACACAAGAACATGACGTTGGGGTAAGAAGGCCCAAAGTGGTCCACCCACGCGTGTCAGAAGGAAGAACATGACGTTGGGGTAAGAAGGCCCAAAGTGGTCCACCCACGCGTGTCAGAAGGAAGAACATGACGTTGGGGTGAGAAGGCCCAAAGTGGCCCACCCACGCGTGTCAGAAGGAAGAACATGACGTTGGGGTAAGAAGTCCCAAAGTGGTCCACCCACGCGTGTCAGAAGGAAGAACATGACGTTGGGGTAAGAAGGCCCAAAGTGGTCCACCCACGCGTGCCAGAAGGAAGAACATGACGTTGGGGTAAGAAGACCCAAAGTGGTCCACCCCCACATGCAAGAAGGAAGAACATGGCAGGGGGATAAGAAGGCCCAAAGTGGTCCACCCCCGCATGCAAGAACGGCGAGATAAAGGCCCAAATGATCCGATCTCTCAGGTAAAACATGAATGCCCTAACGAAAATAATAACAGCCCAAAGTGCTCATATTTTTCATGGCAAGCACAATCATAATATTAGATATGCACCATGACATCAAAAACCATTATTGAACATCAAATAAATACATATCAATGACAAGCAAATGAATGAGATAACATACTTGGGAATGCATTAGGAAGAAACATTATGCGAGTAAAACGTAAATCAAAGATTATGATATCAAACAGTAACATCAGTCTTATACAAAAACCACTGCGAAAAAAAAGTTACAAATATTCTATACAAAACAAAAAGGCCTAATATCGTCAAAATAATGTAACCTAAATACTGCTAATCACTCGAACACTGGGGGGACTCCTGACGAATGATCACACCCACCGAACGAGCGAAATTGGCACAATTTCCTAGAATCTAATCCTATGCGGTACGTCAAACGTATCCAGATTGGCACCAAGAATGTCCACACAAAGTTGCACGGTGCAAACCTACCCGAAATGGTACGAAGCAAACTTGTCCAAAGCAATACCAAAAGCATCAGCCCGACAAGATAAACGTAAACCTAAAATTTCAAAAATGAAATAATGGCCCGAAGTGGTCAGATGAATAAATGGAATATATCGAAAATAGACATCAGTCCATCATGGTCTGAAACATATTAGACATCGCAAAGGATAGACATTCGCTAGTAGAAGCATGATGCAAACAACATATCCATATACCTTAAAGGCTGAATATGGCAATAGACTTCACGCGGTAAATCAGTTACATCTATCCAGCATGATACGATGCAAATCCACCCAAAACAACACGATAAACATCTAATTATAACAATACAATGAGAACGTGTCCAAAGCAGCACCATGTCAGCTACCCAGCTTAATACGATGAAAATCTGCCCAAATTAGTGCATATTTAGACTACTATAAAAGGATTATCATCTTAAGAGGTGCAGATATCCATTCGTTGAATTAGCCGTCAACGTCGAAGAGCAATAACATGTGACAGCACAAAGTTCCGTAAACAGAACACTAGAAATCATTGAGCAAGAATGCAACAAAATACACGAATAAATGCGACACAATGTCCAGATAGACAAAGATCTCTACCAAGCGTAAACTACAAGATCAATGTAGGAAGCTTGAGAAACTTAGCACTAGATCTCTTTAGATCCATCACTTATATATCATTTCCATCATAGTCGAAGGTCTCCATTGAGACGATCTCTCGCTCGATCGAGGTGCTTAACAACATAATCTATGTGTTATCTAAGTTGTCTATCTCTCAAAGACAACAACGATTAATTCAAAAGATAACTGCAAAACTGTATTGGGCAAATAAACATCGCGCCTTCGCACGATCCAGCAACGCTAATGCATCAACTAGGACACACCAATCAAAAATATCAAAAAAACCTATACCCGAGTGAGACCATAATCCTCAAAACGCAAATCATACAAGGTTAAGCAACGATGGCAGCACTGTCTCAAAAATGCAGCAAAAGCAGAACCATGCATTACGAAATTATTTGCATAAAAATAACACCATCCATGATCTAAAGGAGACCCGCGATGAGAAAGAAACGGGATCGACACTCTGTCTCAAATGACAAGTGCTAACCATTAAATCCCTAAAAACAAAGCAATAAGATAAGAAAGTCTGTCTCAAGAGACAGCTATCTATGAAAAATCTAATGAAATTGATTGCACTGACATATCAAATGTCTGATGCGGCAAAAATAAATGAAACACGCACAATACCCCACGATTCAATACGGCATACGAGTTGCCAAAATAAAGTAAATTGCAAAAATAGCATTTGAAGGAAAAGGCAAACGAAACTGCAATTGATCAAGCCAACAAATTATCGCAAGATTGAACGAGAAAAATACGGCAGGAATTCAAATAATCAAATAATTCAAAATAAAAGGGTGGCGCAACGTCAAACCGAATCAGAAGCGTTGATCATAAAAGTAGGAAATTAAAATCAAGGTCGTTAACTTTCGGCGTTATCTTCATCCTCTGAAGAAGGATAAATGGCAGGCATCGGAGGAGGCGGAGACTTTCCTCAGTAGACGACGCTCTCGCTTTCAAGCCGACTCATAAATTCGTTCGCAATAGTGGGTTAATTCTCCTCGGTTATTGTGATCTTTCTCAATGTATTGTGCCTCGCCTAAAATGGCGAGTGCTAACAACACATTCCGCTAAAATAAGCGCCACAAGCAGCAGCAAGTGCACCCAAAGAAATCCTGCATGATGGAAAACCTCAAAACAATGATGTGAATATTGAGCTAACTTAGCAAAAGATGCCATAGCAACTCTGCAACATGACGTGGCACAGAGTTGGCAAGTAACATAGAAATAGTACAAATTGCCGCTGAAATAAATGGGCAAGCAAGTGATGCATTTCGATAAGGCAATTCTAATAACCGCAAGAATAAAGCAACAAAGATCCATTGAAAAACAATGTTCAAAGCAATAGGGCGACACAGAGCCAAAACAGACACAATAAATTGTTCATAAAAGCAGACGCGTCAGTCAGTCGGTCGAATCCGAACACATTCGATCGATAGTGATCATCCAAATTTCAATTTTTTAACAACCTTCAAAATCAAATTAGGTTGAGACTGCGCAACGACGATCGAATTCCATCCATTCGAAGCATGCCATAGGTCATACCAATCAAATTCCTAGATATGGTGAAGTAACACTACCGATTTGTTTTCGCTTCAAACATGAAATGACTATCAAATAGTCTCAGTATGAATGATCTGGAGATTCATCAGATTCGATCTACCATTGATATAACAGCTCAGATTCGGCCTATCATGTAAAGCCACCGCCCTCAATGGAAGCAATGCACTCCATAAAGTCTCACGACTATGGGTAAAAATCTAAACCAAACATAACTGCAAAATCAGTGCACAGCACCGAAGCAAAGGACTCCAAAGTCAGAGTTCATTATGCTTATCATTTTTTTATCAACAACATTTTCGAAACAGCGATAACATCAAAATTGGAGGTAAAAACCCCGTATGATCATACAACTAGATAGCATACCCAAGGTCGAGCTTTATTGCAACCAGCAACGAGGCAGAATACAAAGCTATTCTCGCCGGAACCTCAATGGCAAGCTCGTTACGAGTTAAATGCCTGGCGGTCTTTATAGACTAGCGACTGGTGAAATCATTTCACAGTCTTAACTATTACCGAATTCCCAAATGCGGAGATGTAACTAGGTGCGTTGTCATAATGCGCAACAAAACCACGATATTCATAGAATTGAGAGTCGTCCTATTGGCGACAAAAGAATATGTCATAAGAATGACAAGATGCATTAGAACAATAAAAAGAATCGATCAGATTATGCCTATATGCATAAAGAAAGCGGAACCACGAGTTATTTGCGTGAAACTAACGTCATGCAGGACCTAAAAAGGGGATTCGCAATAACTAAAAAGGGACGGATACTCTGTCTAAAACGACACGAGATACCGCAACTCCCTAAATAACTAAAAAGGGACGGAGACTCTGTCTAAAAGGACGCATGATACCGCAACTTCCTAAGCACCTAACAGCAACAATAACTTTCCGTGATTATGGAAGAATGCTCGAGTTGTCAAAATAAAGTAAAAAGCAACGATAGCAATTGAAAGAAAAGGCAACGATTACGAGCCTTCGATCAAACAAACAAATGAATAGTCATAAATGACAACTATGCGACTAATAAAAAGGCAACGTAGCGCCACAAAAATAGCAAATTAGAAATTGTTCATTACAATCAGCACCTGAGCCTTACGGGCCTAGCGCGCACACCTCTGAGCGCTAATCTCCACAGAGCATTAGTCGCACACATCAGACCGCCTCCCAATCAGGGGCATGATTTTCAGCATTATCAAAATAACTAGCATAAAGCGGTAAGTCAAGAATACATCTTATAAGTTTGGCACCCGCTCTCTGATCGACACCGTCTCCCAAACTGGGGGGATTATATGATGTGGGCTTATTCGGTCACTGTTGCATAATGACATTAATCACCCCAAAACTGAGGCGAAACGGCTCTAGCACTTCATCATAGTTTGAAGTATGCTTATGTACCAAAATCATACTCCAAACTGGGGGACTAGTGATATGGTATAATGTGTCATGTCAAAGAAAAGCCACGATGGCACGAAACTGACCAATGAATGTTGAGAAGGCTTAAAGGTAAAGTTACCTTAGCCGTATTTGGATCACCATTATATCTATATAGCTAATTAGACATTGAATAATATGTCATTGGAAAGCCACATGAGTCTAGGTCGCAACGCAACAAGCGGAATGCGATTTGGAGGTCCAGAGAGAAAGTTATGGTCAAATTAGTAAAGCTGCGCAGAGCACATCGAATTTGCACAATTCGATATGTCCTGAGCGCATCGAATTTGTACAATTCGATGCGGTCCTAAAATAACCTTTAAGCCCCTCTAATCATGCCTATATAGACCCCCTCACTCCTCACAAGTGGGGGGGACCCCACGGGGATGAGACGCATTGAATCCAAGTCGATTCGACACGCGCATCGAACCAAGTAGGTTCGATGCGCAATCTATCATGCCTCGAATTCACCTTGTTCGACATGGACGCATCGAATCATGACAATTCGATGCGTCCCAAAATCGAAGCCTTACATGTCCAGAAAGCCACGAGAGTCAGGGTTCCGAATCAAGAAGCGGAATGAGGTTTCGATCATCCGTTAGGGAGATATGATCGAAACCGTGAAGTCGCGCACAGCGCATCGAATTCACCCGATTCGACATTGAGGCATCGAATTCGATGCGCACACATCAAACCAAGCCAATTCGATGCACATGCCCAGAAATCCACGTGAGTCAGGGTTCTGTATCAAGAAGCGGAATGAGGTTTCGACCATCCGTTAGGGAGATATGATCGAAACCGTGAAGTCGCGCACAGCGCATCGAATTCACCCGGTTCTACATGGAGGCATCGAATTCGATGCGCACGCATCGAACCAAGCCAATTCTATGCACATTCCCAGAAAGCTACATGAGTCGGGGTCCGTAATCAAGAAGCGGATCGAGGTTTCGATCATCCGTCAAGGAGATATGATCGAAACCGTGAAGTCACGCCAATGCTGAAACAAGTGAACCAGGCAGCCCAACCAAGGGTTGGCCTAATATAAGCAGCTCAAAAGAGACATATGAACTACGTTCGGCTTGATTCCCTTAATGGGATACGTAGGCAGCTTGGCAAGTTCCCAAGTTCAGTCCGATATCACAAGTGTCTAACGCCCGCAAGTCAACGATCAAAGAGTACCAAATCTCTCACGTTCGACTGTTCCCTCAACTTGGCCATTTAGGGATTATTTCCTGTAACCTTATATTTCTCTATGTGTAATAGGTGTTCCGGACCAAGCTAGTCCATTCACTGTAATAGGATAGCATTATTTTGGTTAAGTCAGGCCCCACTGTATCGATTTCTCGGTGTATTGTAACCTAGACGAAATAAGACCAAAATATCTACTTTTCCGTTTTCTTTTTCGTTCCTTTCTTTCTTTGCGCGCGCTGTAGTTCAAGGCTTAACGCCTTAATTTTGAACACCATTGTGGTGATGCTCTCTTCTTTATTGCTGAAAACCTTCTCGTTTCTAGCCTTCCAAATGGTCCAACACGTAGCAACAAAGATCGTTGCCCAATCAGTGTTCGGTATGATTTTGCAATTTAAATTACCCTTCAACGCATTCTCCCTTTGCCAAATATCGTCGCAAATATCATTAAATCTTGCCAAGTCTGTTCCCCTCAGAATTTTACACCATACTTTCCTCGCGTTACGGCAATGGCGGAGTACATGTAGCACGCTCTCGTCCTCGCAATCGCAAGACAAATAGTTCGCATCTAGTGATATTTTCCTAGCCTTGCGCAGTCTATTTGTCGCGAGTCTTTCCTGCCCCGCAAGCCATAGAAAATGACGAAGTTTGTTGCTAAGGTTGACTCTCCACACCCAGTTACTATTTCTGCCAGCACTCCCCTTCTCATGATAGTGTTTATGAAACGTGTGGTAGGCTGATTTGCACGAGAACAGTCCGCTCGACGTCTCATTCCATATAACTTTGTCATCCACCTCGGAGAACTTAATAAGGCGAGATTCGAGTTCCTCCCTTAATGTATTCGGTAATTCAGTTCGAAAACTGCTCCAAATCCAGTCCCCATCTTCATTGCACACATCGCGCAGCCTTAGGTTCATGTCCTCCGGGTGGATTTCAAAATCTTCCTCGCACAACTGCCGTGATCCGAGCCAATTATCAGTCCAAAACCTGATCGTTCTACCATCTCCAATTTTCCAGCGGAGGAAAGGTTTCATTAAATCGACGCACCTAACTATTCCTTTCCATGTCGCACTATCCCAAGGTTTTGCAACATAGTCGATAAGACTCGAATTCTTGAGGTACTTCGCGTTCACCAGCTCCTTCCAAACCGACTCTTCGTCACTTATCACCTTCCAAGCAATTTTTGCAAGCAAAGCCTCATTCGAGATTCGCGCGATCCGAATCCCCAGTCCTCCATCTTTTTTTGGCTTGGTTACTTTCGGCCATCCCACAAGGTGGATTTTTTTTGTCGTCGCATCTGCTGACCATAAAAAGTTGCGGTTGATTTGGTCGAGTTTATCACAAGCATACTCGGGAAGCCACGAGGACTGCATCGTGTAAATAGGCATAGCCGTTGACACCGCTTGAATTAACGTTGCACGTTCCGCAAGAGACAACGTTTTACTCGACCACCCATTAAATCTTTTGAGGATTCGATCAAACAAATCTGCACAAGCTTCACGGCTCATCTGACCGTTTGTGAGATTAATTCCAAGATATTTTCCGAGGTTGCACGTTTGACCGAACCCCAATATATCACACACGCTCCTTTTACCCGCTGCTCCTTGGCTTCGAGAAAAGAAAACCTTTGATTTTTCCGGGTTCAACCGCAGTCCTGAGGCCGAACCAAAACTGTCAAGCACCCCATTCATCACCTTTGCCGTTGTAGTATCCGCCTTTCCCATAAGGATGAGGTCATCCGCAAAGAATAGGTGTGACAACTTGGGCCCTTGGCGACACGGTATAAGGGGTTTCCACCTCCTTTTTTCCACGGCCTCATTGATGAGGTAAGAGAGACGTTCAATGCATAGTACAAAGAGGTATGGCGAGAGGGGATCCCCTTGTCGCAGTCCGCAAGAATGTTGAAAAGCTTCAAGAGGGGATCCGTTCCATAGAATTTTCGTGGCTGCGTTTCGGACACAAAACATGATAAGCTCTATCAACTCTTTTGGGAATAAGAAGGCGTGTAGCGTTTCTTCCAAGAAGTCCCAGTTAACCCTATCATACGCTTTTGCAAGATCAAGTTTGAGGATCATATACCCACTTTTCACCTTTTTCCTACTCCGAAGAGAATGGAGTACTTCTTGCATCACGAAGATATTATCTTGTGTGCTTCTATTCTTGATGAAACTCGATTACGTCGGCGCGATGATTTTTGGCATGATATATTTGAGCCTTGTGGTGATGTACTTTGTGACAATTTTATAAAGCACGTTACACAAAGGGATCGAGCAGAATTGGGATATGTTTTCTGGCTCGTTCACCTTGGGAATGAGACATAGATACGCTTCGCATATTTTTTTTTTCAAAACACGTGTCTCTAAACGCTCCCTCGACAAACTGCAGCAAAGATGTATGAATTACCTCCCAACTTTTATGGTAGAACACCGCTTGAAGCCCATCCAGCCCCGGAGCTTTGAACGGACCAGTCGCAAATACCACTTCCTTGAGTTCTTTTGCTGAAATAGGATCAGTAAGTTGCTTAATGTCTGTTGCGTCAAGTCTGGTTTGGAAAGGTGAAACGGCAAGTTTGCCTCGCGCATCGCTGCTTTGATTTTGTCCAGCCGAGAATAATTTCTCAAAATAATTCTTCGCATTTTCCTGTAGCAGCAGGTCATCCCGAACCCAAATGCCATCAATTTTTAGCGCCGTGACTTTATTTTTCCGTCTCTTAATCATCACCGCCCTATGGAAAAATTTTGTGTTCCTCTCATCGTCTTGAATCCATTTAACTCGGGACTTTTGAAACCAAAACACCTCTTCTTGTTTTAGCACCTTGTCCAACTCACGAATTAATTCATCCTCGAGTCGGGTTAGATGTGGGTTCGGCCGATGAACCAGTGAGCGCTGAATTCCGGACAGCCTTGCATTGAGCTTCCTCTTTCGCTGGAAAATATTACTGAATCTATCCCGATTCCATGGCTCGAGAATTTTGGGGACCTCGTTGATAGCTTCTACAATGTTATTCTTCTCCTCCCAAATCCTCTTAATGATATCCTCGCACTCCGGGTTTAGAAACCATGCAGCCTCGAAGCGAAAAGGCTTCGGTCCGCTAATAAGCTCCCCCTCGTCCGTGCACGTCACAATGGGATGATGATCAGAGCATGTTCGGATTGCATGTTGAATGACATAAGTGGGGAAACGGTCCATCCATGCTTGATTCGCCACCGCGCGATCAAGCCGACCCTTAATATTTTCTCCGTCTTCCCTCTTGTTGGTCCATGTGAAATCTAGTCCCCTATATCCGAGGTCCAATAGCCCACTCCTCTCAAGATACGACCTGAAGAAGTTAAGACGGTTTAGAGATACCGTTCGACCCCTAACGCGTTCGTGAGCAAAGTAAACCTCATTAAAATCTCCGGTGACCATCCACGGTTCATCTCTAGCATTCGATGTGGCAACAAGATCATCAAACGCTCGGATTTTATCACATCGTCGGGGCTGCGCATAAATTCCGGAGACCTTCCATGGGGCTGCACCGGTTGGGCGGATTCGCGCATGTATAACTTGGTCGTTGATACCCAAGATTTCGACATCAGTTTCCTCTTCCTGCCATAGCATCCACACCCCTCCCATCATACCGTTGGTAGGTGCAGTTACATGTCTTGAGAACCCAAGGGTCGGGATAATTTCTCTTGCATGTTCGGGGCTCACGCGTGTCTCCAAAACGTAGACCACAGAAGGTCTATGAATTCTAACGTATTCACGAAAATTTCTACGGAACTCTTCTTTCCCGGCCCCTTGACAATTCCAAGAAAGGATTCTCATGGATAAATTATTTATATGATACGGGAGGACGGGGTTGTCAATGGTTGTCGCCCTCCATGTTGCTATCAACTGCAACATTATTATATGTATCAATACCCATTGGCGTCGAATCTCCCAACGACTTACCGTAGTCTTCATCCACCATGTCCTCGGAAACCCATTCCGTCGGATTAAGATCATCTTGTTCTCTATTTCCCATACTTGCGGTGGTATTTCCAGCACGTGCACCACCCAGTCCTCTTGTCTTGTTCGTAATGTCGTGGAGAGGCCCCGAAAGTAATGGAACCTCGTGAGGAAGTCCAGAATCTCTTCCCACCTGCCGATTAGCATCCCGTTTCTGAAGAAGACGCGAAAGATTAGCATTTTTCTGACCGATAGTAAGAGGCGGTGTGGATTTTTTTGTATTATCTGTCAACGCCGTGAGTTCCGTCTCTCGCGCAGCAAGGATAGCGAACGGGTTGTGAGTATTTTCTTTGGCGGGATCCTGTTGGTTTCTCTTTAGGATAGTAATTTGCCTAGAAGACTTGCCAAACTTAATTCCTTTCCTGTCAGTAATAGAATTACTATTAGGGAAATTTTGTCTTTCCTTTTGAACCCGACTACCACTGTCCAAGCCATTTGCCCGAAATACCCCAATACCACGAGTCTCCTCCTGCTATGGATATACGTCGCCTACCTTTGCTTTTCCTTTTTCCGTGTTTCCATTACCCGTGGGGGAGTTTCTCTTATCCTTTCTACCAAACTTTTTCGGCTGGATCACCATCCACTCACCGTATTGTTTGTTTTGTGCCTTCTCAATTAGCCACGCATCCGATTCATCCCCTCTCCGTGATTCCGGATTTTTTTGCTGTTCCGACGTCCCAACAGTTTCGGGTTCCATTGTGTTTTGTGACTTGCAGTTTTCTTTCTTGTGATCGGCCTTCCCACACGAATAGCATATCGTCGGGAGATTTTCGTAGACGACTTGGTATACGACGTCATCAATGCATACCCCTAAATCAAGTGGTACATCTGTCCGAACTTGGACGCAAAAACGAGCAAACCTTCCTCGCGCCGCATTGTATGTATTCCCATCAATTTTAATGGGGTCGCCGATGCTTTTTGCAAGAGATCTGATCCATGTTTTTCGAAAGTATTCAACTGGGAGGTCTAGTATTCGCACCCATGTTATCGCACTTTCAACCTTGTCGGTCTTCGCACGAAATTTCGGGCACCACTTCCGTACCGAGAGGAAACTCCCCGCTAACTGCCATGGCCCTTCGGTAAGAATCATCTCCCTCTTCTCTCTACTCAAGCCCTTCAGGCAAAAACAACTATATCCGAGGTCGACCAGTTCGAACTCGTTTTGTAGTCTCCACATATTGTCAAGTTTGGTCACAAGCGCCGGATAAAACCAAGGGTTCCCAATAACACGAATAATGATTGCGTCCTTCCATTGGTTCTCCATGCATACTTTCATGTCTGGATGGCTTACAAATTTTTTGAACGGCATGTCTACCGAGGGCGGGGATATGGTAATTAGGTCCGATTCCTCATCCATCTCGTCGTCATCAATCCGGACATGTTCAGTTCTTTTCCGAATCGCAGCCGCATATGAAATCGGTGCGCTGATGGTCTCGTTCAGATTATTCATGGTTTTCCTCTGAGTTTCCGCGTCCAATTCCATGTCATCCTCGTGTCGTGATCGTTTCTGGGTTCTTAATTCCGGATCACCTAAGTTCGGCGGGACGAATTCCGTTGACGCCGGGTTGATTTGGGTGGCCGGGGGCGGAGCTAGGGCTTGCATGAGTTAAGTAGGTTTACACAATTATATAATCATAAACTGAACAAACTAACAAGGAGTATCTTTCTCTCTTATTCAAAAATTGTCAACCTTAAGAATAATTGATCAATCCGTCGTTGAATTTGAAGGTTTAGATTTAATTCTTTTCAATAAAATTGTTCTTTACTACGTGCTATTTACAGATTCTGGTCTATTAGATTTAAGAATTATAATAACTATGTATATTTATGGAAGCATCAAGTGCTAACAAATGCAGATGTCGTAGATAAAAGTCCTACTCAATGAAATATGAAATTCATTTGTCTTGCTAAACTATAAAGTTTAAAAATTATTGTTAATTTTAACATAAAACAATTTAGGTAGCTATAATGCTATGGTACAAATTCTGAAATTAAAAAGAATGTTAAAACTAATCTTTTCTTTACACCAGATAGAGTTTTGTACGAGGGAAGTTTTGCACGCGGGCTATCTTACTAGTATTTTACTAAGTAAACGCAGATGGAACAAGTCAGTTCTTAAGAACCGCCAATTATGTACTTAAATAGGATACTTGACGATTCTTACATTTTCTAATGCCAGAAAATAAAACAAACATGAGTCCTTTTCCATTTTTCCAATTATTTTCTTATTGGAAATTAAATAAAGAAATTAAAGACGGTAGGTAGTTAAATATATGGATTTAGATTTTATATAGTTTAGTCACTATAGTACATATATAAGTGAGGAAAATTCTTCTCTCGTGGTCCCTATTCACCTTCCTCCTTTAATTGATGTGTCTAAAGATTTTTGCATATATTAAATTATATTTTATTTATGTGACGTGAATAACGTGAATAACGTGATAAGATTTATATCACAGTCCTGATTATTGATCTTTCTTCTTGATGCCGAATCTGTAAGGTGGTTAAAAATTAAAATATAGTTTTTGAAAGAACGATAGTTATTGAATTAAAAAAGAATTAACAGAAAAGAGAATATGTTGTTTTTAGCGAATTAAAATCTTCCTATAGTATAATTTACGTTGATGGCATCGATAACTAATAGTTTTTTTATACTTACAGTTTCCATCAAGCAAATATTTATTTATAATCTTCCTATAGTATAATTTATGTTAAAATGCTTTTAGATTTGATGAAAATGATCAATAAAAGTATTATATAAGTAATCCATACTTTCCATATATATACACATATGTATGTTTTTACATATATTGAAACTATTTGTTTTTACAAAATGTATTACTAGAAATATGTAAATGATTCAATTTGAACAACAACAATAATTTATTTATAAACAAATAAAATAAGATCAAATTTTGTACGTGAATAATTTTAATGCCTGCAGATTAATTTAAGTGTAATAGAAGTTATTATCTGCAAATTCGTAACATCACATGATATTTTTTACTATTTAAAATAACTCATAACGTTAATTAATTACCTATTAAACATAACACATGGGATAGTTTTATGCGATTAGTTGTTTGTATAGATATATAGATAGAAACTAAATCCAGGACATAGGGGGGATACTAAACTTAAATACGCCCCTGCCTAGCTAGCTACCCTACAAATTGTTTTTTTTTAATGGATGACCCTACAAATTGTTGAGCTCAGTTGAACAATCTAGAAATTGTAAAGTCAGCTATATCTTTCAAGTATTTGAGCTCAGTCCTCACATTGATTTTTGTTTCTTTTAAAAGAAATAATTTAAGAAACTTATCTTCATATATTCAACAATTTAATCACATTTGCGATCCTTATTTGCTTACACATTTATTAAACTATTTATCGTAAATGATGATACACACAAAAATGGAGAGGAATAAATGGCCTGACGGCCACTCAAAATGGCGTGACATCAAACACAAAGTTTTAGTCTAGTAGAGCTTTTAGAAACTGACGTACAAAACCTAAGCTCAATATGCAAGAAAATGCCCAAAAGTTCTACTGAAAGGTAACATTCTGTTTGTTTATATATAATTAAGGTTAAATACAATTATGGCGACTAAATAGGTCAAAAAGATTAAGTATATGCGTCTACAAGAGGTCTCATCTAGGGAGATATCAATATGACTCGTACTATGTGGCATATGAGGAAGTCGTATGTGATGGCAAACTATGTCTTCGTGGCGAGTTTCATAGATATGATCGCCTAATTGATTAGTTTTAGGACTATGGCAGAAATGGACGAGTTTGTTTGATAAGCAAACATCGTAGAATTGTGTTTAAAGATAGTTTAAGGTAGTTAATGCATATTTATAGCTGCATAGAGATTCAAATTTCGATGGTAACGGCAATGGCGAGTGCAACACCATAGCAGAGAGGTTATAGCAGATCAACAACGTAGTATGCTCATTCACATGTTGTCAGTTGATGATTGAAGTGTCAAGTATAACATATTTGTGTCTACAAGACTCAACTTTTTGTATGCATGGATCAAAGTTTTCTTCTTCTTTTTTTTTTTTTTTGAAGTACCGAAGCATATCCATTGTTTGACTAATAATATCACAAGCAAACGAGCTCTTAGTATTTTCAGTTTTTACAGCAGTTTATCTATTGTTCGAGTGTCTTTATTCGAGGAGACCCGGGGGTGTAGTTGTAATCATCTTTGATAGTAAAGTCAACAAGGAAAACTTGTGAACACCCCTTGGAAAAGGAAGTAATTATAAATTTTTTTATGTTTACCAATATTACACAAATAGGGATACTTAGCTTTTTGGACTTCTATTAAATTTTGTTGGAAATAATTTATATAAATATTAAATGCTTACCCTCTCTAACACCTTAAGCTTTTAGATGAGATGGCAATTTAATATGGTATCATAGCTCAGGCGTCTTGGGTTCGAATCCCACCGCCACCCAATTATCAAAAAGTGTCACGTGACAGGTGTAACAAAAAGATTTACAGCCTGCACGTGAGGGGTCGTGTTGGAGATAATATATAAATATTAAATTTATTCCCAATTATTAAGTTCAACAAGAACTGAAAAATAACTTCATTTATTATTTGATAAGAAATTTCAATGAACAAGCCTACATATTTAAGCAAATCTTTGCAAAGACATTTATCAGATTTTCCCAAACATAACACATAGTTAACAACTTGTAAATAAGGATGTCTAAAAAAGACTTGTAAAAGCCTCCATAAATCCTTTTTATGCTTTCCCATACCAAACTTAAAAAAAATTATACATTTTCTCCGTTTAAAATTGATAAAATATTTACAAGTTAATTTTTTTGTTTTAGGGGTTCATCTTTAACCTATACCTCCCCCCCCCCCCCCCCACCCCCTCTCTCTTTTGCAATACTGTGAGTTACGTCGTCGATCTTTCATGCCATCAAAGTAAGTAGTTGATGTTCACTTACCTTCTAATTTACTCACAGTCGGTCTTTTTAGAAAGAAAAAAAAACTGTACAACAGTATTTTAAATTAATAACAGAGTTGCAATCAAGATTCATATCAAAACAATGTGTTAAGACATAACTACGTTGTGTTCCCATCCATTATCATGTATTGGTAGCAGGAACCGACTTATCATCTCATCTAGTAGTAATTGCACGGCAAAATCTTCTTTGTCTTTCGGAAATCGTGCGTAAATTAACTGCCATCGGTATTTCCCATTACAATTCATAACAATTGTGCTTGTGTAATAAAAATCTACTACAAGAGGCGTTACTACAATTAGCTACATACTACGGGGTTTTGTCAAATTGCAGAAACACAAGGGACGCCTTCTGCAATTATTACTTCGTCTCTTTGACACCTGCAAGCAAATCCAGGCAGTATTAGGAAACAACGAAATCCAATTTTTACCCCAAATCGAGGCAGTAACCGTTGACATTTCACTCGCTAGCCACTTTCTCTCTCTACGAATCAGCTCAGGTACCTTCGCTAAAGCCTACTCTATTCGCCATTTTCACACACACGGTAAAATACATATACGTACAATGATCGAGTGCATTGTTTGTTATACCGTTTACTTAATCTTGTAATTTTGTGATGTGATTTATGATTTGATGCATTTCCATTGAGATGAACTCCGGATCAGGTATAATGGTCGGAGGTTTGGCGTGTGCATGTTAATCATAGTTAATGCCGCTACTTCAGTTCCTCTAATTTTTGATGTATAGGAGTGAAAGAGAGATTTGATAGTGTGTGTGTGTGCAGAGTTGGTGTACAATGTGGAAGCTGAAAGTTGCGGAGGGATCAAGCCCTTGGTTGCGCTCGGTGAATGGGCACGTTGGCCGTCAGATTTGGGAGTTTGATCCGAGCCTGGGTTCCCCTGAGGAGCTGGCTGAGATTGAGAAGTTCCGTCAGCAGTATCACGAACACCGCTTCGAGAAGAAGCATTCTGCTGATCTTCTCATGAGGCTTCAGGTTCAGTATTTACTCTTTCTTACTACTTGTTTCCTGTTTGATGTGAGTTTATGTTGCCTGCATATTTTAGACATGATTTTTAAGTTTGATTGGGTGATCGTGGTGGAAGGGGGCTGCGTTTGTTTAGTCGGTGATTGACTGAAAACTGCGTTAGTAACTTAGGGAAAATCAACAATTATGAGCAGCGCTGATCCACTATAGCTAACTTCTCTAGTGCTAGTATACCATCAGTTAAGTTCTTATATGCTTTACTGGGCGAGGAAATATATCACGTGTCAGCTGGTCAAGTTCCACTAGTAAGTTTACCACTAGCCATTGGAACAGCTTGAACGAGCAAGTTGTTGAAACAAATGAAATGTATCGGATGGTGTACAATATTGTACACTCACAAGGAAACAATTTCAGTTAAATTAGAGTCTGGTACTTTTCTCTCTCTTCAAATCTACTAAGTGAAGTAGCTGTGTAAAAGTACTTTGATGTTTTATTTCCATTATAGATGATAGCAAGTGTAGTTTATAGCTGTATCAAGAAAGTTATATGAAATAGAAGAGAACAAGTATGAGCTTCAGGTGTTTGATTTGTAACTATAATCATTATTCAGATGCATGGTTTCTTGACCATCTGTGAACTGACTGTGAATCGTTAACCTTCATCTTTTGTTCTGTTACAATATAGTTCTCGAAGGAGAACCCGCAGACCACATACTTGCCCCAAATAAAAGTGAAAGACACTGAAGATATTACAGAAAATAGTGTAGCCAGCACGCTGAGGAGAGCCATTAGCTTCTATTCTACTCTGCAGGCTCGTGATGGTCATTGGCCTGGAGACTATGGGGGCCCAATGTTTCTAATGCCTGGCCTGGTGAGTTTTCTGATGCTCTATTATGTACATGTTGAGGCATCACAGGGGTTCATAATTTTATCAGCTGTAAAGAACCTTTTATGTTACAGGTTATCGTATTGTCCATTACTGGGGCATTGAATGCTATATTGTCGATAGAGCACAAACGTGAGATATGTCGCTATCTCTACAATCATCAGGTGAGAGCTGTATTTGGCTAAATTTGTTGTTCTCTTTTTCTAGTTTGTCCAGGCTATCCGTTGTTAGTTATCTTCTATGAGTTTGGGAGTGGCATGGATTATATTTTAAATATGTAATGCAACAGAACCATGATGGTGGATGGGGTTTGCACATTGAAGGCCCAAGCACCATGTTTGGCTCTGTTTTGACCTACGTTACTTTAAGGTTGCTAGGCGAAGGAATGAATGATGGTGATGGGGCAATGGAGAAAGGACGAAACTGGATATTAGATCATGGTGGTGCCACTGCAATTACATCATGGGGGAAAATGTGGCTCTCAGTTCAGTTCTAATCCTAAACATTGCCAATTTATCGTTTGCTGACTAATTAAAGCCTTAGTAAATGAAACTTAATTCTTTCTTCTATTTTGTAATGGCATTAGGTACTTGGAGTTTTTGAATGGTCTGGGAATAATCCTATGCCGCCTGAAATGTGGCTTCTTCCTTACGCACTTCCAGTTCATCCTGGTAAAACTTGCAATTAATTTCCTGCTTCCATTCTTTTGTTTGTCTTGAAAGTGATGGAAAAAGTTGTCAAGTATATTTATTAAGAGTAGTAACTATTACTACTGTGACAAATTGCATGCGTTGTATGGTGTGTTGGAACTACCCTTTATTTAAAATATGCACGCTTTGTAAGAAACTTTCACTGAGTACCTCTTTAATATATAGTCTGGCTGAATATCTTTTACATTACCCTTCTGAGGAACGAGACTGATGCTTTAACATAATTTTCAATCTGCATCATCTAGACTTGAGATTCAAGAGTCATCGAAATAAACTCTGAAAGCAGCATTATTTACTGAGTCTGTATCTCTAAGGATTATTGGAAGACTCTTTAATCTTATTTCACACAAATGCCTTCAGAAAAGGGGTATTGGTAAACGTGTTCTCCATTAAAACCATCAACTTTAACGCCTGTTGATTTTTTTCTTTAGCGTGATGTTAATTTAAAGGGCTGATCTCAATTGAAACTATTTTTTTATGATGTTATGTTCTATGTTCTAAGAAAAGGATTTCTTTCGTATTTCAGGAAGGATGTGGTGTCATTGTCGAATGGTTTATCTTCCCATGTCATACTTGTATGGCAAAAGATTCATTGGACCAATTACTCCCACAGTTCTGTCTTTGAGGAAAGAGCTTTTTAAAGTTCCATACCATGAAATAGATTGGAACAAAGCACGTAATGAGTGTGCGAAGGTACGTGATATATTGATTATTAGAAAAGCATAGAAGACCAGTGATGTTGTTGGTAGTTCGCATTGTAAGTATGAACAGTTCGGCGTTTGATGACCATAGGATTCTATAGTGATCCATCAGGGAAATACTCTAACTAGTTTTGCTTACTAATAATTCCTTCTGTGCTTATTCTATCTCTTGTCATGTGGAATATCTGCAGGAAGATCTCTACTACCCACACCCTCTTGTACAGGATATACTCTGGGCATCGCTTCATAAGGTTGTTGAGCCTGTCTTGATGAATTGGCCTGGGAAGAAGTTGAGAGAGAAGGCTCTTCGCACTGCTATGGAGCATATACATTATGAAGATGAAAACACTCGTTACATATGCATAGGCCCCGTAAACAAGGTTGCTTATTAAATTTCTCATTTGGTACTTTGCAATTATAATAATATTGTTAAATGGAGTTTACTGAAAGAAATGTGATGTGTAGATATGCATGAGAGTTTTCATTTCTATGTGATATGGGCATATATGTTTGTGGTACTGTAAAACTACCAAATACGAGCATTATTTTTCACTATTTTTACAGTTTTACTATATTACATGGAAAATTATTTTTAGTCCTATTTTGTCAAGTTTTCTGAACATTAAATGGATGTTCTTCACATTGTAGCCAGGCTGTTTCTTCATCTAATTTACACTTTCTCTAGAGAAATTGTGAAGTGAAAGCCAAAACTCACAGTCATGAAAACATTTCATCTGTTTCTTGCTGAGCTTTTCTAAACGAAACTTTCAGGTCTTAAATATGCTTTGTTGTTGGGTGGAAGATCCAAATTCTGAAGCTTTCAAGCTACATCTCCCAAGAATCCAAGATTTCCTGTGGATTGCAGAAGATGGCATGAAGATGCAGGTTAAGTTTCCGTACCTTGTTTCGTAACCACGTAACAGTTTATGCTTCTGTTAGTGTTTAGTTACTGTATGATTTTGGTCATGTTTTTTTCAACAAAAAGATTAATTTTGGGACAAGTCTTGAGTATTACATTCATTAAGATCACAGAATAAACTATTTGGTAGATCACAATTCCTGAACTACGTTTGTCTTTCAGTGCGCCCTGCAAAGCCAGTGATGCCTAGATCCTGAAAGAACTTTCATCTTGATCCACTAATGAGTTCTTTGTTCAGATAGTAAGATTGATACCGAAAGATATTAGTAGATGTGGTTTTTGCTTAACCAGATGCTATTTGACCTCCTCCAATGATAGTGCTCGAGGCTGGACGGTTCAGTAAAACAACCCGAAATCCCAGGAGCTAATCCAAAATCGAAGTTGGTTCTATTAGTCCGGACCGATACCCGCTTCGAACAGCCCTCTAAAACTTAGTTGATTATAGTGATACCATTCCTTTTATAGTTGGATGATAATCTTGCTGTGATTCACTTTAATTGACTGTTATAAGTTAAGTTTTTCGGTAGATGACTTATGGTCGTGCTTACTGGGGATTCTTTTTTTTCAGGGATACAATGGAAGTCAATTATGGGACACTTCCTTCGCTGCTCAGGCCATAGTTTCGACAAAGCTTGTTGAAGAATTCGGCCCAACTTTGCAAAACGCACATTCATTCATAAAAAATTCACAGGTCAACATGAAGTGTTTATTTTATTCATAATTGTTGTATAGAGTGTTTCTTGACTGTCATCTAAGGTGTCCATTTAATCATCTTTGTTACTCCTCAAATTCTACATTATATCTAAACAAATTCTTATCTTTGATTTAAAGGTGCTAGATGATTGTCCTGGTGATCTAGATTACTGGTATCGTCACATTTCCAAAGGGGCTTGGCCATTTTCAACTGCCGACCATGGTTGGCCAATTTCAGATTGCACAGCTGAGGGACTTAAAGTAATTAGTTCTTTGATCCGAACTATTTTTTTTAGATATTGTAGAACATAATATAATATAATATTTCCTGGTGACATGCTCCTTTTCTTTTAGGCAGCTCTATTATTATCAAAATTACCAGCAGAAATTGTTGGGGAACCGCTGGATGCAAAGCGATTATATGATGCCGTAAACGTTCTTCTTTCACTACAGGTAGTGCAGTTGTAATTTATTTTATTCACTTAATAGTTTCTGGCTCAATGACTGGAAAACATAATTCTTTTCGCCCATGAAATATTTACTTTCATAACATTGATATTGTAAACATTTGAGGTAGCATCGGAATATATTATAATTTGAAAACTTTGGAATTAAAGTTAATTTCACTGAATGTAACGTTTACAAGTTTAACTGTGAGTGTTGCCTGTTAAGGTTACCGGACTTTAGCCCAAAACGGCGAAACAACATGTTTCAAATCCACTGTAAGCTCGTACATTAAACAAAAGCTTATAGCCACACTTAAATGCATAAACTTCAATATGGTGACAGCTGTATGATGCACTACTTTGCCCCAAGTCTATCCTTCAGTAATCATAGAATTATTGCTTGACAGAAGTCATTTTATTCATAATCTTACCAATTAGCATCATTCCTTGACCTAGCAATGTATGAAATATAATCATTGTGGCTTCTGTTGTTCAGACTGTTCAAACAGATAATTTACGTTTTAAGATTTAGGAATTCACTAGAAATTGAGATTGTTACTTCAGTTAGCTATGTTTTATTGTGAATATTTCCCATTGACAAAGGACCGAGATAACTATCTATTAAGCTGGAGAGATCTTGCATACTAACTCTGCAGATGATGGCAACAAAGCAAGATGCTGCTTGATCATAAATCCAAGTGGATTATCTAGAACTATTTTATCTTGACATGAGTTATTCTGGATTATATGACTTAGTTTACTTTTTCATTGATACGCACTTTAACTGCACCAAATATATAAGTTTGAAAGATATTAGATGTGCATTTCTGCTACCTGATGAAAATATTCCCTGCTTACTTTGCAGAACAGTGAAGGGGGCTTTGCAACATATGAACTGACAAGGTCTTATAGTTGGTTGGAGGTATTTTATTTCCTGCATATACTTTACTATCTAGACCATCAAAACTTTTCATTTATTTATCTTGTTGGGCATGCATACTAAAATGTGTTCTTAATGCTTGTCCCAATATTTGGTTGTTTTGGTGGTGAAGTTCCCTAAATCTGAACTTGTTACTGAAGTTAGACTTGTATCTTTAATCTGATGGAAGCAATGTGCTATGCTTTGTGCTGTTCGTGCTTTCCTGTTAGCAAGTTATTTACGTTCACTGTATTACTTCCGCTACTACGTGGCCCATTTTTTCTTGATACCATATGAAGTTACTTCGAATGTCTTCTTGTTGAGTTTTAATGAAACATGAGACTGGCTTAAGCTAGTATCTAATGCATGAATGTATCATTTGCATTATAGTTTTTCCCATTTTGTTGTTACTGATTATGGTGGAAACGTCAATTTCAATAATTCAATGCTACTACGTAGCCCAATTTTTCTTTAATGCTATCATTTCGTTTTTTGATTTTAATGTTGACATTTGATTCTTCTCTGCTCGCAGCTAATTAACCCAGCTGAGACTTTTGGTGACATCGTCATTGACTATCCGTAAGATATGTTCGCCTTTACAGTTTTCTTTGTGCATGGTGCTTTGGAGTAAGTTAGTTGTGAACTAAGTTGTTGGGAAAACCATTGGCAAGGTCTGGTGATTGGTCTCCTAGCTCGTTTCCCTTTAGCTTGAAACAGTCCAGTTCTGTTACCTTTATTGTAATAAAAATCATATAAGAGGATCTCTCATGGGATGACAGATTTGTGCTCACTCCCCATACATCCCCACACAGAGAATCTCCAATTCTTTTGTGTCGATTTTTCAAGGGAGGGCAATGGCATTTTCCAATAGACAACCTTTTGAAATACCTTTGAATTAATTGTGTACTTCTTTGGTTTCGTAGTTATGTTGAATGCACCTCGGCTTCTATTCAAGCATTAACAACATTCAAGCAACTATACCCTGGGCACCGGAAAGACGAGGTGGAACGTTGTATTGAGAAAGCTGCTAAATTCATTGAAAAGATTCAAGAAGCTGATGGCTCCTGGTAAGTTTTCCTTTGACATTGTTTACCTCTTACTGATAATAATTAGAGGATGGGTCCGAATTGATAATAGTTTACTAGTATTTGGTGGAATAGTGGCTGCTCTGGTTATTATTTTAGTCATCATGTGGTTAACTTTTATTTGATATTACCAGATATCTAGTAGTAGACACGGTCGTAGAAGAAATTGCGTCCAACGTACGGATATTCTTATAGTGTAATAACTTGCAACAGGTATGGCTCCTGGGCAGTTTGCTTCACTTATGGAACTTGGTTTGGGATAAAAGGCCTCGTGGCTGCTGGGCGAAACTTTAGCAATTGCTCTGGCATCTGCAAGGCTTGTGATTTTCTGTTGTCTAAACAGGTTCCTTCTGGTGGTTGGGGAGAGAGTTATTTATCATGCCAGAACAAGGTTATAATTTTTGAATGATCTTTTATTTTATTGCACTTTCGTGATGCACTGAGGCTAACTTTACCATGTTATGCCTAAAATTGTAGATTGATCACCTGATAAATGTAAATAATGATGTGCATGGAAGCCTGATCTGTTACTATTTTTTGTTATTTGCATGAATAATATTGTGTGTAGTCCCTGAACTATAACTTACCACTGTCGGGGAAACGTTGTGAATTGCGGCCGCAGCTGTAAAAGTGTAGGTCCACACCATAATGGTTTCTCATTCTGCGACATTTATAGAAGGATGTATTAAACTGAAATGGTACAGATATTAGGTTATACTGGTTTTGTTACTTTTGGCCTCTCACTTCGCAGACTATGTTTAAATTTTCTGTCACCCTGTATGCTATGCTGATAAATTTCTCTTGTAAATAGTCTGTTGCTTAGTGCATCATACTTTTCTACTTAAGTATAAGTAAGAAGAAACGGAATAAATGAGAAATGCACTTTTTTCTTGTTATATATAAGAAGCAAAATAAAAGCTGAGCACCTGTAAGTTGAAAGTTTTTAATGTCGAATCTCCATATTTACTGAAATAGCAACTTTTGTTGAAGACTTCTCTTTCATGTTTGGTTAAAACACCCAAGTCAGTGTTCATTTCCCTTGTGACTGTTGAAGTTCATCAAGTCTCTCTTGCAAAATCTTGTACTGTACTTGGTACAGAAGAGAACAAATAGATTTAAATTATAGTTATGGTAATGTCCCTTGTAGTTTTGCATGTGCCAGTGAAGGCATAAAATATGTTTGAGATTCGAAGCTTCAATTGTTGTGGCAGTGGAAGTTTTAGTTACTGACTTTTCAGTGGGTTTAAACATTATTTTCTCAGTCTTGTGCATATTGTACTCAAATAATGGAAGAAAAACAAATTTTAAGTTTGCTGAGTTACGTTTCCTTAAGTTTGATACATGAAAAGTTATTCTAAATTTAGTGTTGTCTGCGTAGGTGTACTCAAATCTTGAAGGCAATAGGTCTCATGTGGTAAATACGGGATGGGCTATGTTGGCTCTTATTGATGCAGGACAGGTATCAATTTTCTTTCTAACTATGTTGCTTGCTGATTCTTTTCATTTTCCTTTTCTTGGGTATCATACCATCCATCCTTCTATTGTAGTTTGTAAGTGGTTTATTCAGACTGTAGCTGCATAAGAACATGTGCTTGATTTAGAAAGATATTCAACAATCTCTGTTCGCATGAACTAAGGAATGCTTTAGTTACTTCCATATGCTGATTTTTTATAGTAAATTGGTTCTTTTGGTTGGAAATTGGGAAGTGTTCCTTTAGCGTGCAGTTTAGTGCAATATTCCACTTTTTCAACGAGGAAAACTGCGTGAAAGTCGACCATTTGGAGTTTTCATTCAAATTCACTGCCATTTCATGGGTTAACATATGA
The DNA here is from genome assembly GCA_948329865.1 of Linaria vulgaris. Classification (NCBI taxonomy): domain Eukaryota; kingdom Viridiplantae; phylum Streptophyta; class Magnoliopsida; order Lamiales; family Plantaginaceae; genus Linaria; species Linaria vulgaris. Next base: position 83,236,468 of record OX415249.1, on the reverse strand, counting down.
TAACTTCCTTTTACGCATTGTTCTGGAAAAAAACTGTCCCTTCTTTTACGTTTTTTATTGTTCTTACGCAAATCGACGTGTCACTAACTTACTATCCTTTTGCTTGTGTTCAGGCGGAGAGAGATCCCACCCCATTGCACCGTGCAGCAAAAGACCTAATAAATGCTCAAAATGAAAATGGAGATTTCCCACAACAGGTAAGTCTGTTAACTTCCTGTTTTTAGTTGTATATGATTAGACAGATTGCATACCCCACGCTCGAGACAACCGTCGTTTTAGCGACTTGCACTGTCTGACCTTTTAGTTGGTGGTGTTTGAAACATACTCATTGTTGTTTTCCACTCCAATAATCCTTGAATTCTCAGGAGATCATGGGGGTGTTCAATCGGAATTGTATGATCACGTACGCTGCATACAGGAACATATTTCCGATCTGGGCTCTGGGAGAATATCGCACCCGAGTTCTACACGCCCAATGAATCGGTTGCGAATGAATTTTGGAGTTAGTTTTGACATTTTAGCTGTATCCTATCTTGCATTGGATCCATGTCTTCGTCTAGCAAATGTTGAACTTTGTCACTTTTGAGTCATCGTATGGTAGAATAATAGCCTTATGATGCTATACTAGTATATCCTTTATGATCTTCTTATGTTGTAGTTTTCAGCTTTATATCTAATACTCGTGCATGCCGAATCCCGTGATTGATGCTTTTTTGTGTTTTGGCCTTGGTTAGATTGAAAATGAAAGTGTAGCTTTACTTTTTGAATTTGGAACATATTTATCTGTAAGAGAGAAAAGAAAAGAACTCTTATATAACATAAAAGAGAAAGGTAGTATAATTTCATTGAAAAATTTAAGCGCGCTCAAATTTCGTCAATTAAAATAATCAGTAAAACAAAGTTACAAGGAAAATATGTTACATGTATAGTGGATACGATTTTTTGGGGGGAGTAGAGTATGCCACGAATACGATTCATTGTTTTAATATATTAATATTAAGAATTAAGATAAATAATTTAACTTATAGTATATCAATATATTAAATTATAATTTATTAAGTTTGAAAGCACAACTCATGTATATTTTTAGTTGAAAATGTTCGTGTTGCACAAAAATAACATAAAACTTTGAATGGCACATTGCTTTTTGAAATAGCATAACTATAAATTAATTAAATTTAGGGAACATGGATCGTTCATTAATTTCTTAGTCAAAAGTCTTTAATATTATTCCAAATACCAGAAAATCATAATTGAGTGAGCAATTCGAAAGTTTAAACCTCGATGAACTATATATATATATAAAATATTTTTTTGAAATTGGGAAATAATGTTTGGTGTATTTATTAAATATAGATATGTATATTTTGAAATTTGAAATACGAGATACACATATATATATATATATGTTTTGTTCCAAAGTTAAGAAGTAAAGTAGACCCACTAACACAGAATCAGTACCCACCACAAACATGTCCCCTCAAATTTCGAATTTCGATGTTAAAGCGGCAAAATTCATATAAACTTCAAAATCACACACACACACACACACAGTGATATAGAGAGAGAAAGGAGAGAGAGAGAGAGAGAGAGTTTCTCTGTGATGTGCCTGCGTACGGACACGGGTGAGATATTCTCGAACTGCGTTTCTTTTTTGACTCTCTTCTTTTTCAGTTTCCTTTTCATTATTATTATATGTTTGAAAATTTGAATTTAAACTAGTTTTGTAATGGAATTGACAGTAGTACTGTAAATAACTTCACATTACGGATATTTTATTCATCGATCTCAATGCAGAGTACTGTGCAATGTTAATTGAAAATTGTTCTACTGAGACTGAGTATTCTTAGTCTCTTGCGTAAGTAAGTTTCACTTTTTGCGAGACCTAGTTCTTTGCATTGTACGGCATTACGACCTAATTTCATTTTTTAGCTTAAAATAGAAATGGCCAAATTAGTTTTTTTTTTTAATTTTCTTCTGGAATGTTGAAGTTCTTAAGGAATGAATTTATGTAATGCCTGATTTGTATAATTGTTCTTGTTAAACTTGATAATAATTCGGCTTTTGGTGTTTTCTTAGCATGCTGTGTCTGGAACTGAAGGCTGCTGTCGTGGTAAGTGTGAGTGAGCATGATGACTTATTGAGTTGAGTTAGTGGATTGGTTTGTTGGTATACGGTTTAATGAAAATGAAGTCGCGCGTGAATATGGTGAAGGGGAAAACAACTTCGAGAGGTAGCAGTCAGCAAGCAGCTTTTGAGCTCAAACAGCGCGTAGTTTTTGCACTCAACAAGCTTGCGGATAGGGATACTTACCGTATTGGGGTTGAAGATTTGGAGAAAACTGTGGAATGCTTGACACCCGATGGGGTTCCCCTGTTTCTGTCTTGCATTTTGGACACTGATTCTGAGCAGAAAAGTGCGGTCCGCAAGGAATGCATTCGCCTGATGGGTACGATGGCGAGTTACCATGAAGATCTTGTAGGCCCCCATCTTGCAAAGATGGTGGCTAGCATTGTTAAGCGGCTGAAAGACCCAGATTCTGTCGTTAGAGATTCGTGTATAGAAACAGTTGGCGTCTTAGCTTCGAAATTGAGTTGCAATAGGATTGAAACCGATGGGATCTTTACTATGTTAGTGAGACCACTTTTTGAGGCCTTAGGTGAGCAGAACAAGACAGTGCAGTATGGTTCCGCACTGTGCTTGTCGCGTGTCATTGACAGTATTCACGATCCGCCACCTTTGGTTTTGCAGAAGATGTTGTCAAGAACTATCAAGATGCTGAAAAATACTCATTTCATGGCAAAGCCAGCGGTTGTTGAGTTGAATAGGAGTATTATTCTGGTATGTCTCTGTCTCAAACCCAATACACCTGCAATTTCTTTTTTAGTTCTGCTATAGCATTCTGGCGTATAACCCTTGCTTTGAGTCTGCGTAAGTAGGAATTTCATGAACTAACTGAATTATTAATCCAGTGGCCCATTAATAGCCATGTCTACTGTTCTGACATAATAATCACGTTATTTATCACGTCTTAGATTTAACTCCTAATTTTTGGACAACATGTTATATCCAATAAACCCATAATTAGCTCATATTAGAAAGGCAGTAGGAAACCTTAACTTAGATAGCTCAACCTGGTTGGTTTTGACAGCAATGCACGGACTAGGGGCAAATTCCCTAACCTCAAATATCACTGCCGATATGCAACTATGTCAATAACTACTCTATTTTCAGGCTGGTGGTGCTCCAACACATAGTTCTTTAACTGCAGCACTGACGAGCATTCAGGAAGCCCTGAAGAACAATGACTGGGCAACACGTAAAGCTGCCTGTACAGCATTAGGAGAAATTGCTTCTTGTGGTGTAGCTTGCTTAAGCTCATTTCGGACCTCTTGTATCCGCTCTCTTGAATCATGCAGATTTGACAAGGTTCGCTGTGTCACATAATGATGCACCACCTCTAAAACTGCATTGCTAGTTTCTTAATCGGATGTTTCCCCATGCCTTTGCCTGTATCACAGGTGAAGCCAGTCAGAGATGTAGCTTTGCAGGCACTGCAGCTATGGAGAAATATTCCAGGGTCGGATACACCTGAACCTTCTGAAACCGGATCTTCTGTCAAAGGTATCTCATAATGCTCTTTGATATCTTCAAAAGGTCATCATTTTGATGATGTCTTGCAATCTTTTGCTGGGGTATTTACATCTTGTTCTTCTTAATAATTTTCATTAGTTAACAGTGCTTTTAACGGGCTTAAGTAATTGCAAGAGAAATTGCATGTGTGTTGGAATCACTTTTTGTCACACAAGTTTGAGAATTCTTGTGCCTCTTGTCAAATTTGACAGGGGAAGGCTTGCCCCTTATACACCCTTGCGGTGGGACCCTTCCCCGGACCCTCACATTGGGGGATGCTTTCGTGCACCGGGCTGCCCTTTTCTTTTTAGCTAATTCGGAGATCCTTTTTGTGATATCCTGAACTTAGCATATGGAACAGTTAGAGATATCATGCCTTACAACATTAGACTTGAATTGCATTTTATAAAACAGTTAGTCGATACTTGATAGCATATTGTGCTTCTATGGACCGGTTACCATGCTTACAGCATTAGATTTTAATTGCATTATCCTTCATATCTCACACTAGGTGATTGGATCTTTGACTTTGTTACAAGTGTTAAATCAACTGGAATGTACCTTACTGCAACTGATGTGTAGCGTAAAAACTCAGGACGAGCTGATACAGCAGCTATGGGTCCTTTGTACTGATAATTAGAAGAACAATCCTGATGTCCTGGACTGCATGCCACTTCCAGACCATTTATTATACTGGATCCAGTCTATCTGTTTCACTTCATTATATGGGTTTCTAATTCAGATGACCATTATTTGTATTCTTGAATCTAGTTTAATATTTCCTTTTTCAGATTATATCTAATCGTTTCTTGCATTTTGTAAATTCCTATTTGCATCTTGTCTGCTGTCTTATTTTTCCTGTAATCATTTTTGGCAGCATAAAGAATTGTGGTCCCTTATTTGTTACTTATTTTGTCTCAGAGTCTTGCTATCGAGAATATGGTGATGTTACAAGTACAGGTGACTCAAGGTCAAAAGATATCACAATGACGAAATCTGGTACCGATATGGCTAAAAAAAGGGTTCCTCTCACTTCTAGAATAACTGGTAGAACTTATATGGAGAAATCTCAGCAATCTGGAGCAAATGAATGGCAAATAGAAATTGCAATTCCCAAGAATTATGGTGCTTCTGTATATCAAAATGATGAATCTGAGAGTAGTTCTGTTACCAAGAGTTTTGAAAGAAGCAATGCTGATGCCAGGAATGTTGAAAAAGTTGGTTATGAATGTGCAGAAGTGGATGAGAAGCAGGACCAGTCTTCTGTTTCAAATCTTTTTTCTGAAAGCATCAGATCAAAGGTTGTCACAAACAATTTTGATTCATTTGATGATACCAGTGTGTTGAAGTCAACTGGAACAAGTCAGCGGTTTGCAGCTGATGAAGTTAGTAATCAAGAGCAAAGATATTTGGCTAAGATGCATGATCGCAGAAGCCTAGATTCCACGGTTACAGAATCAACTTCCTGCACTATACATGCCCTTCCTTCACAAACAGAAAATGACATGGTGTTGATCAAAAAACAGCTTCTGGAGATTGAAAATAAGCAATCTAATTTGATGGAAATGCTACAGGTAATTTCTTTAGATTTCTTAACAACACCATTCATTTTACGTATTTTTCATTTGTAGAAGCCTTTCCCCATTCGCCAGTAGATTGAGAATTTATGTAATGTTGTCTTGCCCTCTGAACTGCATTGCTGACCTTAAATTGTATGTGATTGTCTTTGTAAAAAAGTACATACTCCATAGGAGCTCTAAACACCCACGAAACCTTTGAAACTCTTACTAACTATGTTTGCAAGTGAACAAGAATCAGGAATACGGTACAAGCATTTGACATGCATAAATGGGCAAAATAGAGAAAATATACTCAAGTTAAAATGTACTGTCATGAAAGAAGGTTACTTGAGCGTCAAAATCTACAACCAAGTGAGTTTTACTGTGTTCTTTTATCTGCCCCATCGCTGGCGATAAGTACTGTCTCTAATTATTATTCGAAATTGCAATCCGGATGGTTTTCTAGTAGAAGGTAATTGAGGTGTGGTATAAGAACTGAGAGAAGTGTATATTTTCTGTTTTCAGGCATTTACGACTTCCATTACGGATAGCATGTCAATGGTACAGTTGAAAGTGGCAAATCTTGAACTAGTGGTTGATAAAATGGCACAAGAACTTGTTCAAGGGGGAAGGCACTCAGATGCATCGGCCACCAAACTTGTCAGGAGAAGTCCCAGTACTGCCTCCCCCAGAATTTCTATATGCACACCAAGGTCTTCTGTGCATAGTACCAGGCAACCTCCCCTACTACCAAGCAAAAACACAGGAATTTGGGAGGAAAACACATCTGCTAAGAGTAAATCAAGCAGTTTCGAGAAATATAAGTCAGGCATATGGACTGATGCGACTCTTAAGCAGAGCAAAAGTTCTTTGGCAAATTTTACAAACGTATATCCAGAGAATCACAGAGATAAAATCCGGCAAAATGAGAGTGCCTTTGATCCAGTTCCTCCCACTAAGGCAAACCTAACTAAATTGGGAACTAAAAATGGTCAGTGGAAAGTTATGAAAGATTACTTGTCTGACGGGAATCTGGATTCGGCATATGCTGATGCACTATGTTCGGGTAATGAACTTCTTCTGCTTGAACTTCTGGGAAGAACAGGCCCTGTGCTGGAAAGTTTATCAGAAAAGACGGCAAGTGATCTATTAAGCACTCTGGCTTCATACTTGTTGGAACAAAGATTCGTGAACTCTATCATACCTTGGTTAAAGCAGGCAAGTTAATTTTTGTTGCTTATTTTCTTTGTGATGCCACAGAAAATAGAGACAATCTTTTCACTTATCTTGGTGATGACTTCATCAGGAACTTGAATATAAATAGTTCAATCTATGCTTTCATCTTATGTCGCTAGGTAACTAGGTGGACTTCTGACAACTGTCACTGTCATTGGTCATTGCTTTGGTATCTTCCCCTGGTAATGGCTCTCAATATCTTGAGTACTGTCTTACTGATTCTTTTCCTCTTATCCAGCTTGTGGACCTTAGCAACATCCACGGACCTACTTATCTTGTCCTCTCTGCAAAGGCAAAGCGAGATATTTTATGTGCAGTTCAGGAAGCTGCGAGATTGGATGTATTTAGTCCTGCAGAAAGAAAGTTTTGCATCGATCTTGGCAGAATATTGCGTCAGAACTGGGGTTAGATAATTTTTGCTGTCTGCATTGGAGTGTATTTGCATGTTGGTCAATTATAAGGGTGTAGTTGCGAATATTCAATTTAAGTCAAGTTTTCAACTGATTTAGAAATTAATGGAACTGGAACATCGAATTTTCTCTGTTATATTGCTTAAATATGTGCAGTAAAGAATATCCATATCTAAATTTTAGATGGTGATGATATTGAAAGAAATTTTGCGCAATGTTATACATGATTTTGATGTATAAATTATGGCAAATTAATTTTGTATACTTCATGTATGTTTTTTTTTTTTGTTTATGCAAAGAGAGAAGGAAAATATCTGAATTTGATTTAGAACTTGCATGCTGAACATAATTTGTGTTTCCGGTGATGCAGATAATGGATCTTTCAGGTCACAGTCGATAGAAGCACGCCATTGATGTTATGCTTTCTGTATCCACACTGAAAGAAAGGGGAAATGTCTGGGTAATGTTTGACACTGTAGAATTGTCTCTTTATGGAAACACCGGAGTCCTACTTCATTTCTAAATTTGAACATATATAACTGCGTTTTAAGAAATATTTTGTTTTCTCCTTTTACTGCTTTATTTTCTGATTAGCTTGAACGTCGTAGGAGGAGGTAACCTTTTGTCATCCGAGATTCGAAAACAAGATAGAAAATGAAGTACTTTGGGTTAAAAGAAAGGGCTGTTCCACTCATGGATCAATTTTTTTATTTTAGTTTGGTAAATATTAAGAACTTTTAGCAATATTTTCTGTTTTTTTTGGTGTACTCAACAAACTCCGTCAATATTGTGGTTACAATGAAAGTGAACGCTATTTCGTTTAGTATAATATTTTCTGCAATTCCATAGACCATACTTATTTCACACACCTCCATGAATCCTTCTTCCTGATACAAAATTTTAGTTAGTGATTGAATATCTTATTTCAATAAAGTCAAATATTGAAACTTTGTAGCACTTTTTAATGAAACGTATGGAAACTTTGACGGCTAGTTCCAGTTTTTTCCGTTCTATGGGTTACATAAAATGATAAAATGCATGACAATTAACAAACATGTTTGCTTGGTGCTTATGCCATAGACTCTAGAAACCGATTTACGAATGAAATCCACAATCCACTGTTATTGACACGTTGCAATTGATGTATACTTGTATATTTGTATACTTGTATACTTGTAAATTTTTTTTTTGGGTGAATCATTTTGTTATGTATATTAACTTTAAGCAATAGATGGTATTCCAGGAGTGAAATTTCGCACTTCAATATAATAATGTAGGTAATTACGCTACTAACCCTTAACATTATAATACAAAAATACATGACGATACATCTCTTCTTTCTTACTTCTTTTCTCTCGTAATATTAACCTTGTAAAAGAACAAGAATCCAACCCATTCTAAGCTTGTGAAAAAAGATTATATTTATGCAAATATTTTTATTTATTTTAAATTACGTAATGTAGAAATTAGCTGGTGCATCACGTTTTTCACATGCTCGCATATGATATTCACAATTATCATGTTCACTAAAAGAATAGTCCAATCCTCTCAGTGCCTAAAAAAGATCCAAAATACCTTAAAGTTATGTGGAAGTTCAACACAATTCAATCCTCAGTTCCAAAAAGATCCATAATAGCTTAAAGTTATGAGGAATTTCAACACAATCCAATCTCAGACCCTAAAAGAAGGCACATCTCCCAATAATACAATGATACAAATTTTCGAATGATCAATTTTCAGTAATGGAAGTAGGATAATATAATTGAGCACACAAAAGAAGTTCATATAGCAAAACCAAATTCACATTCTAAGTGCTCCTCTAATGTTTACATGGTACTGCCAGGAAATCAGCAACAAGCCAACAAGCCTGGAGGGACAAACGGCTATAGAGAATCAAACTAATAGCACAAACATCATTGACCTTCATCCATTTTATCATTCTGAGATTTTAAATCGTTGCTCGCACGTCCCGATGACTCAGATTCAGATGTTCTAAGAACAGAATCTTCAAGTGCCTCGAGAAATGATGGAACAGTAAACTTGACTGCAAAAGGTAAAACAATAATGTTAAATAAATGTACAAATATTGATTTATAGGATATCAATATAAAATAATGGGGTAACTACAAAAAATAAAACAATACTGAGAAGTTGAAATCTCAAAAAAAAGATACAGCAAAGCTGGTTCATGAGAGCCGAAAACAAGACATAGAAAAGCTAAATCATGAAGATATTAACAGTATTTAACAAATTGAATCATATTTTCTAGTCAATTAGATGAATGATCCTTTGCCACTACAAACATAAGGAAAAGGTACTTCCCAAATGCACTTATACGAAGAATAATACAATTCGGTTATAACTTCGTTTGCTTACATTTGCTTGGATCTATTCCGAACTGAGTAAGGTCCACTTGTCCGGTGCGCAAAACCTGCAATAAAAAATAGAACGAATCAAAACATACTAACACATCTCCAATAATGGGTAATTCTTGACAACACACAGTCTCAAGCAGCAAATGATCATATGATTCCCTGCCCGCAAGTAAGACCCACATTTTGCTCACATGGCGTCATCATATTCTTGGTGCATTAACATTGCGTATGTTCCACACATAAAGGGAAAGGAAGAACAATAAAGGTAAGGCCTTACATAAGTAAATGAATCTAATTGTTGACGAAATTGGGGGCTCTGTAGCAATTCTATTAGCTCTTCCGGACTCCATTGACCCTGCAACCACCAAAAATATCATGACTAATAGAGAATATGCAAAAAAACACTAGCCCTGATATCACCTGGTGTAGAATTTATACCTCTGGCAAGTATGACGCCAATTGCTGATCTAAAGGTAGTTCTTGAATCAGCGGCCATATTAACTCCGGCTTCAAGATATCACCTAATCCCAAGCCTACATACCAGTAAATCAGGATAATATCAAGTAGGAGAAGAGCCATCATCATCAGACCTATGACTGGCAAATGGTAACACAACATTATAGTGGATTAGAGAGCAAAAATGTCTGCTATTCTCAGTCCTTATACCTTATAACCTTTAAAACTAATGTAAAGTAGCTTTCAAGTGGAGGGGCGCCGCGCACCAGTAAAGTAAAGGTGGTGTTGTGGTGTTGTGTGACTGAGAAGTAAAGGTGGTGTTGTGTGACTGAGAGGTCACGGGTTCAAGTCATGGGAGCGGCCTCTCGACGGGAGCGGCCTCTTGTCAAAGGGGAAGCCCCTCATACACCCTTGAGGTGGGACCCTTCCCCGGACCCTCGCATTGTGGGAATGCTTTCGTGCACTGGGATGCTTTTTTTTTTTTAAAGTAGCTTTCAAGTGAGATTCACATAATGACTAGTAGAAGCTTATTAATTCGAAGGTTTTGATATCCAAGTAGGAAACCATATCTTTATATTTGTAGAATAATTCTAAACTTAATAGTTCTCAGATTCCAATGTTAGACGGCTAACATCTCTCGTTTTTCAGATCAGTAACAACTCATGTATGTTCAAGTCCAACTGCATCTCAAGCTGAAAAACCCATCAGCTGACTAGGCGCTAATAAATAGCTCTACGCTCAAAGAACTCCGACAGAAAAGTCCAAAGTATACGTTCATTTGCAACGTGTTAAGCTACATAATTCTAAGTAAAAAGATATTATTCACAGCGTTATTATCAGAACAAGAAAATACCATACCTGCATCTGGGTCAACTGATTCACCTACACAAAACAACAAGATCTATGACTACTCAACAGTCGGGAAGCCATAGAAGATGCAATCTTCATTCTCCTAAGGAACATTATAATACCTGCCGATCCTATGTTACTTAGTATTCTCTGCAAATCTGCCATTTTGACCGGTCCTGCAGAGGTGACCTCACTAATTGCTTCTGCACCCATGCTTGGGCTGACTAAATTCCCTGCCCTGCAAAAGCACAACTAGTTTTCAGTAAGGATCTGCAATGATATGGCACGAGGCCTTATTCTTTTCTGCAATAGCCTAACTACAGCTACACTATGAGAAAGAACATTGAATGTTCTGTAGATCCTTTCTCCTCACCAATACAACTTGAATATAATCACCTCAGTTACTATACAAGCTTCTCACTTGAAAATTTTACCTAGATGAGATATCATCCTCAAGCATTTCATCTGTGCTTTGCATAGGAACTGAAACTTCGGCTTCATCCTCGCCAAGGAGCTCTGTTAACAGCAACAAAATCGATAATACATAGGACAAGCCTCACGCGGATAAACCAATATAAGGGACAAAGCATGTCAAAATGAATATTGAACATCGAAACTGTTTTTGTGTAAAACAAATGTTGAGCAGCTGTTTTATCCCTACCTAGAGGTTGGTTCAAGTACAAATTGACAGAGTTGCATAATTGGGAGTCACTGTCAGCTTTGGGCTCCTAGAACCAATTGAGAAAAGAAAGTATAAGATTTGGATAATTTGCATACAGCCTATTTTAGCAAAACAAATCAAACTAATGACACCACCTGCATCCAAAAGAAGAATTTCCTGTCATCGGTATGAAACTTCAGGATGTAAACCCTTCCAGAAGATTGATTAATCTGAACATCACAGACAAGCTACATTAGATGAAAACATAAAATTTTTGAAATTATTTTAGGGAAAACTACCATTTCTATGTACCTTTTCAAACACTGCCTCCTCCGGAAAGACGATTTGGTCCTATGACAATATATTAAGGAATAACTTTCCAGCCACCAGAAGTTCAGGAAAGAAATAAAGATAAGCTATAAAAGTTGTAAGCATCAAATAAAGGTGTCCATCCTAATTAACAGATAGGCTAGGATACATCTTCCACAATATTTGTAGATCTATCAAGCCATTGGATATGAACAAGCCCTTCTTCTCCCTGTCAGAGAGAAAGAATGTTAAACTGAAAGAAAGAAAGAAAGAAAGAAAAAAAGGGGGGGGGGGGGGGGGGGAGGGTGTTCAATGTATGTAGCACTAGCAGAAAAAATCCTATTTAGAAGTCATACCCTTCCTATGCGAATAAGTCCTTTACGAGAATCAGGGATTACTTGCTTTCCATCCAACCGCATTTTTCCTGCACGAAATTCCAGCAAAACATCCTGTGCAATGGAATAGGAGTTTGTTTTTATACACCATATTATTGCCCAAAAGTAAAATGACATCATTGAAAACCAATGGCATCAAATATTGACATCGCTACATCCCTACCCACTACCACGTCCTCTCACCAAGCATTAATCTGGAATCAAGCTTCACCAGCCAATAAGCATGCATACAAGAAGTACAATGAAACTGTTTCCAATATAATTACTAATACAAGTTTGTAACTTAAAAATATTGTTTGTTTTAACAATAAATTAGGTGTTAAGAACCATCAATATAGGGTAAAGCATCGATACTGCAATAAAACCAAGTGAGCCTCGAAATTCATTTACATCCTTCGGTGAGTAGGTAGCCATGTGATAACTATACAACTTTCTTTTTTATGCTCGCTCCTTACAGTAGAAATGCATTGAAGGCTCAAAGCTTCTTTATGTCTAACACATATGGTTATCACCCTCGACTTAATCTCAACTCTTAAAACTCAGTCACTAAAAAAAAGTGTATTCCAAGGTTGGGATTAAAATACTCTCTCAAAATAGATTGGTAACAGGAATCAGAAAAAGAAGCTCTAAAGGAAGTTTCAATTCTTTATTTTCATTAATTTCACTACTTATGACTTTTGCTGAAACTTCAAATTTATTTTGTTTAAGCCGTGTTCGGACAATGGAATTCATGCAGCAGATTTAAAGACAGAAAGATCTCTATGGAGACATCGATTATGGAATCCACAGCATTGAAACCCCTGCCAGAACCTCAAGGGACCACCTTTGACCATACATAATCACGTAGGAGAAGGAAACAAAGTAATTTGATGCATGGGTTGCTACTTGCTAAATAATGAAACCGGCAAACAAGCTAACTGGTGATAGATTCTATTCAGACCATCTGTTTACCAGACTAATCCCAAAGAGTTACAAGCACACTCATTGCATTTTCAACAGATAATTTATCATAGAACCCCCACCACTTTTATTCCATAGAGATAATCAAAGTTCTCAATTATACATCCCTTTTTTCTGTTAATTTCACTAAACAAATAGAAAGCAGCTTGCTTGATGCCATAATTCATCATCTAGAAAAAAACAAATATATCATCCTTAACTACTACAACCAACTAGTTCAAACACAATAATGAACAAAACTCTCTCTTTTACTACAAATCGCATCTCAATAGCTAAAAAAAAGAGTCAGAAAAGCTTCAAAGTAATTGATTTGGAGTTCACAGCAATACCTGAATGGGAGGAAAGCCCTCGACTGTAGTAGAAGAAGAACTCATCACTCAAACTCAAACTCAAACTCAAACTCAAACCCTTGTTTATCACTCACTCTCCTTTAATCTGAAAAATTAAAACAAATATACGGATTAAAATTAATAATTACTGAATGTTTATTAGATCAACAAATTGAAAACATCACGAGGCAACATACCTGTATGTAAGTATATATATTGGCACTGGTTAAAACAGGTATCTATTTTTTTTTTCTTTTTTTTTTTTGTCCCAACGAGGAAGAAAGAGAGATTTATGGGATTCTGAGACGTGGCAACAGTAAAGAGGTATAATGAATGGGCTTTTGTTCATTCTAGCTATTTGGGCTTAAGATCAATCCATAACACTCTTTTTTATTGGGGGGCTTAATTTTAAGACAAAATAAACAAAGTTTCACTAACTTATATAAAAAGTCAAAATTTATTTGAATACACATACACACTCGACTTAACATTTTGATATACAAAAGTCTTTTTCGACGTGGGCGTGTCCTTTGGAGCTCGTTTGATTGCACTAAACCGCCAAAGACTATTTACGTGGATGTAACCGGATTCATTTGCTTTGATTTACATGTATATCACATCTAATATCACGTGGTTCCATAGTTAAATCGTTTTTGGTTGACAAGTCATGTACTCCTCTAGTGCTAGATTAAACATCACATTACAATAATATGTCCGCCATTGTTATCCCATTATCACACATCACATATCACCCATTACCTAACCTCCTTAAACTGTGCAACTCCCTTGGACGTCGGCGCATGTATATCTCATACAAACTTATTCAATATTTGTCTAACAAATTCTTGTTATGCGAAGAGCCATTCCTTCAATTGAAATTTGGTGTTTTAAGGGTTTAAGAAGCACTGTAAGAATTCCATTTTTTTTTCTTCAACTGGCTTTGTTTTTGCGGTGAATTTTGTCGAGATTCGAATACTTCTGAATTTCGGTTCAAGTTGTCGCATTTTCAATATATCAACGAGGCTGCCATTAAAAGACGCCACGTCGACGATGTTCCCTTAACTTCACCAAAATGTTCAAAGTGCTTGCATAAAAACAAAATTAAGTTGCTCGAGAGAGTCTTACCTTCTCGGTGAAGCCAGAGAGAGAGAGCGAAGAGATTACTTTTTGAAGAGGGGTTAAATTTGGAAGAAGACTCGACATTTTAGGGTAATTTTGTATTTTTTCCTCAAATATGCCTCAGAAACTGTTGCACCCTATAGCAAAAACAATGGGGGATGCCTTTAAATTAGTGATAAGGATCGGGTCACCAAGTTTCATGTTGTTTAACCCAGTAGTAATTGAAGGCAACCAAAGTTGTTCTCCTCCGGATTATATTAAAGATAATCTCACCACTAATGGGCTTATTAAAATGTACTAAACAAGCTCTTAGGTGGGTTGACCCAATCATCACTAACATTTATAGTTCGTCATTCAATTACAATCGGGGAGTCTAGGCCCAAGTGAGTGTGGTACTTATATGGTAGAATTTGGCTACTTTGGAACGTGTTATCTTTCGTGGGTAGAAAACGTTAGAGAGTGTGATTGGGGAGGCCTTGGATATGGTGAGTCTCTTCGTTGCTCTTCTCTCAGCCTTTTGGTAGTGCGTTGCATTTTGCTTGCCGACGGGTGTGAGACGTCGAGCCTCTAGTGGATAGTCGAAGTTGGGCAAGATGGGCTTAACTTTATCAAAGATGAGATGTGCTCCAATGTGAGATGTCTATGATTCCCAACTTATTAAGGCTTTTATAGTTTACGCTCTTCTCCATATGGGGTGCCAAGAGTCTAGAAATAGGGTGCCAAGTGTTAACGCTAGCCACACGCATTTTTCGAGGTTGTATTGATCCGAGAAGTGTATGTGGGTCTTATTTGTCCGTGTTTCCATTGTGCATCGATATGTGGGTAACTTATGTTGGGTATCGAATGCATGTGCATATAAGTATATCTAGGCCATATTGCATTCTTAGTGTATATAGCGTACTATTACGTTGTATATCTCATAAGCCTTATTTTAGGATTGCATCAATTTGGAGAAAAAAAATTGGAAACTAACCATAATTCTAAATTGAGGATTTCAAAGACTAGCCCTAATTTTACCAAAAAATGGGGAATTAATTTGGGGATTTCAAAAGCTAACCCTAATTTCAAAATTGAGGGCGAATCGAATTGAGAGTTAGGGCATACTATAACGACAGCATTTATGAGCAAGAATGTAGCAAGAACTATAATTCATCGGGAGTCACTATCGCATAATAGAATCACAACAACCCTAGTCAAAAAGGAGGAAAACCTGAAGAGACCAGAGATACCCAGAAGGAATTAATGGAGAATCAAGAGGAGAGAGACTACCTAGACGCGTGGAAGGAGGACATTGGAGGAGTGCATTCATACAAGGGAGGGATCACACGCAACACCATGTGAAACTGAAGAAGCTAGAGATCCCAATGTCTATGTTGCTATGTTTATTTATGCCAAAGTTTTCGTATGTTTTGCCATGTTTATTAAGAAGGGTCATTTTGTTATTTTGGCTAAGTTATGGGTATTAATAAGACTTTTAAGTATTTTTAGTTTACTCCTAGTCTTTAAGGCATGTACTGAACGTTTAGGACATTATTATGAAATATTCTAATTATGCATTTTCTCATCTCCAACTCTTATTCTCTTCTCATCTCATACTCTCACAAATCTTAAAAGTGCACCTCTACGTAGGGGGGTCGGGGCTGCAGTTATATGTATGTACAACCAAGGCTCTCCTTCTGACACATGGCAAGGGTCTAATTCTTTGTTGTAAAGTCATAATTATTTAGCCGGCCAATAAAAAATTGACCCGTGGAAGATACCTCCACCACTCTAACTCAAGGTTAACCAAGGTTCTCACTCTCTCCAATCCCATAAAATCTTAGTCATGTCTCATATTTCCAAAACTCTAATACACTAAAGTCGAATTCTCTCTCCATTTTTTGAAAATTTACTCTTTAGAGTCGCCTGCTCAAGATTTTTATTTCTTTCTCACCATTTCTTTTCATTTGTATATTGCATAGAGCAATTGATGGCAAGGTAGCTTCTCCTTCTCTCGATTTTTCAGACAACATGTATAGGGTTATACTTGAATTTTTATTTTTTTGCTGGAAAAGTACTAGTTTTCCTTTAGATTCGAAACTTCTGAACGAAATAACTAATTTCGATGAGGTTTGTTGTTGTGTGTAAGGTTATTTCATTTTGAAGCTTGCGAAATTCTGGAAGTTTAGGGTTTATATGGGTATTTATTGGAAATAATATCAAATGTTATTTCAGTTTGAAGCTTGTATATTACTGATTTAGTGGGACGGTGTTTAATTATATTTCAATCTTTGTGTATTTTCATGATTGTTTGTTGTTGTATTGCATCAAAACTGTAGCATCTATAAACTCTATAAATTAGTCGATGTATCATCTACATAAATTAGTAGATGTATCAAAAGCCAATTCATTATTTGTGAACATAATTCTTTTCTTAGGTGTAATCTGTAGATTAATGGTTGTATGCTATAGTATGGCATGAAGGGTCTAAATAACTACTTTCTTGGGTTTGATTTGGTAGATTAGTGATTGTACTATTGTGTTTTGAGGCCATTCTTCCTTGTTGCATTGTATCAAAAGAACATTGGTTTCTAGTTTTTGTGATGTCAACTGCTTTCCAGCTTTTGTAGGTTTATTTCCTTTAGCTATTGCCATGAATTAAAGATTTGCTACCATATGAGTAATAAGCATATTGAAAAGTGCATACTATAATCAAAGATGTTTTATGTAGTTTGGTGTAATGCATACTGGAAATTTTACACAACAAAAAAATAAGATTTCACTTATTTGATAGGCTATTTTCTTTAGGAAATCATGTGTTTTGGTTCTCTTTGGGCGGTACTTGGTTGTTTGCTTATTATGATCACATTTATTTCTATTCTCCCTTTCGGTTTTTTGTTTACAAGGATATTGATTTGTTGATTCAATCCCAGTTTTGCAGGTGTGAAGATGTCTCAAGTTAGAAATAATTCAAGCAACAACTTCAAGCCAACTAAAATCATCTAGTAAACTAAAATCTGAGAAGATCGATGGATAGTGCTACTTGTGTAAAAGACAACTTCGAAAGAAAGATTG
The DNA here is from genome assembly GCA_948329865.1 of Linaria vulgaris. Classification (NCBI taxonomy): domain Eukaryota; kingdom Viridiplantae; phylum Streptophyta; class Magnoliopsida; order Lamiales; family Plantaginaceae; genus Linaria; species Linaria vulgaris. The sequence continues at coordinate 83,219,123 of OX415249.1, read as the reverse complement.
AGAAGATTTAAATTAGATTATTTGTTTTGATTGTAATGATACTAAAGTAACATGTGGTGTACTGACAATTTTGTGAGAATCTTAAGAGTTTTGTGAGAACATAGCTTATTTATAAACATAATTACTTTGAAGTGCATTTGTGAACAATTGAAGTATGTGTTTGATATCTTAATTTGATATCTTATTCTGTTTGTATGAAGAATTGAAACATTAATAACATAATTGGTTATTAACTTATTATCTTTCTCTCAGTTGTTTACACTGCATATAGTATCATAGCATCAATGCTTGGATCATGATAGTTAATAAAAGAATATTATTTTGCTTGCACGTACATGTACTTTCTTTCATATACTTCGTTATAACGATCAATTTTTAGCAAAATTCATTTAAACAAAACTATGGGTGAAAAGTTCATTTCATAATAAAATTAACAGCAAAATCACATATAAATCATGTGATTTTCATCGACAGCCAAAATACTTTTCCAAACAAATAAATTTGGAGTTTCTAGATCATTTAACAACCAAAATGAACATCAAAATCACATCTAAAAATGACATCAACAACCAAAATTATGAAGTCTAAAATGCTGGAGCTCTGAGCCAAAATTTTGTTTAAAGATTCGAGAGGCTAACAAACAAACCTATAAATTGATATGTGGTGCGACAAGATAATACTTCCAGCACCTTGATCAACATCCCACTGTGATTCTCTCTCTACTCTGAAAATAAAAAGACAACGTCCAACGTGAAGTTAACAGATATCAAGACACGCAACTAGAATGATGAAGCAGCGATAGAAATACATCTTAAGGAAGGAAACTTTAAAAGTGCAAATAATACCGAAGCGATTCAATGAAAAGATCTATCTTGATTAAGTAGATCAGTAAAGGATGTTTGAGAAAAATAAGCACGAGCTTCATTATTTTGTGATGCCCCGTAGGTTGTGAGAAAACATCTTCGAATTGGCAATTCTCTTTGTCTATTTGCAAACTCTGTACTTGTCGCTTCCTCCCTTTGGTACCCATCTCTACAAAATAAACATAAGAAAGTTCAGATAAACTACAACCAACTATTTCTTTACTTTCACAATTAAGCATAGTAAAACTTACTTGAATTGTCATCAGCCTTCCTTTTAGATATTTTTTGCCTGCCATCCAGTATCGAGCACGGACATCGGTTATTCCTTTTGATCTCACATTGAGAAGGTCACGCACAAGTATTTTAGGTTTCTGCGACAAGTTTTGATCCCAACAAAATCATTTGTTGTAGCTAATTCATCAAGGTTTATATTATCAAACAAAGTATTCAATTATTCCATTGCAATGTCAAAACATTCAGCCAAGATAAATTCCACTTCCTTGCTTTTATTGGCCCTTGTAGAGGCCGCATAGCATTTCTTCATCATCTCATTAACAAATGTCATTTCAAATGCACCATTGCTCTTATTGGTATGACGTTCATCAATTACTCTATTTGTTACGATTTTGGTCCACCTCCTTTTAATATAAGTCTCCGAAATATAGTTCAAATCAACTTTCAAGATATGGCTGCAAAGTATACCCTCTGTTTCAAACTTATGACATCCACAACTCACTCTTATCAAAGGTACGTGACATTTTATTTCGTGGTGTAACTTTGAATCACTCCAGTGACGAGTTAAATTCAGATGTTCCGTGATTGAGAAATCAATTAAGTTATGTACTTCCTCTTCAAAGAGAACGAATATTTCCATTGTGTAAGTTTTAGCCGCCTGAATCAGCCACAATTTCTTACCAATTGAAAGGTTGCCATGGTTCATAAGACAATCTTTTTCAACTTCATTCATAAGCCAAGACTCTTGAACTTTTTCATAGGCGAGAACACAATCATGCAAAGAAGAAGATGCATTTCCAATCTTTTTTTTAAGTCTAGCATTTGTGTCTTCACTTCTCGAGGTAGCCAATAGTCCAACACTAAATTTGTGTCAACTTAAAGCAGTAGCCCAACTATAACGCAACTCATACATAAGGTCGAACCAATATACTTCCCCGATTACATAACCATCTATCATTTGCTTCCAAGTAAATTCAAGCTCTTCTTCAGAATAACAACCAGTCATACACGTATGTCATAATGTCGTGAAGCTCGAATAATCGTTCCTCCAACCAAAATGTGAAGGTGCATTTTGGTTTATGTGCCAATGACACAATCGATGTTGCGGTCCAGGAAAAACTGCTGCAATTGCATTCATCATCGCTTTACACTTATCAATGAATATTAATTCTGGTTGTTTTCTTTCCATAGAGTCAAGGAAGGTTCTAAACAACCATTCAAAGGAACTTACAGTTTCATCTGACATAAAAGCAAATCCATACATAACTGTTTGCAAATGGTGATTAATGGCTACAAAAGGACATGCAATCATGTTGTAGTTGTTGGTGCGATAAGTTGTATCAAACGAGAGTACATCACCAAAGTATTCGTAGTCAACGCTGCAACGATAATCTCTATAGAAAAAGCTAATTAGCCTATTATTTTCATCCCTCTCGACGTTCCAATAAAAGTAAGACTTATTGTTAGTCTTACTTGCAAAGACCTGAATTAGATTAGCCGCATCTCCATTCTCAATCAGTAACCTCGAACGTTGTAGAGAATCATATACATATTTTCTTGTACACCCAACATTTTCTCTTCCATGAGATTGAGTTTGCATGAACTCATACGCCCTGGCCACCGGGATTCCACATCTTACCATTGACGAAATACACTGCTCCATTTCATTACTAACATGTCCAGCAGATCCTAATAGATGTGATTCATTTGGCGAGTACAAGTCATGAGTATAGTCCCTTTTAAATGATGTGATTCTCCAATTTTGTCATTTTAATTGGGAAACTCTAAGCTTTGATTTGCATTGACACCTAAATGTTACTTTTTTAGTACTTTGAGTTTTGAACGCTTCTCATCTTTTTTTCCCGCAAAAGAGCAAACAAAATCCCAAGCTTTTACACCAGAGTCGTTTGGAAACTTTAACTCTATATCTTTTCTAACACTAAAGCCTTTAGCGTGTGCATATATACGATACAAGGCATATGCAAATAGTTCATCCTTCATTGGTTGACCAACTTCTAATCTCTCCATTTCATTGATGGATAAACTTGCAAACTCTATTTCTTCTCTAGCAAGTGATACCTATGTGTTTTCATTCTCGTCGCTGCATTTCATGTGTTTTTGTTGAGTTTCTTCCATTTATAAGTAATTACCTGAAAATATAAAATTGAAGTTAATGCAAAAAATCGTTTAGAACACATAATAATGAACCAAGATTTAAAGGGCTTTGACTGCATTTATAATCAAACCAGCAGTACAACGAGTGAAGATAGATTTAATTAGATAATTGTTCTAACATGTATGTGGGCATATAATAAATTATTCTAAAGCAAATAGGTCATACAAGTTCAGTTGGGAATGTTGTTCACATTGTTACCATAAGAGACAAGTTACCCAATCCAATTTTAAACTCATAATCGAATTAGTAATTGATGCTCAGATGACTAAGATAAGTGCATGGTAAGGAATTTTTATGGAATTTGTCAATGTAAGAACCCACTGTTAATATCCATAAAGAAAATTCTCCCAATCCATGGATCGCAGCAACTTTATAAATAAGAGTAAAACAGAGTCATAGAACACCAAACCATATTAGGAAAAAAAAATACACCTAATAGCTAAGAAAAATCCATCATATATGACAGCCAGAATACCATAAATAAGAACATAGGTCTAAAACATACAACTTAGTTTTCTTTTCTAATAGAAGATACTAAAAAAAATGCAATAATGGTTGTTTTAAATAGGAAGTTTATCTGGAAAAATTGTTAAAATGCAGCAGATGTATACTACTAAAAATGGAGGAAATTGCTGGTATGTGAATAGTGCACGTGAATAGTGAATTTTGGCGTGAGAAGAAGAAAGCTTTTAAAAATATTTTGACTTAATATCTTTGAAAAGAGAATTTGATTTTGGTGCCTGGGAGATTTTTGTGGGATTGGAGAGAGAGAGAGAACCTTGGTTAACCTTGGGTTAGAGTGGTGGGTGTATCTTCAACGTGTCAAATTGTTATTGGTTGGCTAAATAATTCTGACTTTTCGAAAAGAAAAAAATTAGACCCTTACCACGTGTCGGAAGTAGAGCCTTGACTGCACATACATATAATTGCAGCCTCGACCCCCTCCCCTTACATACTCCCTAAATAAGTAGAAACTGCAACAAATTGGTATGTTGCCTTAAGCTCCGCTCTCGCAAAATTGAAAAACCTAATTTGTCCTCAAACCACAACAAATCAAGTCGAGTTTTTCAATTGGGCACTCGAACGAGGATTTTAAATTTTATCTCTAGCCCAGCGTTTAAGCATGTGGTTGTGATGAGAGATGAGTACGGAAGGCTAAAGTACATGGGCCTGTCAAGGACGCAGTCAAAGTACGACTCTATGATCCTACCAACATTTATTTGTAGGCATAGTTGAATGGCTTAATTCAAAATGGCACATTTTCAAGTGCACTTTAGAGATATTGCTGACTCACAAAAGCTTTGAACATATAAGCTACGCTTTATTTTTCTGAAGTAGGCTCGATTCCATAAAGTGGGCAGAATGTCCTATCGAAGAATTCTTTCATTCCGTGACCGGACGTGCAATGATACCCAAGATACCCCAAAATATCACAAATCTCCGAGTTATGCTCCATTATGCCAAAATTCATATTTCATACATCTTTGTACAAATAATCGATAAAAAAGCTTCTCTCTTAACTACAAGAATGTGTTCCGAGCTACATATTATATACGATATCATTGGAGTTACCACTATCGGAAAATTTTGTGTTATAACTCACGAATTGCATATTTGAATTTGGGGTCGGGGTTCTAAAATTGGGGATTTTGACTTCTCTTGATAAATATTAAAATATTCGTTATATTATTTTGTCTAAAAAGTTATTATACGAAAAAAATTATTTTATGCTATGGTTGCATTGGTAGCATGGTGCTTCCGATGATCCATACCTAACATTGAAAATCTAACGAAAAACTTAAATGCAAGGATAAATTGAAAAACAAACATAAAATTCAAAATAATCAATCTATTTATTCTTTTTGTTGCTATTTAAAGAGCTTATTATTAATTAGTCAGAAACACACACAACACTCTAAAATCCTAGTGTCTCATTTTCTTTCATTTCTTCTATTGGTCCATTAATTCATCTTCTTCTTCGAGCATGTATGTGACATAACTCACTTGTTTTTGCATAAGTTAATTTGTTGTTTTTTCATTTCTGCAAGTTTTACTCGATTACAAGTGTTTAATATAATTATTTTACATTGTGGTGTTGCTTTTTGTGTGTTGTGCTCTTATTTGTGACTGCATGATGTTACATATCATAATTATGACTTTAATAAGTCTCTACCAACAGATTCTCGGTATTGGTGTTTACCATGCATCTATAGTATTTTGGCAATGAATTTGACTTTCAGTGCATACGTGCGTGGTTTTAAGTATATTTTAAAAAGTGATAACTTCGTCGAGACTTTGTAAGGTCGAATATGTGACGACTTTTTGCCAAATTTTACTAGTTACTACATTACCTGATGTAGATTCAAGCTACCGAATCGATATGTTCATTTTCCCCTATTTTGCTTGGAAACATCCATTTATTGGCAAAACACTAGATAATCAGAGTATGGATAATATGGTTAATGCCACTCACATTTGTCTTCCCTTCTAATTTTGCATCCTAAAGTATTGGTTCATGGACAACAAAAGTACATTCACTAAAAGTATGGACCTTGTTACTTTGAGCTCCGCTCTCGCCAAATTGAAAATTAAAGCCCAATTTATTCTCAAACCACAACAAACTGGGTCGAATTTTTCAATTGGGCACCCGAACGAGGATTTCATGTTTTATTGGTACCCCAGCGTTTAAGCAGGTGGTTGTGATGAGAGATGGGTACGGAAGGCTCAAGTACATCGGCCCGTCGAGGACGTGTTCAAAGTACTACTTTATGATCCTACCACCGTTTATTTGTTGGCCCAGCGTAATGCAAAATGGCACATTTCATGTGCATCATAGAGACATTGCTGATTGACATAAGCTTTAAACATATAAGCCAATGCCACGCTTTATTTTTCAGAAGTAGGCTCGATTCCATAAAGTGGGCATGATGTCCTCTCGAAGAACCCTTCCATTTTGTGACCGAATATGCAACGACACCCAGAAAACCCCAAAATATCACAAGTCTCTGAGTTATGCTCCATTATACCAAAATTCATATTTCATACATCTTTGTACAAATAATCGATAAAAAAAGGCTTATATCTTAACTACGAGAATGCGTTTTGAACCAATGTTATATACGACATTATTGAAATTACCACTCGGAATATTTTGTGTTATCACTCCCGAAGTGCATATTTGAATTAGGGATTGTGGATTTTGACTTCTCTTGACAAATATAAAAATAGCGTTTTATCATTTTGTCTAAAAATTATACAAAAAAAAAACAATTTTATGCAACGGTTGCATTGGTAGCATGGTGTGTTCGATGATCCAGATCTAACGTTGAAACATCTAGCGGAAAAACTAAAACGTCCAATAAGTCAAAACTGCATGATGTTCCATATCCGAATTCTAGCTTTAATAAGGCTCTACCAAAGAGGAAAAAATTGGGATGTGGGGGGCTTTCATGTTACTTTAAACTTCACAGTTTCTTAGTATTGGTTTTGACTTTTAGTGTGTACGTGCGTGTTTTAAATATATTTTAAAAAGTGATAACTCAGTCTAGACTTTATAAGGTCGAATATGTGATGATTGTTTGTCAAATTCTACTAGCTACTGCATTACGTGTTGTAGACTCAAGCTAGCAAATCGATATGTTCATTTTCTCCAATTTTTCTTGGAAACAACCATTTATTGGCAAAACACGAAATGATCATAGTCTGGACAACATGGTTGATGTCACTCACATTTGTCTTCCTTTCTAAGTTTGCATTCTGAAGTTCTGGTTGATGGACAACAAAAGTACCTTCACTAAAAGTCTGGACATTCTTTAACTCAAAGTTTACATCCAAAATTCAAATAATTTTCAACTCTCAAACTCATTTGCATGTAAATAGCTAGTGAGAGCTTCACTTCTCAAACTCATTTACATGCCTGGATATAATTTTCATACAAGTCTTCATTAAGAACCAGACAATCATTCAACTCCCATTTTTGAAATTCCCTCCAAGAATAAAAGATAAGTAAATAAAATTATTCAATATTATTGCCCACCATCAAACGCAAAAACATTTTTCTTGTGCAACATCAATGTCTTGTAACGTCAATTTGATCCTTTTTCTGCCATTCCGCCATAGAAAAACCTAATGCATCACCTCTAGGTTGTAGTTTCTCTTCTCGACACAACTATATATTTATATGTCTCTAACATTCCTCTAAAGAATTTGGATACCTTCTCTTAAGAGATAACAATCACCACCAAGGGAAACAAGTGCAACACTTCTAATGTCATCAACTCCTATGAAACCATGTATAAAGAGAACTAGATTTTGCAAGTGATCGGACGACTTGAATGTCTTAACTTTCTCCCCAAGGCAATAAGCCCCCATGTTTCCAGCTATACACATTTGTAGCTCTTCTGTAAATACTCCTGGTCATCACAAAATAAGAGGCACTAATATTCTCCAAACCAAAATGGCAAACTATCAACACATCAAGAAACTTGAATTTCTCCCCGTGTACTTGACAATTTGAGTAACCTTGCAAATTTACTTGATTCATAGACACATTTGAATCAACTGCTAAGAAACAAATTGGCATTACAAAACCCACCAAATAAATGCTCATTTATCATAATATACAAAGCAACATGTTATCTCTCTTAATAAATTCGTGCTTTTGTGATTTTGAACACTTCAAAAGAACTTCGAACTCCTAAGAGACTAATAAGGACCATTCCTATCCATTAACGCATCCACCAGGGTCAAATTGAAGAGTGATAGAATGTCGGTATTAAAATAATAATAAGCTTTCTTTGATGTAGTAACTTTTGGTTCCCCCAACTGCAAGCTTTTTATCCAATATAAGAGAATATTTTGTCGTTATCCTCTTTGTTCACTAAAAATTAATGTGTCAAACATGTGGAGGTTACCCCTTGACACACTCAATGCATTGTATTTGCTTGTTAGAATTTGATAGAATATTTGAGTTTCGAGGTTGCTGATATTGTCTTGAACAAGTGCATTGTATGAGTTTTCACTCAAAACATCAATAACATAAGAATCATTCAAGTAAGTAATTGGCCATCTTAAAATGACTTAGCACATCCAAACATTTCTTTACATCGGTGGATAGATTTTGAAAAATATCCATGGTGTCCTATTTTAATCTCATAGTCTTGTGCTTGCGTTCCATATCACCCATTGTTAGAGAAACAACTAAGCCCCTTAGACAATGAGTGTAAGAACGAGATACTACTCATTCCTTTTGATACATGACCTCATTTTCCATCGTAATTTTATCTCGGGTCCCATCCTTTGACGTCTTCCTCTGAATGAAGAGTGGTTCTTAATATTTTTCGATTGTCACGATTAGATTCAAACGTCACTCCTACTACTTGAAAGTCATTTTTTTGTTATTTTTGCTCTGGCAATTTGTCAAACACTCGGAGTGCGTCACTTACAAGACTCGCTCCTCCCCCTTTTATCAACTGAGATTTCAACAAGCATTTGAGAGTTAGAAGTGATATCATCATTGAGATTCAATATATCTTGCTTAGGAGGGAGGAACACATTGTCTTCACTAGCCTCACTTGACCTGTTCCGCCTCCTTAGTTCATTGAATAACTTGTCAAATATTGAATATCAAGCAGATTACCATCATCGTAAATATATCAACCATGCTAGCCTTTTGCTATTTTGCATTAACATGAAGATGAAACCTTAACTGGAAGTTTTATTTTATAGGGATAATTTTCATCTCTTCCAGATGGCTGAATACACCAAAAACCCTATCTAAGATTCTTTCTATAACCACATAACGATACTGAGAAATCATTACTAATATTATTTTTTCATATCCTTGTAAAGTTTTATTTTACAGGGATAATTTTATTAAGTTTTATTGTTTATATTTACATTTTACCCCTTTGTAAACCACTGCTATATAAAGCATTGAGATTTAAGGTTTATGGCAAGTGATGAAAATGCAATTTTTTTATTTTCTCTCATCTCCAATTCTTCTCTTTATCATCTCATTCTTCAACTCTCTATAATCCCCACCCCTTCTTTGGTTTATGAAATATTACTTGCAACAATGGTGATGCCTACATCATAGAAGCAAAATCATGACAAGTGGTATTAGAGCGGTACCAATTCTCGGGAATCGCTTGAGGTCGCTGTTAGTTCTAGCTACCAAGAGTGTGAGCGAACTATTATCGATACGGTGTATGAACTTCAATATCATGTTACTAAAAATATTTTAAATCATGTTTTTGCTCCGTTTGGTAATATTGAAAAGATTGAAATCCTTCCTCTAAATGGAATTTTTCAAGCAGTGGTGACATATCAGTTTTCTTTTAGCACAAAGTCAGCAATGTGTTTAAACGGGAGGTACATTTTTTATGGTGGAAATCGATTGGAAAATTGAATCCTACCCAATGGAGTTCTCAGTTAAAGTCTTAACAGAGAATAGGTCCATGGAGGAAGTCCAAATGAAAATACATGCAACAATGGAAGAGTTGTCTGGGGCCCTAGATAAGGTGTCAGAGTTATTGATCGTGGCTGCATATTTAACTGCTAGTAACATGAAGATGTCTTCTATTATCAAGGAACGTCCAACATACGATGCTTGTATTTTCATTAAAGAAGATGTAAGAGTTGATCCCAAGGCGTCAGATGGAATTCTCGTGAGGTAATTTAGTAAAAGGAATGAAGAAATTTTTGGCTGCCATGTGTCTAACCAAATGACCGTGAAAACCTATCTTGCTGAAAATGAGATTCATCGATTCATTAACCAAAGCAAGAATCATAGTGTAAATGTAAAATGAGTTGTTACTAGTAGTGGACTCCAGATGTTTGATGAAATTTCAGTGAGAAAGTATAATGAGTTGATGGTAATGAACAATGACCCCAAATCGTTCAATGGATTGTTTGCGAAAGTTCTCCAAAGTCAAACAATTGAACTTAAAGTTCTCACTTACTCTCATCTGAACAATGCTCATTTCACTCCGTTATTTGATCCTGGTGGAAGTGTTCAAAGATTGAAATCAGTATTTCCAGGCTCTATAGAATCTGGATGTGTTTTTAAAATGTCTTTGAGATAACTAACATTGGGAACTCATCGAGATTTATTGTTGGTTTTAATAGCCTCATCTCACAGTTGGGTTCCCATGAAATGGAATTAGAATTATGGAATGATGGGAGACATGATATCATTTTTAAGGAGCTTCCACAAGAAACTAGTTATCCATTTAATCCTGGAATTTATAATGACTACATCAAAAGCATAAACGAATCACTTCAACATGGTATGTGGTTAGTAGCTCCCATGGGAGCAATGACTGTTGAAAACAATAATAGTAGTTTTGGCAAGATCATCTTTGGGTTAGCACATGTTAATGGTCTTTCTTCTACTGCGTGGAAGTTACCGTGGACTCAACTTTTTGGTGATGTATGGAGCACATCTTCTCTATTTTGTGCTATTTACTGAGACACAACGAAATTTGAGGTATCATATATTGAATTTCGACTACATCATGAGAATTTTTTAAACTTCAGGAGGGTTTCATAAAATGCAGAATTAAAATAATGGAGTATTGAGTTACAAATGGAAGGTCTCTGTGTAGGGAGTAACACTGACCATATAACTGAATTATTGAAGCATGTGCATGATTATCCCTAGGAGGACATTCTCGGATAACTGGGACATGTCATATGGCTAAATCAGTGTTCTTTTGGCCTACTATGAGGCAGGAAATTATAAGCATGGTTCAAGAGTGTGATGTGTGTCAGAGGAAAAAAAAATGTAAGAATCACCCAGGTCTTCTCTAGCCCTTGCCAATACCTCACCAACCCTTGCCAATACCTCAACAGAAATGGACACACATTACCCTAGATTTCATTGAGGGGCTACCCAGATCAGAAGGGAGGGATGCTATAATAGTGGTAGTAAATAGTTTTTCAAAGTACATCCACTTTGTGGCTTTATCATTGCTAACTAGCTTGCTAGATTATTCATGGATCATATTTATAAACTATACGGGATGCTTGTTAACATGGTTTCAGTTAGAGACAAGATTTTTATAGCTCATTTTGGAGGACTTTTTAAAATTGTTGGGGACTGAGTTGAGCTTTAGCACTACTTATCAGAATTTTCCGCAAACCTCTCTGAGATGAAGAGTCTTTTTTGTGTAATTCCAAATGTGAACCCTTAAACTGATGGCCAGACTAAGAGGGTGAATCATCAGTGTTTGCAGAGCTACTTAAGGTGCATGACAAGTCAGCACCCTAAGCACTGACATAGATGGTTGAGTCTAGTTGACCATATGTGTAACACTAACTACCACTTTAGCTTAAATCTCACACCATTTGAAATGATGTATGGATTCCTCCTAACCAAAGAATGTTAAATCCCTACTTTGAGAGTGAGCACCCTGATGTCACAGACTTATTGAAGGAGAGAGGGAAGATGATATAGTTAAGTAAGGATGATTTGGCACATCCACAGAGCAGAATGAAGACTTAACAAACAAGAATAGAACTAATAGGGAGTTCCAAATGGGAAGGTTTATCTGAAACTCCAACCCTACATGCAGGTTTCAGTAGCCTTGCGAAGGAACTTGAAGTTATCTTCAATGTACTGTTCCCTATGAAGTGACATAGAGGATTGGGATAATGGCTTATAGGTTGAAGTTACTATCTGACAACAAGATACATCATATTTTACATGTATCTTTACTGAAGAAGAAGATTAGATAGAAGCATGTCCCCAGCTTGCATCTATCAGTATTAACTAAGGAATTGGGGTTTGAAACTAGTCTAGCTAAGGTTCTAGCTGAAAGGAAGGTGAAGAGAGGAAATTTGGAGGTTTCTCAAGTCCTAATCTAATGGGTTAACTCTCGACCTGAACATGCTACAGGGGAAGACTTATCCCACATTCAAACAACATTCACATAGTTTGACTTTTTGGGGACCAGACTCAAGATATGGAGGCGGAATGTCAGGATTGCAACAATTGGGGGGAAATAAAAAATTAACCCTAATTCTAAATGGGGGATTTTAGAGACTGGCCCTAATTTTACAGAAAATGGTGGAATTAATTTGGGATTTTAAAAGTTAACCCTAATTTAAAAATTGAGGGCGAAATCAAACTGGGGACTAGGGCTTACCATAACGATGGCGTGTTGAGCAAGAATGGAGTGAAAAATCATAATTCATCGGGGTCACTATCGCAAAACAAAATCACAACAATCCTAATCAAAAATGAGGAAAATGGAAAGAAATTAGAGATAACCAGAAGAAATTAATGGAGAATCAAAAGGAAAGGGACTACTTGGATGCGTGGAATGAGGACATTGGATGAGTGGACTTCTACAAAGGAAGGACCACACGCAATACCATGTGAAACTACAGAAGTTAGAGATCCAAACATCTATTTTGCTATGTTTGTTCATGTAGGCTTTTCGTATGCTTTGCCCTGTTTAGGAAGAAGGGTCGTTTTGTTATTTCGGCTAAGTCATTGGTACTAGTAAGACTTTTAAGTATTTTTAGTTTACTCCTAGTATTTAAGGCATGTACTCGACGTTTGGGACATTATTATGAAATATTTTAATTTTGCATTTTCTCATCTCCAGTTCTTATTCTCTTTTCATCTCATCTCTCTAGATCTTGTAAGTGCACCTCTACCTACTCTCAAAATAAGTAGAAACCACAACATCTTAGTTTTATATACTATGATGGATCGTCGTTCTGATAACTTTTTAATGCATGTTCAGCACGTGTTCAACATGACAGATGTTGGTTTTAATAAAAAAAAAAATAAAAAAATTGTGCAAATGTGGTGTCGAACATGTAAAAGAGGCTAGTTCGACACGACTTAAATACATTCGAGAATAGATTAATCAATTCAATAGTGTTTAAAGTAAACTAATCAAAAATTTGAAATCATCTTATGTTCTTCGTTCTTCATTTCAACTTTATGTAACTCCTTAGTTAGTACGTAATTAGCCTAGTGTCGTGGTTTGTGTTTGTCTTTTACATTGATTTTCTTTATACTTCATGTTAGTTCATAACTTTTTTTAATTGAATTTCTACTTAGATCTAAAACATCAATATGATCAATACAACTGTGTCCCCGTAATCTTGTGCTCGTGCCAAATGTGTTTTGTTTTGTTTCTTTTTTTCCAATCCAAAGTGTGTTTAGTAACTAATACTAGAGCAGATAATATTCCACCAATTATGTTATAATAAGTTATAAGAAACCCGCACATTACAAATATAAATAGGTAAATCAGTTTCCTGTGTTATGTTATGTTAAGTAAGACATTTATTTTACAAAAAGTGACAATCAAATTATCCACATACATTATATTATATTATTATAACATATAATTGAAAAAGAGAAAAGCAAATCATTGAACTGGGAGATATTTTGTAAGTATGAAAATTCGCTAATTAATTATTCTATTATATAAAAAAACTAATAAAGAAGAAGATTATTATATCTATCTATATATAATAAAAAGAAAAGAATATTACTACATCTATTTTTGCAATTTACTCCTTTAGTAGTTTGCGAGTGTTAATGATAAAGCAGCCGGCGGCGGCGGCGGTGGGACTGCGGCTGAGGAATATAATGGAAAACTCAGCTCCTCCTCCGGCGAAAGACCATATCCACTACACCCACACCGACGCTTGCAGCCTCTCCAGGTGGAATGCCAAGTATGCAATGAAAATCCCCATTTACCTTTGATTCCTTCTTTTTTAATTTACTAAATAGGTTCGCCTTTTGTTCGTTTGACTATATATATATATATATATATATATATACAATCTAATTTCAATTTTGATGGAATTTGGTGTTATTTGTGCTAATTGTGTAATGTGTTTGATTGTGGTTAGAGAGAGTTACCAATACATGTATGCAAGGCCGTGGCGGAAAGTCAATGACTTTTATCTCGATATGGTCAATGGCCGCGGCTCGTTATCCGAATTGTTCGGGAAAGAGGTGGGGGGAGCTTTCACTTTTAGATATATTAACTCTCAATCAAGTTTCAATGATTTTGTTTATTGCGTAGTGTAAAGATTCTTTATTCGTATTTGTAAATACAGACGACTTATGATGTACACGAACGTCCTGTTGTAATTGTTGAAGATTGCGATAATTCTGAGCTGGTTACTGTCCCAAGGAAAGATAGGAGGACTGGTAGATGGGAAAGAGCCACGTTCAGGATAGTGCTATCGTATCACGGTGCTTCTTTTGATGGCTGGCAGAAACAACCTGGTTTAAATACTGTCCAAGGGTATGCTTTCTCTACGTATACTTCTTGTTCTTGTCCCACCTAGCTTACAATTCCGTCTGTTATTATTTACGAATCCATATGATTTTTGTTATGTAATGCACAGGCTGGTTGAGAAATCGCTGGGGAAATTCGTTGATGAAATGAAAGCTCAGCTACTGAAAGAAAAAAATGTACCAGTTGATGGCTGTGCTTCAGTTGCTGGGCGTACAGACAAAGGCGTGACAGCTCTTGAGCAAGTTTGTTCATTCTGTATGTAGTAATTTCATTCTGCTTACACTTGTTCACCCCCACCCCCAGAGCAACATATATGTGTATGTATATATTGGAGCAGTTATCATTGTCATGTGTTAGTGTTTAATGGTACTTACATTTCACATGAACTTGCATGAATCATTTTGTCTCGAATTACTCTTTAGATTTATTTTCATTTTGAATCAGACTTGAATTCTTTTGTTTCTTAGCTGTTTGGAACAAAAATAGTGTGGTTTGATGAAAGAAACAAGTTCTAGATTTCTTAAATAGTTAAATAGCATCTTTAGAAGCATGCCCTTCTGTTGTTTTAGTAATTAGCAGTAGTTCAGAAAACTTGAGAGAAGAGATTTTCTTTGAGATACGCCATCAATGCCTTCGCATCCATGTAAATTTATTTGGTGACACTGCTGCTATGTATTACGTCATTTTGTTAAGTGAGTTTATGTACATAAAGTTGAATTCTTCGTCCAATTTTTTGTATGTCTAGATACATGGAGAAAGGATGTTAAAGTTCAGGACATCCAGGATTCAGTAAATAGTGCAGCGCTAGGGAAGATAAAGGCCATATCTGTTGCTCAGGTAGTGGTTGAATTCTAGTTCGTAAAAACAAATTCTGGCTTATGGATGCTAAGAAGAAGTTCAAAGCAATTCCTTCAACAGTCTATCGAAATGCATATTTTGTTTTTTAGGTATCACGGGACTTTCATCCTAACTTCTCCGCAAAGTGGAGACGCTATCTCTATATATTCCCTTTTAATGGTGTAAATGAGGGAAACAAACATAGTCAACACCAAAAAAATATTGAGGATTATGCTGTTTGTGAAGATGGGAATTACGAAGTACAATATGATGATAAAAATTGGGAAAGTTTTGATGATGCTGACAAAAATGAAGAAATGGGAAACAAACCAACTAGTTTTGATGTAACTGATGTTA
Organism: Linaria vulgaris; assembly: GCA_948329865.1. NCBI lineage: Eukaryota > Viridiplantae > Streptophyta > Magnoliopsida > Lamiales > Plantaginaceae > Linaria > Linaria vulgaris. The sequence continues at coordinate 83,203,380 of OX415249.1, read as the reverse complement.
ATCTTCTGCTCAATCAACTAGAAGGAAAATTGCTCTCCTACAGGGTATTTGCGCGTGATACTAAAGCTTCAAGAAACATGTAAGATAATTTATTTATTTTCTCTATTGTTTCACAGGTCATAGTCCTTCAAAGATTTCTGGTTGAACCATTTCTGCTTGAGATCCTTAAACATAACCAAATTATAATATATTGCAGTCGATCTATATTTTATTTTCTATTTGTAAAAATTTGTGTGTATACATTTCTACTTATTTTTCTTGCTTCATTTTGAAAATGAAATTTACAGTTTTATGTCAACAGACACAATCACCCTATATAGGCATATAACGCATTCACAAATAGTTGGAAAATGTGTGGAGGATTGCTTTCAGTTGATTTTGCATTGGTTTGGCTTTCCTAGTGACTCTCTGACCTCAACTTTTAATCATATTGCAGGGGCCCACCAACAGAGTGTTTTCTTTTCCATGCACGAGCAACCGAGGCCTATTTATCATGTCCTAAGGTTGCCAACTGATACAGGTTCTTCTGTATTCTATTATTGTCTTCTGGTCTAACTTGGGTTTGATTTTCAAAAGTTATGTGTTTACACTTTTACACTTCTTCCAATTCAGGTAGGCAAAGCGCATTAGTTTTTGTGGAAGAGTAAGAAAGATGATCATATGATATGTTGAATGAAAGATTTAACAACATACTGAAACTTAATGATTTTTCTTTTTAATGCTTGCATTTTGCATATCAGCCCTGAGAAAAATGGTTTATCAGTGATGAATAGAAGGGACAAAATAGTGGACTTAACGAAGCAAATATAGTGTTGAAGGATCATTGATGTAAATGAAAAGTGAAATGTGGATCACACTAGAAGAAGGGCAAAAAAATAAGTTGGAAAATGCAATGTAAAAAAATTCCTTTTACAACAAAAGAAATGGTGTTTGGTTCAGAATACAAGTACAGTGTGCTCCTGACGAGTTTGCATTGCCTGTGTCATTCTGTTTACAAATTACGGCACACTGCTGCAAATATTTTTGGTATTCTTCACAATATATTGGGGTGCATCCATTGATTTTAATCGCTTACTATTACTGATGTTCTTACCAAGCAAGTTTCTTGATTTTTCTTATTTGATTTCTCTCGTGAAGGATGGGACCGCGACAAAGATAATGTGCATTGAGTTGGTAGCTAATCGCTTCTTGCGCAGGGTAGCTACTTCTGCTTACGTTTCTTGAATATGTTTACCAGTTGTCTTTTTTATTCAAAATGTGCCGACCCTTTTACCGTTAACTCTTATCAGAAATCAGTTCACCCATCGTCTATAAGAATTCTTATTTTATTTTTCATGAGATCTGTTTCCATAACCTAGTGGATATTCATCTCTAAACTAATTAGCAAGGGTGTATTTTTACATTCATAATGGAAACTGGGAAACTAAAGTACGGTTGCATATTATGATAAGAATCTGGAAGCAAAGATATGCTCTTAGAGAGAGAGAGAAAAAAAAAACAATAATTTGCCCACGAAGTTCCTGTAAATGCAGAAGTTCTTTATATTCTTATTTAGTTTGTTAAGGTAGCTTAAAATAGATTTAGGAATAATTACATTTGCAATCTTGGTTTGGTCTAGTTACAAAAACTTCCTTTAAGGTTTGAACTTTGAATAGTTACATAGATGCCCTCATGGCTTTAAAACTCTTTAAAATAGCAGTCTATTTGTAAAGTACTTTGCAACTTCTGGGGATGTCTATATTATACAAATATGGGGAGTCTCTCTTAATTTTCAAATGGCGCTTCTTCAATTATTTGTAATTTAACTAAACCGTGTGGGCTAACTGTAATTATCCATAATTGTATTTGGAAGAGTTCTCTCTTCTTTCAAGTTGGTCATTTCATGATTGAATCTTGTGCATTTGCAGATGGTTCGGGTGCTTGTAGCAACGGTCATTCGGGAAGCTGCCGCTGGTGCAGGCAAGGATGCACTGTTGAAACTGATGGATGCCCCGTGCAGGCGTGCCACTGCTCCTCCTGCACCTCCAGATGGCCTCTGCCTTGTCGACGTTGGATATACAGATTTCGACAGGAAAAATTGCTTGATCCATTGAGGTCATCTTGTTCCCATTCTTTCACTAAGCAACATGCACACAAGTATACAGAATCGCATCACCTACTACATACTTAGATTGCTTTATTGTAACACCATTAGTATTGATAGTTCCAAGTAGTTAGTGTGAATTAAAGATTTCACCTATTAGGAAGTAAACTTTTTCTCTCAGTACAAATATGTATCACTAATAATACTCTGAGGAACATTGCATATTTAAATTAAGTTTTGTATTTCCTTCTTCCGTGCAACATAAATTTTGCCGATTTCTATACCTTGTTAGAATTTATGCCACGTGTATTAACTATAGGGTAAATATTTGATTCCTTATTTCTCCAGCGTGATTCAAGATTCCACCGTGAGTGGTGCAGTGTCACACAATTTGGCACCAAAGATTTGAAGAGGGAGGGGGTTCTTTTGCACCTGATGTCTGCACCCCGAATCTTTTTGTTCATATATATTACAAAAAGTGCCAAAAATAAATGCTAACATAATCTTATCCGTGATGAATTTGGTTTATTTTTCCCTTAATAGAACACGCAGAAATCACGCCCTGGAAAGTGAGGATGCATTTGAAACTAATTATCTAAAGGCCAACCGCATACTTCTCTTACACAAAATTATTCCAACATTTCCATGCATTTGCAAATTAATTAATCACCACATCAGAGAGCAATATTATCACCTAATTAAACCTCAACCACCACATATAAACACAATTTTTTTTTCTCAAATGTTTCAACCCTCACCAATCTACACAAACGCCATCCGTCGCCCCTCCTACCCCTCCTCCATGCTCACAATATCTCATCTCAACCTCCACATATCCTTCTTTAAAACCAACAACTATTCTCATCCATAGCACTTCCTATGTGAGGCGCGTGCGCCCGCCTCAATGCAATGGCTCGGGAACGCTTCGTTCGTTCCCACGATATCAAAATCGCATTAATTATACTTCTAATCACGATCTTCATGCATGTCGCCGCGTCCTCAAACGACATAGATGCCAAAATCCTGCTCAAATTCAAAAAATCCCTCAAAAATGCCAACGCATTGTCTAATTGGGATAGTGGTCAGCCACCCTGTCACGACGACACAGAAGTTTGGAACGGAGTTTTGTGCCAAAACGGCGGAGTTTGGGGCCTTCAGCTCGAGAACATGGGGTTAGGGGGCGATATCGACGTTGACACCCTATCCGAAATGAAGAATCTGATAGCTATAAGCTTGATGAACAATAACTTCGAGGGCTTTTTGCCGAATTTCACAAGAATTACCGAGTTGAAAACTATCTATTTGTCGAATAACAAGTTCTATGGGGACATATCGCCGACTACTTTTGCGGGATTGTTGTCATTGAAGAAGGTTTATTTGGGTAATAATAAGTTTTCGGGTCGGATTCCGGAGACTTTTGCAGCCATGGAGAGGCTTAAGGAATTGAGCCTTGAGAATAATAGGTTTGAAGGTGAGATTCCTGATTTTCAACCTGATAGATTGAAGGTGTTGAATGTCTCCAATAATTTGTTGATGGGTGTGATTCCGAACAGTGTGAGTAAAATGGACGCTTCTGCATTTTCTGGTGAGTTTTCTTCATTCCTATACATTTACATCCCTAATGTTTGGCCTAATTATAAAACTTCTGGTATTCTCTGAATGATTGCATGAATAGACTCCTTAAAGTTTGAAAAACCATTTCGAGTTAGACTCTTCGATGTTTATATGATTGATTATAAATGTAGTTAAGTCAAAAAATTGCTTCATACAATCATTTCATGAAGACTTGATTCAGCCAAGAATCAAGTTTGCAATAATTTTTAAATTGTGTACGGTATAAACTTTTCACAATATCATTTTGCATAAACAACACGTAAAGTCACACACAAAGCAAGATAAAAGATCCTTTCGACCATGTAAATAAACACATGATCATGTCTCCTTTCTTCGCAAACAGGCAACGTTGATTTATGTGGACCCCCGCTAAAATCATGCAGCTCTCCCAAAGACGTATCCGTCGTAACAATAATCATTGTCGTAATACCCGTTGCGGCCGCATTGGCAGCACTCATAGCCGTATTCGTCATCCTTCGCCGCCGGAGGCACACACAACCAACAACCGTCCCTAAAGGGCAAACAAAACCAGCCACAACGATAGTTTTCGACAAATTGGAACAAGGCGGCCAAACCGCTCCTGTTTTGCCGTCCACCGATGTTTCTGGTGCTAAGAAGGTGGCCGCGGCTGCGGAGCAGAGCGTGAAGCTCACGTTCGTGAACGACAACACGAAGAAATTCGACATGTCGGATTTGCTCAAGGCGTCGGCGGAGGTTTTGGGCAGCGGCATGTTTGGTTCGACTTACAAGGCGGCGTTGAGTGAGAAGCAAGTGGTGGTTGTGAAGAGATTCCGACAAATGAATAATGTTGGGAAAGAAGAGTTTCATGAACATATGAGAAGGTTGGGGAGATTGAGCCATCCGAATGTTCTTAACATAGTGGCGTTTTATTACAAGAAAGAGGAGAAGCTATTCATTACAGAGTCTGTTGATAATGTTAGCCTGGCTGTTCATCTTCATGGTATGATCTCATTCTTAAACCTCTTTTTACTTGCACGAATCAGGATTTTTAACTTGCTTTCTCATATGCAAAACCAATTTCAAAGTAGGATTAATCCTGTAAACCTTCCAATATATATTCATCTAGTTTTGCAACTCATTACCTAACAAAAATGAGTAAAATGCAAAAAACTACCCTGTGTTATTTCTAATTGGCAAAAAAACCCCTGTGTTATTTTTATTAGCAAAAACCCCCCTGTGTTTTTTCAACCTTAGCACACCGCCCCCTACTCAAATTTAATAGTTGACCGCTCGTGAAAGGACTATTTTACCCCTTTCTTAATTACCTCAAAATTAAACCCCACAAGGGTAAAATAGTCTCAAAAAAACTTTAAAAAGCCGAAATTGGGTAAATAGCAAAAACTACCCCTGTGTTATCTCTAATTGGCAAATAACCCCCTGTGTTATTTTAATTGGCAAAAAAACCCCTGTGTTATTTCAAAATTAGTAAAAAAAAACCCTACTACACTGAATTAATTCGCACATACTGAGATTGATCTCAAAATATGATTTTTATTGTATGTCTTTGATACATATGGAACTAATAATGTTCGAATTAAATTGTATGCATATTTTTGTTTATTAATTTTGAAGAAAACCTTAGTTTTTAGATCTGTAAAAATATAATTACGGTACCGACTAATTTTATTATGTTTTTATACAATTTTAAAAAAATCTAAAAAATTTATAACACGATGCATAATATTTATTGTAACAAGTATATGTTTATTATAAAATTGTAATACTTATAAATCCTTAATTATTGGTACTGTCATTATAAAATATGTCATGAAGGAGGGTTTTTGCTAATTTATGAATAACACAGGGGGGTTTCTGCCAATTAAAATAACACAGGGGGTTATTTTCCAATTAGAGATAACACAGGGGTAGTTTTTGCTAATAGCTCTGCCGAAATTTAAAGTTCAAGTCGCAGTTCAGGCGCGTGACTTACAAAATTGTACGATAGGGAGTTTTTCGCCTTTGACCAAATAACACAGGGGGGTTTTTGCTAATAAAAATAACACAGGGTTTTTTTTGCCAATTAGAAATAACACAGGGTAGTTTTTTGCATTTTACTCTAACAAAAATGTGCACTTTACCTCCCAAATGTTTCAAAACTGTTGCACTTTGGTCCATAGGCAAAATCTGACATATATAGTTACAAGATAGTATCAAAATGAACGACTAGATTATGCTCGGGGTAAAATGCAATGAAATTGAAACATTAAAGAGCAATGTGCACATCTTCATACCAGGTAGTAAGTTGTAAAATAGGGTAAATGTTGGGGGTGGAATGGGATTAACACTCTTAAAGTATTTACCATGATGCAAGAAGCAAAAATTTCATACAAGGTCTTGAACTATTTTCGCATGAACTATTTACACAAAAGTATTACCTGAACTCTAGTTTAATTTACTCACAAAAGGTTTTCATAACATCGTCGCACATTTTTTTTTTTGATGCGTTGCATCGTCGCACTGGCATATATGATTACATGTAATCAAAGACTAAAATTAGTTCATAAATTGTATAACATTTAATTCTTATTGATATGATCTTAATGCACTCACATTAGTAATTGAGATGCCTGCGCTACTTGTTTTATAACGATGGCGTGGAGAATTATTCCCTCACGTCCTCGCTTTTGTGTATATAGATTTTTTTTTTCTCATGCAAATCAAATTACAATGATATGAACTCTTGATTTTCTTTACTACATAAAATGCACATTAATACAAAATTTAGATGAGTTTTGGCACAACCGATCATGTATTTTTAAAATAGAAACGTTTAAAAACTTATGTGAAATAGACACGTTGCAAAACTTTATATGTTTTCTTATTCGCTACGTTGCAAAATAATTCCTTATATATATATATATATATATATATATTATGAATCGCAGGAAACAAATCACGCGGCCTCCCAACGCCGGACTGGCCTACCCGTCTAAATATCGTGAAAGGAGTCGCCAAAGGCCTAAAATACCTTCACGACGAGCTCCCAAGCCTTACCGCCCCACACGGCCACTTAAAATCCTCAAACGTACTCCTAGACGCCGTCTACAATCCCATCCTCGGGGATTATGGCCTCGTACCCGTCGTCAATCAAGAACATGCACAAGAACATATGGTCTCATACAAATCACCCGAGTACAAAAAAAGCGGTCGGATCACTAAGAAAACCGATGTTTGGAGCTTAGGGATATTAATATTAGAGATTTTGACGGGGCGTTTCCCAGCAAATTTTCTCCGACAGGGCGCCGGGGGAGATAGTAAAGCGGACCTGGCAACGTCGGTGGCTGCGGTGTTGCGAGAGGGCGGTGGTGGTGATTTGGCTGTTTTTGATGGGGATATGGAAGGGGTTAAGGGTTGTGAAGGGGAAATGATGAAACTGTTGAAAGTAGGGTTGAAGTGTTGTGAGGGGAATGTTGAGAGGAGGTTGGATGTTAAAGAAGCTGTGGAGATCATTGAGGAGATTAAGGAAAAAGATTGATTTGTTTTGGTGTTTTGATCTTGTATTTTCTATTGTTTTTTTCATCAGAATATGATTCCGATGAAAAACATATACTAAAGCACTTGATCAAATGTATGAAGGGCAACATATAATTAAATTTATAAATATTAATTCTGTGTATAAATTTCAAGCTCTTAAAGGAGATGAGAACTTAATATTATATCAAAACTTATGAATGGTTTTTAATTCGCTATGTTTGGATACACGTAATACAAATTACAATAAAGCTTATACACGAATTATGCTAAACTACAATCTTATGCAAGATTCTAGTGTAGCTTTATCCAGAACACGTGCAGATAGGACGTCTATAGATGAACGAACTTGCTAAATCTTCAATGAAGGGCTAACAGGGATGTCGAGGATTCCTTAGCATGTCGAGGATTCTTTAGCATGTCGAGGATTCTTTAGCATGTCGAGGATTCTTCTGCATGTCGAGTATTCAGGTCATATCGAGGATTATATGTCGAGGGTATGTTGAGTAATAATACTCGACGTGGTGACGTGAATAGTGCATAGCAATTAATGAACTTGCCTTGATTCGTGGGACAAGGGTATTTATAGGCCTTTGTACGCAAGAACCACCCTTACGTTTCTCGAGAATTGTCAAACATATTGAGGATATGTCGAGCATACTCTGGTCAAAGCGAACGAACGTTGGGTCGACCTAGACTGAGTGGGCTAATAAATTGGGCCGTAGGATTAGCCCATATCATGTAGCCCCCCAATTTGGGAGCCGTTGTCGTAGAGAGCGATTTCCATATTAATGCATAGGGCCTGAGATCCCCTAGTTTACAATTCGGGCGAGACGAAAAAAGTGAGGTGTCGGTTTATTCTTCAGTTAACTATTCACTCTCACAAATCTCGGTTTGCTTGCAGGAGAAATTCGGGTTGTAAAATGTAGCTTGTGAAGATATGGAACATATCTGAATAGCAATGTTAAGTTATAGCGTCAACGTGGTCTAATACCTTAAATCTTTTATTGTTTTTATAACTACGTCGAGCGTATTTATTCGATGTTTTTTTTAGTGTATAGAACATTCGACGCCATTATACGTTTATCTAATATATTATATAAATAATATTTTCCAAAATGTCGAGGATAATAATTGACATGTGTTATATGTCGAGGATTAATACTCGACATGTGCTTTCTTAGGGGCCACGCCGAGGATTAATATTCGACATGGAATACGAAAGGGTCGGCATTAAGGCAGGTTTTTTGGCTGAGCACTCTATAAATAGGGGTGAAAGGGGAGAGAAACTCCTTTGCAACTTTGGAAAACTCTGCACCTTTCTATAGCGAAAAACGTCGAGTTTTTTTGGTATGTTTAGTATTTATCTTTGACATGTGAGAAATTCGACATAGGGTGTATGTCAAGCATTAATTTCTTTCGATATATGCTTGACATGTGGACTATGTCAGGCATTAATTTAGCTCGTCATGTCGCGTATGTCGAGCATAAAAAATTCGACATATAAGAAAAATGCTCGATTTGTTGCCTTAGTCAATTTTCTTGCTGAATTTTGCAAAATTTTCTAACATCTATCTTGTTTTTATAGGCTGTCTCAGCTTGTGAGACACCAAACAAGGTGGGCTTTGATGCTTTTTATGTTTTGTCTTGTTTTATATTTATTTTTATGGGTATGTCATTGAGAATAGCTTCATTTGTTTTATTTCTAAAAAATATCTCGTCGGGGAAATAATAGTTCGTTGTTAGATTACGGGTCGGAGGGCCGTCAGGGCGAGTCAGGTGATGAAAGTATGGCCCCGTCTTGCAGTTCCGGAGGTGGGTTAACTGCAGGGCGAGGATCCAGAATTTTGAGATGTGTCACCATATCTCGTCGACAATGCTTATGGGGAGGACGAACTAGATGTTGAGGTTCATGATGTCGACGAGATGGGTTGTTGAGGTTCATGATGTCGGTGAGATGAGCTTGGGATTAGGGGTCTAGGCTAGACGGTATCGCACCCAGAAGAGGTACAAGATATTAAGATCAACCCACCGCGAAATCCTAGTTGGTATAAGGAGAAATATAATCTTGAGGCGTATGATTTGAGTTTCTCGAACCCGACGAAAGGATGCACACGCCTCCGCCTCCGGAAGGGTGGATCCCTGTGAATACAAAGAACTTTATTAACGGTCTTTGCTTTCCTATTAATCTGGTGGTCGCGGTTGCGGTTTGCTAAATAACATGTGTCTGCTTGACCCAATTGTCGCCAAACTTGGTAGGTTGTATAATTGGTTTTATCCCCGTGATGAAAGCTTTCGTTGTTCCTTATGGGGTGAACGAGTTTTGGCCACTCTTCCAGGTGGTGACCAATGTAAAGGGAGGGGATAAGGGCTTCTAATTCGTGCGGGCCCGTCGATATGCAAGCTTTCTGAAGGGGGCTCAAAGTGGTTATGGTGCCTGGTGGAAAAAGGAGTATGTTCACATTAAGGAGAGAACTCAGGGGAATTCGAGTCACTCCCCCAAATTCGGTTGAAGGAGAAAAGTGTGAAAACCCCTCAGGGTGTTGGTGCGCCAAACCTGGGAGGAAGGTTTCTTTGATATTCTGGCTGAACATGAGTTTGATTTAACAAAGATGACCCAAGACGAGGTGGTTAGGGTCGATAGTTTGTCGCCAAAACCTTGTTATGGTGAGCATGATCTTGGTATATATTTGAGATTATTAGAATACAAACGTAGGGATTGTGCCATTTTTTGACATATTCTATGTTTTGATAATGCAGTTAAATTAGTGGTGAGGCGTTAGAGCCGAATGAGGAAGTTTGCGTCCACGCAACAGAAACAGGTTCCTAAAGGTTTGGTGGTTGAGAAAACATGTGGGAGGAAAGAGTACTTATCCCAATCCAGGGATCCCTTCCATGTAGATAGCGAGGTCCATGAAGAGCACGGAGGTGCAGGGTTCGAAGGGCCAAGGACTAGTCAAGCTCGGGTGGGCAATGCGAGGGAAAGTAGATGTATTCCCACGATGGATCTCGAGCAGGAGAGTGGCCCAAACTATCATCAAGCATCTTAAGTAAATATAGGTAGTTTGTCTATGAATTTCTATGGTTAAATCAGTTGTGAAACCCAACCCCTACATAATCTTTTATTCTATTGTTTATAACTTAAGCATTCAACCAAACAATCTTCTTAAATTCTGTTTATTTACTTTCTTTTAATTAGCTTTAATTCATCATTGCATTCAAATCATTCTTTTTCATCATTCTCATTGTTTTCATTGCATATTGGTTTATTTACCTTTCTTCTAGTTTTGTTCTGAGTTTGGTTTGGGGTGCTCTTTGTTTCCATCATTTCATCTTAGTACATTATCTTGTAGGAGAGCTCATTGATTTGATCTATGGTCTTAGGTTCTTCGGCCAACAGAGCCATTGTAAACCTCTTGTGTCTGGTTGCTGTGGAGAGGATGTTAGCCACGTGTTCTCATTTAGGCTCTTCTACCTTTAGTAGTTCACCATTAAATCTTTTCATGAAATCCCTAAGACTCTTATTTTCCTCCAACTTGACCGAGTATAGGTGGTTGAGGTTGGTGGTGGCTCTCTTCTGGCTGGAGAATTGGCTCTCAAACTTCCTTCACAATTGGTCGTAACTAACAAACGAAACCTATTGGTATTCCCGCGAACCAGTCTAGCGTTGCCCTAGTAAGGGTAGCGCCAAGAATTCTTGCCTGCACATTCTCTCTGAATTCGTAAAGTGAGAGGATCCTGTCCACATAGAAAAGATGCTCACGGGGATCCCTTTTTCCATCGTAGGCCTTTAGCTGTGGGATATTTTTCTCCTCTGTCCAATGCCTCTGCTTCTACTCCCTTACAGAAATGAGTGAGTCGCTTCTGTCCAACAGCCTGCATGAGCCTTCTCGGAACCTCCCCTCTCTCGCGGTTCAGACGCTCCATCCTTCTTCCTATTTCTCTCAAGCCAGCCTGTGGATTGGCCACACTTTCCTCAGACCCCCTAGACATGGGGCGGTCGCAACGAGAGTTGACTTCTTCATCTTGGTTTTGGGCCATCGATGGGAAACCCTTGCACGGGACTACTGGGTCGTGGGTCCAAAATATTAGCATCTTGGTCCTGTTGCACAAGGATCGTTGCTGCCATGTCCACTCTCACCGTGGCTTGGACCGTTGCAATTATTTGAGCAATCATTTCTAGAGATAAGACAGTCGGTCCGACCGATGAGGAATTTGATCTGCAGCGATTGGTGGTTGTCGCTGCACCTCAATAGGTGGTGGTGGAGGTAGCTCGACCAGATGGTTAGTTGGTGAGAGTGCTTCCCCCACATTGGTTTGTTAGTCCACAACAGTGTTTTCAAAATCGGACCGGGCACAGAGCTGGTGAGCTTATTGGATACATGTTTGATCGATTGAACCGGTTAAACCACTGGTCGAACCGATAATGATATATTTTAAGGAAATATGTTTTGAAAATAAATAAAATATAATTAGTACACGTTTTTGTGTACTTAAAAACATGTATAATTGCTCAAATAAAAACAATAATTTTTTTTTAAATTTGCATATGTATATTATATATATAATACATATGTGTATACAAGGTGTTCTAATGACCTTTTATTTAATGAACTGGTCCATTTCTTTAATAACTTAATTCAACATGTGAATCTAAATGTAAATCAAAAAATACTTACTCAGAGGCCGAATCATTAAAATAATATACAAATAGGTCAAATAGATTTGTCCACTCTTACTATGTTGCTTCTCCTCAACAATTCTTCCGCACCTAGTTTTTTCATCTCTACTTCTCGGTCGTTGTTTTTCCTTCTTTTTCACTTTCTTCATTATTTCTTTTCCCATATTTTATATTCTTCCCATTTTGTATTTTGCATACATAATAAATTGAAGGTGTATCATAAAAACAAATGTTACCTCATGATAGTGATAAAATCACCAAGTGTCTTCTTCTGGAATCAATCGAGATCATTTTTTTTTAATTTCAGAAAGCGATAAAAAATGAAAAGAGGACCAAAAGTGGGTCGGACCAGTGGGCCGAGTCACCGGTTCTCCCTGGTTTTGTCTAGTTTACGATGGTCCGACTCGTTTTTTTTTCAATCGCGATTCTTGGATGCCTTTCGGACTGGATAACCCACCAGTCATCGGTTCGACCGGTGGGATCGGCCGATCCAGTTCGGAATTCAAAACACTGGTCCACAATCGTTGAGTAGTCCGTTGCTGCTATCTGAAATCGTGATCGGGTAACATGTGTCACCCTAGCATCCTCGTCTACGAATGTGGTACAGACGGCACCACTAATTCGGTACAAATTCGTCTGAGGTACATGTAATACAAAACAATAGAACTTATAAACGAACTATGATAAACCATAATCTTATACAAGATTTTAGTGTAGTTTTATTCGGAACACATGCAGATAGAACGCCGAGAGATGCTAGATCTTCAATGGAGTACTAATAGAGACGTCGAGGAGTCTTTAGCATGTCGATGATTTTTCAGCATGTCGAGGATGCTGGTATGTTGAATATTCTGGCATGTCGAGTATTTTGACATGTCGAATATTCAGGTCATATCTAGGATTATATGTCGAGGGTATGTCGAGTAACAATGCTCGACGTGGTGATGTGAAAAGTGCAGAGCAATGAATGAACTTGCCTTAATTCGCGGAACGGGGATATTTATAGGCTTCGGGATGCGAGAACCACCCTTGCATTTCTCGAGAATTGTAAGACATGTCGAGGATATGTCGAGTATAAATGCTTGGCATACTCTGGTCAAGGCGGACGAACGTTGGGCCGACCCAGACATATTGGGCTAATAAGCTGGGCAGCAAGATTCGACCTTATTAATTTTTGTTCGACTTCCATCGCCATCGATTTATTAACAAATATCACGAGTTAGAATTAACAATAATAATTCTCAATCTACACGTGATAGGTACATTAGAAGATTAAGTTTTAAAAGCAAATACAATTCAATGTATGGTAATGACGGATAAATCTTCCCAAAGTTACAAAATCCTCTAGGGCCCCAAAATCTATAACTTTTATGGCTAAAGTGACTACCGCAAAACCAATGAACACTACTTTGATCCAATCCAAAATCTATATGAGGAGCTAGGTGGAGTATCTTTGCCATCAATAGTGGAGTCATTTGATGACGCGATAGAAGATGTCAAGGCACGCAAGAAAACTAGTTAAAGAGTCAGGGTAAAAATTAGGCATACGCGTCTAGAGTGGTGTGCGCTAGGCGACCTGGACTGGATGCATAAAATAGGCGAGAGTTGTTGCAGTAGGTTAAGTATCGGGACTGGTTTAGTCTCGCGCAAGTTATGACTTATGCGCAAGTCACAATGGGCTTGTAATGTGCGAACGCTCATGCGGCGAACGAGTGCAAGAAAGTGATTCTACTTTCCACATGAAAGACCATTGCACTCAAAATTAAGGATGCTACGGTCAATGGTAAGGCATTGAGATGGTAAGTTGACACAAGTTAGTGGTGGACCTATTTGTCAAAGATAAAAAGTATTATGTTGCAATTGAAACTTGTCGTCGCGTGACAAATTAAAGATCAAAACATCAATCTACATGGTAAACTTGTGTCGAAACCTCCTCCTTATTAAAGTATGGATGCTTAATAAGGCGTTTGACAATGTAAAGTTAGGTATCTATTTACACAAGTTACAACTCAATTTTATGGGCAAAAGCATTTGGATTTGAGGTGCATTTGTTAAAACTGATATTCAATTTTAAGTGTTTACGCTTCAACAACATTTTGGGGTTCACGTACATATCATGAAGCCATGAACGGGAAAAGGAAAAAAAAAGTCAATGTCCCATAGATTGTTGACATTGATTTTCTTAACTAGGTGTCTCATTTTGCGCGTAGGCACACGTAAAAATTAAAAAGTAAAACAAGTACTATTAAAAAAAAAAGGGGGTGGGGTGGGACCCTTTCAACCAGCATCATGTTAAAAAACGCCCGGCGATTTACGAGTTTTTTTTTTATTTGTTTGTGCTGTTAAAATTGGTCCCATAAAACTCAAAATAAAATTTATGTTTTAGTTTTTGGTTAAAGAACTTTTGAATAATATGTTGTAAAGATTAAGGAAAGAGAAAAGAAATTAAACAGAAAGTTTGATATATTAGTCACTAATATCGAACACCTTATCATGCTATCCATTTATTTTTTATGCATATAGCTTTCGGGATCAAAAAAATATTTAGTAATAACCAAATCACGCAAGTTTTTGATTGTCACGTGACCGACAAAATTATAATAGTCATATTATCCTTTGTATTTTTTTCTTAACTTTTATAATATTGCTTCAAAACAAATCCTTTTAGAATTTGAACATTAAAACCAACGTCCTCCAACCAAAATTTATTTTCACTCGCATCTTTTAAATCATCGTCTCATTTTAATAAAAAGAAAAAAAATCATCGTTTCATTTCAAAAAATATATACGACAAGAAGATTCTGAAAAAGTCAATGCTCAGTCAAGATAACTTCAGACAATCCTGCAAAGGCGCCCCAACTCTTCAAAAAAATGTCCTAACTCACCATCCAAAACAAAAAACTCAAACCAATGGTCCAAATCTAACACATTTAATTCCCACCTTAAAACCATCAAACAAAACAAAAAAAACATTGAATTCCCAATCAGATAATTAACTCTCAACACATTCTTTTGGGAAAGATTTTTCTCACTAAAGGGGATGAAATGATATTCATCCTCTAAAAAATATAACAAACATAAATCTTTCCAAAGAGAAAGATTTTAAAAAAAAACACAAAAGGTTTGTACCTTTAAAAAGATTATTGTCTTTTGCAACTTGTTCCTTTAATTTGTATTTGGATCATTAATCCAGCAAAAGAAAAAGGAAAATAAGAAAACAAGAATCTTAATTTAATTAATTATGATGAGTCAAAAAAAGATGGACATGGTTGTGGTTGCCATTGACAAAGATAAAGGGAGCCAAGCAGCATTGAAATGGGCTGTTGATAATTTGGTGGGCAAAGGCAAAGCTGTCACTCTTCTTCATGTTAAACTCAAGAGCTCCTCTGCCTCTGCCTCTCGTATGTGTTCTTTTTGTTTTATCATATTTTTTTTATAATTTGTATCTGTCACTTTTTTTTCAAAACAAAAAGATGAATGCAAATTTGATGAGATAGGGGGTTTTATGAGGGTATATATATATATATATATATATATATATATATATATATGCTATAAGATGTATTAATTCTTTGATCTTGTGAGGTTTTTTCTGTATGCATGGTTTTAATGATGTTGGGGAGGTTTTATATTATATTTTGTGCATGCACATTTAATTTTATTTCTAGTTTCCTGTTTTGTGCATGGACTTTTATTGGCTGTCTGTCTATGTGTTGGAAACATTCCACTTATTGCAATGAAATATGATATAAATCTTATGTTTGGTCAAATTTACTGCAAAGGACTCCCCTATTTTTGAAAATTTTAAAACTAGAAGAAACAATTAACGTTGGTCGAGTTATGTATTTCCTAAAATATCTTTAGAGAATATACGTTTTAGAAAAAGGGAAAATAAATTAAATAAACAAAAGATTGTGAGGCAACAAAATATATTGGTTAGAAATCTCACTGAGTTTCCTTAATTCTTACACTATCAATTCTTTAAACATGTCAGACACATTAACATAAGTTCAAATATAATTGAGGTTCATCAAAAAATTCTCATGTATTGAGTGGCAAACTTATGTTTTCTTTCCTCAGAGGGTGAAGATGGTACAAAACTATGCAAAATACCTCCCGATGGCCAAACCAAGGAACTCTTCCTTCCCTTCCGTTGCTTCTGCACCCGAAAGGAAGTAAGATTTGTTGCTTTGCTTCAAATTATGCACATTTATTTGTCCGTAAAAATGTATACCTTCGATGAACAACAGAACAGAATAGTTAGTCTATAAAAGTCTCACCATCACTTTCTGCCGCAAATTATATAACAGACAGCAAACATGAGAATATTAATGAAATTTCACTACAGATTAAAGTCAGTGAAGTTGTAGTTGAGGAGTCAGACGTAGCAAGAGGCCTCTGCGAGTACGCGAGGATCAACTTGATCGACAATTTGGTGGTTGGTGCTGGGTCCAGAGGTGGCTTTGTCAGGTACTTAACTCATTTCTTTCATCTTCTGTAACTCTCAATAACCATTAAAATGAACAGACGACTTACAAATTTTTGGACACAGAAGATTCAAGACTATTGATATCCCGGGCAACGTTTCCAAAGGGGCACCGGAGTTCTGCAGTGTGTACGTCATATCTAAAGGGAAAATAGCATCTGTCAAAACGGCCTCCATTCCCGTCCCAAGAGAACCCCCCCGTTTCTCACAGCTTGCAACTAATCCTCCTTCCGGTCCAGCTGATGCACGGTTCACGCAAGGCAATGGGACACGGGGTTTGCTTCAATGATATGCCTTACGTTTCTTTACTGTGCTTTCGTCTGGCTACTGAGAATTGACGTTGTCTCTAATATTTGCAGGTGCTTCTGTCGAAAGGTCGCTCGTTGGAGCTAAGGTCCATTCAGTAGAGGAACTGGATTCGATCAGGTAAGCTGAAGAACTAACTGAGAAATCATCGATCAGACACAAAAAGTAATAACTGCATTTATGCCTGAAGCTTGGTTCAATTTCATTGATGCCTAAAGTTTGAAGAACATTAGATAACTCTGAAAGTTGAATAACGACAACAACAACAACCAAGCCTGTAATCTAAAGTTTAGGAAACTTAACAGACAGAACTATTGTTTTCCAGTGTTTCAAAAGCTTCAGTGGTGACTCTGTAATAATTACAACCTTAGACGAGGTTTCCTTATTAGACCACACTTTGCACAATTAGATGTAATTAGAACAAAAAATGTGAGATGTTTTGAAGTTAAACTATTGAAACTAGAAAGTAAAACATTTAATCACGAGACTAACATATACAGATATGTATACAGGTCCCCATTTACCAGAGCAAATGCTTCTAACAAATCATACGGTGAACTTTCAATGCCAGACACAGACATATCATTTGTGAGCTCAGGCAGACCAAGCACGGACCGCATGAGTCAAGGATCAGAGCAGGATATGTTTGTGCCCCATCGTTTGTCGAACAGCTCAGACACAGAGAGCCGGTTAAGTTTTGGATCTCCATTCTCAAACTATGGCTCGTCTGATACAAATAGCAGCTTTGGAGTCTACTCGTCCAGCTCCCAGGAAAGTGGAAACTTTTCCTGGTCTGGATCCCAGTCTCTGGTATGAACATAATGATGTAACCTCTACGAGCATCATTTTTTTTCCAGTGGATTAGCAATAGTTACTAGAATGATTTGTCATGTAGTTCCCATTATGGGCACTTGAAATGCGATTCATAAACTTGTCTTAGTATGATCATAGTTTGCCGTCACACTCAAAATAATATATTACAAATTTCTTACTTCCAATTTCATGTCCAGATATATGCCAAATACGTTACTCACAGAAGATATTCACTTAAATGTGCAGGATGATGTTGAAGCAGAGATGAGAAGACTAAAGCAAGAGCTCAAACAGACGATGGATATGTACAGCACAGCCTGCAAGGAAGCACTCACTGCAAAACAGAAGGTAGAGTTTTGATTTCTAAATAACAGCTTTCTTTAAAGTGCATATCATAAAAATTGTCGACATTAAAGAGCTGAACAATCATTCAGAAAATTATCACATGGATTAAGTATAAATATGAGTTTCTTTTTTTGCCATTCCAGGCGCTCGAGCTCCATCAGTGGAAAATTGAAGAACAGCAAAGACTTGAAGAGGCGCGGCATGCTGAGGAAGCAGCACTGGCAATAGCGGAGAAAGAAAAAGAAAGATGCAGGGCAGCTATTGAGAGAGCAGAAGCAGCACAGAGAATAGCTGAACTTGAAGCAAAAAGAAGAATCACCGCTGAAAAGAAAGCGCTCCAAGAAGCAGCGGAAAAGAACAAGGTGTTGGATAAACTGGCACATAACGATGTTCGATACCGCAAATACTCAATAGAGGAGATTGAAACAGCGACGGAATATTTCACAGCTTCCCGCAAAATTGGGGAAGGGGGATATGGACCAGTTTACAAGTGCTACCTAGACCACACACCAGTTGCAGTAAAGGTTCTTCGTCCAGACGCAGCCCAAGGACGATCTCAGTTTCAGCAAGAGGTAAAACTACAAAATTCCTTAGCACTAATCGGTCAAAGAATAACAGTCAACATATTGCAAGAAGATAAATCTAATCCATTTTTTTTTTCTGAATACCATGAATGCAGGTTGAAGTTCTTAGTTGCATCAGACATCCCAACATGGTTCTCCTCCTCGGAGCATGCCCAGAATATGGTTGCCTAGTCTATGAATACATGGCTAACGGTAGCTTGGATGACCGTCTCTTTCGACGAGGAAACACTCCAGTACTTCCATGGCAAGTCCGTTTCAGAATAGCCGCAGAAATTGGAACTGGCCTTCTTTTCCTCCACCAGACTAAACCAGAACCACTAGTTCACAGAGACCTAAAACCGGGCAACATTTTGCTCGACCGCAACTATGTAAGCAAGATCAGTGATGTTGGCCTGGCTAGGCTTGTACCTCCTTCTGTGGCTGACACTGTCACACAATATCGCATGACATCGACTGCTGGAACTTTCTGCTACATCGACCCTGAGTATCAACAAACAGGCATGCTGGGGATAAAGTCCGACATTTATTCACTCGGGGTAATGCTGCTTCAGATTATAACCGCAAAGCCACCAATGGGTTTGACTCATCATGTTGAGAGGGCTATTGAGAAGGGGACCTTTGCCGACATGCTTGACCAAGCAGTTCCTGATTGGCCGGTAGAAGAGGCCATAATCTATGCCAAGCTAGCACTAAAATGCACAGAGTTGAGGCGCAAAGATAGGCCAGACCTGGCGACAGTGGTGTTACCTGAACTTAATAGGTTGAGAACACTCGCAGAAGAAACAATGCCCAGCTTTACAATGCCTACTAGTCCGAGGAATTCACATAGCACCTCTCATTCTCAAGTCAGTTGATCATTCATATATAAGCTTTCCAACCATGCACTCCGGATAAATACCGGCGCTTGCATACAAAGTATTAACATAGATTTATTCTTGCTCTCATTGGGATCATAACAAGTTTTGACTTACTTTTTTGCAGATCAGTGCGTCTCAGTAGGGAAGATTATGGTTGTGAAAGCATAAGGGGCCGTTCAGTGACTTGATCTATCCCAGAATGAAGAGTGGAGACATACCATTTTTGTGTATATTGGTTTTTGATGTAAAAGGAACCAATTAGTGGATGATTAAACCTTTGTAAAAGATTATGCTCTTTTTCCATATAGTTCTTCACATAATCAGTCTGGTATTGATGTAATAACTTTATGGTCTAACTTCGTTTTCCCATATAAGGTTGAAATCCTGCTGCTATTATTCAGCCAGCCGCTAACCATTGTTGTCTTAGTTATTAGAAGAAATAATATATGCTTGTGACAGTAAGAAAATATTTAAAACATGATGCGTTATAATATAACGTCTGACATACAATAACATTTACTGAGCTTCTACTGATATTTCTATTAATACTTTAATTCCCAAATAAGTTGCTCTAAAATTCTAGCATGGAGCAAATCTGGGATATGAATTTGTTGTCCAGGCGATGATTGAGTGTATTTAATACATATTAGTGCAGCTAATTTTGTTTCATTTTTTATTTGTGCATATGGAACGCAAAATTTGTCTCAAAGAAATAGCAGTAGCAGTAAAATAGTAACGCAGGCATTTAACTTCCCTAGCTTTGATCAAACGATAGCTTACAGTTCAATGACTAACCTAAACCTTCTGAACTCCAAACTCCTATCCTTCACAAATCAAATGATATTAATATGAGAAAAGATGGCCAACCAAGTAATTTATAACGTAGCTTTCGGAATTCTACTGGAAATAATAATATTGTTTCCCCTCATACTGAAAAAGACAGAATAGACTGGAGAAAGGAAAGCCCCAGATTTTTGCATTTAGAATCTTGAGCTATAATTGAAACTGAACATCCCACACAGTAACATCATATGCCACGGAACCAAGTCACTAACGCAAGTTTATTCCTAGCAATGGCATTGTGACGCTCTAATCTTTTACAGGCATATTGACAAAAAGCTATGCCAGAATTAATAGGTAGCGCCAGTACTAACCTCTAAGCCAACAGCTGAGATGATTACTCCCAAAAATCCCGCATGTGCATCTTATGGTCTCCAAGGATGGAACAACTATGCACCAGTATCTATGACATGTTGGGCAAAAGACTGTATCTGACTCGGAAGAAATTTGAAGCTCAGACTGGCTACATAGTTTTACCGTGATTGACACAGCAGTAACAAAAGCTGTTTGATTATTAGAGAGTCCTTGGGAGGAGAAAAAGCACTAATTCTCCTCATGATTGTTGGCTCCTTCACATGGTTGGGTTTTCATCAGTTATTCAGTAATTCCAAAATATCTGATTACTCCGAAGTTTTTTCTTAAGATAGGCGGATATTAGCATTTTGTATGTCCAATCCTTTCTCTTCGAGTACTCCAGAACTATTTCTGAATTCAAATGGAAGTCTCCTTTTCCCATGGCCTCAAACACAGATGGATCCGTCAATACTGTAAAATAATCATCCCACCCCACTTTGCACAATGCAAATTTCAAATTTCTCCCAAGTCTTCTATCCAGGTACGCGTCAACAAAGCAACCGTAAGTCACAAGATCAGGAACCACCGCTTCGTGCTCCATATGCTCGAGGCTCAAGTGCAGATCCCAAAGCAAAGACATTCTCGAGAAAGCAAGTGCTCTAATGTTAAACGTATCTAGATCAGGTTTAAATCCCGCTTCCACCATTCTAACAAATTCCCTCTGCAAACTTTTCATTTTGAACTTCGCAGCATAGGACAATAACAGCATGTTCCAAAGCAGATTACCGACATTTCTCCTACCTAGACCAACATCTTGCACGAAACGACCTAAATCATAAAACTTATTCGCCTTAATATAAGCAAGCGAGACGGCCCTAATCGCTTCTTCTTCTATCAAGATCCTCGACCTCTTTAATCTACTGCAAGCAACCTCCATATCAGCCACTGAACCGTGCACACTGTAATACAACACGTACGCATTTCCAGTGACTGAATCTACTGAATATCCCATGGAAACCATCTCCTTTATCATAAACTCCATACACTCAAGCTGCCCTCTTTTTCCGAAATACGAAATAGCCAGAGCATAAATATCAGGCAACAAGGCAGAATCTTTGAGTTGCATTTCGCGTAAAATTCTCTTAACCGTATCGAAATTCCCCAAGCTACCACACATGTATAACAATTCAGAAACTAGTTGAGCATCAGGAACAAAAGAACTGTTCAAAATTTCATCCCAATTTTGCAGTGCTTTTGACAAGAGGTGTTCTGATTGCATTTCTTGAAGCAACCCATGTTTCCCATAATCAAGAGCAACAAAAGAACTACTTTTATAGTTGTCAAGTTTACCCTGCAAAAATCTTGCTCTGAGCACACACCTACAGCTACATAAATGTTAATGTTGAAATAATATTGAAAAAAAGATTGTACCTTTGGCTGAAAGGAGTGAACTTTGGAGGGGAATCGATGGAAAGGCTTCTCCTTTGATGAATTCGAGGGAAATAACGTTGTTGGCATTTGCAGAACAGCTTCCATCATCGTTGTACAGTTCGTTTTGTGGTGCACCATAGTCCCACTTATCTGGTGTTGTGGAGTAAGTTTGTAGTAAATTTGTTACAATAATTGCAAAAGCACATTATCGTTTTCTACAATAAGAAAAGGTAAATATATTTCCTTTTGTATTTTATACATGGATTAATGTTTAATAATAGAAACCTTTTTGTGTTTCAAGATATTTTTCATATGTTTGAGAGAATTCGCCAAATGAACATAAAAAATACTGAATGCTTGGTTTGAGCAAGTCTAAAACCACAATGTTTCGATACTTTCTCATAAAATGTGTGAAAATTTTAATTCATGTTATAAATGTTTGAACTCAAAGGAAAATAAAAGAGAGTAATATTAGCTATCAAACTCTTTCTTATTCCATAAGATGTGTAGTGTACATTACAAAGGTGATAGGTCTTCTATTTATAAGAAGGCTTGGGTGGAAGTCTTTACAACTTCTCAATGTGGGACAAGGACATACACATATATTTTCATAACACTCCCTCTTGAATGTCCGGTCCCATGAGAAATATGCTGAGAGAAGTTGCCTCGTTAAAAACCTTGCTAAGGAAAACCCAGTGGGAAAAACCTCAACGAAGAGAAAAAGAGTGCAGTGCATATTTACTCCCCCTGATCATTGCTTCCATTGATATCTTTGAAGCGTTGCATTCCAATCTTGTGCACCAGTTTCTCAAATGTTGATGTAGGGAGGGACTTAGTGAATAAATCTGCCAGATTGTCACTTGAACGGATTTGTTGAACATTGATTTCGTCTTTCTCGTAAAGATCGTGAGTGAAGAAGAATTTGGGCGAGATGTGCTTTGTTCTATCCCCTTTAATAAACCTTTCCTTCAATTGTGCTATACATGTTGCGTTGTCTTCATAAAAGGTTGTTGGAACTTCTTGCTTGGTCGGCAAACCACATGCTCCAAGAATATGTTGCGTCATAGATCGTAACCAAACACATTCACGACTAGCTTCATGAATTGCTAATAATTCTGCATGGTTAGTTGATGTAGCGACCAAGGTTTGTTTTACTGATCTCCATGAAATAGTTGTTTCACCACAAGTGAAAACATACCTTGTCTGAGATCGTGCTTTGTGTGGATCTGATAAATATCCTGCATTTGCATAACCAGTTAGATCTGATTTGGATGAAGATGAATAATACAATCCTAAATCGATTGTCCCTTGAAGATATCGAAAAACGTGCTTAATGCCATTTCAATGCCTTCTGGTTGGGGAAGAAATGTACCTTGTTAATAAATTCACCGCAAATGATATATCAGGCCTCATATTATTAGCAAGATACATTAGCGCTCCGATTGCACTAAGGTATGGTACTTCTGGACCGAGTAGTTCTTCATCATTTTCAGATGGTCGGAATGGATCTTTTTTCACATCAAGAGATCTCACAATCATAGGTATACTTAATGGATGTGCTTTATCGATATAAAACCACTTAAGTACTTTTGAGGTATAATTAGATTGATGAATAAATATTCCGTCTTTTAAGTGCTCAATTTGAAGACCTAAACAAAATTTTGTTTTTCCAAGGTCTTTCATTTCAAATTCATTTTTCAAAGAATTCATAACTTTTGATAACTCTTCATGAGTTCCAATAATATTTAAATCATCAACATAGACAGCAATGATAACATATTCAGATCCGCATCTTTTGATAAAAACACAAGGGCATATAGGATCATTTTTATAACCTTCTTTCAACAAGAATGTACTCAAGCGATTGTACCACATTCTCCCAGATTGTTTTAATCCATATAAAGATTTATTTAGTTTAACTGAATAAATCCCGTTACGATTTAAAGCTTGTGCTTCAGGCAACTTAAATCCTTCAGGGACTTTCATATAAATATCATTTTCCAAGGATCCGTAGAGATAGGCTGTAACAACATCCATTAATCGCATTTCAAGTTTCTCACATACTGCCAAACAAATCAAATACCTTAGGGTAATTGCATCAATTACTAGAGAATATGTCTCTTCATAATCAATACCTGGTCTTTGGGTATATCCTTGTGCCACAATTCTTGCCTTGTATCGCACAACTTCGTTATTTTCATTTCTCTTACGTACGAATACCCATCGACATCCTACTGGTTGTACATTATTTGGTGTGCGAACCACACATCCAAATACTTGACGTTTGGCAAGTGAATTTAATTCAACATTGATTGCGTCTTTCCATAAGGGCCAATCATTTCTACGCCGACATTCTGAAATAGATGTAGGCTCAAGATCATCACATTCTTCCATAATATTGACCTCTACAGTGTAAGCGAAAATTTCATCAATGTGAATATTATTGCGATTCCATTTGTTGCATGTTGTGACATAGTTGATTGATATTTCTTCATTTTCAGTAGGTTTTGGTGACTGCGGTTCTTCTGGAACCTTGTCATCTAGGTCAACAGGTTCTGCGAGAATTGTTGTTTCCTCTTTTTGATCATTTTCAACATGTGCTCCTTTTCTTTTTCGAGGATTTTTATCTTTGGAACCGATAGGTCTTCCTCGCTTTTGTCGTGTTACAGACTCATTGGCAATACTTGGTTGTCCTTCAGGGACATCAATTTTAATTGGAGCATTTACAGCTGGTATATAAGACTTAGTCACTCGTTTCGAATCAGTAAATGCATCTGACAACTGATTCGCAATATTTTGCATATGAATTATCTTTTGAACTTCAAGTTCACTATGCTTTGTACGAGGATCTCTAATTGTTAGTGATAATTCTCTTCAAGAGATAGTCTTTTCCAACTGTTTAATCTCTCCCCTTAATGTTGGATAAATAGATTCGTCAAAATGACAATCAGCAAATCTTGCTGTAAATAAATCTCCAGTCAATGGTTCTAAATACTTTATTATAGATGGAGATTCATATCCAACATATATTCCAAGTCTTCTTTGTGGACCCATCTTTGTGCGTTGTGGTGGGGATATCGGAACATATATTGCACAACCGAAAATTCTCAGATGACAAATACTTGGTTCTAGACCGGAAACCATTTGTAAAGGGGAATTAGCATTATAACTTGTTGGCCTGATGCGTACAAGTGTTGCTGCATGTAAAATAGCATGTCCCCAAGCAGAAGTGGGAAGCTTAGATTTCATAATTAATGGTCTTGCAATTAACTGAAGACGTTTAATAAACGATTCAGCTAAACCATTTTGTGTATGAACATGAGCAACGGGATGTTCAATATCTATTCCGATTGACATGCAATAGTCATTGAAAGCTTGTGACGAAAACTCACCAGCATTATCAAGACGGATTTTCTTTATTGTATAATCAGGGAATTGTGCACGTAAACGAATTATTTGTGCAAGCAATCTCGCAAATGCTAAATTTCGAGTGGATAACAAACACACATGTGACCATCTAGTTGATGCGTCAATCAATACCATAAAGTATCTAAATGGCACACACGGTGGATGGATAGGCCCACATATATCTCCCTGAATGCGTTCAAGAAATTTAGGATTTTCATACTTGATTTTGGGTGGTGATGGCCTTGTGATTAGTTTGCCTTGAGAGCAAGCAACACATGAAAGTTCATTAGATTGAAAAATCTTCTGGTTTTTCAATGGATGACCAACTGAATTCTCAATAATTCTTCGCATCATTATTGAACCAGGATGGCCCAACCAGTCATGCCAAATTTGGAAGTCATTAGTAAACTTCTGGTTTACTGTGGCATAAGTTTCAATAACTTTGATTTTGGTAAAATACAATCCAGGTGTCAAAGTTGGCAACTTTTCCAAGACATGTTTCTTTCCAGAAACAATATAAGTAATATAGAGATATTCATTATTTCCTTCCTCTTGTGTTTCAATATGATATCCATTCAAACGAATATCTTTAACACTCAATAAGTTTCTTCGAGCCTTTCGAGGAAATAATGCATATTCAATTACCAATTTTGTTCCTTTCGGTAGTAAGATAGTTGCTCTTCCAGAGCCATCAATTAATTTTGTAGTACTAGCTATAGTACTGACATTTGCACTTTCCATATTTAAGTGAGAAAAGTATTTTCTATTATTGAATATGGAGTGAGTAGTAGCTCAATCTGCTAGACATATTTCTCCTTCGTTGTTTGAAGATGTTGCCAAATCAATTTCCATGTTTCTAAAAATAAAAGGATAAGGAGATACATATTAAAAAAAACTTTTATTGAACTTAGAAAAAGGTTACAAGGAAATTCGGAAACACACACGACAACAAACAAAGGTACATATAAGATAATACTGAACTTAAAACGAAACAACATGCTGAAATGTAAAAACTAGACTTTAAGACCATTTAGTTATTCTCAAAAAACACCATGTGTCCTATTCCACCTTCAGGGTGGTCAAGATAGTCGGCAACATCAAGTTGTGCCATGTCAATCTGTCTGTATTCATTTGCATCTTGAACATAATTCGTTTCGATATTTTCACCCCTCGCCTTTGATGCTTGGTAAAGATCAACAAGGTGTTTTGCCACTTTGCAAGTTCTTGACCAATGGCCTGTCTTACCACATCGGTGACAAGTACTTTCATAAATTTTCTTTGTCGACCTATCATCTCCATTTTTTCTGTCTCATTATATGCTCTTTTATTGTGGCCATTTTTGAAGTTGTTATTACGACCTCTTCCTCGGCCTTGACCACGTCCACGACCACGTCCATATCCACGTCCACGTCCATGCCCACGAACATTACCACGACCACGAAAGGAACCATGGCCAAAAGGATTGTGTGATGTTGCATTCACTTCAGGGAATGGGGTAGAACCAGTGGGACGAGACACGTGATTTTTCATCAACAACTCGTTATTTTGTTCAGCCACTAAAAGACATGAAACAAGTTCATAATACTTTTTAAAACCTTTTTCACGATATTGTTGTTGAAGAATAATATTTGTGGCGTGAAAAGTAGAGAATGTTTTTTCGAGCATATCAGCATCAGTAATAGTTTCTCCACATAATTTCAGTCGCTGAGTAATTTGACATATTGCGGAGTTGTATTCTCCCACAGTTTTAAAATCTTGCAATCGAAGGTGTATCCAATCATGTCGAGCTTTAGGAAGGATAACAGCCTTACGATGCTCAAACCTTTCTTTGAGACAAGTCCAAAGTTCTGCAGGATCTTTGAGTGATACATACTCCCCTTCTAATTTTGGAGTAAGATGGTGAAGTATGAAAATCATAGTTGTTGACCTTTTATTTTGTGGTAATGTGTTACCAGTTTTAATAGCATCGCCAAAGATTTTAGCATCCAAGTGCAATTCTACATGCAATATCCATTGTAAATAATTATCTCTAGATGCATCCAATTGCGCAAATTCTACGTTTGAGATGTTTGACATGATGACTATAATATAAAAAAAATAATATAAGAATCGTGATTTTAATATTTCATAAATAATACAATATTATTACATGAAGAAAAATATAGTAATAATCGCAATATTATAAATGGAGGTATAACCATCCTTATTTATAACAAGGGTAATAATTAATAAAAAAAAACCGCAATATTATAAATGGAGGTATAACCTTCCTTAATTATAACAAGGGTAATAATTAATAAAAATAACAAATTGTGTACCTTTTCCTTTTTGGAACTCAAACGAAAATATTGACAAAATATCGAGCCTTTCGTGCTGATAATGTGTTATAAATGTTTGAACTCAAAGGAAAATAAAAGAGAGTAATATTAGCTATCAAACTATTTCTTATTCCATAAGATGTGTAGTGTACATTACAAAGGTGATAGGTCTTCTATTTATAAGAAGGCTTGGGTGGAAGTCTTTACAACTTCCCAATGTGGGACAAGGACATACACATATATTTTCATAACAATTCATAGTATTTAATGTTGTAAAGAAAAACTCCTATATTACATATAAATCCACTTGCCAAGAATTAAGAGCGGCTAAGGAGGGATTTCAACCATAAGAGTAAGACATTTCTATCATTTGCTCTTACATAAAATGTTTTATTTTCACGTTAAATATTCAGTATCTAAGAAAGTAGTATGCATGAGAAAAGGTGATGTGGTCATGTTAAGATACAATTACACGAAACCATAAATATAACATGGCGAAGAACATTTTAAAAGGTCATTTAGAAATGCACAATATATCTATATTAAATACCATACAAAGAGTATAATGCACCCAACTGAACACTTAAGTTATCTCGAAATGCAAAGTCGTGCAAATCATCCCCAAACAAAAATTATGATGAAATGGATCTAATGTGTTGATATATTACTAGAATACTAATAATATAAGAAATAAAGTTTATGAAACAATATATGATGTACCTTATTTTGGTACATACAACCACACGACATTTGGTGTCTAGCGACTTTACCATGTGTTGGCAGGTCACAAAGTTATCGGACTCTCAACTTACAACTTCTCAACTAATTAATAAGACCATTGTGCCGACTTTCATCAACTAAGTTAATTGACATGGCCATTAGATTGTCGGCTTACATAGTCTCAGGTATACATCAAGCCCATTAACTGACCGACATGTCGATTAACTGGCCCAAAAAATCTATGAATATTATCCTTTTTAAATGAAAAAAGGGACCTTGTTCTCATTTTTACATAGACTTCCATAGCTTAACAGCTCGTTTGGTTGCAAACCTCACTAATAGCAGCCGAAATGTTAGTGCAGGTTATGATCCATTTTCATTGTTAAAAAACAGGTTTGGTTGTTAAATTTCTCCTATCCAATTAGCTGTGGGCCCTACATATAGCTTTGCTTTGGTTAGTCTGGTTAGAAACATGATTATATCAAAATACCAACTATGCCCCCATCAATTTGTACACATCACCTTTCTCGTCATCTTATTTTTAATATTACGTTTATCACCAAAAACGCCCAAATCATAACTAACGGCATCATCCACAAATCTGGTGCCATCGACGACTGATCCGACTACCACCACCAACAAATCTCCACGAGCTCGGTGTCGCCACGCATCCCATTGAATTCGTCTCTGTCACGTAAGGTTTTATTTCAACCAACACTTTCAATTGAGTAATCCCAATTGTTAGGTTTTACTGTTACAAACTTTGGATCGTATACATTTATATATGGATGATTTGGAATTAATGTAATGAGTAGGGTGTCGCGTTCGAGTTTGTTTATCAACGCCTTAATCATTCTATATTAACATTTCAATTTCAGGGAATTCAAATGGACTCATAATCGTGTATGTAGGAACTTACGATTTTATCGATTGCCTTAGAAGGTTTCATTTTAGTTTTGTGATAATTGACAATGTCGAATACTTATGTGTCGAAAACGATACACGTCTATATCGAATTGTAAGAAGAACGTATTATTCAATACTTGCTAATATTCATATTTGTCCTCCTTTTTGAAGGAATCGAGGGCTGATTATAAGCTTTGATTTGTTTCCCTATCAAGAATCAGTAAGTCGTACGGTATGTTTTTATTCCGATTTAATCTGTGATGGCTATTGTTTAAGTGGAAGTGTTTTTTATAAATAGTGTAAATTGTGGAGAAGAAACAATGAAACCCCCTGATTAGAATTAATTGGTGTATAAACAGATGGTAGTGAGGGTGTCACCAAGAAACTACATTTTTCTCGTCATGTTTGGTCACCACACGATGAATTAAGATTAATTTGTGCCGTTAAGTCACTGGTCGGTGAAGGTTGGAGGTTGGGAAGTTCTTGGAAGCCTGGGTTTTACAAAAATCTTCAGAATATATTGAACAAGGACACACAACGGTGCGCGTTCGTCTCATATACCGACATATCAATAAAATTGTCGAAGTGGAAACGCGATTTTAACCTATTACACGATTACTGTAATTTTCACAGTTTGCACGGAATGGATGAGTTGACACACAAATTGACAGTTCTTGACGAAGCTGCATGGGTTAGCTATATCACCGTAAGTCATGAAAAAAAGCATATTTTTTTGTCACTTAATGCACGATTTTTGGTTGTTCACGATGCTTCCTTAATTTGTAGCTTGTGTCGGCGATAAGTAATATGCGTATAAAAGCGTTCCCGCACTATACCGAGTGGTTCGCTTGCTTCTCTTAGCCAATGCGATGGTTGCTTGGTTGTCGAAGATTATCTTTTTGCAAGGTAATTAATTCACTTCTCCAATATGGTTCTTAAGTTGAAAAATTCTAGTTGTTGTTTAGGTTGTAATTTTGTTAGTTGTAAATTTTCAGTTTTCAAAAGTATTGGAATTCAGACTTTCAACCAGGTGATTTGATAACTTATTGTCACAAATAAAGTTCTTATTACATCTAGAACTCAGCCATTTCTCTTTAATATCTAAACATGCATATTGCTCATTTAAACATTAACAAGGCTAATCCGGACAACCATGAAATTGCAATAACAATCCACAACTTCCTGATTTCCTTACGAGCCATAACCAATTCTTTCTTCAAATAGTTGTTGTTCGTTTTCAGATTTTCCGTACATTCACTCTCTTTCGCCGGTGACTCCGCAACCCTCTTGTTTTGACTACTCTCCATGGATCCGCCATTCTCGTATTTGTTAAGTTTGCGTAGTAGCCCCGGAATAATTCTTTTGGCTCTTGAGCACATAGGGGGTCATACCATTCCATCTTTCGGCATCCATTGCTCTGATTAAAACATATATCAAAAATTAATACTATTATTCAACAATGGTTGTATACAATATAGAATCACATTTTAATACACTGTAATTTCTGCATTTTTGATATCTTCGTACGGGGTTGTCGTCTCCCCAATGCGTCTTGAATATCATTGGTGCTCCACAAAAACATGACTCCAAAATAATTCTTTCACCATAATGAAATATTGTACTATGAGATGAAGATGAAGATGTGTTTTTTTGATTCATTTATGATTAGCTGCTAATGTTTATCAATTTGTGGCATTTGTGTTTAGTTAACTGGAAGTGAGCACAATTTTTTATTTGCTAAGTAAATATTCATTCGTATGAATATCTACATATTATGGAAGGCCCACTATTTATTTACATTATTTGTTCCTTTACGAATTTTTTTTAAGGCTAGCACATCAATTATTGTCATCCATTATTTGAAAATTGAAGACTATTCTACTTTTGACCAATTCATTCACATTTCCACTATTATTTGCAGGTTATGGAGTGTCTGGTAGTGATTGTGTGGTTGCAAAACCTATCCATCTTTGTTCAATCAAATCAAAATAAAGTGGCTTTCTATTGTCATATTCGGAGTAGTTGAGATCAATGGTTGTAGATTGAATCTCCTTGCCTGATTGATGCCATGCATGTATTGAGTTATTTGTCAACTTGTGACAATTATGTCACCATGAACTATTCAAGAAGAGTATCCAATTTTATCTCTTTTTTATATGATTTGTTTATTCTGTTAATCAAGTAGCTGTTATTATTAGATATATATATTATACTCCACTAACAAAAGGAAATATCTAAACAGAAAATTTGGATTTATCCTTATGGATTTATTGAGGCAGGATATGTGTCAACAATTCAAAACTAACCTTATATAAGCCGCAATTGCATGACAAAGGGAAATGAACTAAAATTCCTACAAAACTAAGTTATATTGTATAAAGGTCTATCTAAACAAAATTAGATGGCATCCCCAACGCTTCCCTCGCAATACGATTTGTTCTATTGTGGAAATTGGACAGAATGGACCGATTTGTGTTTCATAGTGAAGCTCGAAGAAGAGGTCGTCCGCATAGGCAGGCCACTTACTAGTTCATCACGTTATAGCATAATGCAAGCTCGTGACGAAGTAAACGCAAGGTTTGGAACCACTTTTGGGGGCCCCTTTTTCATAAGACGATTCGTGAAACTTGAGGAGAGGTACACTTGTTTCAAAGAGCTATTGTCAATGCCTGAATTTATATACGACGAAGTCGCGAATGTTTTGCACGCCGAACAACATGTTTGGGACACTATTTGTATGGTAAGCTTCGTCCTACCAATTCATTTCGAATCTTAATGTATATCAAGGATTTATAAACTAATATATTTACATTTTATTTAAATTATATAGAACAAAGAACTAGTTGTTGCTTATCGGACTCAAGGCGAGCCATGCTGGGAATATCTAAAAAGGATATTTGGTAAACCTGAGGTCGTCACGCCTTACATCAACTTTGGAACTATAAATATATCCTCCGATACAGAACCTTCTCTAGGTTGGTCGTTATAAATCTACGTTCTACTTTATTTGGATATATTACTATCCTATTTATTTGTACCGATTTGATTTCACTAATATGTTGGTCGTTGAAGGAAATCGGTCCAATCGTCGTCAGATAACAAGCCACAACTCTAGTAGAAACACTGATGCGCCAATAGATACAACGCCCAGTAATAACAATAATTTCTCGTACTCAAATCGGTGTTCGGCATCAACATCATTCTTCAATGAGGACGAGGAACCATTCTCTGAGGCATCTTGTTCATGGCAAAATGCATCGCACGAAATTTAGACTTATAAAACATGCTTATCTAATGGCAACTGTACGATATGCCGTATTTGTATTTTTCGAATTCAATAAACGCATGTAATTGTTAATTACACGCTCTAATCCGCAAGTAGAGGAGCGTAGGTGTCAGCTATGTTTCTCAATCAAATTATGTAATCTTATTATTCCTATTTAATTCCCATAATGTTTACTTATTCTCCATATCATTATTCAATAAAAATGATTTGCTTAACTAATGAGTATTGCATGCGAATTGTACCATTTACTCAATTATTTAGTGACCCACCATATGTACCTATCACTATTTCATATTTGACCATAGCAATGCATTAAAATAAAATCCAAAATGGTGGCACCCCAATTTTTGCTATAAAAGAGTAAGCTAAGCTAGCATGTTACACACAATACAATAAATCCTAGCATTTTCCAAAGTGCAAATAATAAGAAATATAGCTCATCATGGATGGTGGTTGGGGTTATGCTTATTGGGATGGCGACCACGACGAGATTTTCCTTCTTGAATTGTGGTTTAGTCGGAAATTTGTTCCTTTGCACAAGCCAAATGTCGTTGTCCCGGTCTTGAATACAATTCGTACGGTAATGACTGAGACTTTTAACCAGTCGTTCAATCTATCAGCACTTCGTGAACATTTTGCAGCATTTAAAGGCCGCTACGAATTGTTCGAGTATGTTTTAGGCTTTCCGTTGGTGATTTACGATAACGACACTAATATTGTGACAATGCCTGCTCAAATCGAGATGTCGATTCATCACGTAAGTATGCATTAGTTGCCTAGATTTAATATTTTTGGGTAAATATGTCCACCTTTATTAAATAAAGTCACACTTACAAATATCTATAATGATAAGCAGATGAGACCGGAAGCGTCAAGATTTTACCATACATGCGAACCTTTATGGGAGGATTTCAAGTTTTTATTTGAAACTCCGCAAGAGTACGTTCCCCATCCACAAGTTCTACATCCATCGTCGCGTTACGAGATAATGGACATCGGTTGCATTCCGATGTCAGAGTTCACAAATGAGGGTGATCATCATCGTGCACGTATTTATATTGGGATCTATAATGAAATTTATCGTGCCGAAGATTGATAACGTAAATCCGTTATCCGTAATGTATCCTAAAATAAATTTCAATGCTATTAATAAGTTTAGCATGTGTGATAATGCTAAAGGTCATAATTAAATCATGCAATTATGCTACAATTATTAAGTAAGTCTATGGCACGTCCAAATTCATAATAAATTCAACCATAATGTATATATTAGACGGAATATAAATCTTGCGTTACCTATTGAAAAGAGTAAAAAATTTGAAGATAAGTATGGTACGTATATAATGACCTAATTACTTTTAACAGCCTCCTCATTTTAATGATAATCTACCTCACCCTATTCCTGTTGCCAATAATAACTTTTGCCTACTTTTAACCTCCAAAAAAATACTCTTAGCCGACTTTGCAGAAACCACATCTAAAATTTCCATCAAAAGAGTTGTCAAAAAAATTAATTACACTATGGTAATGATGGTTAATTACTATTACACACAAATCCAGCCTCTATATAAAGCATATCCTAAAACAGTGCTTCTCACCATTACCACAAAATCCTCAATTCAATACTCTTTTTCGCAAATACTTTGTTAGTCAGATTAGTTCCAAACATACAAAATGGCTTTCGATAATGACGATGTCATGTACCTTGATATAGGCGGCGGGGCCATGCTATGGGGCAAGGCACAACTTACCGCTTTCATTAACGAGTTTGTCCACCCCACCACGATCGAAAAGGTTTTGGAGGTCATTACTACTATTATGACATACACATACAAGTGTCCATACTCCATAAGCTTTTTTCGACTTCACTACGAATTGCTTAAGTCTCGGTTCAACCTTTTCAAGTTTGTGGTAGAGTTTCCATTGGCGACATGGGATCCTACATCCAACGTCGTCTTCATTCCCCTCTTGGTGAGGATGGCCATGAAGCACGCAAGTCTTATTTTCATCAACGCCCGCACACATGATAAAAAAATAGCCCTTCACATTGTAGATAAATAACACAAAATAATCGACCCGTCACTAATCTACTTACATTTAGTTTTGGTGTTACTACTTGTGAAGGGTGTTCCCGAGTCGGAGAGGTATTTTTATACCGGGGAGCCATTTTGGCACAAGCTATCTTTCTTGTTTGAGAGGGCGGAACTATGGGAGGATGACCCACGTTTCATATTTCCGGATGGCCATGATGGATTGTTTACCATACCAACTACTTTCCCGGTTTGCAAAATGTCGTTTGAAGAGCGGATTCGCGAGAAAGTATATAAGAAGATTTTCAACAAGTGGTGGCTTACTATGATGGACGAAATGCACGAGTAGGCTCGGCGTTCGTTGTAGGAGTACGAGGCCATGATAGTTTTGTGTTGCGTGTCTTATAGTAAATCACGCACTTACTATTATCGTATCTATCGTAGATTCTACTCGTACTATTTTGTGACTTACGTTGCGTAGTCAAAATGTTGTTTAGGTTCTTTTCTGCCTAACTCTGGATGGCTTCTATTTTGGTGTTTTAGTGGTTATGTGTGCATGGGTTCCAAAAATCGTGACAGTGGTCCAAAGTGCAACGTGTATGGATTAATTATCAATATATAGGCAGAAGTATCTTTGTTTGTTATTAATTACTATTATTAAACCGTTATTTGCGTATTCTTTAAGACGTGTGCATGTATGGTTTAATCATCAACTTTTTCTTCCAATAAAAGTTTGAACACTGTCTGAACTAAGTCTTAACATAAAAGAAACTACCTCACATAATTGCACACCCTTTTAATCAACACCGCCAAATAGTAAAATACACAATTGAAAATGACATATATCTTTGCACTCCAGGGGGATATTTAGCGCAAAACACCAGAAAAGACACAAAATAAAGAACTATATCAAGGCCGTCAACTATTTGCATGCAAACGCCACATTGTTATTCGACAAATAAAATACATAATAATTCATCGAATAGGTAAGTTACATCCCCCCAACCGTATTGGTTGCAAAATGGTTAGATGAACGTTACCAAAAGCACACTAGCAAAATAATTGTCCGACGTTAACGAAACTACTTCATACAACACAACAACTCTTAAAACAACAACAACACAACACAAACTAAACCACATCACAAACTACAACACAA
The DNA here is from genome assembly GCA_948329865.1 of Linaria vulgaris. Lineage (NCBI taxonomy): Eukaryota > Viridiplantae > Streptophyta > Magnoliopsida > Lamiales > Plantaginaceae > Linaria > Linaria vulgaris. The sequence continues at coordinate 83,167,727 of OX415249.1, read as the reverse complement.
CAACACCCACAAATGTTTTGTGTAATTATATGGAAATACAGAAATTTATGTTTAGTATTTATGTTTTGTGTAATTATATGGTAATACAGAAATTTAAAACAAGAATCTTTGTGATCCTGTTAAGGTGCTAATATTGTTAGATAAATCATATTATTATAAGTATATGTAACAGTAAATCATTAGCACTTTTATATTGCAACTATTACGTGGGGTAAATTATTCTATATCATTATTCAACTTTGGAGACTTATTCAATAATGGGACAAGTAGTGTTAAATATATAAAACATCTCGATTTATTCCGTTAATCAGATTGACATTAGTTTCATTGTATATAACAAATTTATTCCTGATTTACGCAGAATTATCGGAACAGTCAAAAAGAAGAAAATGAAGTTAATACCAATTAATATTATAGATCCAAAAGAAGTTCAATATTAACGTATAATTAAGGAACGTCGACAACGGAATCATACAAATTAGTGGCACGTGTTTAGCAAACACCTGCATGGTTTTTAATAGGGAACATAATGGGGAAATCCTAATATATATTCAAAATGAGGCAGATATGGCCTACAAAATAAATTAAGGCATTGGTTTTAAAGTTTAACCTTAATTGGATTGATTCCAATTATAGCCTTAAGCTATGATAAGTTACCCAAAACACCAACGACGTAAATTTATTCGGCGAGGATGCTCATGATAAATTTAGCCCTCTCATCGGCGTCCATGCTAAAGAAAAGAGTCACGTGCGCCTGGGACATTACTATCTTCTTAGCGACCCTAACACGTGCCGTCATACTGAAATCCAGCAATTCTTTCAAGGCCGAGAAAATCTTGTTCATCGCTGGATCGACTTCTTTTAGAGAACGGATGGCAGTAGAAAGGTCGTTAATAGCAGTCTTTGACTCGTCGAGAGCCGAAGTAAGTGAGATTATCATCTCATCTTCAGCCAAAGATGAGCGAGCCTTTCTTTTCTTGATTCCCGATGCCTTCCAAGGCGCTCCTCCTTCACAAGTTGGGGTCACAGATGAGGTCTCGCCGGTTTCACCAACTAAATCTTCTAAATTGTGTTGAGTAAGCACCGTAGGTGTAGGCGGTAGATTCATGGGAGTGTTAAGCACGCGTTGGCGTGCCGCATCGACGTCAACAGCATGAACCCCAATTCCCTTACTATTGCTGAACATTAGGTCCCAATCATCATAGAAAGGGAAAGATTTGAGTTTCATTTTATCCAACTCCGGATTGGTCTATACAAAATCAAGACAAGACAGAATGCATAAAAAAACAATATCAACACTTTCTAACAAACATGTTGGGATTCTGTAAAGGCATTTACTAATTTAATGTTCATTAATTACCTTGAGAGTAACTTCCCAAATAGGAGTGCCAATGATGGTAATAGTGTGGTTGGTTGGATGTAGACCAATCTCGTTATGTCCACTTCGATCAAATAACTTCCACAGAACATCGTAATCCTTACGCCAAGCTGACATCTTAGAAATCACATGAGGGTTACCCAACACCTCACTTCCCGGTATCATTGTACGAATCATATGTGCTACTTGGTTATAGAACCTCGGTCGCCAACCATTTCCAGCCTGCCATCCTTCAATAATGAGGTCTTTCACATTACTAATCAATGCCTCCTCCTCTGCCCAGGTCCAGAACTTGCGACTTCCTTTGCTACCTGTCGCCGTGTCGTTGGGTGTGCGCACATTACAACTTGAAGTGTCCTGGAAAAAAAAACAAGATTTGTTATTAATTATAATCTGTGGACATCAAAAAGAAGAAGTGAAATATTGTAATTACCCATCCACATCATAATATCACAAGCTAATCAGCCATGTCGTTATGAAGGTGATAAAACAGAAAAATCAAGTAAGAAGAGGTAAGTATGTAATATCATTTAATGGGAGTAGTGGTAACAGACATTCACTAATTGAAAATAATTTTTTAGTTGTTACTGATTGGTAATTACAGAGAATTAATTGTGTTTTCATTAATAAAAACCAATATGGATACAAGATTGGGATCTAGCAATAATTAGTATGAAATCAGAATTACCTAATCTAATAAAGGCATTAGCGTAGATATAGGAAAAGGAGAAGAAATTTCTGTTATACAGATGTGTATTAATAGCCCATAATTTATTTTTTTAATCATAAAATGCATCTAATCTGTGATATTGGGATCAATGACTAATTAAGAAAATAAAACATAGATCAAACAGTAATGATTGAATCAGGCATATATCATAAAGTCGCCAAATGTCAATATAAGTGCCAATTCACAGTTACTTGTAGCACTCATACTAATTGTAGGTAAGAGCAATTGCATTGAACATAGATTCAATCAAATTCATTCATAATATTCATCTCACATAATAGTTTTCACACATAATATAATAATAACATTGTCTGATTGATAATAATACAACCCACTTGTTATGAAAAATAAAAGAGGAACAATGTCATGCATACTGAATATATGTTATAGGAATCTTAATTAAGTGTCATCAAATAAACCTAGACCACATTTGATTTTCTATGCTATATTACGCCTCAAACGCCAATTGTTGAACATAATGTCGGCGATGTTATCGCGCCACCCTTGCCAAATTGGAGAAGGGGTAATCGTCTCAATGTAATCAACATCGACATGGGGTGCAAATTGTAGAGGTACGCCATTTTCTTCGAGAGGGTCAATGGGCATTGTTAGTCGGATGTAGTTATGCAACATTGCACATGCCAACACAATATTGCATTTCGAGTCAACGGAGAAATGAGTGGGGACTTCCAATATAGGCCAACGCATCTTCAACATACCAAAAGCACACTCGGTCACGTTACGTGCTTTACTATGTTTCATGTTGAAAAATTCTTCACGATCCCTAGGCCGATTGCGACCATTAGACCACTCATGCAAGTGATATCTCCTACCCTTGTACGGCATTAGAAAACCTTCACCGTTCTGGTATCCTAGATCACACAAGTAATACTAACATGTACAAGTTTTGTTCTATAATAAGATCTCTGGATGTTGTAATATAATTCTTTTTTAATTCAATTGTTGAGTAAGGTGAATAGCTTACCAGTAGGTACTTTTAGACCATTCGGCCTAACTAAAGCTTCACGAAGCACGGTACTATCTGTTACTGGACCTTCCCATCCAGACAAAATGTAAATAAAATTCTTGTTTATGTCGCAAACCCCTAGCACGTTGGTAGTCGCATACCCCTTCCTTCCTATGTAACGGTCCTTTTCGGATGTTGGAACGCGCAACTCAACATGTGTCCCGTCTACTGCCCCTAAACAACCCTATAGAGTTTATTATAGATACTAAACTCTAAATTAGTCACTTTCTCAATGCTACAAAAAAATGTAATATTTTTAAAAGTGACAATGGCATCGATAAGGGAAATAGGGGTATGGTGTCTTACCGGGAAACATTTCCACCACTCATCCGTACAATTTGTCGTTATGGGAGTTGGCTTAACCATTAGGTGGTCATCTTGAACAAAGCATCCATCGTCTTATGGAAGTAATGACTAATGGTCTGGCCCGACCTTTTGAAATCAAAGCGAACAACTCGATTTTTGTGATGGTGGGCCTTGTAAGAACAAGGCATTCATCTCTTGAACATTCACATATTTAGAGCTAGTTAACCCCCCCCCCCCCCCCCCCCCGTGTTCTAATAGGTAACATAATTTATGGAAACTGTTCCTACCCATTCGCAAGACATCGACGCAATCAGTATCGTTGATGTGTATTAGGTCTTGCATATGAGCAATTTGCCTAGGAAGTCTACCGAGCATACTATATTTATAACCCTTTTTTCTTTTGGTAGCATTGGTTAGCCGTTTCCTCGCTAATAAGTAGGCCAATGCTATCATAATAGTTCTTAGCCTAAACAAATGCAATTGTGCGGCGGCAAGAAGCATCCTATGTGTTTACAAATCCATCCTACGAACAAATTACTTTATTGTTATGTAAAGGTTGATTTAATTTATATGATGAACCATTCACACGGCAATAATATCAGTTGATACCCCTATGGTAATGCTGGAAGTTTAATACTAAATACACAAAATTGTTCCCTGTTATAAGCCAATTACTTAAATACAAGAACTGCCAATTAGTTAAATACAAGAACTGACCTTTGACCAATTAGTTTTGATTACACAAGAGGTACTCATTTATACACTACTGGAACATTACAAAAAAGGAAAAGGTACTATTAAAATACACATAATCTGATAATATCTAAATTACTCAAAGTAATACCCACAAACATGTAGTATTCCTTTTATTCACATAACTGTCACTGTTATTCTTTCCTAATTGTTAAGTCAACCATGATTATCAACATAATCACACAAGCACATATGCAAGAATCATTTGAACCATCAAGAAGAATAAATTAACCCAAAATGGTTGCACATATATAACCACACAACCCATATCGTATATCATATATAGCTCATCAATTGAATTTATTATTTGAAACCATACCTGTGTAATAATCAAATGTAGCATGATTATAGTAAAATTGCATTAGTGGTACATCCGACGTCATCACCATTAGAATAAGCCGCCATTGTTCCAATAGCATAATCAAACAAAATTAAATATAGGACGAAATATTAAAACTGCCCTATAACTTTTTTTCAAAACTTAAAATGCCCGTTTTTTTCGGGCCTTGTAAAAATGTCCCGTAAGTCTTGTAAAATCTTGAGAAAATGCCCGTTTGCCTTAATCGGGCTAAAAATGCCTACGTGGCGGTACAGTGGCTGCCACGTCAACAAGTTGTATTTGCACCTCAAAACCCTTGTAACTTTAAATATTGTATTTGCACCCCAAAATAAATTGCACTTTGCCCCCCAAAATATATATATATATATATAAATAAATATCATTTGTAAAAGAATGTAATGGAAAGAATAATTTATATGTAAATATTCATTTATATATGTAAAAGAATAATCATTTGTAATAAATATATATATATAAATAATATATTTAATTCCTTAATATATATAAATATATAAAAACAAGTATATCTTAACATATATTATTTTTTTGAAAAAAATATATATCTTAAAAATATATCTTAACATATATAAATTTGTTATTGAAAAAGAAAAAAAAAAAAAACCTGCAACCCCCCCCCCCCCCGTTCGCCCCCCCCCCCCCCCCCCCCCCATCCCCGACCTCCCACCACCCCGCCCCCACCCCGGCGAGTCAGAACCGCAGCGGCTTCGATTTGACGCCGCCACCGCTGCAGTGGTGGCGGCGTCGGAGTGGCGGCGGCGTCGATTTGACGCCGCCACCACTGCAATTCGCGGTGGTGGTGGCGTCAAATCGACGCCACCGCCACCATTACCGCGATCGCAGTGGTGGCGGCGTCAAATCGACGCCGCTGCAACTCCGACGCGGCAGGGTGGGGGCGGGGTAGGGGTAGCGGGGGAGGTGGGGGGTCGGGGATGGGGGGGCCGGGGGGTTTCCGATCTGGTGGTGGGGGTGGATGTTTTCCGATCTGGTGGGGAGGGGGGCCGGGGGGGGCTGTCTGGGTGGGGGGCGTGAGGAAGATGATGATTGAAAAAAATTTTGTTTTTTGTTTTTTCTTTTATTTTAATAATAAAAAAATGATATATTTTAAATTTAATGTTTTTTTATGTATATATATCTTCTTTTATTATTTTATATATATATATATATATATCTTTATTATTTGTATATATATGTTTATTATTATTATTTATATATATGTTTATTACTATTTATATATATATATATATATATATATCTTTATTATTATTTTTATTTTTTTTTAAATTTTTTTGTGTTTTATTGTTATTTGTTATATATATATATATGTGTTTATTATTATATATATATATATCTTTATTATTTGTATATATATGTTTATTATTATTATTTATATATATATGTTTATTATTATTTATATATATATATCTTTATTATTTATATATATATATATATTTATTATTTATATATATGTTTATTATTATTATTTATATATATATATATATTATTATTGGCTGAAAATATGACGTGGCGGAGCTATTTTATGACGTGGCAGCCATTGTACCGCCACGTAGGCATTTTTAGCCCGATTAAGGCAAACGGGCATTTTCTCAAGATTTTACAAGACTTACGGGGCATTTTTACAAGGCCCGAAAAAAACGAGCATTTTAAGTTTTGAAAAAAAGTTATAGGGCAGTTTTAATATTTCGTCCTTAAATATATTAGAGTAAAGTAACCAAAAGTTACAATAATAAGTTTCTAATCAATTGTCTGTTCCAATAAAAAGCAAATGATTTATAAGCAATGAGCACGATTTACCTAATTGAATGTAACACGGGCCTGTTCGAATAGTTGATTTTGCCTTATCTGTATCAAATATGGGTGTATATTAGAACAAAAAACAACAATAATTTGTGGAGTTGAATGAACCATTCTCTTGTAATTGTGCGGAAATTAAGTTATATGTAAAGAACTGAATTGATAACTCGTAATAATTAAAATACATGTTCAGACAACAACAAATGCCGACTTGAATTAGAAATTGAATTCACCCACGAGCCGCGAGCAAATTTTAGTGGAAGAAAACGAGATCGATGTTAGATATTATTAAAGCATTATCAATAAATCAAACCCTTGAAGTTAAATTTGAAGGTTAGGGAAGAAATTTTTTTACCTCTTTGAGCTCGCCCAGAGAAACGCGATTAGGTTAGGGTTTGGTGGAGTGAAAAATATTTTGGGGGAAATATATTTCCTGAATTAGTAAGAGGAAACAACTGTAAAGTTAGTTACTGTTCAACGTTCATGGGTAATAAGGACAATTTGCGGAGCCAAAAAAACACTGTTCGGCCCATATTAATAATACGTGCTCGGGCTAGCGGATTAGAAAGCTGGGCTAGACCAGGGTTATGAAGTTTCACCCGGGTCGACCCAAGTTTGGGCCTGAGTAACCAAAGGTAAAAAAAACATTGTTTTGTCCACACTACAGCGCATAATAGTCACTATTAGTCACAACCAAACGATACGATAGTTTATAGTTTATTGTTGCATGGCTCAATGAACTCCGCCACTGAGCTTTCACTGCCTGTCCCAAGCCAGAATAAAGGAGGAGAGTTGTGGTAGACTTGTGACAGCCAACGTAAGAACCTCGTCACATCCTATGGTATGAACCATATTATGAATTTCGTCGGGGCGTTCCCTACTCAGCGACGCGCTACATCGAACTCCGGTGTAATGATAAATGGGCAAGGGTTGCTAGGTCGTCGCCCGGAAGCGACGCACCACATCGACGCCCGGGTGTGGTGTCAAATGAGCAAGGGTTCCCTCACCTTCCAGGACGAGTGAAGGTAAAGAAGTTAGTCAATGAACAATGAGTTCGCCTTGCATCGTGGAATGTGGGGTCACTCACAGGAAGATTGGTTGAGTTAGCTGAGGCAATGTCCAGGAGGAGGATCAACATCTTATGTGTGCAAGAGACCAAGTGGGTTGGTGAGAAGGCCAAAGTAGTAGACCATTGAGGTTGTAAGCTTTGGTATACCGGAACAGAGAAGAACCGAAATGGTGTTGGGATCATCATAGATAAGCTTTGGCTGAAGGATGTGGTGGAGGTCAGAAGGAAGGGTGACATGATCTTACTGGTCAAGTTGGTTAGGCGAGTATATATTGAATGTCATTAGTGCCTATGCACCACATATAGGGCTAGACGAAGTTGTGAAACGTAAGTTTTGGGAAGATTTGGACGAGGTGGTACAAAGGATCCCTAGTAGCGAGAAACTCTTCATTGGAGGTGACTTTAATCATGTACGATCTAGCCGTGATGGGTTCGAGGACATCCACGGTGGGTATAGCTTTGGGGATTGCAATGAGCCGGGCAACGCTATCTTAGACTTCGCCCTCTCCTATGATTTGCTTGTAGCAAATACTTGGTTTAAGAAGAGAGAATCTCATTTGGTCACTTATAGAAGTAGGTCAAATAAGAGCCAGATAGATTTCTTCTTAGCTAGGAGGGCGGATAGAAGTCGTTGCTTAGATTGCAAGGTCATCCCCGGAGAAAGTGTGGTTACGCAACATAGGCTTTTGGTGTTGGATATTAGATTGCGGCGAGGATTGAAGAGAGTAGGCGCCGGGTGGAACCTAGAATTAAGTGGTGGTGGCTTAAGGAGTTTACCCAAAAGGCCTTCGTGGAGCGAGTGGTTCAAGAGGTAAATTGGAAGATTGACGACGATGCAAATGAAACTTGAACCAAAATGGCTTGTTGTATCAAGAAGGTAGCTAAAGACCTCTTAGGTGAATCCCGAGATAGTAGCCTAACAGGTAAAGACACGTCATGGTGGAATGAAGAAGTGAAGGCGGCAATCGAGGCCAAACGGGATTGCTACATGGATTTGAAGAAGAACTACGATGGAGCATGTAACGCCCCTGAAATTTGAACAAAAAATATAAATTTACAGTTTAGTTCTCAAACTTTTGGAAATATCATTTTTGACCCCCAAACGTTTGAAAAAATTGCATTTTAGTCCTTGAACGAAAATTAACCATTTTTTTATTATCTTATATGTTTAAATATCTTTAAAAAATATATTTTACATGTACATATTGATCTCGGAGTTTTTTTACCTAGAAAATCTTACATAAGTAAATATGTGTAAAAATATCTATTTATTCACATTTTCTTTTATTATAAACAACAAGAATAATATCACATCATAGGTGAATAATTTTGAAATCAGCCACATCACCTTTTTGACAATTGAAATCAGATTTTGGTGATTAGTTGTTAAAAAAAGTAAGGTGGGACCTTAGTTAAATTGTTTTAACATGTATAAATAAATAAATATGTATCTATATGTATTTTGTTTGAATTAGACATATCATATTTTAAGTTATGGAAGACAAATCAGCCACATCTCCCTATTATCAGGTTATAGTCTTCATTAGTTGGTCAAGGATAAAGAAATTAAAGTGGAACCTTAATCAAAAGTATTTTAATTTGATTTTTTGGCTATAAATAATAAGCTTTCTTCCAACAATTTTCACACCCAAAATTATTTCGGTTTTTCCTTCTTTCTTCCTATGAATCTCTAAGTTAGTAAGCCTACTTTCATGGAAAATTCATCCCAAATTCTTATTTCATCATCTTCTACCCGAAAATACCCCAAAGTTTTTATTGCGCAGAAATTATCCATTCGGCCCTGCACATTAGAAAAATCATAACTATATGTAGAAAAATACTTTTTGATCAAAACCAACGACTGAATACTCCTCATGATGTCATCTAACTTTTATATGAATAAATGTTTTTCAAATAATGTGATTTAGAAGGTCGAAATTCTGAAACCGTAAACTGTTGTCTGAAAATCCAAAAATATGTTCTATATTTTCAAGAATTATTTAGCATAGCAAACCTTTAGATATTCCTTCCCATTTGGGTACACATGTTCCTAGTGATGTTAGGGATCAGTAGCCACAAAAATATTTAAAAACAAAGTTCATTTGGATATCCGATCAAAGGTAAACTCGAAACTACGAGGATTTTCAGCTTATTTTTCATATTTTAAGTTCTTTGTTTATGATTGAAAATAATCATCATAATTCCATGATTGATCACTCACACATGACTCTTATAAGATATAGCAATCATTAGAATCACTTTAATATGATTTTTATTCACGAATTAATATTTTTGATATTTTTCAATCGTACATAAATAGTATACTTACCATGTTTAACATATCCTTACATAACTTTAAGAAGATTATCATATATACTTTTGAGGTCTAATCCTCTTATATGATTATGTATCGTAACTTAAACATTCTTTGATCATTGTCTTAATTAGGTTTACGTATTAATATTTTTATAAGTTATAAATACAATGTTATGTAATTTAAGATAATCTTAAAACAAAATAATATTAACTAAGTTATACAATTTACTGGATTGCTTCATAAGATAATTGTTTGATGTTATGATTCCTGAAATTTTTGGATGTACTAGAGACTTAAAGAACGATTTTCCATAAATCAATTAAGTTATATATTTTGAAGATTTATTATGCATCAAATTAAATTGTTTATCATACTATACTTGATATTATTGTATACTTACCATTTGAAACGATTTTCTAACATTAGAAAAATTATAACTACAATTATAATTATAAATATATGGTTGCTTAAGATAAATCTTGAATTAGAAATATATGGTTGCTTAAGATAAATCTTGAGATACAAATTACGTATACAAAGTATATTTGATATTTAACTTAACCTTACTACATCAAAGTTTATTGCGTAAGATTTTCATCAATGATATTCGTTATTTACTTAAATTAGTATCCTCAAATTTCATCAACACAAGTTGAATAGTACATATCCTCAAATTAGTGGTAAGTTATGATTATTCAATTAACTGATATTATCTTAATATCTGTTTGACAAATTAATCAACGACGCGCAAGATTCTTCATACAAATAAAGGTGAGGTTCGATTTATGATTTTGTTCTGGCCCAGTTTGGGATCCGGCCCAAGGAACTTGGACAAAAAAGACATTACCCCGTTACAAAAACACGAACAACTTATTATTCACCGTATTCCTATTTTTGCATGTTATCTCGTCTCATAACATGATTTCCTTACTTATCGTTAAATCATACTCAACCATTAATTATTTATCACATATTAATTCATAATCATGGTAATTCGTCATTATCTCGTCTGCTGGTTCTTGAACTGTGCAAAGAGCAACGAACTATGTTCGGAACATGTAGCTCAAGGAGCAACGGATATTATCCGTTTTACTAGCTTATTTGATTATCACCCATTGGGACATCTTTGGGAAGTTGGGCCCAAGGATTGAGTCGATTTACTGCCGGGCAGTAAGGACTATCGATTTAAGTAATTTTGCTTGATACACATTTATCTAGATGTCGCTTGCAGTCAGGAGTTGGTCATAACTCTAGCATCAAAGTGCCTTGTCGGAGCCACGGACTGGTTACGTGTCTTGTTGGAGTGCAGATTTTCTGAACCAAAATCGAGAATTCTGAACTCAAGTAGCAGATGTTGGAAAATTATGACTTTTCCATGATTTTGATAATTTATTTGAGTAGGTTCCTCTTTATAAAAGTGGAACGTCTTTAGCTTAATGAAATCTACATTTCGTGTAGATGAATCTAGTATATTTAATAATTCAAAACCATTGTGGGATGAATGAGAAATTAAATGAACAAGTAAGCTAGTTGAAATAAGTTATCTTGAAGAAATGAAAGGAAATAGGTAGGAAGGTGAGAAGTCACCATCCCACAAGGAAAGTTTGAGCTAAACTAATACACCTAATAAGTTGCTTGTTTGTGATAGAGGTTTGGGCCCCAAGGGGTACCACAAGTCTTTGAAGGGGAGAAGACTTAGATGGGCTATGCTTCAATTCAAGCACACACACGCGCGCCGTCGCCGCCGTCCGTCCGGACCGAACCGGACCCGGGCCTGGGCCGGGGTCGTGGGCTGTGGGCTTGGGCTTGGGCTTGGGCTTGGGCTTGAGATTGAGATTGGGCTTGGGCTTCTCTATCAATTACTTATCTTTTTAGACAAATTACAACCGAAGTGGTGCAGATTCTGGCGGGAAAGCTGTGACGTGGAAAGGACATGTCCGTCCAGTCACCCACTAGGCCCACTTTCGAAATCTATAAAAGGCAGTCTCCTCCTCTTCAAAAAAATTATTCAATCACAAATATTCTTTCTTTCAGTCTGTTTTGTTCCGAGAGTTCAAAATAATATTTTAGTTCGTCGTTTCTTAATATTCGAAGTGCTTCCATATTAAGAAGATAGTCATTGCATCTTAGGAGCGATTTTCGATCAAACCGTAAGCACCGAGCGGGGCAAATATCGTTTTAAAGAGAAAGAGTCCAACTCTTGCCTCGACTTTAACTCTGGTTTGTTTTCTGTTTTACACCCGTTACGTTCCACAATTTTAAAACGATATTTTGCTTGTGTATTTCAGAGAAATGGTTACGATATCGCCTGTTTATGGTGGCGGTGAAAAGCCAGAAAAGTTTTCCGGCACTGATTTCTAAATGTGGCAACAGAAGATGTTGTTCTACCTTACGACCTTGAACCTGTCAAGGATGCTGACCGAAGAGGCTCATGTGGTGGCAGAAGACGTGACTGATCCTCGTCCAAGGGATGCCTTCGACGCTTGGAGTCAAAGTGACTTTCTGTGCAGGAACTACATCCTGAATAGATTAGACAACTCACTATACAATGTCTATTCCACCATCAAGACGTCAAATGAACTCTGGACGTCCCTTGACAAGAAGTAAAAAACAGAAAATATTGGGTTGAAGAAGTTCATTGTCGACAAATTTATGGACTTCAAAATGACCGACTCGAAGACGGTGACGAGTCAAGTTCAAGATTTGTAACTGATCTTACATGACCTAGATGTAGAGGACATGAAACTCAGTGAATCCTTCCAAGTTGCTGCTATGATAGAGAAGTTGTCGCCATCCTGGAAGGAGTTCAAGAACTATCTCAAGCACAAGCGCAAGGAGATGAATCTTGAAGACTTGATTGTCAGACTTTGGATTGAAGAAGATAATCGAATGTCTGAGGCTAAGCCAAAGCAGATGCAGATGGAGGCTAGAGCCAACGTGGTGGAACACAAGCCCAACTCTAAGAAGAGAAAGAATCAGGGCAATGGTGGAGGGCAACAAAAGAAGAAAAAAAAGTTTAAAGGGAACTGCCACAACTGTGGAAAGTTGAACCACATGGCTAAAGACTGCCGACTCCTGAAAAAAGACAACCAGAACCCGAACCAGTCCAACCAGGTTGTTGTGGTTCAAGACAAAAGCGTTCCGATCGACATGACTGACCTGATGCTTACTGCAGTTGTCTTTGAGGCCAACATGGTGGACCATCCAAATGAGTGGTTTGTCGACACCGGTGCCACCCGCCACGTCTGTTCTGACCGAGACATGTTCTCCACATACTACTCGTTCAACAATCGGAAGTTGTACATGGGGAACTCTGCAACGTCCGACATCATCGGAAGTGGAAGAGTGGTGCTAAAGATGACTTCGGGCAGAGAGATAACTTTGGTTGATGTACTGCATGTTCCAGATATTCGAAATAATTTAATATCTGGTTATGCACTTGATGCAAGTGGTCTTAGACTAGTGTTTGAGTCTGGTAAATTGGTACTCACTAAGAATGGGCAATTTGTTGGTAAAGGTTACGCGGTCAACCGCATGTACAAGATGAATGTAATGACTATCAAACGTGACCTCGAAAAGAATAATAAAACTATTACTTCTGCTTACTTGGTTGAGTGTTCAGATTTGTGACATGTTAGATTAGGACATGTTAACTTTAATACTCTACGAAAACTAATAAGCTTAGAGTTATTGCCTTCATTCAACATCGAATCTCAAAATAAATGTGAGATTTGTGTAGAGGCTAAATTAACCAAACTACCATTTCCTTTTGTAGAAAGAAACACTGAACCTTTAGACTTAATTCACACCGATATATATGACTTAAAATTTTTGTAAACTAGAGGTGGTAAAAAGTACTTCATTACTTTTATTGATGACTGCACAAGATACTGCATAGTCTACTTACTAAGAAGTAAAGATGAAGCTCTACAAGCTTTTAAAATCTACAAACTTGAGGTTGAAAATCAACTTGGCAAACAAATAAAAACTATCCCGAAGTGATAGATGTGGAGAATATGGAGCTCCATTTGACGAATTTTGTGCTTCTTCATGCATCATTCATCAAACAACAGCTCCTTATTCACCACAATCAAATGGAATTGCTGAACGCAAAAATCGTACTCTTAAGGAGATGATGAATGCCATGTTGATCAATTCTGGTTTACCCCAGAATTTGTGGGGGGGGGGGGGGGGATGCAATCCTCTCAGCAAATCATATATTAAACAAGTTACCTCATAAAAGTAGAACTGAAACTCCTTTTGAGTTATGGAAAGGTCGAAAGCCTTACTACAAATACTTAAAAGTGTGGGGGTGTTTAGCAAAGGTAGAAGTACCTAAACCTAAATAAGTAAAGATATGACCTAAGACCATTGACTATATATTCATTGGATATGCGCACAACAGTAGTGCATATCGCTTCTTAGTACATAAGTCTTCAATTCCTGATATTAATGAAAAAATGAACATTGAATCAAGGAATGCAGTATTTTTTGAAAATATATATCCTTGCAAAGAAAGGATAGAATATGGTTCCCTTAAAAGAACCTATGAAAATGCAAAGGATAATCATCAGGAAGATGAAGAACCTAGACGCAGTAAAATGGCTAAAACAGAAAACGAACCGAGGAAAATAAGTGAAGCCTTGTCCTCTCCAGAAGCTCTCTTTTGGAAAGAAGCTATCAATAGCGAAATAGAGTCTATTTTGCACAACCACACATGGGAGTTGGTTGATCTCCCAACGGGTAGCAAACCTTTGGGCTACAAATGGATACTGAAGAGAAAGTATAAAGCAAATGGATCTATTGAGAAGTACAAGGCTAGATTGGTGGCTAAAGGGTTTAGACAGATAGAAGACCTTGATTTATTTCGACACATATTCACCTGTGACCAGGATCAAATCTATCAAAGTGCTCATTGCTATTGCTGCATTGAAAGGTCTAGAAATACATCAAATGGATGTCAAGACAACATTTCTAAACGGTGAATTAGATGAAGAAATCTATATGGAGCAACCTGAAGGGTTTGTCGCTCCACGAAAGGAGAAAAATGTGTGTAGACTCATTAAGTCACTGTATGGGCTTAAACAAGCACCAAAGCAGTGCCATGAAAAATTTGACAGAACGATGTTGTCAAATGGTTTCAGAATTAATGAATGAAATAAATGCGTATATGTAAAAGGCATACCAAATGATTACATGATCGTCTGTCTATACGTAGACGATATGTTAATCATGGGAAGTAATCATGACCTAGTCATGAATATCAAGAAAATGTTGACCGAACATTTTGACATGAAAGACTTAGGTGAAGAAGCAGAATGGCTTCGTAACTTTCTTGAGGACATTCCTTGTTGGAATAAGCCAGTGCCTGCTATTTTAATACACTGCGACAGCCAAACAGCTATTGGAAGGGCACAAAGTGGCATGTACAATGGTAAGTCTAGACATATTCGTCACAAACATAATACCATAAGGCAGTTGATCTCTAATGGTGTCATTTCCATTGATTATGTAAAATCAAAGGAAAACTTATCGGATCCGTTGACTAAAGGACTACCAAGAGATCAAACATAATGCCTATCGAGGGGAATATGTTTAAAACCCAACATTAAAGAATCTTTATGATGGAACCCAACCATGTAGATTGGAGATCCAAAGATATTGGTTCAATGGGACAACAAAATTATAAGGATTCAGAAACAGCACTTTGGAGTAAAACTCCAACTCATTCCCGTGTACGATAAATGTGCTACCTGTAGAAAGGGTAAGGGTAAGTTTAACTTTTAATGATCCCTAAGCTTAAATAAGCAGAGTAAGACAGGATACTCTTTGAAGGAGATCACCTATATAAATGTGAAGTTTGGCCGCTTCATAAGAAAACCACTTATGAACCCAAGAGTTGTCCAGGGCCAAAACGGACACAACCATGAGAACTAAAATTTGTTAGGGGAGTTACTGTGTGAATACAGTTGTCTAGGTTTACACCAACAGCTGAACGGTTCAAGACATCACGTTCACTGATCAGCTAAGTAAATCCGATGTATTTCACTAAGGAAGGTTCAAAGCCAAAAGCTACTTATCCTGATGTAGTAAGCTTTCCGCCTGAACTCTCTCGAATGTACACATTGAATTTTCATTCATGTGGGGGATTGTTGGAAAATTATGATTTTTCCATGATTTTGATAATTTATTTGAGTAAGTTCCTCTTTATAAAAGTGGAACGTCTTTAGCTTAATGAAATCTACGTTTCGTGTAGATGAATCTAGTATATTTAATTATTCAAAACCATTGTGGGATGAATGAAAAATTAAATGAACAAGTAAGCTAGTTGAAATAAGTTATCTTGAAGAAATGAAAGGAAATAGGTGGGAAGGTGAAAAGTCACCATCCCACATGGAAAGTTTGAGCTAAACTAGTACACTTAATAAGTTGTTTGTTTGTGATAGGGGTTTGGGCCCCAAGGGGTACCACAAGTCTTTGAAGGGGAGAAGACTTAGATGAGCTATGCTTCAATTCAAGCCCACAAGCGCGCGCGCGCGCCGCCGCCGCCGTCCGTCCGGACCGGACCCGGACCTGGGCCGGGGTCGTGGGTCACGGGTCGTGGGCCATGGGCTTGGACTTGAGATTGAGATTGAGTTTGAGCTTGGGCTTGGGCTTCTCTATCAATTACTTATCTTTTTAGACAAAGTTTAATTAAGTAATTAATTAATTGTCTGAAAATTAATTAAGCAACAAATTAAATAATTAATTAAATCGTGATTAGGTGTAAGAATCTAGCTGATTGAGTGTGTCTAGTGACTGAGAATCTGGCGGGAAAGTCCAGTCAGCGAACAGTCACTTACGCACCCAGTCAGAAGAAACAATGCCACCTTTCATCCGAATAGGTGTACAGTCAGCCGAAGTGGTGCTGATTCTGGCGGAAAAGCTGTGACGTGGAAAGGACATGTCCGTCCAGTCACCCCCTAGGCCCACTTTCGAAATCTATAAAAGGCAGGCTCCTCCTCTTCAAAAAAATCATTCAATCACAAACATTCTTTCTTTGAGTCTATTTTGTTCCGAGAGTTCAAAACAATATTTTAGTTCGCTGTTTCATAATATTCGAAGTGCTGCCATATTAAGAAGATAGTCGTTGCATCTTGGAAAGCGATTGTCGATCAAACCGTAAGCACCGAGCGGGGCAAATATCGTTTTAAAGAGAAAGAGTCCAACTCTTGCATCGACTTTAAATCTGGTTTGTTTTCTGT
Organism: Linaria vulgaris; assembly: GCA_948329865.1. Lineage (NCBI taxonomy): Eukaryota > Viridiplantae > Streptophyta > Magnoliopsida > Lamiales > Plantaginaceae > Linaria > Linaria vulgaris. Next base: position 83,150,730 of record OX415249.1, on the reverse strand, counting down.
TTTACACCCGTTACGTTCCACAACAGATGAGATGATTCTCAAGCTGACGTGGAGTATCAAACAGTCGAAGTGAGCAGACCAAGATATTCCGCGCCAATGTAGAAGTGATTCTAGTAATATATTCTTTTCATGGTCACAACTCACACATATTTCTTCTAATTCCAATAAAGAAAAAAAAATGAAAAAACGGGAACATACTTTTGATAACATCTAACGTAGTCAATTGAAATTTCGTAAGTCTTTAGGGGCCAAAATATTATAAACAAAAACTCGTGCTTCTTCTCTTCCCCTACAAGAAAACTCTCCTTTTTATTATTATTATTTATTAATATTAATAAAATAAAAAAAGTGAATCTCTTCTCTCTTCTCTCTTCTCTACTGTTAAAAAAAATCCTCACTTCGACCTAATTAGCTCAACTCAACTCAACTCCACAAGCAACAATGGACGCGATTACAGGCGATCTCAACGCTCCTCACTCCATGGGGACCACAATCATCGGCGTCACCTACAATGGCGGCGTTGTACTTGGTGCCGATTCTCGCACCAGCACCGGTAACCATTTTATTTTGCTCATAAATCTTTAATTGAAGTATTTTTTTTTGTTGAATCCTGAAAATGATAAAAATATAAACAAATTTATTGTGATTTATAGGGATGTATGTGGCCAACAGGGCGTCGGATAAGATTACGCAGCTAACCGATAATGTGTACGTCTGTCGTTCTGGATCGGTATGGATTCCGTAACTGTTCCCTTCTTGTAATTACTGTTTGTTATACGGATTTGAGTTTCTTATGCATAATATTGAACCATGTTTTAGTTAGGGTTTGGGGTTTTGATTTTCTCTGCCTGATATTGAACAGGCAGCAGACTCACAGATTGTGTCGGATTACGTGCGCCACTTCCTTCATCAACACACGTAAGACTGGACGATGGATGCTTGCCTCTCAAATGAAAATAAAAGAAAAGAATCACTACTTCTGCTTGGTTTACAGTTTATTTCAATTTTGAGCTTTACTAATCCACGTGATTCTCACAATTTATCTTGCCCGCGCCTTGGGCATTTTATGTTTAATGGTAGAGAATCTACGGCACATGCTTTAGCAATAATAAATAATTGTTGGACTACTAGTAATTTGGTTTTACTAAGAAGTTTCCCCGTTTGGGGGCAATGTTACTTATCTGAATATACTTTAGAAATAATTACTATGCTTTCGTTGTGATGCAGGATTCAGCTAGGGCAACCTGCCACTGTTAAAGTTGCTGCAAATCTTGTTAGAATGTTATCTTACAACAACAAGGTTCGGAAATACTCTATATTCCCACGTTTTGTTATCCTTTATAGAGTCAGCAAGTTATTTGCATTCTCAATTAAATATCACTTTTAATTATTGTGGCGATATAACATGTTTGTACCTTTATTTGGCAAGGAAGGTTTGGTGAATACAAAATTTGTCTAGTTATGGCTTGAACTTCTGCTGGCTTGAATAACGGGGCAATATTTAGCTGCAAATTAGAATAGAGGATATGTGTTGAGTGTTAGTGTGGAACAAATCTACCCTCCCTCATACCCTCCCTATTTGTTAATTCGATTATTATCTAAAATACTCAACTTAGCAATTCGCTGTTCACAGCATCGTATACATTGGAAGCATTTCTAGAGGAGTTCTATTTCCTTCAAAGACATTTCTTTATGTTTTCTTTTTCATTTAAGTCTGGAAACAGCTAGTGAAGTAATATTCAAATTCAAATGCATTTTAACATTGCATATACACCTGAATTGAATGAATTTCGTTGAAATTATTTCAGGATGACTTTTGTAGAGATTTTGTGTGACCATAGTTATTGCCGCGCACTCTAATTGGTCTAGTTAGTCTCGGATATAGCTCATTGATATGCAGTCCGTTCTTGTTATCATAAGCTAATGCTTTTGTCAGCACCATTTATGCTTTTGAGCATACTTCTCATGACGTGTTGGATGTATGTGGTGTTTGCACTCTCTTACAGACATAGTTCTTAACTTCACAAGATGCTAATTTATTGGTAATGCAGAATATGCTGCAAACTGGCCTGATTATCGGTGGATGGGATAAGTATGAAGGGGGTAAAATTTATGGAGTGCCTCTGGGAGGAACCGTGTTGGATCTGCCTTTTACCATTGGAGGTGTGCCTTTCTTTTATCTACCTCTATAGTGATCAAGAGTCTGGTAGACAGTTATTCAGTTAGAATATTAATAGCTCCTATCTTTTGTATTATCATAATCTACTTGTTGAATTGGTCCTTGTAAGTTTTAGCTGGTTGATCTATGAAGGACCTCGTTAGTTTATAATGGTTAGACCTAAATACCCAATGATACACAAGGCTTGTGATTTGAGTTCCTCTGTTGTTTGTGGAAGGAAGAAACTGGTCAACTACTTATTTGATGATTGCACATTTCCTTAACTTTTGAAGTATTTGCTTTCATAAAGCTTTGGTAACTAACTGAAAGATAAAGGATCAAAAACATTTGCCAATGATCTGATGTGAGGATGCACTTATAGGTATTATAGACTGATTTCTTATCTATTAAAATAGTAACCTTATGATAACAGGTAGACTTCATCTCTCATTTAAACTGTTGGGAAAATACTTGGATCTATTTTTCTCCATTCAAGTAGTTAGCAAGCTAAGATTTTTTTGTTTACTTCCTGATTTATTCCATTGTCTGAGGCTTGCCATCAGTTAGAGAGCATGTAGAGGCGAATAATATACAAAATTTGTCTTGGTGTTATTTCAGGATCTGGCTCTTCGTATTTGTATGGATTCTTTGATCAAGTGTGGAAGGAAGGGATGACACAAGAAGAAGCTGAGGTTTGTATACTATGATCCCTACCGCTTTGAAGTTTGCATCTATTCTTAAACACATCTAGCTGAATCAAAAGGCTTTTAGGTATCTAAGCCTCTTTGTTATATTTTTCTCTTACATTTTGTCAATGTGGGGTTACTTAGTTTTTTTTTTTTCTTGCTTGAAGCACATGTAAGAGTTTGGTTTAATTTGCAGTTACATAAGGTTTTGCAAGTGTAAGAGTTTGGCTTAATTTACAATTAAATAAGGTTTTGCATTTTCAGAAAGGGCAGGAATTTCTGGATGCTGCTCAGTGGTAGAATCTATACACTGAAACGTGCTAAGGGAATAACTTTTAAATAATATGACATCCTCAGCTCTTTCCTTTCATCCTATCCGTGTTCCTTTACATAGTGACCTTTTTCTTTATTTACCTTTCAACTGACTCTCAGTTATCCTCACTGTTAGTCAATTTCAATTTCATTTCCTGCTGACAGCTACAAGTAACGCTACTGACCGCTTTTACAACTCATACCAAAAGTGTTCCTTGGGAACCTTAACCTTAAATTATAATCGTTATTAATAGTGAAATCCCTTAAAACTATCAAGATTGTCTTCAAAATTTCCATAGCCTAACGCTCAACAGAAGTACTTATGTGATCGGCAATGAGAACAATCTGTGGCAACGCCTCCGCAGAGCCCAAATCGTGTTTAGGGATATACTTTATACTTCTTCGCATATTTTGTCTTGGTCTTGGTTGGTAGACTTTACTCAATGTTATAGCATTCTTGAAAACCAATTGCGACATCTTCCATATTCACTAATATGAAGTCTTGCCAATTCTTTTGGTACAATTCCAGATTATTCTTGAGGACCCCAGTCCCTTTGCTGGCTTCCTTGCAAAAAAAGCCTCTAGGACATTCCTCATATAGGGTAATTACATAAATCATGACAGAAATATGGGCCGACTACAGTAACCACCTGTTTTAGTTGAGAAAAAGAAAATAAACAAATGTTAGGATAACCAAACCATGTGTGGAAAAATGACTCGAGTCTCCCTCTCGGATGGTAAAAGATGATCCTCTTGGGAATGGGAAGTGTCTGTAGCATTTATAATTGATGGATAAGCTCTCACCAGTTAAGCACATATCATTTGATATTTTGAAATCCTATGATTCTTCTGTAATGTTGGTCTTCTAACTGTTGGGTACTCCTGCCATGTTTACTTATTTTATGCTGACTAGTAACTTGTATTGGAAGATGCTGCTGAATTTGGTCTCCTCTTTTGACTTTTCCTACAGCAACTTGTCGTGAAGGCAGTTTCCCTTGCTATAGCTCGAGATGGAGCCAGCGGTGGTGTTGTTAGGACAGTGACTGTGAGTTTCTTTAAACTGTTATCTTTTCCTGTCCAAAGTTGGAACATATGCCAAGTCTCATAAATTTTCCTCTCCGGCTCATTATGTAGTTAGTTCCTCTCCCGCTTCTCTGCCTTTTTATTGACTCCTCGTTTTGTGCAGATTAATGAACAAGGTGCAAGTAGGAAGTTCTACCCTGGTGATACCCTCCCTTTATGGCACGAGGAATTGGAGGCCCACGACTCACTGTTGGATATTTTGTCAACTGCCAGTCCTGAGCCAATGATAAGTTAAACTTGATAAGTTAAACTTCATTACGAGCTGTAACCCTGTTCTTAAACAATAGTGATCTATCTGCCTTAGATGTTCGGCATCTACTGGTACCTCACATTATGTATGCTTCAAGAAGTTGTACTTGCTTGGCCTATTGTTATGGTTAACTAAACTTTTTTTAGAATCCGGAATGTATCTTTTGAGATTTGAATTGGTTTATGTGGTTTCTCAGCAAGTATGGCCATTTGTCTACTTTGTTACTATGCCTCGTATTTTTGTTGCCAAAATGCCAACGCGTCGTAATTATTTGTCAGTTGATACGAGTATACGACCATATTACTGTATATTCAACTTCGTTCAATATTTTGTTGTTCGTTGTAGGTGGAAATGTTTACCTCACATGGACAGACCTTGATTGAATCTGATAGATTACTTGTCTTTCATTGCACACGCTCTCCGCAAATGCAGTAAAATATTTATTGAAGTTTAAAGCACCTTTCAACTCTTTTGAAGGAGTTCTGTAATAACACTTTTTGAGGATTCTATCATTTCACCAGACTTTTTGAACAGATTCGAATTTGAAATAATTATTTTTATTGATGGATTGAATCACTGAAGTCGCTATCATCTATACAGTTGGAAAGTACTACGTCCATACAAATTTCAAACTCTTTCTACAATACCCTAGCTAGAAAATTTCAAACTCTTTCTACAATACACTAGCTAGAAGCATGTTTTTACAAGTGAAATAAAGAGACCACAAAAAATTAAAAATATAGGAAGATCTACTAACAAGCGATATTCTCAAAAACTTGAATCTATGTCTAGAATTACCAGCTTGTCCTAAAAGCATTTCGCGCATACCGCGGAACTCTGCTTCACATCCATCCCATCTATTTCCTTTCAGCTACTTTTGTCTTCTTTCCAGATCCAGATTATAATTCTACCTGCCAAGAACTCATTTTCTCCTGCACAAGGATGATCTATTTTGGCTGCTCTGGTTGAAATTGCGCTCAAATCGGAACTTACAGTAACAGCAGAAAGTCTGCCATACAGTCATACAGCCATACTAGGGAAGCTGATATAAGCTGTAGATGTAGTCGAACAATTAATTACAACCTTCATCTAACTAATTCACACCATTGTCAGAACTGCTGCAAGCTTGATTTGGAAGGACGTTGTTTCCAAAATCACCGTCTAAGCTCATTTGTTGCACTTCTTGAGGAGACAGGATCTTGATGCAACGCACACAGCTCACAAATTCCCTGAAGTCAACAAATGACAGCATAAATACACTAGTACATCACAATACTAAACATTCTACATTCTACCACAAAAGTGGAGTAATAGAAAACGAAAGAAACTTAAACAGTAGAACGAGGACGATAAGCAAGGAAGAAGACAATATAGTATTAACACTGTACAGCAAGGGAAAAGTAAAGGAACTTCAAGTGTTGGAGGAGAAGTCGAGGAATGTGAGAACTTACTCCCAAGGATCATCACCAACCAGCAAGACGTCCTTCTCATGATCTACATATACAAGTTTCCATCCAACTCTTTGCCGATCCTCCAGTTGTCCCTCTATACCAAATCGACGAGCCAAATCTTGTTTAAGCTCGTCATAGCCCGAGTAACGCGTGATATCAATCACTCTCCCAACAGCTCCCCGCTTATACACCTTTATAAACCACGTAACAAATTAGACTACGTTGTGAAAATAATGATAGAAAGAGGCATAATCTTTCGTGTGTATCACTACACTGAACATAAGCCACCAACCTTAGTATAAGTCCGTGTCCTTGGAATCTGTGTCGGAGGAGCCCAAGCTCCTCTGTTCATGAAGCTGCCATCGTTAATCGTGGAATCAATGGAATTAAATGCCATATCCGGAACTCCAAATGACTGGGAAACCATCGATGACAAGAGTTCGGGCTGAGGTTCCGTCGGGTCATTGTAGCTGGAAAGCATGCCTCCTGCAGAAGAAAGATTGGTTGAAAAATCTTTACTTGACCCCATCATGTTCTTTGTGATCAATGGATCAGGCATCACCGGCATCCCCAGTTGATTGTCCATGTTAGCTCCAAAAGACAAGTTCCTCGGATCAACTTGGACCTCACCATCATGGTTTGTGTCTCTAAACAACATTGATTGAGAATTGAAAGACATGGAGTTGTTGGTTTGTGGAATCTGAACATCATGCTGAGAAACAACTGATGTTGCTGACGATGAACTGTCCAAATAATCTATCTGTGCTCCAGAAGCATTATGATATGTCTGTGAAGCAAAAAAACCTTGGTTCTGGTTTTTGGATACGTTCACCGAAGGCTTAACTTCAGACTTTGAATGTAGATCTTTAACTAAGTTACCGTTACTAGACAAAGTCTCCAGGCCATTTGTGTTCAACAGAGAGGCAGATGACTGAGGAATATCATCACCTATTATTGTAGCACGTTGGTGTCTGCCGTTCATCATGGACTGGACCACATTTGAACAGTTGTTAGTGGAAGGTGAAGTTGAACAAGACGGAATATCATCAGTAACTGCCGATTGCCCTCCACCAGCCGTGCCATTAAATATACTGTTACTACCAGCTGAAAGCTGATTGTTCATAGGATTCAAGTTATTCCCCATATGTCCAGAAAATTCCGACAGAATGCCAGAGTGTTGTTGCTGCAGTTTTGGTTGCTGAGGTGGTTGGGAAAAACGATGATTGGTTTGGCTATTATTCGACATCAGCTGCTGAGTAGTTCCATACGTCTGAGGCAGGAAACTGGAACTTGATTGAGATGCATCGACCATTTGGTTTGCTGACATAGTCCTAGAGAAGTTTGGTGCAACGTCTAAAACCGTCTTTTGCTGATCTTGGAGTCGTGCTGATTGAGAAGGCTGCTGCATTCCAGACTGTTGCGCTAACAATGACTGCTGTTGCTGATGAAGCTTCTGTAGAAGTTGTAGTTGTACTTGATTCTCCGACATATGAAACTGCTGATTGACATGATCCGGCTGGGTAGTCATCAAATTTTGCTGCTGAGAATGACTAGGAATCTGCGGCTGCTGTAGTTTCTGCTGTTGCTGCTGCTGCTGCTGAGGCATATTTTGCGATGCAGTTCTCTGGACCTGATGACCTAGAAGAGACTGTTGCTGCTGCATAACATTCTGCGCTTGTGATTGCAAAATCTGAGACGAAACTTGGCTTGTGGGTAAAGCTTGACTACCAACATTTTGCCGTTGTGGTTGAGTAATTTCAGCTAACTGTTGTGGCTGTATGATTGAGGCTAAAGGGTTCATTGATGACGGTGGCGGCTTTTGGAGCTGATCTAGTTGTTGTACTGGTTGTGTCGGCCTCTGGGCATTGAACTGTAAATTGTTCTGCTGTGAAATCTGATTCGGAGGCAATCCCATTTGGCGTGACATATCATTCCCCGTTAGGTTTTGCCGAACAGAAGTTGATAAAGAGTTCATGTAGTTTGGTTGCACTGAGTTGCCATGTGAGGGATTTTGCATGTTCATCCACTGAGCCAGGCTCAGACCGGGTAAAGCTGCTTGTGGGTCTTTCATGCCAAAATCGTCACCTAGCCACGGCATTGTTCTCCTGAATAAGTTGTCTAAATCAGAAGAATCGTCATCTGCAAAAGAAAGTACAAAATATTTCAGAGCTAATGAATTTAGACGGAATTTGCATAAGTACAAAATATTTCTCAACTTTTTTACCTGGCATTCCCGGCTGCCTGGGGCGCTTTGGACGGAAGAAAGACGGGGTGGGACAGATGAAAAAAGGGGCAGTTACAGGTTCAATTTCCCAAAGCGAGACACGATTACGCCTTTCACCAGCAGTCGACTCATCCCAGCCAACCTATATATAGCATGAGAAGTGAAATGTTTAGCAGATTTTCTTCAACCCATTCTGAGGATGCATATTTCTCGAGCATTACCTGTAAATTTCGCCATTGGGAGTTCTTCCATCTGACTGGATCAAGGTCACTGATTCCAGTAATTGTACCCATATATCTGCAGAATGCATGCAAGCACAGTGAGAGTCTTAACAACGTGGATCCTTAAAAAAAATTGCACATAGATGAGGCAGACGACATCTCAGTTTTTGTAGTACCCCGGAAAAATAAGACTTTCTCGTGTGGGGGCACAGGAAGCTAATAGCATAGAGAACATGAGACATTAAGAAATCCATAAGGCAAAATATGTTGTATATAGGGAACATGAGACATTAAGGAATCCATAAGGCAGAGATGTTGTACAGCAAAAACGGAATTATAGCTAGATTCACACGAAAGAATTATTTTGGCTTGCAAAGAAAATAGAATTAAGTTTTAAGAATAATATATGTTACCATTACCTTCTCGTCCCTGATTCTTCAGTTTCAAACATCATCCTAAAGCGCATGCCAAGAGATATTTGGTTGCTGCAAACTGATTTGTAGTACTTTGCCAAAGGGATGACAAATTCAGATGGACTAGCCCTGCTCAAACAAGAAAAATGGAAAAGAAAATATAAGGAAATTTAACGAATAACAGATTTCCTTAGTTAAAACAAATTCCAAATTACGAATAAACATCAATTGCTAACCTTGGGTTGTAAAATACAGTGAATGGGCTGTTGTTTGCCGCAGCATGAGCTGCTGCAGCTAGAATTCCAATATGCATACTATCGCTTGAAAGAACCGAAGACGACAAGTTGGTTGGCTGCCTATTAGCCCTTCGTATGCCCAAAAGAAGCTGCTGTTTTTCGTCCCTGTTAGCAAGAAAATTTGTTGATAAATCATCAATAAAATAAGAATTTACGTCCGAGTAACTTTTGACATGCAAAGAACTGGGAGTATCTGAATTTATTTGATGCTAAACGCGAGTAAGTAACTTGTGTCAGTACCTTATAAATAACACAGAGTCGCCTGCAAACAATCTTTTTCCACTGACGAAAAGGCTCCATCCAGTAGTGAGCAAGTGACGCTTTGGCTGTCCTGAATTACACCATCATATAAAGAACATGAATATCAAAACAAGCAAACAAAGAATCTAATGGCGTTTCTTAAAAGATTCGAAAAGGCCAAATGAACTAACCTCGATAAATATGACGAAATGTCCAGACATTATCGTGCAAATCCCTCGCCACAAGTTCTTGTGCAGGTGGTTGCATTGTGAAATCCTAGACGAAATGTCGTTGTCGAATATAAGATATTTTTCCAACTTATTTAATTAAAACTGGGAAGGGTGGGGGGTGAGATGGTCGCACTACCAGAGGAGGGAAAATCTTTTCTGCAGAACGGCGAGGCACAGAGAAACCCCCATGCGTGCTAGTATCACTGGCAGTCAAGGTTTTACAGAAAAACTCTGTTTGGGGTTTATTTGTTTTTATCGATAGATCTGATCTCAACAAGGCATCCTTATCAAACTGCAAATCAAATGGGCATACAATCAGTATTTGAATGGTAAAATGAAATATGGCATAAATACTTAAGCTGCTCGTCTCTGGACAACTCAACGGTGCATCTTCTCAAGGTAGGAATAAACATACCGAAGGCACTGGCTGGAGTGTCATCTGAGCATAAACTTCATCTGTTTCTGGATCGGCCTAATATACAACAAAGTTAACTACAGTTACTATTGACATGCCACCAAAAAAAACAAACAAAAAAAAAAAACTGGCGCAATTACAATGGAGAAATGGAAGTCGTCACTGGAAGCACACGTACATGTAAAGTGACATTGTGAAGAAGACATAATAATTTTGATGGAAGATTTGGGTAATTTGGGATTTGTGCATCCACATCTTTTTTCATCGATGCAGCAACCTGAAAAAGCAGGAAAAATTCACGACTATCAGAATAAGAGAAAGTCAACTATACGAGTTATCTAACAACACAGTTCCAATGGTGAGCCTCATAGAGCCATCTCCAAGTTTAATGCACGCTTTTTCGTTATGCAGAAATAGAGCACTATACGATCAAGTGATCACAAGCAACTCGAGGAAGTTGAATATTTCAAAAACGAATACAGCAAGAGAATACAGAACCAAGATTTAACCTATTTTGTCATACAATCGAACTCCATTTGAGCAATTCTTACACCAATGAGTCAAACAAAGAAGAGAAAATTTTATCAATAACCCAAAACCACTGCCGAAAATTCTCATCCTTTGCTCAAGAACACCGCTCTCCATCGGATAATTCAAGAATTCAAGTTTCACCAGAGACAAATTCAAATCAAGTACAATAAATTTTTTATTTCTTCATCATTTTATCTCCAAACCAAGTAAAGGGGCTGTTGATTATGGGAATAGTGAATATTAGTTTGAATCATTGCTAAAAAAAACATGATCCACTTTTAACCCCACCCAAATAAATAAATTAAATTTATCAAATAAAGAAAATGAAATATTAAAATCCCAATCCATTTCACCCACCCCCACCCCAGCAGCATAACGGCGCACGTTAGCACGTGCAACTCATTATTTTCTCTTCTAAAGCTTCTTCCTTTCCCCTTCCTTTTTCCAATTCTGAGACTTAACTCATTTTTGCCAACCACCCCACTCATATTCCCATCTCCAACTTCATTTAATTATAATATTAACACCAGCTCACAATAGAAAGATTGATCCCACCAAATTAATCACAAATCAATTTTCCAATTAAAATAAAATAATAACAATGATATCAAATATGGAATCATCCCATGTGACCAGATTCAGCTACTGACACAAGCGGTGGGGCCTATGTGTGAAATGTAGAGTAGATAACACCATAGCGGCGCACATTAGCAACAGTTACAAAAAAATAAAAAACAAAACTTCATATTTTAAAAGCAAATTAAAAGTAGGAAAATAAGTATATAAATTTTAACCTGTTCACTGTGGCCTTGAGGAAAGTAAACCACGTGGGTCCCAGCTGCCGGCAAGTTCACCAGAGGACCGGCGCACGCTTGCCATAGCTCACCGTTTATGCTCTTCTTCTCCACTGCCATTCGCCGCACGTGTCAGACAAAATAAAAATTGATTTTTTTTTTTTTGCTTTTTCAATAATAATAATCACCATAAAAAAGAAAATAAGCAAATCCCAACAAAAAATAAAACATGAAATGTACAGTCTTTGAATAGAGTAAGCGTAAAGGTGCAACCTTCAGCGGCGTTTGCCGGCAAACCGCCGGCGGCGGTGGGCGGTGCCTTCATTTTGAGCTACTATACCACTTTTTTCCAGTTACCCAGATGAAAAAAGTCGCCGGAGATTCTTACCGGAATCTCATTTTGGACTAAAAACAAATAAAAATCTAATCTTTGATGACCCTTTGAAGTGGGATCAAGCAAGAAACTTTATTTCAGCTAGATGAAGAAAAAAGAAAAGATGGGTTTTTTAGTAAGAAGAGAAGAGAAAAAGTAGGTGGTGGCGGTAGGCGGCGGCGGCGGAGGAGGAGGAGGAGGAGGTTATAGAGAGAGAAAGTGGGAGGGGAGACAAGAGGAGCTTTGGAAAAGAAGAGGATGTTGAGTATAACAGGGACCAAATGGTTGCTGCCAGTTTTACCTTTTAATTTGTTTGCCCCCTCTCTTTCACACACTACAAAACTCTTACAGACACACACCACACATGCACTCTCTCTCTCTCTCTAAAAAGAGGCCTTTTTTGCAGGAGTGCAAGCGTCAGTTTTTTTCACCTATCTATCTATCTTTCTCTTCTTCCAAGGTTTCACTTTCTTTCTTTGTTTTCTCTCTCTCTGTGTATTCTCTTTCTACTCGAAAGACTCACCTTTACTTTTTCCTATTTTATTTTATACGATCTTGAATTTTTGTATTTATTTGCGTATATGTGAAATAATTAGTTTAATGTGGAGCATCTAATTATTACACAGTCACCACACCAATGGATATATATGTGAAATAATTAGATGCTCGACATTAAACTAATTTAAGGTCATTGTAAGACTGAAATCAGCTTTGAGTTCGAATAACACGCATTTATACATTGTACTTGAGTTAAGCTAGAGGTTAATTCGATATAGAGTTAGATACATGAGTCCGTACTAAAGCGTCAAGTTAGGTAATAACACATTAAGTAGCTAAAAACTTCGATTTTTTTATCCTTTTATCATGATGTTGTATCTTATTTGATTCTATGCAGAATTTCTGTATCTTATTTGGTTTTATGAAGAATTTTTATTCAATTTATATATAATTTACATTTCAGAATTTTGTAATTCACACCATTTTTTGCCTCACCTTTTTTGTTGACACATATCTAAGAATGGTTTCTCTCCTCATGTGAAAAAGAGCCTTAATGTAGCCTCCCAACGTTGACTGGAGAAGTTCAGTACAATGAGGTTTTGTTGCACAAACTTCAATTTGGAAGTTATTATTGCTAGCGAGGAAATTTCTAATTATATTATCCAATTTGAATTGATAACTAGTTTCATTGGAATTAGGATTGTATTTAGTTTGTTTGATTTGTCAATTGTTTGAAAAATTTGCCCTATGAAATAGCAATTATACTTTACTAATTTTCCAATATATATATATATATATATATATGTGTGTGTATGTGTGTGCACGCGCGCGCGCTAAATCACTTTGATCAACATTTTTCACTGATCTTGATTATGGCGCTATGGCCTATAAGCGTATATACTTTAATAATTACCAGACTGCTGTAGATCTATGTTTATCATTTTGTTTTCTTTTGTAATTTATGTTAATCATTGTCCTTCGCACTTCATTGACGCTATAATTAAAGAGTGAACAAAAATTAAAAGTGAAGTATCACATTAAGGATTAAAACAATAACACAAAGGTAAAACTATTTAGGGTGAGCATAATACCAACTTGCAAACTCTAATTAATTACTAACAATAATTGTATCTAGGTTGGTATATAATCAGTTATTTGTTGATTAAGGTTCGTGATGATCTTATAAAACTGCTTTTGCCAGTAATGGTTAATTATTTAATTCTTTTTATTTTTAAGATGAATAATAATGGTTATTCGGTTTCTCTAGTGCAAAAGATGAAAACAAACAAAAAAAATTAAAGAGGAAAAAGAAAATAAACCAGACCAAGCATACAAACAGTAATTTTGACTTTTCACTCTCATAGAAACATATTGCCACACACTAGCTATTACCCGTGGGACCCTCGACCTTAACATGTAGGTGTAACAAGTTAATGCCATTGAATGACTATATATAGTGTAAAACTAATCAGGTGTTTTAAGGATTACTTGGTATTTTGGTAATAATGTGGATGATTTTATTTAAATTTGTTCTACTATTTAAGAACATATTGAAATTACTAGTATGCTAGCTTCATATTGTTAATTTGTGTTTTTTTTCTTCAAGATTGTGCTCTTCATCAAGTATTGACCTGTCGTCATCATTCTCTTTTCTTTATTTTTTTAATTTTTATACATATGTATCATATGTATCTATATGTGTATAGGTATATATTTGTCACAATATTAATTAAAAAGAAGATATATATTTTGGTGATTTTATGTTTGAGGATCTGTTAGGATTGTGGTCTGGTTTGTAATGTGACAGTTGGAACAGTGAACAACTCAATGAAAACTGATTCGACCATGCCATCCTGGACCTGCTGCAATAATGCTTGAGAGAATATAACATATTAAAAGCGACTAATTGGAAAATATGAAGACAAAACCAATAATAGCTATTTCATTGTTATGTCACCAGCAACATTATTTGATAAAATGATGATATCGTTTTCTGTTTGTTTGTAAATTCATATACTGGTTGGAAAATAATAATTTTAGTGTATAATGTTTATCAACATGCGCTTTAATAAGTAATTTTCAGGATCCTGATGGATCTTACTAGTACTGTGTCAGCTAATCATATCTGTAAGGTTCATCAGATAAAAGGGGTCACAGTAAAAAAGAAACTAATTAATTAAAGTCTCGACCCCAAATTTACTCATGACTCGCTTAGTAGCTTCGCAGAAAAAAAAAATTGGACAACAGGCAACAAAATTATAACATTATTGATTTTTGTTTCACATTTGAGAATGAATTAGCTAGGACTTCTGTATACTAGCTAGTAATTATTTTTCGGGAAAAAAACACGAAACATGTGTGAACCCTAAATTTTATAATGGTGTTAGTTACTCGGATTTACACGCAAGGGTATTCTCAATCGCGTATTGTTTGAAAATGAACTTAAACTTTTGTGTAATATGTGAATAATTATTGAGGTGTGCTTTCTCAATGTTGTAAGAGATTATGATGTTCTTTTCTTTGTCATCATATGTCGCGTACTATCTTGTGTAGCAATACACAAAATCATGATATTACTTTGTCTTTCACGGAATAAATAATCTCAAGTATTAGAACGCGATGGTAATTATATAATACACAGCCTACCACTTCCTACATGTTTGAAAATACTTTGACACCCTCCAGGCTCCAACCGTTTCGTTAATTCCTGATCTCAAATTAATGTCTAACCAGTCAAATACTTGAAAGTAAAAGGCATGCATGCAGAAACTTTTGTAGCGCCATTAAAATTGTCTACAAAAATTAAACAACAACTAACAACGATAAGAACTTTACTTTTTATTATTTTTATCATAAGGCTTATAAAATTGTCAGGTCAGTTATTAGGAATCGTACATCTTATACATAATCTACTAATCACAATTCATAAATTAAGTCTAAAAAAGAAATCAAAGGTGGCATAAGTATGGTGGACAAATACATCTACATACACTTCTAGCTAGAATTGAGTCTATATACAAATCATGCACTTATTTTTGAAAGAATATATCATTATTTCATGTGTCTTTTTAACTTAGTTTGATTGGTGCCTTCGCATCTGAACATCAAATTAAAGGAATCTACTTTGCAATTTGTTGATGTTTAGATAAAATTTCAAGAAGTATGAATATAAGTATCTAAAATAACTAAAAGCTCCTTTTGAACGTTGATTGAGAAAAAAGTTGAAGGTAGTAAACGTCTAAAGAGAATAGCCCGCGCTTATGTTAAGAATAAAGTTGAAATCATTTCGTATCCTAGAACATATCAAGAGATAATTAGGTTTTTCTTTTTCGCATCGTATCATGTAGAGGGCAAACCTACGGCCTTGGGTGTTGATTAGGTTCTTAATAGTTAATTAGTTATTAATACCATCACTTGCGCCTTTATTTTGGAGAAACCAATTAATATAATTGTGCTTCAGTTTTTTTATATAACTCTTGTTTTTATTGTGTAATTATTCTTCATTAGGGAACGACGTCAACGCTTGTAGCGGTGAGATAAAAAGTGCGTAACGATTTCATTTTAATTGGATGGTTTAATGGGTACTAATGCCCAATGTTAACACGCCATCATAGGAATTTTTTAAGATATGTGTATAAAATAAAAGCGTATAACCTTATACATAATATCAGCTTCTAAGTGTGACCATCTAGATTAGTTGTGTGGCTTTACCCAAAATACTTCATGCTTACGCTGATTTAGTCCATTTGTGATAATACATAAGTAATCCTAGTACTAGAAAGATCAAAATGTTGAGAAAAAACTAGAAAAGAGGGCCTCGTCTTTAGACAAAATACAACGTTTCGAAGGATAAAGTTCTCAACAACCTTGAATCTAAAGGCACGTAATCGCCCCGTGGAAAGAAGAAAATGCCTTGTGAGACGAAGGCTTAACTACACTGACACATGTCCGACACAATAAAATATCGCTTGAAGAAATCACGTGTAACTTTATTATTTAACAAGTGTAATTGCTCTTACCACATTTACATCGCATACAACCAACATCGAAGGGTGTCAGCAACCTAGCCAACTCGAGACAGTAGTAAAGATTGCCCATACAACTCCATTTATGAAGACTAAGTTGTAACAACATTAGCCATAGAAACTCCTATGTATACCCCCATAAATCTCATTTTAAACACAACACAATGTGATATTACACTACTCATATTTTTCACAAGAACGTTTATTAATAAGAATTTCACCATTATCATTTATATACTTTACCCCAAAATTCCCTCTTGTTATACATTATCCCTCGTAAAAACACTTAAAATCTCGAAGGGACTTCTGTCTTAACTACGAAAAAAGCTTTTCGAAATCTCTCATTTATCGATACTATAAGAACTACTACATCGTGCTAATTATGTGTTATCAATTTGTATAGAGCTATGTTCATAATTTTAATTTCTAAGTATGATTCTACTTGATTATCCTAATAATTCTTTCCTCAAACAAAATACCACTCAGAATTTGCTTAATAGTTAATTAATCTTCACTGCATGTTGGTTGTACAGGTCGTACGCGCCCAATAACTCTCCCCATTCCTTTTGTGCATAGTAAAAATGGAACATTTATGATGGTTCGACCCTTTTCAACCGAACCTCAAGTTTCAAGATACAACATAGCCCATGATTTGGTCGATGATTCTTATAAAGGTGTGATATGTAGGGTGAGATATACAACAAAAGCCCTCTAATAGAATGTGTGGTGTTCAACTAATGACTATATGGAGTTATAAACCTGTACAAAAGCAACTAGTCTCGTATAGAGAGTTAGATCGAGCTTTCATCATGCTACTTGTTTACTATTGGATCCTCGAATGGTCGTTGCCCTCGCTAGATGTATTATGGTAACAAACAACCCTACTAATCCAACACAAGTACACACATTTCCTAGTTCTTTATTTAAGGTAGTGTTTGTAAACTCTAGTGGAAATGTAGAAGTTAATAAGCCATAAACACCCACACACAAACTTTAAGATTGTGGAGGTTTTTTTAGCTTAAAAAAATTGTATAACCGAAAAAACTAAATTTGCAAACATCACGAAATCACTTATTCAAATAAAAAACTTATTATAATTTTTTTAAGAGTTTCCAAACACCATATAAATGTACTAGGCTTGGGACTTAGCGTATAGCCTTAGTATGATCCATCTGATCCATCCCTCGTCACCTCATGCTACCCGTCGTACGTGTGTACATATACGTCGTCCCATGTGATAGACCTTATTGTTTGTTTGAGATTTTGTTTACTTATCCCAACAAGTTAACTTTACAAAGAAATGACTAATTTAACTCCATAAACTTTGTCTTATCCAGCTAAATAGTCTTCCAAGGTTCCAAAATTATTTCAAAAAAACATAATTCTTAAATTATTTTAACCAAAAGCAACCTGTAATGCTCTTTCAAATAATAATGAGTGCGTTTTTAATAATTAAAAGATCAAGACCCAAGACTTATTACCCCTTACTGAACAATACTAACAATATTCGAGTTTTGAGGTTTTTATAGATAAACTTTAGCAAGCTCTTCGAACTTAACGAAATGTTTGAGACACTTAAGAAACAAAACAAATAATTAACGAAATCATGATGTTTCAACATGCTTAAGTAACATAATGACTTGAATCACGAGTAATGATGGTAAAAGTTAGAAAGAATTATCCTTTTGACAATGCTCGGTCATCAATGTCCTTATTAATTGACTGATTAATAAATTCGTAGATGTCACGAGAACAATACATTTACATTTTTTATCTGACTATCACACTAACCAACCAAAGCTTCCATTAAGGCATTAACCTTCTACAGTTATCAAAGGAGTTCCATATCTTTAAAAAAAAAAAAAAAGGAGTTCCATAAAGATTCCGAGTTTGTATTTTTTGGAACTTATTACATATAGATTTTGCTTGTAGAATTACTCAACCAATGACTAAAATCTTCTAAACCACTTGCAATCAAAAAAAAGTTATTATATATAATTGTTGGATGATGACACGGTGCAACTAACTATCAAAATATTTAATTGCAAGTTAATAATTAGTTACTTCTTAATCACCATGCATTTTCTTTGGTAACTAAATCTTCTGTACTTTATTGGTACAGTGATTGCACGAAATAATTCTTTGATTGGAAAGAATGGGTAAGGCTTTTGTTGGCGTCACATGCGCACTGTACGGACAAAACCCATTTCTATAAAGATAATTAATTATGTAATAAAGCGTGTTGTACATATTAAGAAAGACTAATTACTTTTGATTTTGAATAGTAATAAAATGCAGGAACTAACAATAGTTGGTGATGCACCAGGTAGTAGCGGGTATTCGCCGGTGTACCACTCTTATTTGAGTATTTTTTCGTTTAGAGTGAGTAAAATAGGAATGAGTATCCGCAACACGGGTACCCGCATTTTAATTTTCAAAGCGGATACGAGAATGTGTATAATTATTAATTTATGGATACCCGCATGTCTCTTCAATAATGAAAATTTATACATACACATATATATATATATATATATATACTTATACAAATAATATACTAATTTCAAGAAACATGACATATTTATTGAGATTATATATTTTATAATTGAGATTAAAGTAACTTCTATTAACTAAAATATTCTTATTTTTTGTATTGTATTATATTTTTATAAATCGAGTTAATTATGTACGATATTGTTTTATTGTCATTGATGAATGATGGAGTAGGATTTAAATGATTATTAAATCTCAGTTATTATGAGTATTCAGATTTTAATCAAGTTGCCTATAAACATTTGATTTGAAAAACCTATTGATTTACTTTTTAAGTAATAAAATATGAAAATTACATAAAATCGGGTACCCCCTACCGTACATTGCGGAATGGGAATGGTAACAAACTTTTATTTCCCGCTAGTGCGGGTATCCGCATGTGGGTACCCGTAATGCGGGTACCCGTAATGCGCCCACGCCTAGCAGCTCGCGTCTGCGGCTCGCCTCTGGATGTGGATGGCTGGCTCTACTTTCCGAATTTTTTTGCCATTTATTATACTTTGTGGATTCGACCCTGCAACTTCGGATAATTTCGTTTTCAATGACTCAACTATCTTTTTTATTTTTGGGTAAATAGAAGAAATACAAGAAAGGTACTAGACCATATCTAAATATATTCCGCTCGCTATTATTCATAGAAGTTTTTGTTAGTTTGTCGGTCGATCTATTCGCTTCACGCGGGATCCAATTCAGCGTCACATCCCAAGGCTTGTGTAGCAAGACTTTGCATTTTTGCACCAAGTTCTCTAGATTACTATTCGGCTCCACTTCTCCCATAACTAGTATGAAAACCGTGAGGGAATCCGTCTAGACTTCAATCTTCGTTATTAAGCTCCAGATATTCCGACCTAACATGCAATGCCGGAGGATATGGATCTTTGTTTCATCCTGACATGTGTAACTTTGGCAACCCCTGTCTACTCCCGATATTCTAACTTTCCGTAGGGATTAGTCACAAGCCATATTTGCACCACAAGCCAAATAAAGTGATTAAATTTTGAACTAACGTCGATCTTCCATACCCAACGATGATTCTCATGCAGTGGATAGTCACTCGAGTAAGTTTTGAGGAAAGCCATGTATGCGGAGTTGCAAGAGAACTCCGTATTCGACGATTCGATCCAAATTGTCGTGTCCTCCGCCTCACTAGTGTGAAATTTTTCTGTACTCAACTCCTCTGGAATCCGATCGAGAACAAGCATATTCACAACATCCCAATTCCTAATAACGTACTCATTAAGCACATCTCCCACCTTCAAGTTCACCTCTAGGTGTTAATATCAAACTCCTATTCGCAGAAGTCTTGTTGACTCAACTATGTATTTATTATCTTTGTATTACGCTTTTACGCTCCCTTAAATTCTTGCTTTAAGGTAACACTAAATAGTAATTTCAAAGAATTATTTTCTACATATTGTTAGATTCTTAATACTGAGTATCATGAACTAAAATTATAAAAAGCTTCCTTAAAAAGTACGCAAGCTCTTTTAGTTTGGCTCTAGCTATGTGAAATATTTAATTATTTTTGGACGAATTATTATTTATGCCCTGTATGTTTCAATTTTTTATGAAAATGCCCGTTATCTTTCGAATTATTGAAAATGCCCTGGATCTTTGCCATTTTTTTGTAGAAAATGCCCTTTGAGTGCCACATGTGAAATTCGGGCGACGTGGCATCCACCGTGGAGGAGACGTGGCAGCCACATGTAATAAATATATATATATATAATTATATAAAAAAAATAAAAAACTAATCATCATCCTCATCACCACCACCGTTGCCCCCTCCCCACCCCCGCCGCCACTGTCGCCGCCGCTGCCGCACACACACACACACATTGAGTGTGAACTGTGAAGCAGCAATTGAGCTGAGCTCAGCTACGACAAGCAACCTAAACAAACCCCACTTCAAAGATGCCAACTTTCCTCACTCTCACACTCTTGCTCATTCTCCTCCTCCTTGCCGCCGCGTGTTCCCCACGCGCCGCCGCAAAATCCATAATCGAGCCCTGCTCCAACTCCGACACCTGCTCCGCCTTAGTCTCCTACACCCTCTACACCGACCTCAAAGTCTCCGAACTCGCCGCCCTCTTCTACGTCGACCCAAACTCCCTTCTCCTCACAAACGCCATCGACACCTCCCTCCCAACAGTCGAAAACCACACCCTCCCTTCCCAGCTCCCCCTCAACATCCCTGTCGCCTGCTCCTGCTCCGACGGCATCCGCAAAGCCACCTCAGTTACCTACAAGACCCGCCCCTCCGACACGCTCGCCGATATTTCGGCGGCGGTGTACGGTGGCCTGGTGTCGGTTGACCAGATCAGGGAGGCGAATGCGGATGTCGACTTGTCGAATTCGGAGGTGATTGGGGTCGGGACGAGGCTTAATGTGCTGCGGCGGGGAGGGGGGCAACGGTGGTGGTGATAAGGATGATGATTAGTTTTTTATTTTTTTTATATATTTATATATATATGTATTACATGTGGCTGCCACGTCTCCTCCACGGTGGATGTCACGTCGCCCGAATTTCACATGTGGCACTCAAATGGCATTTTCTACAAAAAATGACAAAGATCCAGGGCATTTTCAATAATTCGAAAGATAACAGGCATTTTCATAAAAAATTGAAACATACAGGGCACAAATAATAATTCGTCCATTATTTTTCAAGTTGATATACAATTATAATTTTCTCAAAATTTCTGAAGCATGTCGAAAGTATCTCAAAATATTACGAAATGTCTCTAGTATTAACCTATCAAAATATACTATGAAAACGAAACTTTATCCGTAACGAGTACTAATAAGTGAATACATATGGATATTATTATGACTTTGGTACGTAGTATAACAATGTAAAGTATACATTTTGCAATCTGTTCGCTTTCTGAAATATATAATATACAATATATATACATATATTGTTCTTTAAATCCTAAAGCTATCAGCTTCGATCTTAGCTAATTAAGGTGGTGTTTGCAAACTCTTAAAAAAAGTTATAATCAGCTTTTTATTTGAACAAGTGATTTTGGGGTGTTTGCAAATCTAGCTTTTTCGGTTACAAAACTTTTTTAAGCTAAAAAAGCTCACAATCTTCAAGCTGGCGTGGGGGTGCTTTTGGCTTAACTAAAAATTGTGAACTTCTACTTTTCCACTAGAGTTTGCAAACACCACCTAAATGGCATATAGAAAGTGCGAAATGTTAAACTACCTCGGTATTTTCGTATGATGTAAAATAGGCATATGTTGTTGGGGGGTTGATTATAAAACTCATGGTACAACATTATTTGGCTGAAGTGTTGGGGCGGTGATTAGTGCAAGATTTTTTATAATTACCGTATTATTTTAACACCTTTTTTGTTTAGAATTGAGGCTATAAATAGCAGGCTCCCCACTGCATTTCTGATCATCCCAAAATACACATTTCTTTCTCTTATATAATTAAACAATAATATATAAAGAGTGGTTAAAAGTGTTGTTAGTGTGAGGTAAAAATAGAGAGTTTTGTGCGACTTTACTACGGTAAAAGTCGGAGTGTTGTAATTCATATTTTACACTCATAGTGAAATTCTTCTACCTTGCCCGTGATTTTTCACCCTAAAGTAATTTGGGGTTTTCCACGTAAAATCTGTGAGTCGTTTATTTTTCTGTTTTTCAATTATTGTCGTGTTTTACACTCTATACGAAGGGTCCACTTTACAACAAATGGTATCAGAGCCTCGGTTCATATTCGGGGTCTCGGTAATATCTGTGGGTGTCGTGCTGAAATTATTTTTCAGTGACGGTGGTACGTGATAGAAGCAATGACGATGAAATTCGAGATCAAAAAATTCAACGGGAGTAATTTCTCGTTGTGGAAGTTGAAGATCAAAGTCATCTTGCGGAAAGATGGGTGTCTCGCGGCGATCGGCGACAGGCCGGTGGAAATCACAGATGATACGAAGTGGAACGGGATGGACGGCAACGCTATCGCAAATATTCACCTGGCGTTAGGTGATGGCGTGTTGTCAAGCGTTGAGGTGAAGATGACAGCTAAGGAGATATGAGACCATCTCAACAAGCTGTTTGAGGCGAAGTCCCTACACAACAAAATTTTCCTTAAACGAAAATTGTACACACTAAGGATGGCAGAATCTACCCCGGTAACTGAGCACCTCAATGTTTTAAATACTCTATTTTCTCAATTGACGTCGTTGAGTCATAAAATAGAAGTGGTTGAACGTGCTGAAATTCTGCTGCAAAGTCTGCCCGATTCGTATGACCAGCTTGTCATCAACTTAACAAATAATGTCCTCACGGATTATTTGGTCTTCGATGAAGTTGCAGCCTCTATTTTGGAAGAAGAGAGTCGGCGCAAGAACAGAGAAGACAAGGAGGCAAGTTCGCAACAAGCAGGTTCCTTGTCGGTGACAAGAGGGAGAATGACGGAGCGCGATGCAAGTGGGAGTAAGAAACAAGGGAGATTCAAGTCAAGGACCAAGGGCAGTTGTTGGCACTGTGGCAAGAAAGGTCACTTGAAGAAGGACTGTTGGAATCTTAAGGATTCAAACCAGAAGAGTTCTAATCCTCAGGGGAACGTTGCTAGCACTTCAGATGATGGTGATGTACTATGCTGTGAAGCAGCAACAGCTATTCGAGGTATGCGTGGCTTCGATGGTGTATGGCTTATTGATTCAGGGGCCAGTTTTCATATGACTCCCCGAAGGGAGTGGTTTCATGAGTATACACCGATCACTAGAGGATCTGTGTATAGCTGTAAAAATGAACCTTTGAAGGTTGTTGTCGTCGGTACGATCAAGCTGGAGATGCATGATGGAATTGTTCGGACCATTCGAGATGTCCAACATGTAGAGGGATTATGCAAGAATTTGTTGTCTTATGGACAACTCAATGATCTTGGTTGTGAGATTGGGTCGCTAAACAAGATCATGAAAGTTAAAAGGGGTGCGCTTGTACTGATGAAGGCGGACAAGATTGCCGGAAACTTATATATGGTACAGGGGAGGACTCTGCAAGTGGGAGAAGCGTCAGTGGCTTCATCCGAGTCGATTAAGAAATCATCAATGATTTGGCATCAACGGCTCGGGCATATGCCAAAACAAGGTATGTAGGTTCTTGCAGAGAAGAAACTACTTCTGAGACTCACAAAGGCATCTTTAGTTTTTTGTGATCATTGTGCTGTTGGCAAGCAACATCGTATAAAGTTTCGTAGTTCAGATTCTAGAAGTAAAGTCATTCTAAAATTGATTCACTCTGACGTGTGGCAAGCACGAGTACTATCCATGGGAGGTGCAAAGTATTTTGTGTCTTTTATAGATGATTATTCCAGGAGATGTTTGGTGTACATGATCAAGAGTAAGGCCGAGGTGTTCTCGATGTTCAAGACGTACAAAGCACTGGTGGAACTTGAATCTGGGAAAAAGATCAAGTGCCTTAGATCTGACAATGGAGGGGAATATACTGGCAAGGAGTTTGAAGACTTCTGTAAAGATGCTGGGATTAAGAGGCAGTTTACTACAGCATACACTCCGCAGCAGAATGGGGTGGCAGAGCGGATGAACATGACCTTGTTGGATAAAACAAGAGCCATGATGTAGGCTGCATGCTTAGAAAAGTCGTTCTGGGCAGAAGCAGTCAATACCGCATGTTATGTGGTGAACCGATCTCCGTCAACAACACTGGGGCTGAAAACACCGATGGAGGTGTGGACAGGTAAACCAGTTGATTATTCTAATCTCCATGTATGTGAGAGTCCCGCTTATGTTATGTTCAATACTCAAGAGAAAACAAAGCTGGACCCAAAATCCAGGAAGTGTTTGTTCTTAGGGTATGCTAAAGGAGTGAAGGGGTATCGCTTGTGGGACCTCACTGCCCACAAGATAGTTGTAAGCAGGGATGTTATCTTCACGGAAGATAAGAAAGGAAATGATAGCAGTACATGGGAAGATCCAGAAACTACGGCAGTAGTAGTCGAGAAGGATGCTGAGCATGATGACCCTACTGAACCAGAGCATGAACCTGAGGAGGCAACAGAGTCAGGAGTCTCGGGGATACGTCGATCGACACGTATCAAGAGACCACCAGACTGGCACTCAGACTTTTCAATGGAGAACAATGTTGCGTACTGTCTTTTAACTGAGGACGGGGAGCCATCAACTCTTCAGGCAGCAATGAGTAGTTCAGATGCAACTCAATGGATGGCAGCAATGCATGAGGAAATCAAAGCACTTCATAAGAATAAGACGTGGGAACTTGTGTCTCCACCACAAGGGAGGAAACCCATTGGCAACAAATGGGTGTACAAAATCAATCGTGACAGTGATGACCGAGTGGAGAGGTATCGTGCACGATTGGTGGTGAAAGGATATGCTCAGAAGGAGGGGATTGATTTCAACGAAATATTTTCCCCGGTGGTCCGAATGACAACTGTGCGGGTGGTTCTGGCGATGTGCGCTACATTTGATTTACATCTTGAACAATTAGATGTAAAGACGGCTTTTCTTCATGGTGATCTTGAAGAAGAAATTTACATGCTCCAACCAGAAGGATTTATTGAAGAAGAAAAGAAGAACTTGGTTTGCAGGTTGACGAAATCTTTGTACGATCTCAAATAGGCACCGATGTGTTGGTACAAAAGATTTGATTCATTCATAATGAGCCTTGGATACAACAGGCTGAATGCAGATCCTTGTGCATATTTCAAGAGATCTGGTGATGACTTTGTTATTTTACTGTTATATGTTGATGACATGTTGGTTCAGGCCCCAACGAAGCTCGTATTGAAGAATTGAAGGCTGAACTGGCTAGGGAATTTGAAATGAAGGACTTAGGACCAGCAAACAAGATTCTAGGGATGAAAATCCACCGAGACAGACATAGCAGGAAGATTTGGCTTTTTCAGAGTAACTATCTGTTGAAGATTTTGCGGCGGTTCAGTATGCAAAATTGTAAGCCAATCTCTACCCCTCTTCTTGTTAATTTCAAGTTATCCTCAAGTATGTGTCCTAGCAGTGAAGAAGAGAGGAAAAAGATGTCTCAAGTACCGTACGCATCAACAGTGGGAAGTCTAATGTTTGCTATGATATGTACTAGACCAGACATTGCACATGCAGTGGGAGTGGCTAGTCGATACATGGCGGATCCAGGAAGAGAGCATTGGAGTACAGTAAAGAGAGTTCTGAGATACATTTAGGGAACCTCAGATGTTGCATTATGTTATGGAGGATCGAGTTTTACAATCAAGGGCTATGTTGATTCTGACTATGCAGGTGATCTTGACAAAAGCAAGTCCACGACAGGATATGTGTTTACTCTTGTTGGAGGTGCAGTGAGTTGGGTTTCAAAGTTACAGTCAGTTATTGCGACATCAACAACGAAGGCTGAATATGTGGCAGCTACGCTGGCGAGTAAAGAGGCGATTTGGTTGAAAATGGTTCTGGAGGAACTCGGCCACAAACTAGAGAGTATTTCTCTATTCTGTGACAGTCAGAGTGCGTTGCATCTTGCAAGGAATCCAGCGTTTCATTCCAAGACAAAGCATATTCGAGTCCAGTATCACTTTGTTCGTGAAAAGGTCGAGGAGGGTACTGTGGATGTGCAGAAGATTCACACTAAAGATAACATAGCTGGTTTTATGACGAAGAGTGTTATTGCTGACAAGTTTGTTCAATGCCAGTCCTCGTGTGGTCTGGTAAAAATGTAAGCAACATGAAGGGCGAGGTAGAAAGAACGGTGTGAAGATCTGATTAGTCCCTAATCAAATCTTCAAGTGGGAGATTGTTGGGGCGGTTGATTATAAAACTCATGGTGCAACATTATTTGGTTGAAGTGTTGAGGCGGTGATTAATGGTGTTGGGGCGGTGATTAGCGCAAGATTTTTTATAATCACCGCATTATTTTAACACATTTTTTGTTTAGAATTGAGGCTATAAATAGCAGGCTCCCCACTGCATTTCTGATCATCCCAAAATACACCTTTCTTTCTCTTATATAATTAAACAATAATATATAAAGAGTAGTTAAGAGTGTTGTTAGTGTGAGGTAAAAATAAAGAATTTTGTGCGACTTTACTACGGTAAAAGTCGGAGTGTTGTAATTCATATTTTACACTCATAGTGAAATTCTTCTACCTTGCCCGTGGTTTTTCACCCTAAAGTAATTTGGAGTTTTTCACGTAAAATTTGTGAGTCGTTTATTTTTCCGTTTTTCAATTATTGCCGTGTTTTACGCTCTATACGAAGGGTCCACTTTACAACATATGCATGATATGTTGTAAATTCACGACCTCCTAAAATTAGCCCACAAAGTATAATATGTTTTTTGTGAGGAGGAGACAAGTCATTTAACAAATTATAATTTTTTATTTTTTATTTTCCACTCTGAGATGTGTCTAGTCACATATCAAAGTAGTAAAAGGTCATTAACTCCACCTAAAAAATTACGGTATTGTAAAATTCATAATATCAGTATGCTTATAATCATATATATTATATCAGTGGGAAATTCCCAAAGCAAACTACTATTTTTTAAGATTTTTCCAACTTAATGTAAACGACGTATATATGTACAAACTTTATGCGGAATTAGAAGCTAGCACAAAACGAGTGCACACAAGAAACGTACGTCATAGATCAACTACTGACAGTAATTAATTAGGAATTAGGAAATAAACGGATGAAGTAAGAAAGAAATATATATTTTAATAATCTGCATTTTTGTGGAAAACGAGAAAAGAGGAGAAGAATTAGGTAGTTTATTGCAGCTCAAAACCCGCCAGGTTTAACGGATTTGCATGACGTTTCTATCTTTACTTTACCTCCTTTTCTTGTTTAGTTTAATATTTAATCACCGTCAAATAGTTTAATATTTAATCTTCGTCACAGCTTACCCTCATTCTCTTTCATTTTTTAATTTAGTAATATCTTAATCACCATATATATATATCAAACCAAATCTGCTTACAATCTACTATCTACCCAACGTCAGCAGGAAAATAAGAAAAAAAGTAATGGAATGAAAATTGACATCACAATGTATTTAATTCAACTCGATGTGACTTTATAGATGGTATTTGGTCTTGTACATAACATAATTATAGAAATAATATCACTCTCGTTAGAATTAAAATAGTGTCTAATTTGGATTATAAAAAGCTGTTTAGGTCCACGCGGGTCACCGAACTTAAATGTGATGGCTCGATACTGGGTCATCCAAGGCCTACACTATCGAAGGCGTGTTTCGTGAGTTTGCATGTACGATATTTGGTGTATTCTCTGAGGCGACGAGATGCAGCACCAACAACATTGTTGAACTCTTGTCCACCATGGAGTGCTACTTACCTTACATCTTTCGGTTTCTGCTCTTATTATTGAATAGACTCAGAGCTTGTTTTTGGCAGACTCACACAGACATGGGGCAGTACGACCTCGGCAGAGACACATGCCCTTCTCCAGTGGCGTTTGGTCTATAGTGGGGGGAGTACCACTGGTGCTCCCTCCGTAGGATCATGTCATGTGTCCCATTTACGTTAGCTTTATAATATATTTAAAAACACATCCCTTAAGTTTATATTATTTAGTTTTTAGACCCCATAACTTATGAGAATAGTCAATTACGAACATAGCAGGCCCAATATACCTCTGTACAAGTAGTTAAATCATAATGCACGTAGTACCTCGCTTTAATTGAACTGTCGCCGGGTATCCCAACCAGTTTTTACGAAGATCGCTTGCCTCCAACCACACAATCGCAATTGATGGTTCTGGAAATGATTTCTTCAAGCGACAGACAATGCAACCCTGGTTCGTTTCCTACTCCGGGTGTAAGAGGTATAATTCGAGATGTATGACTATACAGTGTGTACACAAGTTTAGACAAGGCAAGAATTTATTTATTTTTAGTGGAAACTTATTTATTACATAACAAATAACCCATTTTGAGATGAGTTACTTGTTTAGCTACTCATAGTAGCTTTGTTTCCTAAGTACATAAATTTTAAAACGAAAATTGAAATAACTAATACAATACTTGCTTTCATAATGGAGAACTGAATACAATTTATTTAGTAAGAAAGCATAGGGTAATGGTCGATCTTTTCTGCTTCCTTCAACCTGCCTATTTATAGAAGTCCTTTCGTATTTCAAATTCGGACTTCAATTCTTCCTTGTCGATTGGTGCGTCACTGCTTACGTCTCAACCCATTATCTGTTATAGTCCCTCCACTTTGGCTTGATTCCCGTTAGTGAAGGTGGTCTTCGTCAGAGTCACATGGCCTCTTCACATGGCTCGTTTTCCTCTTGTCGGACCTGCTTTAGAATTTTGTCCTCTTTTCACTTGGTGGATTTTTTTCCCGATTTTAAGGGGCCCGCCTTGTCACTATCCCACTTGTCTTTTTTTACTGGGAATCCCTTTTCGAACAAGGGCTCCTTCTGGGTTGGGCATTGGGAGCAAATGTGATTCTTCCAGTGACCAATATGAGCCATGTTGCAGAATCTTCGACTTGTTTCTAGTGTGCTCGAAATTTCATTTTTCCACAGTGCCAGCCTTTTTGCTTTGAAGGTTCCTTTGGCAAAAGTTGTGCTTCTACTCGTCATGGTGTTAACCATAAAATACTCTTTCATTTTCCCCTGAAATATCTTGAACGGATACTTAACCTTGTCCATCTTAGTGAGACAGACCCAAAGTCCCTAAGCTCTCCTGGTGGTGACTTCATCTTCAGTAATATGAGAGACCAGGAATTGTTCTTCTGCGGTGGTTTTGCCAGATCCATTACCTTTAGGTTAGGCCTTTGTAGCTTGATAAAATGACAGTTGTTGTGAAAGCCTTTTTCTGTAAATTCATGTCCTGCTGTCAAGAATTTTAATCCAGGACATCTCCACGATCGAGTGTATTGTTATTCTTTCAAGAACCATACACCCCCTTGACAATCCACACCGTTAACTTTGATATTTATGGGAATATCGGTGATGTGGTGAAGACCGAGGCCAAACAACCAAAGTCATACCATTCTCGTACGCTTTCAGGTTTAGAACCTGGAAGCATCCACATCCTAGGGTATTTTCCTAACCAGTCTGCCAGGGATAATCCCAGTCCTCGTATAAAGCTTCCCCCATGCTCTTTGATACTCCTGCATGGGAGAATTCTCAGTTTACTCGATGATAGCCTTAGATTTTCCCGTCATAGGTCTAAGGCTAATTTTCTCTTCTTCGTCTTCAACCATGGTTGAATCGTCTAGTGCCTCCGATGTTTCCGTCATTGGATCATTGCTTTCCTCTATGTCTTCCTCGAAAGGGTCGACATTAGGTCTCATTTTTGAGGTACTTGAACTTCATTTTTTGGGTCTCGGACTCTGCGCTTGAACTTCAGTTTTAAACTTTGATCCAGAGGCACCTCTTGCTAATGGAACCATAAGGCTGTCCCATAAACTTGTAATGATGTGCATGGAGGCTCCCATGACACTTCTAACCTTAGAAAGGTCCAACTCTTGTACATGACTGAATGCCTTATCATTAATTATAAGGCCTTCGATCATCTTGTCAAGTTCCTGCAGGGTTTTCCTGTGGTGTTTTCATCTCGTTAGAATGGTATCCGCCTCATGTGCCTCCACCTCTCGTCAGAAAATCTGCAAGAATATTTTCATGAGATTTAATCACAACAACAACAAAATCATAGTATTGAACTTCAGCTTGCTATCTCAAAAGTCTAGCTTTCTCGGGTTTACTTTCAATTTTATTTTTAAAGAAAGCTTTCACACTCGTATTATCAATTTTTAAAATGAATTTCTTTGCAAGTAAAAACTAAGACCATTTTTAAAGCCTTCGAACAGCTAAAAATTCCTTCTCGTTGATATGCCATCTTGCAACATGGTTATCCGCAAAAAGTCTGATGCAATATCTGCACATAACTTCTCCTTTTGGTTCAACCTTAGTTAAAACCGTTGTCCACCAATGATCACTGGCATATGTGTATAGAACCATATCATCTTCATCATTGAGTATCACTAGTTTGGGGAGGTTTTGACATATGTTCTTTAGTCATTGTACCATTCTCCTATATTCTTATGTCCATCTAAACTCAACATCTTTTTTAGTAGTGGACTAGAAACTTTCATGTAGCTTGCTAGATTGTTGATAAACATTCTAGCGAAATTAACTAACCCCATAAAGCTCTAGAGTTGTTTAACTGCCTTGAGATCCTCACAAAATCTCATACCTTTTCAACCAAATGTATTTGAAGAATGATACCTAATTCATCGATCTCAGTTCCAAGATATTCACTTTTTCTTGTTAGGATTACCGCTTTCGTTTCAGATAGCAACAACCCTTCCTTGTGGCATATGTCCGAGAAGATTCCCAGATGTTGCAGATGTTCCTTAATATTTTTTTATGCTATAAGAATATCATAAACATAAGCGAACATGAAACTCAAATAATCTTTGAAGAGATTATCCATCTTTCACTGGTACATTTGTGGTGCATTTGCTAAGCCCACAGGTAGCACATTCCAAATATAATGATCTTGTGGGGTGGAGAAGGCATTGTATTTTTTTTCTTTCTTCCTCCACATTAATCTAATAAAACCTAGATTTACAATCAAACTTTGAGAAGACCTTTGCATTTTGAATGCAATTGATCAGGTGTTCTCGACTTGGGATATAATATCCATCGAACTCCAAGATTTTGTTGATCCCTTGATAATTGATGACCAATCTCGGTTTTCCTCTTTTGATTTCTCCATGGTTCCGTACCAAGAATCCAGGGCTGCTATATGGAGAGACTCCTGGCGAGATAAGCCTAAGGTCCAGGTGTTCCTTGAGAAATTTTTGCATATCCTTTCTATCACTCTGGTTCATAAGGATAGGCTTGTATCTTACAAACTCATTCTCTTTTCCTTTCTTGACTTTTAAGGATGCTTTGAGCTCGTTTTTGTTCCACCATGCCAAAGGATCTTCTTTGAAGTTTCTTTGGATTTTAGTTTGACATATTCTAGCAAAATTTTCTCTTCAACAGTGATGTCTGGCTGAGGACCTTTTTCTAGGCTGGCTTTTAAGATCTCTATCGTTTCTGTTTTGATCCTTTCCTCGTTTAAGCCTCCTAGGCTTTCAACCCTCAGTTGAAGGATTGCATTACCATATTTTCTTTGGTCCTTCTTTTTTGGGTGTCGAAGTTTGCCTTCATTACCACCATGCTTGCTACAAAATGTAATAGACATTTTCTTGTAAAATTCTTGACGCAGTCGTTGGACCAGAATCTTATGACCACAAAGGGTTTTGAAAATAAGTCTTCGTGTCTCGTTCTCCTGTGTGAAACGCTTGAACGTTTGTAGGAAATTGTTTCCCAACAGAATGTCTGCTCATGTATCGTGAAAATAAATTGGGAGCGTCTTAACTTTGTACCATGGGGTACCTCATGCTCCACCAATTAGGATTTCTGCTTGTCTTATCCCTCGTTTGAAGAGGATAATATTTGTGAGAAATCTCTTCCTGTGACTGCTGGAAATTCTTTCTCAATATCTTTGGGAAAGATTCTTGGTTTAGCTGTGCTTATGTCGGCCCTTAAATCGATGTAGGCGGCAAAATATTTTGCTCAATATTTCTCATATAACATTTCAATTGAGATGTATATGGCGAATGGACTGGTAGTAATCGAAATTTGTATCTTTTTCTTCTACTGTGAATTCCATTCCATCTGGTAACTTTTCCCAAGGTTTGCGTTCCTCAAGAAATTCCAACCCTAGAATTAATTGTTCTTGGGTTTTTTCTATACGTCCCCCAATGGTAAAATCAATTCCACCTATTTTTAGGTTTCCTTGATATCTACCCACTAATGGCTACTTTAGGTAATACAAAGCATCACACATGAGAGTATTATCCTTTTGAGAGATGTCAAACATTACCTCAACCTCACACCATCCTCCTCGATATTGGAGTTCACATTTGGTTGTAAACTTGCTTGTTTCGAAGACAACTTCAACCATCGGTTTTGTTCTCCATGTGAGGCTGTACATCCTATTTTCATGGAATGAAACTCTCTTGGGCTCAAATTTCATACTAGTATTTTTGTTAAACACTGGTTGATCTCTTATGATCATATCCATTTCATGAATATGTGGTAAATTAGAAATCTCTGGTTTGACTGCATGAGCCACCTTCTCAAAGATTTCTGGTATCTCCACAAATTTCCTTCAGAAAAGATCGAAATGATGAGTATTGGAGAGGGCATATAAAATACTTTAAGTGATAGAGTATGTCCTATTCTCTTATTTCATTAACTCATTGTTTTTAAAATCTTGGTTGAGGTTAAGAACCGTGTTAAAATCTTGATCTGCTAGATTATAGGCAATTATCGGATAAATGAATGTTGCCACTTTCCAAGCAAATAGATTTCCCGATATTCCTCCAAGACATGCATCTCGTTTTGTATTCTTATGTCAAAATAGCTATATCAATTGGAGAATTGATCAATTCTTTGAATGTTGCTTTGATCAAGATTCATATGGCTCCATGATATCTTTTGAGCAACCTCTTTATTGAGCCGACTTAGTTCCTTCTTAATTTTATCCACAAGAACCAATTTCATTTCCATCACATTACTTTTCAGTTCCATCGTGATTGTTATTTCTCCTGCAATAACTTTGTATATGATGTGATGCTTTCTTTGCCGGAGGCTTAGCTGTGCTAAGGCTCAATCAATTTTTCTGATAGTGAAACCATCATAGACGTGGAATTTCGGATCCTCTTGCATAATTCTCATCAATCCTTTGTGAGATATGCTAGTTTGTGAAAAGAATCCAGACATATCTTCTTGCACTTCCTGGCGGAAGATTTCCTCGTTTTTAGTTTGATTCTGATTATGATTCCAAAGACTCATCTTGACACTCATCTTCTTCGTATATACTTTCGTCTGAAGAAATATCTTCAAACTGGTATTGTTAACCCTAAAAATTAAATAAATAAGGGGTTGAGAGACTTGAACAAGAGGTTAACCATAAATCAACTACCGAGATCATCGGAAAACGTACTACGTGTGCCCCGAACAAGAAGCACCTCTCTACGAAGATACAAGACCCTCGGAATACAGACCCTAACAAAAACACTCCTCGGAGAACGTATCCATAGACAACTAAGCCAGAATAATCCCTTATCGGAGCAACAATATCACCAGAAGACCATCCTAAACTCTCCATCAGTCCACTGCCGAAAACTCCGACCCCTCAGAAGACAAAAGCTACGAATAAAACCTATCGGAAGAAGGAAGGACACTCGGGAGAAGATAAGACCATCCCAGTCAGCATCTAGTAGATTAAAGATATACCTTATCTTATCTCTTTATGCCTATGACAACACTTGTACCCCTAACACACACATGGCGACACATGTACACACATGCAAACACATGCATAATGACACCTCCCCCTAAAAAACCCTATATAAGAGGGAGAGGAGAACGGAAAAAATGGAGGAGGAAGAAAAAAAGACACACAAATCAGACTCATGAAATTGGGGAGCGAAGTTCAGTGAATAAAGAAAGAATATTCTCGTAATTTTTCTCATAATAACTTTAACTTTTTTGAGCCATGGACAGAGGCGTTTCAACCCTACAAATAATTCAGTTAATCTGGTATAATTCCAAACCTGTTAACAAAATGGCGCCGTCTGTGGGAACGCCATAAAATCTATCCTCGAGCGTGCTCTACGAAGCAAAACCTATTATGGAAAATTTATTCCACAGTGAAAGCCATCCGACCTATCAGGGCAATTCGGAAGAAACCGTGGCAAACCACCGATCCGACGAAAGAGATTTCATTAATGTTCCCCGATATGTGTTCGAGAAACTAGTGGAGGCTACCACTCGGATCAACCCGCGGGGGTTGGAGAATCCTCAGGAAGTGATCCCCGGATCTCCATGCCAAGGAGGTTATCCCTCGGAAGGAGGCGAGACCCACGCAAGAGAGTGCCCTACCCCTATCTTGTGGTATTGGGAAACCCCTCAAAGATCGCCAAGACGCTATGACTACCCAGAAACTCCGAGAGCAGCCCAAAGAGAAGAAATGTCTCTTCCCTTATATCGGCCCACACCGATCCCTGTCCCGGACGAAGATCAAACTCTATGGGAAATACTTGAAGGTTTACGAAAGGAAATTGTGGATCTCAAGAAAACTATGGGACCCAAGGAAGATCCTACGTTTAAGACCTCCCCCTTTATTCCGGAAATCGTTTCTGCTCCGATACCTTCGGGGATGCGGCCTGTTAACGTGCCATTATACATGGGTGAAGCTGATGGAAGAGATCCACAAGATCACATCCACCAATTTCTAGTCGGAATGGATCTATCTTCTGCCCCGGACCACGTCCTTTGCCGCGTGTTCCTTGTTACCCTCGGAGGACGGGCCCAAGCCTGGTTTACTCACCTCCCGCCTAACTCCGTAGGCAACTTTGATCGATTGGCTCACTTGTTTGTAAGACACTTTGCATGTAATCGACGGTATCCTAAGTCAGCCACCCATCTGTTCACGATCAAGCAACAAAAAGATGAACCCCTACGTGAGTACATAAAACGTTTCACGGATGAAGCGTTGGATGTTCCGAACGTCAGCCCGACTATTATAGCCGACATCCTGACGCAAGGACTCCGAGCCGGAGAATTCTTCCGATACTTGATGGGGAACCATGTCACGGACATGAATGAACTTATGCAACAAGCCGAAACTCACATTCTTATGGAAGAAGCTGATAATACAAAGAGACGTATGGAGAACGACGACAATGAGCACCAAGAGCGCACGGAAAATGAAGCAAAGGCAAAGGAGAAGGGCAAGGATGGAAAGCTGCCCCCTCGGAAAGAAGATAGGGAGATGGTTAAGAAGTTTCTCAAACCCGTACCCCTTCCTCGAATGACCCTAGCTTCCGTAGAAGTGCTAAATGTGATGAGAGGCAATGAAGAGTTACGCTGGCCCCGACCGGTCAAATTCCCCAAAAAAGACAAGGACACGGGTAAGTACTGTAAATTCCATAAATCATATGGACACAATACCGAGGTATGTACCACCCTTCAAAGGGAAATACTCCGCCTCATAGAAGCCAGATATTTGAAGAATTACCTTAAGAAAGATAATTCCGAGGGATCCAAGACCAATGTTTGGAAAAGATCCCGATGAGAGTCAGAAGAGACTGCCCCTAGCCGACGGTCCCGAGAAAAGACAACCGAACAACGACGAAGTTCCTGAGAAAGAACTAGAGAGCCTCGACGATCGTCCCGGGAAAGAACTACCGGACACCCACGGCGATCACGAGAAAGGACCACCGGATACCGTAACCTACCTCATCCCCCCAAAACGTACGAAGTTTAACCCCCCATCAGGGCGGATAATTAGTATGATCGAAGGAGGGGACATGTCAATGACACCCCAGGGTAAGAAGAAGAAATACCTGAAAGAAGCACGACGGCTTGAGCAAGGGCTACCCGTGTGCTCCGCTCAGGCGGCAAGACTACCCAGCATCACGTTTGGGCCCGACGACCTAAATGGTATAATTTACCCCCACGAAGACCCCTTGGTCATTGAAGCTACTATCTATGGATTTGAAATCCAGCGTATCCTAATAGATACGGGCAACTCTATGGATGTTCTGTTTTTACCCACTTACCTTGCCACGGGATTTAAGAAGGAGCAATTAGAGGTGGCGGAGGTCCCTCTAGTAGGCTTCTCGGGAGAAGCTTGCAACACCCTTGGAACTGTGACACTCCCGATGTCATGGGGAGAAGGAGCCCTATGAAGAATGGAACCCACCAAATTTTGGGTGGTGGAAGCTTCGTCAAGGACGTACAACGCCATATGCGGAAGGCCTTCCATTCGAATGTTCGAAGCAATTCCCTCTACCCTGCACCTTAAGGTAAAATTTCCCACCTCATCAGGCATCGGAGAAGTCCGAGGAAATCAAGCTAGGGCCAGGGAATGCCGCATGAACGCTCTGCCCCTCGAGGAGGATGCAATCCCCTCGGACGTCAACAAAAAGCGAAAAATAGAAAAAACCCGAGTTCAACCCATCGAAGAGCTTAAAATGGTGGAACTCGTAGAAGGAAACCCTGAAAGGGTGATCAAGATGGGTACTAACATGGAAGCCCCTCGGACGTCACCTATCCGCCCGGTCACTGACACGAGGAGGTAGGACGTGGCATCCAAGTAGGCACCAAAACGTCCCTTGGAAAGTCACGATGAATAAAAATAAGATATCAACGTGGCATCGGAAAAAGAGTAAACCCCGATGGACCCACGCAACTCCGATATCCATCACTGCGCCAAGAAGGACCATAATGGAGCTCCGGGTCCTCGAAACTACGAGAATACTTCCTTGCTCAACACTCCCCACATAGAAAATGCCCTCGGAGCATCAATCCCGAAGGCCCACAATGAAGAACCAAGTCAAAAATCGCCACGACGCTTGTTACGAAGACCCCAGCAGGTGAACGCTACCCTACAACGATAGCTACAGCCCTCGGAACCCAAATCACAGATGAAATCCCCCCTCGGAGAACGTACTCAAGAATAACCCGAGAATAAACTACCCTCGGTACACCACGTCAAAGATCGAAGCCAAAAGACAAAAGCTATAAATCAACTACCGAGATCATCGGAAAACGTACTACGTGTGCCCCGAACAAGAAGCACCTCTCTACGAAGATACAAGACCCTCGGAATACAGACCCTAACAAAAACACTCCTCGGAGAACGTATCCATAGACAACTAAGCCAGAATAATCCCTTATCGGAGCAACAATATCACCAGAAGACCATCCTAAACTCTCCATCAGTCCACTGCCGAAAACTCTGACCCCTCAGAAGACAAAAGCTACGAATAAAACCTATCGGAAGAAGGAAGGACACTCGAAAGAAGATAAGACCATCCCAGTCAGCATCTAGTAGATTAAAAATATACCTTATCTTATCTCTTTATGCCTATGGCGACACTTGTACCCCTAACACACACATGGCGACACCTGTACACACATGCAAACACATGCATAATGACACCTCCCCTTAAAAAACCCTATATAAGAGGGAGAGGAGAACGGAAAAAATGGAGGAGGAAGAAAAAAAGACACACAAATCAGACTCATGAAATTGGGGAGAGAAGTTCAGTGAATAAAGGAAGAATATTCTCGTAATTTTTCTCATAATAGCTTTAACTTTTTTGAGCCACGGACAGAGGCGTTTCGACCGTACAAATAATTCAGTTAATCTGGTATAATTCCAAACCTGTTAACATGTATACTTGAACGAGGTCCTGATAATAGACAACTTCTTCAATTTCTAGTGTTGCCTCAAACTATCTAACGCCTCTCTTTTGATTCTCGGGGCAGTCTGTCAAGATGTGTCCATTAGCCCCACATGTCAAAAAGTTGCAGTCCTTGAAACTTTCGCTTGCTCTTTTATGTGCCCATCTGAAAGTTCTTCTTATTTGTGTTCTACTTGTGCTTCCATGACTGGACCTTGTTCGTCCTCGATTAGGTCTTGATCTTTGGCTCGATTCGTAACTGCGGGCCTTTTGTTTTAACCAGAATCTCCTTAGTCTCCATGAAGACCTTCTGGTGAAGTTGCCTCCTATTTGCTCATATGGATGATCCCTATGTTTCCTCTTTTTTATGCTTTTGAGGAGTTCCTATAACGGCAGGAATGCCATTATTGTCGCAACAAAGACGAACCGATGTTTTGATTCCTCTCAGTCTCTTGTAATTATTCTAGATTGCTGCATTTTGGCACCAAACAGTTGCAGTCCTTGAAACTTTCGCTTGCTCTTTTATGTGCCCATCTGAAAGTTCTTCTTATTTGTGTTCTACTTGTGCTTCCATGACTGGACCTTGTTCGTCCTTGATTAGGTCCTGATCTTTGGTCCGATTCGTAACTGCGGGCCTTTTGTTTTAACCAGAATCTCCTTAGTCTCCATGAAGACCTTATGGTGAAGTTGCCTCCTATTTGCTCATAGGGATGATCCCTACGTTTCCTCCTTTTTATGATTTTGAGGAGTTCATATGACGACAGGAATGTCATTATTGTCGCAACAAAGACGAACCGATTTTTTGATTCCTCTCAGTCTCTTGTAATTCTTCTGGATTGCTGCATTTTGGCACCATTCGCTTAGCTTGTCCTTGAGAAATGACATTCGTCGAGCTATGGTATCCATTGCTCCTGGAATGTATTCTGGTGACAACATTTCCCTCTATGGGCTTGGAATTTTTGCAAAGAACAAAGGGATTGTCGTGTCTTCACTAATTTGACTTTTCCATTTGTACTCGGTGAAGAGTTTGATGTATAGATCGATGTTACATATGTCATGCAACTCTAAACTATCCAACTCGTGCTCGTGTCTCTTGACTCTATCTGGTCGCCTCCTCTTGTATCGGGGTCGACAAAATACCCTTCTCCAATGACGTAGATTTTGAGGAGTCTAACCATATTATCCACAATCTCTTTGAGGGATTCTCTAGCCAACGTGCCTTCTCGTACTTCTAAAGATGCGTGTAACCAAGTTTAACTGACCCCTCTAGACATCATTGTAGTCAATGCCTTCCCTCTAAGTGAACCCTCTGGCCACCAATCTACCCTTAAACGTGCTATCTTCCACACTAGGTATCCCATGTTTCTTCTTAGTAAGCCACTTGCAGTTGATCAATTTAGCACCTTTAGGTTTCTTGATCAGGCTCCATGTTTTGTTCATCTTCAAGCACATTACTGTCCATAACTATTGAGTATGAAAGCAAGCCCGCATAACTGTTAACCCTAAAAAATAAATAAAGGGATTAACCAAAACGTTAACCCTAAAAATAGGGATTAACCCAAGGATGATACTATCGTCACATATACTCCCGAAGCCACGCTGTATCGAAGGGGCCCACCGAGTGTCGCAAACCCAAAGTGGTAAGAAGTGACACCTGAAGAGGCAGTTAAACGTTCCTTGGAAAGTCACGATGAATAAAGATAAGATATTCACGCGGTATCGGAAAAAGAGTAAACCCCGATGGTCCTGCGAGACTCCGATATCCATCAATGCGCCAAATGGGACCACAACGAAGACCCCGAGTCCCCCAAAAAATACGAGAACATCCCCTCACTAAACAAACTAAAGGAAAAGAGCCCTCAGAACAATATACCACGAATGGCAGCTGAGCCCTATTGAGGATAGAAAGCCATCAGAGCACCTATTACGTAGAGCAAAACAAAAAGGCAGTCCCTTATCGGAACCAACCATCTATCGAAGTAGACCGTCCATCAGAGCATATACCTCGAACAATAAACAGGGCCCTCCTTGAGGCCAGAAAGCCATCAGAGCACATATCCCGAAGGATAAAGAACCAGAACATTTTACTATTGAAGTTAAGAAGCCATCGGAGCCCACACCACAAGGAATAAAATATACATCCACGACCAACCAGATTCAGTCACCTATCGGAGGACATACCACGAAGAGGACAACACAAGAATAGACCCCCATCGGGACTATAATGCTATCGGATGAATCTCTAGCCACCTTTGTAAAGTCTTGCCAGAAGGTCTATCCCATCGGTGAGAGGAACCTAAAGAAGCCACCCCCTCGGAACTTCCTAAAGACATCGGACCAGATAAGAATTTGTCCCAGTCAGTGCCTAGTAGACATATGTAAAGTGTATCTTATCTTCTCACGCATACTGCGACACCTGTACTTTACTAAAGACATGTAGAGTGACACATGTCCCCAAATACCTCTATATAAGGGGTATCCCTTGTCAACCTATCATAATTCAATTCGACTCAACACAAGCAAGACATAAGGTTATCAATGAATAAAAAGAGGGATGTTTTCGTCATAATCAAGCTTCTAAACCTCGGGACATGGCGTTCTAACCCTTATAATCTCGTTAATCCGATTAAAATATCAAACCTGTTAACAATAACCATATCTCTCAGGTGCTCTTGGTTACCTTCTCACTCTATCCCTTTTTAGTATATAAGTGTTGTCACTTGGTTGTTCTTCAGTGTCAGAATCATTAGGGACTTCAGGTTGAGTAACTGGTTCATCTTCTTCTTCTAGCAACCAATCTCCATCTTGAACCTGGGTTTTATGAACCATTGACTCCATCTCAATTTGTAATCTCTCATGGGTTTGCGTTAGTTTATGTTTCTTTGGTTTTATGAGCCATTTCAAGCTTATTAAACACCACACCTCTACTGATGATACACTCCTTATGCCCTGACTCCAAACACTAGGGTTTATAACCCTTCACTCCACCAAGGTAACCAATGAACATACACTTCAGAGCTCTAGGGTCTAATTTATCTTGCTTAATGTGCGCATAATTAACACACTCAAACACCTCAGATGATCAAGATTATGTGCATGTCCTGACCAGACTTCCTCAGGAGTCTTCATATCAAGAGCTGCATAAGGACTTTTGTTTCCTCATGAGTCTTCATATCAAGAGCTGCATAAGTACTTTCATTTACCAGGTAAGCCACTGCGACAACAGCTTCAGCCCAGAGCACCTTTGGTTGTGCAACACTTTGAAGCATACACCTCACTCTCTCAAGTAGTGTCCTATTAAAACTCTCAACTAGCCCATTTTGCAGGGGAGTTCCAGCTACTGTCCTATATCTCACAATACCTTATTTTTTGCAATAATTGTTGAACTGTCTAGAGCAAAATTTAAGTCTATTGTCAGACCTAAACCTCTTGACCTTTCTCTCAGTCTGATATTCAATCAATGTCTTCCAAACTTTAAATGTCTCAGAGTTTTTATCCTTAGTCTTCATAATATACACCCACATCTTTCTTGAAAAGTCATCTCTATGCCCATATAT
Source organism: Linaria vulgaris (assembly GCA_948329865.1). Classification (NCBI taxonomy): domain Eukaryota; kingdom Viridiplantae; phylum Streptophyta; class Magnoliopsida; order Lamiales; family Plantaginaceae; genus Linaria; species Linaria vulgaris. Next base: position 83,109,150 of record OX415249.1, on the reverse strand, counting down.
TATCTGGCACCAGGGTGTGATGTTGTTCTTGAGGGACCCACAAATCAGCATCTACATACTCCAAATTCTCTTTAGTATTGTGTTTTACAAGTGGCAAACTTCACTCTACAAGACTTACCAAAAACACAGTTCTCACAGAAACTTAGCCTCTATTTGGCGCTCCCCCCAGAGTTAATTTTCAGAAAACAAATCATTTTGAGAGATATTGGGCTTCTCAGAAAAAGTAAATTCGACCCATTAAGAATAATTTTAGGCGCCACTTTAAAATTTTGGAATAAAAAAAATGTGAAATTTGGGGGGAAATGTAGCATTTCGCCTAAAACGAGGCGTGATTGTGACATAAAGCAACTGAAAAAGCTGTTGCCTTTTTTAGGTAATTATTACATAACTCAAATGCTTTATTTTCAAAAAACGGTTGCTTCAAATTTAAAAATAAATGGTTGGTATGAATTGAGTTCTTCATTTCTTTTAGGCTTATTTTCTTTATATTAGATTCAATACCGTTTAAATGTCCCAGTATGTGCATCATTTTTGAATTATATGTGCTTGTGATATTACTTGTATATTAAAATATTACATAATAAAAATTCACTTACTATAAATATAAAATTTCTGAGATCTTTTGCACTCAATTTTGAATTTCTTGAAATTCTTTATATGAAATTTAATGATTTCGTCACATATTATACTTGTCTCCGAATTAAAAAGGTATCAATTTTATCCGTGAACATAATATTATATTTGATACAAGAAAACAAGGTTTAATAGATACATATATATCCCCACACGTTACAAAATAGACATATTTCATATTTCCCCATTACTCATACATTGAGTTTACGTTAGTCACAATACGAAATTAACTATTCCGAGAAATACATGCCATATTCAGTCTTGACCTCCTCAAATTCCATATCTTGGTACCATCTGTGCCTCTGCCTTACCATTTTCTCTAGGGCAATGTACGCACATTTATCGCCAAATATGGATTCCATCAACCCATATTGCGGCAACCCATAATTGCGGAAGAATTTCTTATCGGCGTATTCCTGCACGTTTATTTCAAATCATTAGTAGACATCGCTAGCATGTACAACACAATTACTTATCAAAATGAGTATACGGGGCGCCATTACACACCTTCAACCCGTGCGACATTTCGTATTCTTTTGTAGTGCTGACCCGCTTTGTTTGCCGGTTGAAACTTACCCCCGACAAGTTTATGAACTCCATAAAATCCTGGTATCGCATGCAAACATTCTGGTACTGTCTGTAAACTAACATATAGTTTATTCCAGTGAGTGGATGAATCTCGCATAGAATGAAGTGGATGCGATCTAAAGCATTTTCCAGTCCATCTCGGGTTGCAATGTCGATCTTTTTAGCTATGCTTTGTAAGGTCCTTATGTAGCTCTCGTCCAACGAACGGTTCCAAAAACCTTTGTATATAGATAGATGGTCTTCCCATTTAAGTCCAGAGCCCGTCTTAATTTGTTGGATTTGTTATCACATTAAAAAGAGCATGTCATCTTGTTAGGGGCTTTGTTAACCACCAGCATAAAGAACTCAATGTTCGAATTATCAACGTTTTCCCAACCACGTTTAACATTTCAATCGACTGAAAATTGGGTATATATATATAACCATAATTCAACTACTATTTTCCATATTTTTTATCAAATCAAAGTTTACTGGAAAAAATGTTATCTAGATGTTTGGCCAACATCCCAGCAACATTGAAAACAAAGTGTTTCCGTACAATTGTTTGGTAACTGTGTGTTGAACGTTTTGCCTTTTCCCCCTCCCGCGATTGCTGACTGTTTCATGCATCTTTGAACATGACCAGATGACATAACGAAGAGCATTAAATGCAGGTTTTTGCGATGGACACATCCACTCATGCGAAGAACATTAAATATGGGCAGCCCATCAGTAGCTAATTGTATATATTCATTTCATAAGAGTTATGGTAAACTATTAGTGCAGGCTTGCGATCAGGCTCGTTCAATGAATGATACAATATTTCAATTTTTAAAAAAGCTTACGTTAGCATTTTTGTCTATTCGTGTACCTTTTTTGGCAATTCGTCGAGCCGAGGGTAGCGACTTCCTTGTCCGTACTCGTAGTTGTCCTGCTGCTGTTCCTTACCACACTTGGTTTTCATTGAAGTTCTTCTAGTAATAACGATGACAAGATAAGGGTGCGAACCACTGTGCATATAGTGCCTCTGTTGAATGCGTTATATAATCTTAAAACCAAAAGTAAACTTTGATGATAAGACTGTTATGTTGCCATTACTACACACAACTGCCACTACATATATGATACATATACAATGTGGTACACATTAATTTCTTAGAATTCAACTCTTCCTGTAATTTCTTTAATGCACTCCTGTTACTCTATTGACGGGATTGCTATGGATATTCCATAATTGAGAATCCCCTACTCCATCGCTGAACTTTGTTAGTAGAGTACAAACTCTGCTGTGTTTGCAGTATTCCCACCTAATTAAATACACAAGACAACTAAATTGATTGTTATTGTCACATCAAAATTTCAAACCTCCATTTTTGTGTTTGTCATGCACTTGTTGTAAGCCTTGCGATATAAGCCTACATAAAAACAATTTTATTGTTGGCTTTCCTTTCATAATATGCCTAATTATATCTCCTTAATTTATTGCACCATTTTATTAACTTCTGTGATAGTTTAAACTAGTCGTGTGTTGGGATTATATTATCCCCTAAAAATCTGAAGTCCTAGTTTAATCCCGGCAGTTGAAATTTATTTTGATTTCCTTGTCTTTTGATTCAAGTTTCGCCGCGTAGTAGTTTGTTTCCCTCCGGACTCGGGTAAGTTAATGTGTCATACCACAACCTATTATTGGGAGTAACTATAGGGATTATTGGGTCTCCCTATTATAGGTTTACCCGGACTAACCTTTATTATTTTAGGATCATTATACGTTCCAAAATTTGTGATTTCTCACAATGTTGGATGAATGTTGGCCCGACATCTATCCAACATTGAAACCAGGACCCTCATTTGTTGTGCTTGTAGTTTAATCCGTTACTAGTATGAGACCGATGTGCATTGAATGAAAAGTACATAGTGCTTTTCACAACAACAACGTTTCATATGCAGGGCAACACAAATACATGTTCGTTATTACGCTTCGTTTATAGCCAATCTAAAATTGCATTAATTGTATTGCAAATCTTATAGGTCGATTGTGGGCATCGTTTCCTATTAAATACAGATTTAAATTGTATGGTTTGATGATGTTTGTTGCCCACGAACATATTCTTTTAAAACACATACGTAAAGCCTGTTCCAGTTTATCATACGAGTTGGTTATGGTTTAATCCGCATTTCGGCAACAATAGGTGCAAAATGATTTGCATCATTGCAATTTTGGCATATAATATAACCCATGGCCGGTCAAGTTATAACATAAAATATTCTTAAAGGGGGTTAAAAATTGGCACGTGCTATTTACTTCTACTAGCATGTGCCTGGGATGTGTACACAAATAAATACCCTCGTGGCATTTAATTAGTAGATATGTCCTACAACAACCCCAACCACCGTTGATCAATGCCATGCAATACGTCTTAAATACAATTATCCTCTAGCTATTACATAATCTGTTTGTTTATTATTCCTCTTGTCTTATACTTTGAAACCCAAACACTCCCCACGTATGAATACCCTTCGAAATCCAAACGCCTTTTGTGCCATTTTATCATGTCTTCCGAATTTTCCACTTGTTCCACCATGGATAGCACTGGACGCAGCCCTTCGATCGAGGTACACTATTGTGTTCATTATGGAAAATAACTTACGCAACAAATGGCAAACAATACAAAATATGAGGTTTTTGTTTATGTTCTAATCCACAGACCTACGATTCATATTGTTAGGAAACTTACCGCCACTCAGGTCATCCATTTCACTACAACAAATTTTGGTGTTCCGAAACCGGGGCACAACTTGCTTTTGCACTATGCGAGTTCTCCAAACCTCACCCGATTTTAGATTGCACGCACATGTGGAAGGTTATTAAACAGGCGGCCATTTTCATGTCCAACACGTTCGCTAACGATATTACTCGCGACATGGTACGAGCACGCGTTGGCGTTATGCGCAAAAGATTTATCAAGTTTCGCCGTTATATGTCAATTCCAGGTGTTATTTTCGATCCATTAAGCGATTGCGTCTGCACCGACGAACTATACGCCGAATACGAGCATAAGGTACTAATTTACCAAAACCTATTCTTGTTTTACGCGATTAATCGATTACACCATAACGATTCTGATAAAAGCAATTTCCATTAATGCCTTGGCAATTAGTGATAGATAGAAAATCCCCTAACAATATGTATAATTTTTTGAAATTAAATACAATGACATTATATATTATTTATGTAATTATCGTTGTAAATGTCTATGTGTACATGCTCTATTCTCGCAGGATTAAGATTTATCATGTTTAGCCACTCTCTTATAACTTGTCGTATCAAATACACATAATTTTGTTTAATGACCGAATCCGTTCTAGTTCTTTTTACTGATGTCAGACGTTCTTATTTATTGTGTGTGTTTTATGCCGATCGAAACTCTTTTCTCATTTCTTGTATCGAAACTTGTCCATCTAATTCATTTGTAAACAAAATATAGGAGCCACTGCTTGACTTCTACTTTAAGGTCCACGGAATGCCAAATTATTTCGAGCTTGATTATTTCTTCAACGTGAAGCGTGCTCCACTGACACGCGTTGAGGAGATTGGATCTTCAAGCACCCCTTACGAGGTTTATGAAGAAGCATCAACAACCCTTCAACTGAGCTCTACTTAGAGTGTTTTATATAGATTAGCAATATTGGTTTATTTACCAGGGATATTTTAGCCAATATTGTTGTACTAAGTCCGGTAAAAATCTACATGATAACATGTTTGTTTGTACCAGTCGATACTTTACTATCGACTAACCTAAAGTTTGGTACCATTAATTAATATGATCATACTTTTATATACATACTTGGGTGGAGGCTATTAGGTATAACAACTAACATCCCATAGTTTAAGCTAATTGTCAAATCGGAAATACATGGGGAAGCGAAAGCATTAAATGCACCCAAAAAATGTCATGATTAGCCATATCTCCAACTTGGCGGTAAAAACACCCGCCATAATCCCAAGAGCCTTTCCCCCCCCCCCCCCCCTTTTGTTTTGTCTATAAATAACTGCCTTTTGGCAATTAATTTTATCAATTACTCAAAATAAAATCCTCTTTCCTGTATTACATTTACTATTATAATTTAGTATCATTGCCCAACCTTTATTTCATTAATAAATAGTTTTCGAGTTCAAGTTCTTTTTCAAATTCTACAAAAAAACTTTGAAAAAAAATGGATGCCAAAATCGTGTTGTTCTATGAGTCTCCGTGAAGTCTCAAAATTGATGGCACTTTCATAGGGCTCTTGGCAGAACATGGAGAACGTCTCGAGCGTAATATACAAAAGAGTGACAACTTTGTTTTTTCCCGAGTGCATGGAACAACTGAACGCGAAACATGGCACAACATTCAATATGAGAGCCTTACGTCTGCGTTTTGAGCACTTGCATGCTAGGTTTAAATGTTTTTCAAGTCTCGTAGACAATCCTAGTATGAAATTTAACCCAATCACTTTCAAGCTAACCCCCGACTACTCATTTGTTTGGGACTTCTTCGTGCAGGTAAATTCTACGTATACCTAGCGACATGATTTCTCAAATTATTTATAATTGATTTGCATTAATTTATGCATTGGGAATTTATATATTACCTCGTTCAAGTGTTATATGTCGTATAGATTTAACAACAGTTGAGCTATGAAACATCTCCCATATGTACACATCAAATACATTAAGAATGAGTTTGAAGAAATACTTAACATATGTGCTACATTTATTAAACTTTATTCATATACATGGTCAAAGATTTATGATCGTCATTTGTTTGACTGTAAAGAAATGCCCTTGCCGTAGCATATCACGAAGAGGGTGAACTCGCGTGGAACGAGCTCGTGTCCATCTTTGGAAGACTAGACCCGACAGAAAGTGGGCGAAGTTTCCCAATTGTCGACCTAACTGTCGATACATATGAGTTCGACGATTTGGATGCCGGGGACAAGTGGGATTCAGGGAGCACGGCCGATAATTTCATTGAGTTCCCAAGTCCAGACTCCGTACTCCCTGTCCGGATTCAGAAGCGCCCGCGAATCACAATCGATGAACTTCTTGAGTGGTCGCACCCCTCAAAGGACCCTCCTGTAGAGGACCTTACCCCCAAAAGGAAGAGGATAGACACGGCCAAGTGCCTGTTTCCTGTGAAGCAAGAAAAGAAGACCCCGGAATCGAAGCCAACAAAGTTTGTCAACATCGACTCAAGCCCAGAAACTCCCACTATCAAGAAGTGATGTCTCAGTGCATCCTATGTATTCGCTCCCTAACTAGGAATAGCCCTTGACTGTGTAATAGTAATACACAGTCAATCCTCTTTTGTAAGGGCTTATTTTGGAGGGTGGTAGTTTTTGGATGTTTTATTCATGTGTTGATGTTGCTTGCATGTGGTCGACTTATTTTGTTAGTTGGCCATAACTAAATTTCGGTAATATATATAAATCGACCTATTTTGGAAGTTGTCCATACCTATGTTTTGGTTATTTTGTGTGTGGTTTCATTTGGGAGGTCACAAACCTCTTTTGCTTGCTTTCATGATTTGTTTATGGCAAGTTCAAATTCGTCTGGACAGAATGTTGATATGATGTTCCGCCAACATCGATCCAACATTGACTAATACTTAACGTTTGCCCGTTTATAGTTTTATATGTTGGTAATAATTTTAAAAAGAACCAATTCACACTTGTCACTTTGAGATTAGCATTTTAACACCTCGACCAATAAATTAACGGTAACTTCTAAAAAAGAACGTATTAATAAATGTCATATTTTAACACATAATGTTACGTTGTAAAATATTTACCATTATCTAACATATAAGTATCGTAAACAGGTTTAATCCAATATAATGTTAGCACAAATTGATTATGTTAATTTTATTTCACGTAACTATACATCACATTTTATTTGGTTAAATTTTAAATTTTACGCAGAAGAGGAATAAAGTTTACTTTTAGAATTAGCTTTTTATAGTTGAAGTCTTAAAATATAATTGTGTTTCAATTATCTAACTTCATTATTTTTCTAGTCACTGAATCAAGTTCTTGTTTTGTTTAATTGATAGTCAGTTTCATTTAACACCGAAGTGCAACATGTGCAGACGCCCATGTTGGCTGGATGTTGGCCCAACACTGACCATCTAATTGTTAACCACCCTCTAAAATATAATTCATTATTTTGAAAAACCGCTTGCACATTTTACATCATTTCCCCTAACATCACAACCCTTTTCCCTACCCGCCCCTCCTTAATTGGTCATGACAATCTAGGGTGAAAGTTGTAACCCACTCTGTTGGAATTACCACGGTCCATTCTTTTAACATTGTTATTTAACCACACCAATGGATACGTAAATTTAATTAGAAACCCATAAACACATTCCACATTTGGCCCTCATAATTATATTTGTCACCTTAAGTGGTAAAACTGAGAAGCAGATAATATCAAAAGGTCATGGATCAACTGATCTCCGAGATGAAGCGCCTTGGGGCCACGCCGGTGGAGGGAATCATTGTAAGATTGCGTTCCTTTTACTGGGTTCTACTGTTAGTGAAGCGTACTTTGTTTTGTGTACTTTTTATATCCATTCCATACGGTTTAAACACTAATAATGTTTCTGCATGCACCAGGAACCGCCAAATGAAGCGGTATTCGCACCGATGCAGTACAACAACGAGTGGGATGATGCAAGAGAATCCATGTTACTCAAATATCTCCAGTTGGTGGAGGACACATCAATGAGCACACTTGAACAACTCGCTATCGAACTACAAACACACGGTGGTCCACCCCTTGATGTAGGAATCCTGGAGGAACGGGCGCAGATTTTGGCCCTTCGTATGTCTTCTTACCTTTCCTTCATTAATAGGGAATGTGTAGTTTACGACAATGCCACGCATCTTCATACTTTGCAGGAGGATTCTTACTTCGAGGCTTTGGCACGCGACGTGTAATCAATTTTTATGCTTTGCCCATTTGTACCACGACAAGAAGAATCATTTAAATCGGACATTATGTTATGTACATATTTAATTTGGGTGATCTGTTGTTGTTTGACTGATCATTTTATATTTGTACCTTAGGATGTTGAGGCTGCGATATATAGGTACTTTCGTCTGCACGGCCTACCGAACCGCGAGGAAATGTTTGCCGTGTTTGTCACTATGGAGGATGCATTTCCTAAGATAGATAACGAATCAAGCGAATAAACTGAAGACGAGCAGTCCACCGTAGACGGATCGGGAGACAACGCAGACTCAGGGCCGATCGAAGCCGAGATATATCACAACGAAGACGAGTGCTCTTTCGATAGTACAAATATGGCGTCGCCCCCAATTATGGAACTACCGAGTGTGAGAAATGTGGCGAATATTATGACGTGTGCGTCTGTTTGAATTCCGATGGGTCGAGTGGTCTCCCGTCAGACTTTTATGACGATTCAGACTAATCACATAATAATGTCAATTTGTCTAATTTACTATGATTATGGATATTGCACTACTAGGTATTTTGGATTGTTAATTTTATTTTTCGTAATTGCATCCCTATTTGACATAATTTCATTTGTTGGGCTATGATATAACTGCAATACGTGTTAAGTATATACTATGGCATGCTACTGGATTCAATGTTGGTCAGGTGTTACCTCAACATCCCTCTGACATTCATAATTTAGCACTTGCACTAGTACAAACATGCGTGCACTATTCATTTATTTGAGTAGTACCATGTATAACACAACTTATCGATAACATATGAAACTTGATTTATTATATTACGCAAAACATACAATTGTGTTTTTCCTCGTTTTAATTAGTACCAAGGGAAAGAGTCAACAAAAGAATGAAGAAATCCGCTTTTGTATTAGGTCACACGTCAGGCCATGAGAAGTCCAAAATCATTACACGGGTATGTCCATTCATAATTTTGTGGACATTGTAGTTGAGGTTTATTTTCTTATTATTAATTTATTAAATGAAGGACCTAGTCAGATGTGCCAGTGTTGTGGTAAAACGTGTTTAACATTTAAGTTAGTTTCTTCAAATATATATAAGACTCGTTCCTCTTGCCATACAAAATGGCCTCAAAAGCTCTACACCATGGCCCACCTCCATTTTCTCCTCCACTCATATGCTTATGACATGTGTCCTCTGAATGCTTGGGGCTAGCATTTTCATGTCCCCATGAGTTGTTGATTTATTTTATAATAAAACAAAAGTTCATTTCATATTAATTAAATGTGTTTTTTGAGAAAAACGGCAATGATCATTGTTATGCAGATCGAAAGTACTATCCATAAAATCTTATATCCAAACATGGGCATATATACTAATGGCAAGTAACACATATCAACGCATTTGCCGTATATATTCATGTTAAGTTTCACATTGGGGGTCACCCTCCCCAGAAAATCTTTTGGCTTGCAAATCTTTAGGTGATAAACTCTATTTGATTTATTCACTGGGACTGTACGATGTAATGATTATGAGCTATCATTTATATATGGCGTGACGGCCAATGTCAGAGGTGCATATATACTTTATCAAAAAAATAGAAAACATTTCCCAACTTGGTCGTGTTGCATTGATAAGCTATATATTTTAGGCACTCTTGACTTTTTGTAATTTAGTTAACAACTGGAATTTCCCCCCTTATGTCACTTGAATGAGTTTTTGTATTTTATTCACCAATTGTAATCAACTATTAAACAATTGATTTTACGTACATATAGTTAGTTATTTTAATCCCGATTTTTAGTACAAATATACAATATCATACATATCGAATATCTATCTTTGCAATTCCCTATCCAATAAAAATTTACCATAACGTCTGCCAATCAGTAGTTGTTTAATCCACAATTGTAAGCGACTAATGAGTTTGGGAAATACTCATCATTATCATACTTTTACACTTGTTTAATTGATTATTCTTGATATTTTTGTGGTATTTTTATGTTTGTTTTCATGTTTAGTAGGTTGAAATATGATTTGTCAATCAAGAATCGAAACTTCAAAACTTCACTGACACCTGTGTAGATAGAGTTATGTTTGGTTATTTATATTACTGGAAAGCCACGGATGTCTAGTTTCCAACGCAACAAGCGGTTTGTGATTCCGACATCTGGAGAGAACGTTATGACCAAAACGGTGAAGTTGCGCAAAGCTGAAATGTACATACGCAACTCGCGCGCTCGATGACCGTCGGATCAAAATGGCTAATAAATGGTCTATATTCAGTCTTGCAAGCTTCCAAATGGAAGACTCTAGAGTGTCATGACTTTTGTTATCAATAATTCATCAATTAGATGACTTTTGTGATCAATTAGATGACTTTTGTGACAAATTCGGACCATTGGATCAAAATGAGATGAACGGTCGAGATGTCGTCTTATGCTTTTGCTTCAATTATAAATAGACCTCACATTTTCCATATTTCAACACACCAATCTTCTTCAATCTCTCTTCACTTAGTAGTCTTTCTATAGTAGTAGTATTCACTAGTAGTTTGTAATTTTGGAGGAGTAATTCGGAGTTTGTACGGGGGAGTCCACCGGAGGCTTTACGGAAGTAAAAATTTGTAACGATCTCTAATATATCTTTACTTTTCTCTCTTTAATTTATGATGTTAATAGCTCCGAGTGGTCGGAAGAGGTCAATATCTACCGCAACTTCTTTCGCCCGTTCCTTGAGTGGTACTTCCGATGCTCCTGAGGAGGAGGACCCCGCTGATGAGGAGGTGGACGCCCCCGAGTACACAGACGTGCCTCCGAGGGAGGAGAAATAGGAAGATCATTCCCCTTTCATCATCGGGGCAGACGATATAATTTACGATGTCGTTCCCCTGACTTCGGTGGACCCTCACTCGACTTTGGTTTTGGCGGCGGCCCCCATATATAATACTGGGAGTTCTTCTAAGGGTTCGGAGGAAGGACCCACATCCGAGGGCGGTCCATATCCTCGGGCTACTGTGGAGGAGTCTGTGCCCGACTTGGTGGTCCTCTCCTCCGATGACCCGTTACCATCACCTTCTCGTGAGCTAGGAGTTTTTGTATCGGTGCCTCCGGTAGTTCCTGAGCCTTCGGAGAGGACAACTTCCGAGGCTCTTCCTCATGGTACATTTCCGTTGGTCCTTGATGAAATCTTCTTAAGTGTTTAGAGGAATTTGTTTAAATACTAAGGTCCTCTTTTCCAGTGCATATATCATGGATAAGGGAAAGGCTCCGATGGCCGAAGGGTCTTCTCTTTTAGGTAAGTATTCTTTGCTTACCTCTTTCTTTTTTGCCTAGTTATTGTTCAATAACTTTTCTAGGTTCATTCTCTCTTCTTACGTATATATACTGTCTTTTGTAGAAGAAGATTTTTTGGCACAATTTCTCAATCCCGGTCCGGAGGCTTCGTTGGGAGACTCCGAGGACATTCAAGAGGAGTTTGACCCGTCGTCCGACGACAGAGAGGTGAAGGTGCAGATACTGAGCTCACTGGTTGGGGAGGCGGGCCCTTCTACTGCTGCTGGAGGTCTTCGGGCGATATTTACCGATTCAGATGTTGTGACGCCAACTCCGGGGACCCTTCCTCCGATGAGTCATGTCCCCGTCACGCTTTTACCGAGGGGCCTCACTTTTCAGACTTCGGTGGCTTCTCGTAGGCTAGAAGATCTGCCCTCAATGCAGGTTCTGGAGGGAGCTTTCCAAGAGATTATTCGTTTCTTTGCCTTCTCGAATGCAACCCCTGCTGATGGGTTTCATTTTATGCATTCGAGTCTCAGTTGGATGGCTCTCATGGTAAGCTTGACTCCTTCCCTTTTTTCTTTCTGTTCGTCCCCCTTTTAGGTAATCAATTTTAGATTCTTATGTATTTTTTTTTTTTCGTAGGTTGGGAAAACTCGGGACGCAGCGGCTGCAGTAGAGCAGGGGTACCACAAGGAGGGGGAAGAAGTAAAACTTCTCTGAACACAAATGGCGTCCCTTCTGTCCAAGGACAAAGAGAGCAAGACGAGAGAGGATGTGCTCCACACGAAGATTTCGGATCTCGACTTTCTTTGGCAAGAGGCTCAGAAGGAGAAAGAGGGTTTGCGCCTTAAGTGGGAGCGGGCGAAGTCTGCGTACGAGCGGGTGGAAGCATCCGAAAAGACTGCCAAAGAATGGATTGCTCTTTTGGAGAGAGAGAAGAAAGAGTCCGAGGAGGATCTTAGGGCTCAGATTGCTGTTCTCGAGGAGGAGAAAGCAGAGGGGCTGGCAAGGGAAAGAGAACTCCAGGGGTTGTTAGGACAACTTACCGATCGGGCCGAGTGGGCCGACCTGAGGAGGTGCAAGCTAAGATTGACGCGGTGGTCCAGTTCGCTCAACAGTTCGCTCAATAGGCCGCCGCAAGAGCTTTTGACAGGTCATATGTTATGGGGCTACTTGGAGTGTGCTAGACTGGCTCAGCCATTATTGCGGTCGGACGTGGACTCCTCCAAGTCCTTTGATATTCGTAGGCTGAAGAGGCCTACTTCCGAGGATTTCCGCGTCCTCGTCGGGAGATTTAGCGGTTTGTTGTCTCCCCGGGATTCTCCAGCGCCCTCCCCGAAGCGGTCCGGGAGTTGTCCGAGTTCGAGGCCCAGTGGCTCCGGAAGGGGTACTATCACCAATCTCTCGCCTGGCAACGATCTCTTCGCATCCCGCCTCACATCCGTCAACCACGGGGGCATAGTTTAGGATTTTTATTTTTTTTAATTTTAGTATGTGTAAATTTTTGATTTTGCAGTCTTCTACTTTTTTCGTAATGTATGGTCATTTTCCTAGGACTTCTCGGGATTTATTAATGAATAATTTATTTTGGCTTTCTCTATTTTGTTTTTTCCGCTTGCGAGTATTAGTAAATATTTAGCAACTATAATTGTCTGGCTCTTTTATTTATTGCTTAAGGATAAGTTTGCCAAAGAACCTTGCCGGCCAAGTAAAACTTTAGCAGGACGTGTCTCTATGCATGAGGTTTTACCATCCTTAGTAGGATTTTTACCGGACACTAGCCTTAATAATTAACTGACTTGGGCATCTCACGCTTTTATTTATCTTGCTAAGGAAATGAGCAGAAGTATATATATGTAAGTGCTTAGTGAATCCTATTATACTCATTTCAAAGGAAAATTCCTTTTGGATATAGTGCTCACTAAATTTCTTGCAAACTCACTTTTTGGCTTTTTCATAGTTAAGCCTTTTGCTTTTCTTTTTAGTTTTCAACTAGCCTTGTATAAGGAGTGAGAACTTACCTGGCAAGATGATTCCCCCACATTACAGGCGAGGAGGGTCAGTTTATTCTCACAATTCCACTCGGAACTCGGTTCAGACTCCTCCGCTGGCATTAGGGATTCGCCATGCTTCCTCGGCTAGCTTTGCTTCCAGGCATGATAGTTTGGACGATGACATAACGGCTTTCTTGTGGAGTTCTTCAAGGGGAGTCGTTGCAAGGTCCACGAATACTGAATCTCGCAGGATGAGTCACATTCTAGAGGTGTTTATGGGTAGGGGGTCTTATACCCTGGCAGATCAGTCTTCGGAGTTTGATATGCTTCCTTTGAGTCCCTCGAAGTTAATGGGCCGAGGCCGAGTGGGGACTGCTATGAGTATCGAGCACGAGGGGTCAATTATGACCCTTTTTGCTGAATATAATTTAGATTATACCCAGTATGATGTGGTCATACCACACTCCGAACAGAGGGATTACGACCCCCCTCGAGGTTCTTGACGGTGTATTGCGAACAGATGCGGTGAGGGATACGGGTGTTTTTTCACCCTTTTATTCAGACCCTCTTCCGATATTGGCAAATATGCCCTAGTCAGCTGACGCCAAATTCTTACCGTCACTTGGTGGGGTACATCCTATGTTGCGAGCTCTTAAACCTCTATATGTCTCCTCATCGGGTGGGAGCTATTTTTGCCTTGCGCCCCTGTGCGAGTGGCCCTTCTTTTTTCAGCTTGGCCTATCGGGATAACAACAGAATTTTCACTCATGTATCCAACCCGCGCTCTCGTAGAGGTGATTGGAGGCGGAGGTTCTTTTTTGTTCGCCCGAGGAGCCAATTAACAGATTTATGGGGAGTACGTCTTCGATGGGGCCTCGGATACGTTACTCCCAACGCCGAGTCTCTGATACATGAAGAGGAGATGTTGTCCTGCTCTGGGCTGTTCTCGGGTACCTATGACATAAGCAGCTTATTGGAGTTTCTCGAGTCTTTGATCTTGGCGGGCCTTTAAGAAGGGGTGGAGATGTTCAATCTCCATGCTCAGCCGCTTTATAGCAATTTCTTTTTTCGTAAGTTCCTCTTCTTGTCCTTATTGTTTTGGGGTGTTCTTTGTTGCTTCGGGCTTATAGTATACTTGTCTTTTTGATAGGTTTAGAGATGCAGACGTTTGCGATAAAGCCTTTCAATAAGGTCTTTTTGGCGCAAACGCTAAATGACGGGTACGCCTTTTCGGAGGAGGGTGGTTCCGACCAATTGAGCTTTGATATTGTGACAAGTCCTTCCTTGGTGGGGAGGGATCAGGGCGCCTTGCTTGCCGCAGTCCCCCCAGCTCCCGCTATCTCCGAGGATCCCACTGCTGCTCTTCTTCGGATGGATTTTACGATACCTCGGTTGGAGAGGAGGATGGAATAATTAAGGGACCAGATACGGTTTTCTGATGAGCAATTGATACGTGCTACATGGGAGAGAGACGCGGTGAATCAACAACTGCTGGAGACAACTCGTACTCATGAGGTGGCATTAGCGATGGCCCAAGTCCAGGCAGTGTTGGAAGTGGTGGGTCCATCTAGCCCTCGTGATTCTCTTTCGAGTGAGATGCGTGATTTGGTTTGTATAGGCTATCGATTGTTCCGAGACATGGTTCAGGCTCTGCCAGGATTTCCTTCGGGCTTGGTCATTCCTGAACTTTGCATTTGCCAAGTTTTTGCAGAAGTTTCCCCCTCGGTTATCGGGGATCCTGTAGTTCCGATGGTGGTCGTTGATGATCCTGTTTCTCTATCCTAGGAGCAGCGCCGTTGACTTATTAGGGAAGGGAAGCGTCCGATGGGGGGCGCTTAGTTTGTACAAGGGTTTTTTTGTTGGTATAAGGGCCTCTGTATAGGGTCCGATATACCTATAATATGTGGGACTTCGTGGTTTGTATCAAATGGTCCCTCAGGTTAGGTTGCTAAGATGACTTACATGTAGAGTCATCATTTTATCGGGCAACCCTATTTCTTTTTGTATTGTAAGGGATCCATCTATATACAAACAACTTTCTTATTTATGTATAAACTGTTGGATTACATCCATCATGGTATTTTCTAAGATTGATTGAGTTCTAGGTGTTGTGGAGCACTGCGCCTTCAGAATTGGCGAGAAGATAGGTTGCAGGTCCAACGATTCCCGCTATCTTGTAGGGTCCTTCCCATCGGGGATCGAGCTTGCCCACATTGTTGGAAGCTCCGACCCATTTCATTACTAAGTCTCCAAGTTGAAAAGTTCGAGGTTTTACCTTAGCGTTGTAGTGTCATGACATCCGGGTTTTGTACTCTTCAATCCGGATGGCGGTTCGTGTCCTTCTTTCTTCGAGGAGATCAAGGGTCAGGGCTAGGTTGGAGCTGTTGGCAACTTTCTCGTATTCTTGGACCCACCAGCTCTCTATGGAGACTTCCGAGGGCAGGACCGCTTCGCAACCGTAGGCTAGGCTGAAAGGAGTTTCTCCCGTGGCGGTGCTTGGCGTGGTCCGATAGGCCCACAGTATGCCAGGTGTTAACAGGTTGGGTATTATTCCCTATTTAACGGATTTATTTAGGATTGGAACGCCCTGCCCGTGATTCGAAAAACAATGATTTTATAGAAGATAGCGATGCGAGAATATTCTTTCCTTTATTCACTGAACTTCACTCCTCAACTTTGTATGTATGATTGTGTGTCCGACCTCTTTTCTTCAATCAATCACCTCCCTTTATATAGATTTTGTTAGGGACATATGTCGTTATGCATGTGTTTAGTAAGTACATGTGTCGTAATATGGGTACAAGTGTAAAAAGGTAAGATAAGGTATATCTTAAGTCTACTAGATGCTGACTAAGCTGATCTTTGCCTCTTCCAAGGTCTCCAAGGGTCTCCGATGGGCTGTTTCTTCGAGATGTTAGTTTCACGAGGGGCTCTATATTTGGTGATTATCTGATGGACCGATTTAGGATCTTCTTCGGTTGGTGTTGTCGCTTTGGTAAAGGTTTATTCTGGTGTAGGGACTTCTGTATGTGTTCTCCGAGGGGTATTTTCATCTTGGTCTTGAGTTCTGTAGGTTAGGCATGATTTCCAAGGGGTTTGATTTGATCTTTGGGGTCTTGACCTGATCTCTGATGGCTTGACTTGTTCTCTGAGGGCTTGACTTGACCTTCGTGAAGTAGTATTTTTAGTGTCCAAGCCCTCGTAGAATGTCTTCCAACATTTCTTGTGTTTACAAATGACTTTATTCTTGAATTTGGTCTTCGTAGTGATGTTCCGAGGGCAGTTTATGTTGAGGAGTGTTGAGTAAGGAAGCATTCTCGCAAGATTATGGGACTCGGGGTCCGTTGTGGTCCCTCTTGGTGCATTGATGGATATCGGAGTCACGCGGATCCATCGGAGTTTACTCTTTTTCCAAGGCCGTGTTGATATCTATTTTTTATTCATCGTTGACTTTCCAAGGGACGCTTAAGTATCTCCTCGAATGTTCCTTCGTGCCGTTTTAGGTCAGTGACTGAGGGGTGTGGTAACATCCGAGGGGCCTCCTCAGTAGGAGTGGGTACATCTCATTGGAAGTACTCGTGACAATAGTATTGTCCATATATTAATTCCTATTTTTAATATTCTTCTTAATCTCATATTTATTATCATATTTTTTTATGGTTAACACTAGCCCCTCCAAATTTCGATCGCCTTCGTAGAGGCGAGGGAAATTTTATTCATCGTCCTCAGTGAGGTGAGGGGTTAGTTCGAGTCTTGGTCTTCGATGTACTTATTTTTTGGTATTTTTCCGAGGGAGTATGTACATATTGTTATAATTATTTTTAAAATGGATCAGAGGGAGTTTACCTGACTGCCCTTGGGGGTGTTGTTCTTCACGCGCGTGGAGATCTCGGAGTGTAAGTTGCAGGTAGCCGTTGACCCGTTTCGAACTTCAAAACATCTGACCGTTAGCAACGGTCAGATTTGTAACGGCGTGGCGCGTAAGTGCGGCAGATACGTGGAGCTTTAAACACGCTCCACGTTTTAACTATTTGTGACCGTTGTCTTCTCTGGTTATAAATAGGGGAAATGTTGCTCTTCTCTCCTCACTTTCACAATTCACTTGCGGTAAATTTTCCTTAGAGCAAAAAAGTTTCCTCTCTTCTTTTCCCGCACTCCAAATTCTTAGTAAATTCGCGCACTCTTTTTCTCTTTCTTTTTTCGGATAAGCACATTCTTTTCGTTATAGCCCAGATGGCTTCCTCTGTCCACGTTGACCCTATTGCTCCTTCTACCACAAGCACCACTTCTGGAGTTAACACTCCGATTGATCCTCTGGCGAGTACGGTGGGTACTCTAACGGGGGTAGTCACTCGTAAGCGAAATGGGGAGACTTCTACTGTTGTTGAGAGTAGCACCGCTGCCTCTAAAAATGCTAGGGTTCCTAAATCAAAGAAGGCATCTGCTTCTCGTGATTTCGCTAAAATTGAGAAAATCCCGAGTGTTGCTACTCGTGAGCAAGTACTAGATCTGTTCACCAATACCGGAGCTTTTCAGAAGAATATGGTGTTCCAAATCCCTACGAAGGACGAGAGGGTTTGCTATCCACCTCCGGGGATGCTAACGGTTTACTTCACTCAAGTGCGGTATGGGTGGCGCTCATTTATGCCACCCTTCTTCTGTGAACTGTTTAAGGCGTGCAACATTAGTCCGAGCCAGATGGTTCCGAACGGGTTTGCGGCTCTTTGCATTTACGTCTTCTGGTGTCAGGTAAATAGGTTGGAGTGCGGGGTGGATCATTTCTTTTCTATTTTTGATATGGTGGTCTCACCCGGAGGGTATCCGTTTACCACGTCCGCCATCGGGACAACGCCAGGAATTCCACGAAGAGGATCTTGGAGGGGTCTATTAGTTCGCATAGTGTTTGGAAAAACAGATATTTCTTCGTGCAACCCGCACAAGGCGTATGGGATATGCCTTTCGACTGGAGAGATGGGGCATCTCCCGTGTGCACTTTGGATCAGGATGTAGTCTTGTCTCCAGTAATTTCTCAACAACTTCTAATGGAGTCGGACGATTTTTTGATGTTGTTCGAGACCTCCGGGCTCCATCACGTGGTTTTTACTGACGGTTGAGAAGCCATTGTCCCTATCTTCCGATGCCCTGAACCTTTTCAGTAAGTATTTCGTTTTTGTTTTTGTTTCCTTTCTTTCTGACGTAGGAGTAGATTATAATGATTTGGTGGTTCTCGGATGATGCAGGGGCTGTTTTAGCGAATTATTTTTCGCAATCGGGTCCCTCAGAGCCCATTCTGATTGGTGTCTCTGATGCTCTGGAGGAGGGTGACCATGATGAGGAGGAGGTTAATGCTCTCGAGGGGGCGCATATGGGTCCGGAGACAGGCGGAACTTACGAGGATCACTCCCCTTTATACATAGATGCTGCGGGGGTGATTAAAAATGGGGTTCCATTATGCCAAGTTGGTCCTTACTCAGCTTGGGCTCTGGTGCCAGTCTCCGGGTCTGATACAGGGAGTTCTCCGAGGGCTTCCGAAGAAGGGTTCTCTCCGAGGGCTAGCGGGGAAAGTTCTGTCCGGAATACTGCAGAGGCGGTGGTCATATCTTCCAGGGATCCGTCTCTCGATCCTCCTTGTGGAGCTGAGCCTATGTCTCTGATAGTTCCAGAGTTCTCGGAGAAGGCAGCGCCTGTGCCTGCCCCCCTCGGTAAGTTATGGTTGATTCTTAGTAATATTTTCTGAGCTTTTGGAGGAGTTTTGCTCATGCACTGAGGCTCTTTTTTCTGGTGCAGGTGTTGTAGATAAGGGGAAGGCTCCGATGGTTGAAGAGTCCACTTTCTTCGGTAAGTCTCCTCCGTTTGCCTTTTATTCTTTGCATGATAATTTTTTTAGTTTCATTCTCTCTTCTTACACATGTATGTCATCTCTTGTAGAGGAAGATTCTTTGGCACAGTTTCATGTTCCCGGTCCGGAGGCTTCATTAGGGGACTCCGAGGACATCCACGGGGAGTTTGATCCTTCGTCTGAAGACAGGGAGACTAAGGTGGAGCTTTTGAGCTCACTGGTGGGGGAGGCGGGCACATCTACTGCTGTTGGTGGTCCTCGGGCGGTGTTTACTGACTCAGATATGATGACGCCAATTCTGGGGACTATTCCTCCTAGGGATCACGTTCCGGTGACTTTATCTCCGAGGGGGCATACTTTTCAAACGCATGTGCCTCATCGTGGACTGGAGGGGCATCCTTCGTCTTGGACTATGGGGGATGCTTATGAGGAGATCCTCCAGTTCTTTGCTTCTTCCAATTCTGTACCTGCCGAGGGGTTCCAGTTTCTATATACCAGCCTTAACTGGATGGGGCTTATGGTAAGCTTCAAGCTTCCCCTTCTGTTATTCATATATGTTTCCTTGGGTTATATATTCTATTCTCAACAATTCTTTCTTTTGCTTCTCTTTTTGTAGATTGGAAAGACTCGGGAGGCAGTCACCGCTATTGAGCAGCGCGGGTTAAAGGATGTGGAGGAGGTGAAAGCACTCCGAGCGCAATTGACGCTCCTTCTGTCTAGGGACAAGGAGAGTCAAACAAGGGAGGATGTGCTCAACACAAAAATCTCGGCTTACGAATATACTCTGCAAGAGGCTCAGAAGACGAACGAGGACTTGCACTTCAGACTGGAGAGGGCGGAATCTGCATATAAGCAGATGGAAACATCTGAGAAGACTATCAAGGCTAGGGTGGCCCTTTTGGAGAAGGAGAAGAAAGAGTCCGAGGGGACTCTTAAGGCCCAGATCGCTGCTCTCGAGAAGGAGAAAGCCGAGGGTTTGGCGATGGAGAAGGAATTGCAGGAGTTGTTGGGTCAGGTCACCGATAGGGCTGAGTTGGCCGAGGGGAAACTGGCGACGTTTCTTTCTCCCGAGGCGGTACAAGCCAAAATTGATGCGACGGTCCAATTTGCTCAACAAGAGACCTCCAGACATCAACCAGAAACTTTCGAGAGGCCGCCGAGGAGCTTTTAACGGGTCATTTGTTGTGGGGTTATCTGGAATGTGCTAGACTGGCGAAGTCCTTACTGCGGCCGGAGGTGGACTTCTCTAAGTCCTTTGATATTCGGAAATTAAAAAAGCCATCTTCCGAGGGCTGAGTTGGCCGAGGGGAAACTGGCGACGTTTCTTTCTCCCGAGGCGGTACAAGCCAAAATTGATGCGACAGTCCAATTTGCTCAACATGAGACCTCCAGACATCAACCAGAAACTTTCGAGAGGCCGCCCAGGAGCTTTTAACGGGTCATATGTTGTGGGGTTATCTGGAATGTGCTAGACTGGCGAAGTCCTTACTGCGGCCGGAGGTGGACTTCTCTAAGTCCTTTGATCTTCGGAAATTAAAAAAGCCATCTTCCGAGGACTGCCGAGTACTCGTAGGGAGGTTTGATGGCGTGTTATCCCCTCGAGATTCTCCTACGCCCTCTCTGATGCGTTCAGCTAGTAGTCCGAGTCCAAGATTCAGTGGTTCTGGAGGGGTGTTCTTTCCGATTTCTCGTCTGGCTCCGATGAGCACTTTTGCCGAGGCGACATCCCCTTCGCATCCCGCCTCGCATCCATCAACCACGGGGGCATAGTTTAGGACTTCTATCTATTTGTAACTTTTATTTTCGTACTCTCAATAAATTTCTTTTGTAAATGCAACCTTTTCCGAGGACTTCTCGGCTTTCCGAGTGAATAAACAACTCTTTTATTTTGTTCAATTTTGTCCTTCTCTGCTTTATCTTAATCTTATCATTCATGAGTCTTCTACTTACTTCTTTAACTTAAGTTGAATTAAGAAGAATAAGGATAAAATTTTAACCCTTGCTGACCAAGTTTTCTCTTAAGTAGGAGGTGTCATCTTGCATGGTCATATCAACTATGAGTTCTCCTTAAGTAGGAGGATCTTATCGACACGTGCCCCTTGCTTTAGTTAATGGAGAATTAATTTTAGTTGTTTAATCAAAGGGTGATAAATATATAAGAGCTAAATGTTAAGCAAATATATAGATCTTTACCCCCAAAGAGAAATTCACTAGCTCTCCCGTGAATTTAGCTTTTTGCTTTTAATGTAGCTAGTTCTTTCTTTACACTTTCTACAATTAAGTACTCGCGAGAAAGGAGAAAATACTTACTTGTGGAGATGATGCCCCCACATTTTAGGCGAGGAGGATCCGTCTCATCTCATAGCTCTACTCGGAACTCAGTCCGGACCCCTTCAATGTCGCTAGGTGTGCGTCATGTGTCTTCGGATAGCTTTTCCTCCCGGAAGATAGCCTGGAGGATGACATAATTTTGGGTAGTTCTTCGAGGGGAGCATCGGTGCAGTCTTCTCATACTAATTCTCTTAGGACGAATCATATCCGAGAGGTATTCATGAGTCGGGGATCTTACACCCTTGTGGATCAATCTTCGGTCCTTGAAGTGCTTCCCTTGAAGTTAATGGGACGAGGCCGTGTCAGGACTGTCGCGAGCAATGAACACGAGGGATTCATTATGACTCTCTTTGCTGAGTATAACATGGATTATACTAAGTACGATGTACTTGTACTGTTTTACGATCAGAGGGCTTATGACCCCCCAGGCTATTTAACAGTGTATTGTGATCAGGTACGTTATGGGCTACGGGTATTTTTCCACCCTTTTTTCCAAACTCTTTTTAGCTATTGGCAGCTATGTCCCAGTCAGTTAACTTCGAACTCCTACCATCACCTGGTGGGGTATATTCTTTGTTGTGAGCTCTTGAATCTCCCTATGACTCCTCATCGGTTGGGGGCTATTTTCTCCTTACGCCCCTGTTCTGGTGGTCCCCTTTTCTTTAGCCTGGTCTATCGGAAAAACATTAGAGCCTTCACTCGTGTATCCAACCCTTACTCTCATAGAGGGGATTGGAGGCGGAGGTTCTTTTTTGTTCGTCCGAAGGGTGAATCAGCTAATTCATGGGGAGTACCTCTCCGATGGGGTTTAGGGTATGTTACCCCCACCTCCGAGACTGTGGTGCGGAACGGGGAGATGTTGTCTCGCTCCGGGTTGTTCTCGGGATCTTATGACGTGAGCGGTTTGTTAGAATTCCCTGAATCCATGATCTTGGCGCAGCATCAAGAAGGGGTAGAGGCGTTCAATCTCCCTGTTCAACCGCTTTGCCATAATTTTCATTTTCGTAAGTTACTCCTCGGGTCTTTATCATCCATAGTGCTTTTATCCTCTTCGGGTCCATAATATGTCCTTCTTTTGCGACAGGTTTGGAGATGGCCGCATTTGCGATCGAACCTTTTGACAAAGCTTTTTTGACACAAACATCATATGATGATTACCTTTTATCGGAAGACGGTGATTCTGATCAGTGGAGCTTTGAAGAGGTGACAAGTCCTTCCTCGGAGAGAGGGAATCAGAGGGATTCGCCTATCGCTGCCCCCCCAGTGAACATTTGAGCTCCTGTTGTTAGGGAAGATCCATTCTCCACTCTTCTCCGAATGGAGTTTCCAATTCCTCAGCGGATATTGCGTCCTTCTCCTTTGTTAGGGGTTGGGGTTATTAATATGGTAGAGGAGGATCTCTTCCCTTCTATCCTGGACGGATCCCAATCCTTAGGGGAGGGCCCAGATCGTGTTGCTCGCCCACCGCTCGAGGGAAATCCTCTCCTCGCAAGGGCTCCACCCCTTAGAGAGCGTGGTTCCATTCCTGCTTCCCCCTCGGTTACAGATTTTTGCCAGAATTTTTTGAGTGGTCTTTTAAATGAACCAGATTGTGAGCTAATGAAGATTCTTCCTCTATCAAGCCTTCAGGATTTGGCCTGCAAGGACTTGTGCGAGGTATAGTAGTTTTTATTCATTCTAAATACTAACCTTGTTTACCATTTGGGTGGTAATGATTTGTCTTTATGCAGCTTTACATGATTCTGAACGCCATTGGATCTCGAGGAGATTCCTCTTCTGATCCCGATTTGTTCTATTGTCATTGGGATGAGCTGGAGAAGTGTTTGTTTAAGGCTCACGATGAGATAGCTCATTTGATCGCTGAAAGGGAGACCGCTACAGATGTTCCCGGAGAAATATTGTAATCCGAGAGGAACAAATCTTGGGAGCTGGAGCGCCAGTTGGTGCTTGAAAAGGCGCGGGTCCTGGGTTTAGAGAGGAGGATGGAAGCCTTGAAGGACCAGATTCGGTTTTCCGACGAGCGGTTGCTGTGTGTCACGAGGGAGAGAGATGTGACTAATCAACGACTGCTGGAGACTACTCGTACCCACGAGGCGGCCCTAGTAATGGCCAGGATCAAGCAGTGTTGGAAATAGTGGGTCCCTCTAGCCCTCGTGAGTCTCTTTAGGGAGAGATGCGTCATCTGGTCTATATAGGTTATCGGTTGTGTCGAGATGAGATTCAGGCTTTGCCAGGATTTCCCTCGGGTTTGCTCATTCCAGAACTTGATATCCATAGGGTCTTTGCAGAAGATTCTTTAGCATTTGAGGATTCAGTAGTTCCGATAGGTGATCCGGTTTCTTTATCCGATGAGCACCATCGTTGTCTTGTCCGGGAAGGGAATCGTCCAATCGAAGATGCTTAGTGTAGGCGAGGATCACATTAATCTCTTTGTATCGGATGTGATCCAATATCCATTTGGGGGTGAGGATTTGCTATTAATACTAATTGTTTTGCTCCAGTTGTTTGTATTAGATGGCTTCTCGGGGTCAGATTGCTGTGATGACATTCTTGTAGAATCATCGTGTTGTTTTCCAATCTTTTTCTTTTGATCTTTGTATCGGAGCCCTCTATATATAAAACAACTTTTTATTTATGAACAACTGTTGCATTACATTAAGCATAATACTTCCTAAGGTTGACAGAGTTCCAGGTGTTGTTAAGTACTGCGCCTTCGGAGTTGGCGAGAAGATAGGTTGCGGGTCCCATAATTCCCGTTATCTTATAGGGTCCTTCCCATCGGGGATCAAGCTTGCCTACATTCTTAGAAGCTAAGGTTCGAGGTTTTACCTTAGTGTTGTAGTAGCGTGACATCCGGACTTTGTATTCTTCCATCCGAATGGCTACTCGGTTCCTCTTCTCTTCAAGTAGATCAAGGGCCAAGGCTAAGTTGAAACTGTTGGTTACTTCATCGTACTCTCGGACTCGCCAGCTTTCTATGGAGACTTCTGAATGCAGGACTACTTCGCAACCATAGGCTAGGCTGAAGGGAGTTTCGCCTGTAGCGGTGCTTTGCGTGATCCGATAGGCCCATAATATGCCAAGTATTTCTTCAACCCAATTGGCCTTGTGCCAATCGAGTCGGGCCTTCATGCTCTTCAGGAGGGTTCGATTAGTCCTCTCTACCTGTCCATTTGCTTGGGGATATCCCACCGAGGTAAAACGGTGTTTGATTTCCCAGTGGTTGCACCATTTTTCTAACTCTTGGTTCGTGAAATGTAGGCCATTATCACTTACCAAGTTCCGAGGGATGCCGAAGCGGCACATAATACTTCTCCATAGGAAGTTGATGATGGCGCCCGCGGTGATTCGAGCTAAGGGTTCCGTTTCTACCCATTTGGTGAAGTAGTCAACTGCCACGAGTAGGAATTTCTTCTGACCGCCGTCGGGGATAAGTGAGCCTACTATGTCTATGCCCCACTTGGAGAACGACCAAGGGGTCAAATGGGGTTCCCAAGGGGCTGCGGGTTGATGGACCCGAGGGGCGTAAGCTTGGCACGGTTTACATCTTTTGGCATAGGTTTTGCTATCTTTTTCCATTGTGGGCAAGTAATAACCTTGTCAGATCAGGCGTCCGACCATGCTTTCTCCGCTGGTATGGCTCCCGCATATTCCCTCGTGAGTTTCTGCCAGGGCTAGTTGAGCCTCTTCCTCATTAAGGCATCAGACGTGGGGGCAAGAATAAGTCCTTCGAAACAGTATTCCATCTTTGAGGAAGTGTCTAATGGTTTTCTTGGACATTGTCCGTTGTATGGATTTGTCCGTGGAGTACCCTTCTGGATCTTATAAGTAGGCTTTGATTGGGATCACCCAACTGGTCGGGGGATCTGTAGTGGCGTTCACGTCAGTACCTTCGGTCTTCTCGAACTCATTGATCTGGAGTATAGTGATCTTTCGGGTATGGACAGCAGCCATTTGGCTGGCCATTTTAGATAAGGCATCTGCTTCCTAGTTTTCTCCTCGTGGGATTTGGGTGACTTTGCACTCATCGAACCATTCTTGTCTTTGGTGGACTACCCGGAGGTAATCCTGCATTCTTTCATCTTTGGCTTCGTACGAGCCATTAACTTGTTGAACAATCAGCTGAGAGTCACTATGAACAAGCATTCTTCTCATTCCTCCTTCCCGAGCAAGTCTCATTCCAATCAGAAGGGATTCGTACTCAGCTTCATTGTTGGAAATGGGGTGGTCAATTCTGACCGTGAAGCGAAGTCTCTCCTCTTCTGCATCTTGGTTTACAAATACTATTCCTGCTCCTCCGTGTGTGCTCACAGAGGATCCATCTACATAGGCATGCCATAGGGACTCCTTCTCCTCGGACCCGATGCCTGTCAATTCCATTACAAAGTCCGCCAGGACTTGTGCTTTAATGGAAGGTCTTGGGGCGTAGGAGATATCATATTCAGTAAGTTCTACCGCCCATTTTATCAACCTTCCCAATGACTCGGGTTTATTAAGAATCTCCCTTAGAGGGTGTTTTGTTAACATAGTGATCGGGTGGGAGAGGAAATAGAGGCGTAGCTTACGTGCTGTGGTGACCAAAGTTAGGACAAGCTTTTCAGTTAGGGTATACCTGGTTTCTGCTCCGAGAAGAGTTTTACTGACGTAATACACCGGATGATGCTCTTTGTCCGGTTCTTTGACTAATACAACACTGATGGCCTCTTCTCCGACCGATAGATAAAGAAAGAGTTCTTCCTGAGGTAAATGTTTTACCAATAGGGGAGGCTTCAGCATATATCTTTTTAATTCTTCGAGGGCTTCTTCGCACTGGGAGGTCCATTGGAATTCCTTAACATTTCGGGGTATTTTGAAAAAGGGTAGTCATTTTTCTGCCGATTTAGAGACGAATCGGCTCAAGGAGGCCATTCTGCCTGTTAACTTTTGAACGTCTTTGACAGTCTTCGGGGTGGGTAGTCCCACAATAGCCTCCGCCTTCTCGGGATTTACTTCTATTCCTTTCTCTGTGACCATGAATCCTAAGAATTTCCCTCCTCGGATGCCAAATGAGCACTTTCTAGGGTTAACCTTCATTCCGAAATTATCCATAATGATCAATGCCTTCCGTAGATCCTCGGGGTGCTCTTCGGCAGTGTTACTTTTAACCACCGTATCATCCACGTAGACTTCTACTGACTTTCTGATAAGTCCTACGAACATAAGACTTACCAGCCTTTGGTAAGTGGCTCCGGCGTTTTTAAGTCCGAAGGGCATTACCAAGTAGCAGAATGTGCATGCGTCAGTAATGAAGCTAGTCTTGTCCTGGTCTTCTACCGCCAACGAGATTTGATTGTACCCCTGGTCCCCGTCTAGGGTTGACAAGAGTGCACATCCAGCAGTGGAGTCGACTAGTTGATCTATACTAGGCAAGGGGTAACAATCTTTCGGGCAGGCTCCGTTGAGATCGGTAAAGTCAACACACATCCGCCATATCCCCCCGTTCTTGGGAACTAGCACAACATTACCTAACCATTCGGGATAGATGACCTCTCGAATTTGCTTCAAGCTGAGAAGGCGTTGTACTTCCGAGCGAATGATTTTATTACGCTTGGGTCCCATCTTTCTCTTTTTTTGTTGGATAGGCTTAACACCAGGTTTCACATTAAGAAAGTGCTGACATACCTTGTCACTGATTCGCCCGGGCGGCCCTCCTTCCCATGCAAAGAGGTGATGAAATTGTTGGAGAACAGAGGTTAGTTGGGCTTCCACTGTAGGTTCCATGTTGGTGCCCATCTTAATCACCTTTACAGGGTGTCCTTCCACTAATTCTACTATCTTTAATTCTTCTACAGGTTGAACCCGAATCTCTTCTGCTTTGTGCTTCTTATTGCTTCCGAGGGCAAACTTATCCCCTTCTGAGGGAATATCGTTCATGCGGCATTCTCTGGCCTTAGATGGGCTTCCTCGGACTTTTCCGATACCTGAAGGGGTGGGACATTTTACCTTCAGATGTAGGGTAGAGGGGATTGCTTCGAAAGCTCGGATGGATGGCCTTCCACATATAGCGTTGTATGTTCATGATGAGGCCTCCACCACCCAAAATTTGATATGTTTCGTTCTTCGAAGGGCTCCCTCTTCCCATGACATTGGAAGGATCACCGTTCCGAGGGTACGGTAGGCTTCTCCGGAGAAACCTACTAAGGGAACGTCCGCTATTTCCAGCTGTTCTTTTTTCAATCCCATAGCCAGGTAGGTAGGAAGGAATAAGAAATCCACAGAGCTGCCCCTGTCAATGAGGATCCGCTGGGTTGCAAATCCATGGATAACGGCCATGATTACTAAGGGGTCTTCGTGGGGATAGATTATACCCTTCAAGTCCTCGTACCCGAAAGTAATGCTGGGTAGTTGTATTCCTTGAATGGAGCACACGGGAGGTCCTTGTTCTGTTCGTGTGGCTTCTTTTAGATATTTCTTCTTCTTTCCTTGGGGCGCTATTGAGATATCTCCTCCCTCGATCATGTTGATTGTTTGTCCCGATGGGGCGTTATCTTCGTACAATTCTGGTGGAGGGGGTAAATTCTGATGTCCCATCGTCCTTTCTCGTATGTTCCGCTGACGTTCCTCTATCCACTCCTGGGGTCGCCCACGCTCCGAGGTTCTCTCCCAAGACCTTCTTGTTCCCCTCGTGACCGCTTCCATACATTTGCTTTGGGTTCTTCAGGGTTATTTTCTTTAAGGTAATTCTTTAAGTATCCCGCTTCTAGAAGGAGAAGCACTTCTCTTCGAAGGGTAGTGCATTCTTCGGTGGTGTGCCCATAGGCTTTATCGTATTTACAATACTTACCCGTGTTCTTGTCTCGATTAGGGAATTTGGCCGGTAGGGGCCAATGCAACTCATTGTTGCCTCTCATTACATTGAGTACCTCCGGGGGAGCAATAGTCATTGGGGGTAGCGGTACGGGTCGAAGGATTTTTTTGACTATACCGCCCTCGTCTTTACGCTGGTTGGGTTTTCCTTCCTTGCTCTTCTCCTTAGCTTTTGCTTCCCTCTCGGCGCGCTCTAGATGTTCTTTGTCGTCTTGTTCCATACGCTTCTTCGTATCTTCCGCTTCTTCCATTAAGATGTAGACTTCTGCCTTTTGCATGAGCTCATTCATGTCCGTGACACGATTTCCCATGAGATATCGGAAAAAATCCCCCATTCGAAGCCCATGCGTTAATATGTCGGCCAGGATAGTTGGGCTAACGTTAGGGACATCCAAAGCCTCGTCCGTGAAGCATTTTATATACCCTCATAAGGGCTCATCTTTCTGCTGTTTAACCGTGAAGAGGTGAGTAGCGGATTTGGGATATCGTCGATTGCAAGCAAATTGTCGTACAAATAGATGAGCTAGTCGGTCAAAAGTCGTCACGGAGCTAGACGGAAGGTGAGTAAACCAAGCTTGAGCTCGTCCTCCGAGGGTAACAGGAAACACGCGGCATAAGACATGATCCGGAGCAGAGGATAGATCCATTCCGACCAGATATTGATGAATATGGCCTTGTGGATCCTTTCCATCAGCTTCCCCTGTGTATAAGGGAACGTTAACAGGCCGCATCCCCGAAGGGATAGAAGCTAAGGCAATTTCAGAAGAAAAATGGGAAGTTTTGAACGTGGGATCTTCTTTAGGGGCCATGGTTTTCTTAATATCACTCAATTCTTCGTGCATGCCATTCATCATTCCCCATAAGGTATGATCACTGTCTCCACGATATTCCGAGGGGCGGGAGAGTTCTCTCCCTTGGCCCCTCATCGGGATTCTTTCATAACTAACTTACCTTTGTGATTCTTGAGGGGGTTCGTGGCGCCAGGGGACGGGAGTAGGACTCCATCCTGCATAGGGTGCACCTTCTTCCGAAGGGAAATCTCTATGTCCGGGAGAGATAGAGGGCAAGTTCTTAAAGCTTCCCCCTCTTTGCTGCGCTCGTGTAGCTGTAGCGTCTACAAGTCTTTCATAAACAGAGCGAGGAATATTAATAAAATCTCTTGTACCTGATTGATAGTTCGATAAAGTTTCCTCCGAGTCGTTGCGGTGGGTTTGAAGACTTTCACTTTCGAAAAGAGCATCCATCGTAACCAAA
This sequence comes from Linaria vulgaris, assembly GCA_948329865.1. Lineage (NCBI taxonomy): Eukaryota > Viridiplantae > Streptophyta > Magnoliopsida > Lamiales > Plantaginaceae > Linaria > Linaria vulgaris. The sequence continues at coordinate 83,079,427 of OX415249.1, read as the reverse complement.
GTTTGTTGAATTCTCTCGAGGACAGATGTTATGGCGTTCCCACAGATGGCGCCATTTTGTTAACAGGTTGGATATTATTCCCTATTTAACGGATTTATTTAGGGTTGGAATGCCCTGCCCGTGATTCGAAAAACAATGATTTTATAGAAGATAGCGATGCGGGAATATTCTTTCCTTTATTCACTGAACTTCACTCCTCAACTTTGTATGTATGATTGTGTGTCCGACCTCTTTTCTTCAATCGATCACCTCCCTTTATATAGATTTTGTGAGGGACAGATGTCGTTATGCATGTGTTTAGTAAGTACATGTGTCGTAATATGGGTACAAGTGTAAAAAGGTAAGATAAGGTATATTTGGTGAAGTAGTCGACCACTACGAGTAGGAACTTCTTTTGGCCATCGTCGGGGATGAGTGGTCCCACTATATTAATGCCCCATTCGGGTTGGGTAAATGCCACTATGGATCCCTCATGGAGTAGAGTGATCCTTCGGGTATGGATGACGGCCATTTGAGTGGCCATTTTAGACAAGGCGTCCGCCTCTTGGTTTTCTTTCCGAGGAATTTGGACTATTTTATATTCCTCAAACCACTCTTGCCTTTGATGGACTATCTGAAGGTACTCCTGCATTCTTTCCTCTTTTGCTTCGTATGAACTATTAACTTGTTGAACAATCAATTGAGAATCGCTGTGGAGGACTATTCTCCTTATTCCCTCTTCTTTTGCAAGTCTCATGCCAATGAGGAGGGCTTTATACTCAGCCTCGTTGTTGGAAATGGGGTAATCAATTCTGACTGCGAAGTGGAGCCTTTCGTCTTCAACTTCTTGATTTACAAAAACTATTCCCGCTCCCCCGTGCGTGCTTACAGAGGAGCCATCTACATAGGCGTGCCATAGAGGCTCTTTTTCCTCGGACCCGATGCATGTTAGCTCCATTACGAAGTCTGCCAGGACTTGTGCTTTGATGGAGGGCCTCGAAGCGTAGGAAATATCGTATTCGGTGAGTTCTACGGCCCATTTTATCAATCTTCCCGATGACTCGGGCTTATTAAGAATCGCCCGCAAGGGGTGTTTTGTTAACACAGTGATTGGGTGTGAGAGAAAATAGGGGTGTAGTTTACGCGTCGTGGTACTCAAAGTTAAGACGAGTTTTTCAGTTAGGGTATACCTTGTTTCTGCTCCGAGAAGAGTCTTTCTGACATAGTAAACGGGGTGATGTTCTCTATCCTGTTCTTTGACTAACACGGCACTGACGGCCTCTACTCCGATGGACATATATACAAAGAGCTCTTCTTGAGGTGAAGATTTTACTAGAAAGGGTAGTTTCACTATATACCTTTTTAGTTCTTCGAGGGCTTCTTCGCACTGGGGGGGTCCACTGGAATTCTTTGATGTTACGGAGTATCTTAAAAAAGGGAAGTCCTTTTTCTGCTGACTTAAAAATAAATCAGCTCAAGGAGGCCATCCGACCTGTGAGATTTTGAATATCTTTGACTGTCTTCGGAGTAGGAAGCCCTACGATGTCCTCAGCCTTCTCGGGGTTGACTTCTACTCCTCTTTCCGTAACCATGAATCCCAAGAACTTTCCTCCTCAGATGCCAAAAGAGCATTTTCTAGGGTTACCCTTCATTCCAAATTTATCCATGATGACCAATGCTTTTCGCAAGTCCTCGGGATGATCTTCTGCAGTATTACTCTTAACCACTGTGTCATCCACGTAGACTTCTACCGATTTTCCGATGAGTCCAGCGAACATGAGACTTACCAGCCTTTGGTAAGTTGCACCGGCATTTTTGAGTCCGAAGGGCATTACCAAGTAGCAGAATGTGCCTGCGTCGGTAATGAAGCTAGTTTTGTCCTGGTCAGCTGCTGTCGTCGGGATTTGGTTGTACCCCTGGTCTTCGTCTAGGGTTGATAACAGCGCGCATCCAGCAGTGGAGTCGACTAGTTGATCTATACTAGGCAAAGGATAACAATCTTTCGGGCAGGCTTTATTAAGATTGACAAAGTCCACACACATCCGCCATCTTCCTCCATGTTTGGGGACTAACACTACATTAGCCAACCATTCAGGGTATATCACCTCCCTAATTTGCTTTAGGCTAAGGAGTCGTTGTATCTCTGACCGAATGATTTTGTTGCGCTCTGGCCCCATCTTTCTCTTTTTCTGTTGGATTGGTTTAGCCCCTGGTTTTACATTAAGAAAGTGTTGGCATACCTTATCACTGATTCTTCCGGGTGGTCCTCCTTCCCAGGAGAAGAGGTGATGGAATTGTTTGAGGATGGAAGTCAATTGAGCTTCTATCGCCGGGTCCATGTGGGTACCCATTTTAATCATCTTCTCGGGGCTTCCCTCTATCAACTCCACCATTTTTAATTCTTCTACGAGTTGAACCCGAGTCTCTTCAGTTTTGCGCTTTTTATTATTCCCGAGGGTGAATTCGTCCTTTTCCGATGGGATGGCATTCATGCGGAATTCTCTAGACTTAGATTGGTTTCCTAGGACTTCTCCAATACCTGAGAATGTGGGAAACTTTACCTTAAAATGAAGGGTAGAGGGGATGGCTTCGAAGGTTCGGATGGACGGTCTTCCAGATATGGCGTTGTACGTCCGTGAAGAGGATTCCACTACCCAAAACTTCGTGGGTTCCATTCTTCGAAGGGCTCCCTCTCCCCATGACATCGGAAGGGCCACAGTTCCGAGGGTATGGCAGGCTTCTCGAGAGAAACCTACTAGGGGGACCTCAGCCATCTCCAACCTTTCTTTTTTTTAGTCCCATAGCAAGGTAGGTGAGAAAGAAGAGTACGTCCACATAACTATCAATGTCGATGAGGATTTTTCATCCGTAGATCACGGCTGAAATGACCAGGGGTCCTCATGGGGGTAAATTATACCTGCTAGGTCCTCGGGTTCGAAGGTGATACTAGGCAGCTTTGATCCTTGAACAGAGCATACAGGGAGTCCTTGTTCTACTCGTCGGGCCTCTTTCAGATATTTTTTCTTCTTACCTTGGGGTGTTATTGAGATATCTCCTCCTTCTATCATATTGATCGTTCGCCCGGAGGGGGCGTTATCCGTATATGAGTCTGGGGGAGGAGGTAAGTTCTGATACCCCGTAGTTCTTTCTCGGGAGCTTCGTCGATGGTCCGTGGTCCATCTTCGGGACCGACAGCGCTTTGTGGTCCTTTCTCGCGATCGGAGGTTGGGAGCCGCCTCATCCTCTTCTTGTTCTTTTCGTGACCATTTCCACACATTCGACTTGAGCTCCTCGGATTATTCTCTTTGAGGTAGTTCTTCAAGTATCCTGCTTCTAGAAGGCGGAACACTTCCCTGCGTAGGGTAGTGCACTCCTCGGTGGTGTGTCCATAGGTCTTATGATATTTGCAATATTTTCCCGTGTTCCTTTCCCGATTGGGAAATTTGGTCGGTGTGGGCCAGTGTAACTCATCGCTGCCTCTCATCACGTTGAGTACTTCTTGGGGAGTGATAGTCATCGGAGGCAAGTGTACATACCGAAGGAATTTTTTGACCACACCTCCATCGTCTTTGCGTGGGGCGGGTTTTCCTTCCTTACTCTTCTTCTTAGCTTTCCCCTCTCGTTTTGCATGCTCACGGTGCTCGTTGTCGTCATGCTCCATGCGCTTTTTCATTCCTTCAGCTTCCTCCATGAGGATATAAACTTCTGCCTTTTGCATAAGCCCGTTCATGTCCGTGACATGATTTCCCATAAGGTATCGGAACAAATACCTTGTTTGAAGTCCCTGTATCAATATGTCCGCTAGGATGGTTGGACTGACATTGGGGACGTCTAACGCTTCATATGTGAAACGTTTTATGTACCCTCGCAAGGGTTCATCCTTCTGCTGTTTGACCATGAAGAGATGAGTGGCCGATTTGGGATATCGTCGATTACATGCAAACCGTCGCATGAATAGGTGGGCCAATCGGTCGAAGCTTGTTATCGAGTTAGGGGAAAGTGGGTAAACTAAGCGTGTGCTCGTCCTCCGAGGGTGACGGGGAACACACGGCATAGGACATGATCGGGAGCAGAGGATAGGTCCATTTCAACCAAGTATTGGTGGATATGATCATGTGGATCCCTTCCATCAGCATCTCCGGTGTATAAGGGAACGTTGACGGGCCGCATCCCCGAGGGAACGGATGCTAAAGAAATTTCGAGAATAAAAGGGGAGGTCTTAAATGTAGGATCCTCCTTAGGGGCCATGGTTTTCTTGATGTCGCTCATTTCTTTACGCAAGCCATCTAGCATCCCCCATAAGGCATGATTATCGACCGTAGGGTATTCCCAGGGACAGGGTATTTCTTTTCCTTGACCCCTCATCGGGGTTTCTTCATAATTATCATACGTTGGGGATTGTCGTAGAGGTTCGCGACGCCAGGAGACAGGAGTGGGGCTCCATCTATTGTGGGGTGCATCTTCTTCCGAAGGGGGATTCCTCCGTTGGAGGGATTCAGAGAGTTGGTTGTTGAAATTTCTCCGTCCTCGGGGTGATCTCTGAGTCGTAGCTTCTACGAGTCTTTCGAAGATAGAACGGGGAACATTGCCTTGTACCAGATTGGTGGTTTGACAAAGTTTCTTCCAAATCATCTTGACGGGTCTGAAGACTTTCACTTTCGAACAAATCCTCCATAATAAACAACGCTTGTTGAACACGCTCAAGGACAAATTCTATGGCGTTCCCGCATACGGCGCCATTTTGTTAACATGTTGGATATTATAAACTAATTAACAGGATTATTTAGGGGTTGGAACGCCATGCCCGTGGTTCAGAAGCTTGTAAGATTATGAAAATATCCCTAGTTGTATTCACTAAATTTCACTCTGAATGTTGTATTACATTTGTTATGCATTTGTTATTCTAGATCTGGATCTGTCTTTCTTCTTCTTTTGTCCCCTTTTTATAGAGGTTTTTTAGGGACAGGTGTCGCTATGCATGTTTAGATAAATTACATGTGTTGCTTTTTACGTACTGAGGAAGATATGTTTTATCTTATCTTTTCATTCTTCATCTACTAGGCGCTAACTAGGATTAACTTTGATCTCTTCCGAGTGCCTCAAAGGTTTCGAGGGTTTGTTCTTTCTGATCTCTTTTCCCCGAAGGGCTGTAGCTTTCGGAGTGACTGGATTATTTGGGCAGTTTGTTCATCGTGGCTTCCGCGGTGTTTGCCATCTTTGGGGGATGTACTCCGAGGGGTATATATGTTTTACTTTGTCTGTTCCGAGGGCCCAGTGGCTTCAATATGGTCACATTCTTGTTTTAGGGATTTAGTAACACGCATTCTGATGGCTTCTGAGTGTTAATACAATCTTGTTCTTTGGGCTCAATCTTGGCGGTGGGTGTTCCGAGGGGTTTCATACCTTGGCAGGTCATTATTTCTCATGTTTGTCCTTCGTGGGAGGTGTTCTGAGGGATTTTTAGATCATTGAGTATTTAGTGAGTGGATATTCTCGTACTTTCTGGGACTCGGGGTCCGTTGCGGCCCCTCTTGGCGCATTGATGGATATCCGAGTCGCGTGAATCCATCGGAGTTGGTTCTTTTTCCGATGCCACATAGATATCTTTTCTTTATTAATCACTGACTTTCCATGGGACGCTTTGGGTGTCTCCTCGGGTGTCCCTTTATACCACTTCGAGTTAGTGACCGATCAGATTGGTGATACTCTGAGGGCTTCCTTGTTGGGAGTGGGTACGTCTCATCGAAAGTACTCGTGACAATAGTATTTCCCATGTATTAATTCCTATATTTAGGACTAATATTCTCTTTAATATCGTATTTATTTTTTACAGTTAACAAAAAGGTCGAAGCACTCAGGCGGCAGCATCATCCTCATCTTCGGAGGAAGGATAGCCGGGTTGCGTCAGAGGTGGTGAATAAATTCCTTGATAAACGAGGTTGTCGCTCTCGAGAAGCACAACAAACTCATTCTTGGGTGATCATTCACAGCGGGCGGCATAATTTCTCAATTAGGCCCCAATGAAAGATCGAGCCAAGCGGGATCGAAGCGCCCACATACATATTTGGTGCTATAAAGTTGCTGCACCGTGAGCACTTGAGCTTTCCGGGTCTTCCGGGCACCCCTCCGAGCACTTATCTCTCGAAAGGTATTGCTCCAAAGTAACTCCTCGACAATTTCAACCTGCTGCGCAGAAGGAACCTGTAACGGCCAAATGAGATTAACAAGAACGGATAAAAGAATCAAAGACTTCAACTCAAGTAAAATTACTATACCTTACTGAGGTCGCGAGCATATCCTATCTCCTTGGCCCGCTCAGACTTTTCTTTCTCGGTCGATAGTTCTTTCTCGAGTACAGCAACTCGCTTCCCCAACTCACCTTTGCTGGATGAGAGATTGCTGACCTGCATTTGAAGCTGATGGACGACATCCTGTGTAAGCCTCGCTGCTTCTCTGTCACCGGCACCTCGCGTTGCATACTCATTTACGTTCTGCAGTGCCCTCTCCTTATCCTCAAGAGTGGCCCTCAGAGCATCAGGGTTACTACCGCGAAAATCAACTACGGCCTATTGTTGTCCATGAGCCTGGACTAACCCAACAAACATGGCGTCTACTATCTCGCCACCCTGAAAAGGAAACATCACGAGGTTAAAGGATGTTATGCCATGAAATACCTACATAACACAATGCAGCCGGAGTATAAAATATTATCGCGCTTAAAAGACGAAGAGCATTCCGCTCAACCATCTACCTCTCCTCGGCCGAGATGGGATGAGGAGGTGCAAGATTTGGAAGGAGTTTCAAGGCATCGATCGCCTCTTCCTCCGAAATCTCGAACTCCCCCACATGGGCCCACGGGCTATGGCTTGGCCCCACTTTAGTGCTTGTGCCCTCCGCAGCAGCACAACCTCCAGGAGTCGCCGCACCTGTGGAACACGGTGCTGTGGGGATAACACCCCCAGTTCGGGAGCGAGTCTGATGGACCCTCCTCCTTTTGGCCTGAGCAGAACCTTCGGCATTGACGTCCTGTTCGGTTGCAGCTTCATCAGCACCCCTTTCATGGCCGACATCATCATAAGAGAGAGTAGTCGCGCTACTTTGCCCCAAGACATCCTCAAAAGGATCTCTTGGAGCCTCAACGGGGGACGACACCGATCCTTTGGCTGCTATTTTCTTACTCTTGCTATTCCTTTTCCTTGGAGGTGGAATCAGGGGAACAATGGTTGTCTGAGAACCTTCATTTTTAGCAGCAAGAGCTCGATTAATCCTGGCGTGGCGGTCCATGATAAATTTTCCTGAAAAGAAAAACACATATTAGAATCATCATGATAGTGAAAACGAAACACTAGACCACATAAAAAATACAGAATCTATACCAAGCGTAAATCTCCTATCATAGGGAACTGGAGATAATCCCAGCCAACGACAACACACGATGCTCGAACAGTTTCTTAACATTAAACTGGTGATCGCAAACTAAGTTAGGGATAAAATCGCAATCCCATGAAGGTGGGCGTACACCATGCGGTATTGTAGCCCTAGCACCCTCAAACCAATCACGACAATACGCCGCGAATTCTCCCGCATAGCTCTTCTGAACGTACAAATAGCGTTTCTTCCAATTATTCCCATAACTAGTGGCCCCACCACTCAAAAACTTGCGGTGACTCAGAGCCTTCACGTGGTAGAAGCCTACCTCCCTCTTACAAACTTCGAAGAGGGCCCAAAATTGATCGGGACTCTGAGGTTCGCCTAAAGCCTTCATCAGGATGATAAAGCCGATGATTTGCCCAAACGAATTCGGCGTCAACTGATATGGCACAACCCTGATGGACCTCAGAATGAATTTAACCTCAACCGGTATGTGAAATCGCAACCCATTGGCAAACTAACCCACGAAAACTGTGAGGTGGCCAGGTGGGGGTGAATCCATGCGTTCATCTGGACCGGGAATAACTAACTTATACCTATTGGCTATATTAAGCATTTCGCGCAAGGACAAACGGCTATGTTGCAACTGCGACACATATATATTATACGCCATTCCGGGGATTTCCACATAGTCATCAATCTCCCTATTGATGGCTTCTATATCTTTATTCGCTTCACTCGATGCGCGGTTATCCTCAGATGAAGATGATTGCAGATTATGGTCCCCACCTTGCCAGGACACCTGATCATTATTATCACTTAGATGATCACCCCTAGGCAAATCGACAGTAGTAATGTCGATAAGCTCATTTTCATCACATCGGGGTATACTCGAACCCGCGAGAGCACTTGCAGGGCCCACCACAAAGTTGACTGAGTTGGAGCTTGAGCAGCTACTAGACTCGCTCCTTGAAGTCGATTCATATCTCACCATCTTGATCAACACAAACTGAAATAAAATAAAAAAAAAACGGCTGACTAAGCGCGAATATGTCACTCTCGGCACCAACATCTACTCGACATATTCAAATAGACATTCAAAAAAGCACAAATAGCGTGACTCGTGAAGTAAGCGCATAATCATTTACCTTGGTTACAACTAGAAATTCACAAACGATTGAGAAGCAAATTGCCTGAAAAAAGAAGAACAAAAATTATTAAATGAAGACTTGATGCGAAAAAGCAGATTTTTTTTCTAAGACATTAGATCGAACGATTATCGTTCGATACATCTAACATCAAACAAGAACGGTTTGATGCAGGTAGTATCGAACCACGCCCGTTCGATGCTACTTACGTGCGAGCGTGAGTTCAGCAGAAGGCAAATGAGCTCCCCAAACACCTTTCCCCTTTATATAGGCGCTGCACAGGCCCATCAGGCCCATAGAACAGAGCATCGAATCGTTATGGTCTGATACGCATTTCAGCATCGAACAGGCCTTGTTCGATCGAACAACTGAAATAAGCGATATCTTCATCGAACCACCCATGTTCGATGCCAACCAAGATCGAACAAAAACCGTTCGATCGATGCCCTTCAACATAAATAAAAGGTTCAGGTACAATATACTGAAATGTGCATCTTTCAGATCGCGTCTCCTATGCCAGGGCATAATTTTCGACGACAAGCGTCTCCCAGTCGAAGACATGATTTTCAACATTATCCAAATATTGATCATAAACATACTAATCAAAAATGCAGATTATAACTTTGGAACCCGCTCTCTGATCGATACCGTCTCCCAAACTGGGGCGACTATATGATGGGGGTATTTTAGGAACGACCCAATACTAATATTGGGCCGGCCCAATGGGCAATCCCAACTGAAAATGTGCATCGAATAGGTTAGATTCGATGCTGACCAAGTATTGAACACGAATGGTTTGATCTATCGAAAGGATCGAACCATCCGAGTTTGATGCACTTTTCCCAACAGCCAATGGGGCCCACTGGACGGGGTTTATAAATACCCCGTCCCCTGACATTCTCAGCACGCATTTCAACTAACAATGATTCAATCAGCATCGAACCATCAGTATTCGATCGAATCTCCGAGTTCGATCGAAGTCCCTACGTTCGATATACTATGCTCGATCGAAGCAGGTCAATTCGATACTCAGCAAATCAGCTCATCATTACATCGAAAGACCCTAGTTCGATACTCTTATAGATTGAAGGGCCTCAATTCAATACTGGACCATCAAGCAGCTACCGTATCGAACGTCCCTGATTCGATACTGGATAGATCGGATTCCTCCCGTTCGATACATTTTTTGTATTTAGTAATTTCATTTATTAAGCCTAGTCAACTAATAGGTGTTCCGGAGCAAGCTAGTTCGAATTTTATTTGATTAGCATTATTTGACAATTGATCATTCCGGTGTTTTATTAATCGGGCGAAATAAGACCAAAATAATTTACTCTTTTTCTGAACTTGCATTGTGGGCCAATATCCAAAGACAACATCGAATACTATGTTGTGAAGCTCCAATTATAAGCTGACAAGTACTTAACGTTTTATGTAGATTTTTACCTAGATATTCTAGGTATAATTTCGGGGTTTCCAATCTTATTGTAATTCATATGAGGCATATACCTAACAATTTTTTATGCCATTATTACTCTTTGATGGATGTAGAATATAATCCGCAATTCACATGGTTTAACCATATCTTATAGTTTGTGAAATGTATAGATTTATCTGAAAATTAAGAAAATATATTTAGTCGATGGTCCCTTTCTGAATTTGATACATTACTGTGGCGTTAATTATGGCTAAAATACTCGATTGTGATTACTTGGAGTTATTTACACGTATGTCAATTGTGTGAATTAATATTCTAGCGTATTAATACTTGGAGATAAATATCAATATAGAATGATGAATACATGATCAATATATAATTAACTTAGACCATATATATTACATGGGTAGTAGCTGTTATTTTGCTGCCAATGATACACAAAAATTAATAAAAAAACACAAATGTTTCTCGAACTTACTAATCTTGTTGTAATGATAAATGGTTATTAAGCCACACAATCACGAGTGGGAAGCATTCGAGATAACAGTCATAATAGGATGTTGACCCATTCTCTAACGCACCAAGTATCATTACATCATCACCCTCATACTCCGCAAATGGGTCATTATGATCTTTGGCGGGAATTCTTAAGTCAATAGTCAAGTGTCGTGTGCTTGTAGAGAAAAAATTGAAACTAGTCATTTATTGTGTTCTAGTTAAAATTTTAGAATTTTATTGTGACATCGTTTTTTTTGTCCTTTATTGTGTATTTTGTTACGATTTTGGTCCTTTGGGAGTAACTTTAGCCGAAAATCTCACTTGGGATCACGTGCCAACAATATTCTTTTCTTTTTTCTGAATTCTCTTGTGTGAACGCCTATTTCGATTTTTGAATTTTTTTTTAATTTTAATTCCTCACCCATTTGACCAACCTCGCCCGGTCAATTTTTTTTCTTTTTTTAGTTACAACTGATCCATTTGCACATGCTGACCCGACCCACTGATCCATTTGCACATGCTGACCCGACCCACCAACTTTCATATACCCCCACAACTCGGTTGCGAAAAACACGCAAGCACACACTAATACTTCCCATTTTCTCTCAATTCCCAAAATCGCCAAACCCTAATCCCTAAATTCCTAAGAACTCTAACCCCCGAATTTGCAAATTCCTTAATCCCACCCCCAAATCTTCAATCATGATTGTCCATGATGCTTTTTTTTATAATCGACCCACGTTAGTTGGAATTCTGAGTCCAATTGTGAGCTCGCGTTTTTTAAAACGTGATTTGATGATGATTCGAACCTTCCACGTGATTGGGGCGGATTTTTTTCTCTTTTTGCTACGTTTAGATCGTTCACTGTTAGGATTTGTTGTTATGCTTGTACCTGTTATCCTTCTTTTTTAATGCATTGCTCATCCATTAAAAAAGTATAACGCCTACGATTTGGTGATGAATTGATTTTGCGATTTGATGAGGATTTAATTTGCAAGGTTGTGACTTGGCGATTCAGAAATTTAACTCGATTTGCAAATTTGGGGAATTTTGGGTTTGTGTGTGTGTGTGTGTGTGTGTGTGTGTGTGTGTGTTTAACGATTGATTAAGGGGGTTTATCAAATGGGACGGGGTAGCATGTGTAAAAAGAGCAGTGGGATTTAATAAAAAAAAATTTAAAATATTTGACCAGGTTGACCGAGTGAGGATTTAAAAATTAAACGAAATTCAAAAATCGAAATAGGCATTCCAACGTGTGAATTTGCACGTAGAAATTCAAGAAAATCAGATTTTGGTCAGCATGTGATCCTACGTGACATTTTCGGCTGATATTTCTCCCAAAGGACCAAGAGCGTAACAAAATACTGAATAAATGACCCAAAAAAAGAGAACACAATAAAGGCCAAAAACTGTAACTAGGACACAGTAAAAGACCAATTTCGATTTTTTCCATGTGCTTGAATGTGTTAGTGGATTATAATTTGGTGGCTCGACGAGTCCATTATATTCCTTAAATATTTTTGAATGAGCCATGATGCGGGTACGATTTAATTCCACGCCTCCGCCGATGTCAATTGGTTATTTGCTTAATATGATATGGTCTAGCGCACTTTCAACCACGTGCATTCTAGTGTCATTTGCCATAGAAACCATGTCCCCAAATATAAACTGCATGTCTTCATATCTTGGTTCACCCATTATGAAATATGTTATTGCATTTAGATCTTGCTGATGTCGGGTCAGATAAAAAAAAGCAACAACAAGCATTGTTTAATTGAATACACTCAATATTGATTAAAGAATGTTATCATAGATATAATATGTATTTCACACATTAGTTAACAAAATCGCTAATGTGTTACCTTTAACTGATTCATGGTGGCGTCGAACGATGGGGGAACTTGGTTAGATTCTTTGAAGTAAACAATCTTTGGATGATCAACCACAACCTTGAACCTGTTGTAGTGTGTTATAAGATCTTCAAATATCAACCTTAACATGTGAAGATCTATGTCATGGGAGTCTCGAGTGGGTTCCATCCAAGTGCACGTATAACTTAACATCTTTGAAACGACCCATTCGTCCACCAACTGGACAAAACACCTCACAAACTTGAGATCCTCTAACAAACTTTGGTTGTCTACATTATACCTATCAACAAGGCTTACAAAGAATCACTAATGTGGTTGATGAAAATAATTTCGGTTGTGGGTTGGTAGACTTGTGTGTCTTAATGTATGATATTATATATATATATATATATATATGGTGTGCAATGCCATTTTCGAATTCAGTAAAAAGTACTCACTTGTTTAATAATATCGAGCTACTCTCCTGATTAAATATGTATCTTCCCACCTATAATAAATTAATAATGTTTTATTCACTAATACCAATTAGTGCTAGTTAATCGAATTACTTTTGAAAATTAATTTTGTAGAACTATCATTACTTGTTCCATATATAACAGATTATTTCTTTGAAAAATAGTGTCAAGAGAGTGTACGAATAAGTTATTCAGTGTAAATTTTCGTATAAATTTTTTTGGGTGTAAGATTGAGCTCCTTTGGTAAAACATTTATTCATAATCACCTATCCTATAGCGCTGGGTAGAAACATTGATGATAAACACCTCATTTGTACAGATGTGGTTCTTTTTGTATTAGAACTATAATGAATAAAAATATCACGATGATAAACACCTCATTAGATATAGTGCTAGAGCACGTTTGCTTGCCCTTTTGAAAACTCCCTTCATAAACTAAAGGATAAACATTATCGAACGATATTTAATCAATTTAGCGTTTGGTTTCTAAAACAAATACCCATAAACTGCTTACAAATAGTTAATACCATGTTTGCTTAATTTAATTATGGCTGACATATTATGTTATTTCCTCATTTTCCCTTAACTTTACAATGATAAATTCCTTAACTATCCTTGTCATTCTTCTTTTTATTCTTCTTTCTATATACTCACACAACGAGCAATTCCTCCCACTCTCACGAAACCCTATTTTCCACCCCAAATTGCGCAATCAATTGACACCAAAATGCTGATATACTCAACCACTCTGAATTCAAACACTAAGATTAGAGCAACTAATAACGATGCAAATAAAGGCGGCATATTTGTTGTTTGCCCGTCATTCTGCGCTATGTCAAACGTTACGGCTAGAGGCCCTTAAAATGTGGTTATTCAAGATCGAAACCCAGCCGTGGAGTTGCCTTTTGATTTCCCTAACCTTGATTGGCTCACACGAAGGTTAGGTTTACCACAGTAAACCCTAACTTGCTTTATACCCCTTTTTGTTGTTTAGTGTTTTAATTAGTGGTCAATAGAATACTTTTGTCTTCTTCGATGTTAGATTCATATCTAAAATAATTCTTACTGCAAGATTAAGCTTTGGGCATTCATGATTTAGTGCGCAACGATTATGCACAATTGCGGCGACATTAAACCCATATCAACTAGTACGTCAAACACCAATTTACTCTACGAAGCAGGCGCGAGAGGGGCGGTGGATGAGGTGTAAGTGCATGAGGGGCCGGGTTAGATATAACCTTATTTGCCATCTCGCTTAAAGTTGATTTGCTCCTTTCGAACATGCTCCCAAGTAGAGTAAGCAATTGTTCGGGTAAATTGGATGGTTCACGAGCATTTCTCTTTCGCTCGTTCCCTTTTGTAGTTGTCCCTAATGTTTTGTTGGTTGGGTCTACACCGGGATTGTGCGATAAACTAAATTCTTGGGAATCAATTGGATCTTTGAGGTCAGCATCACTAGGTCGAGTGTTGCAATCGAAAGTTCCTCCACATTTACTCTTCTCCTCTCCTCCACATTTACTCTTCTCCTCTGCACCACTAACAACGTGTACATCATAGACTTCGTTGTAAATCTCGTGTAGGCTCTCCAAATCTAGAATGGCATCAATGATTCCATGTGCAGCTTTGTCCTTGGCACATAGGGTCGATATTTACGCCCGCCCCAAATCTTCCATAGTGATAGAGGTAGATTAATACAACAACTAAAGCAAAAAAAGACACCCTAAAACCTACTTGGTTCATGGAAAAAAGGATCCACATCTTCTCTCTCGACCCCATTACTAACCATGTTCAATGAGAATCAAGAAATGGTACAAAAAGGATGAATATTGTTGCCCACCAAACTAAGATGCCTAACTCGAACATGACCACTGAATGAATGTACTGTAAGAACATATTTTCCCCTATTTCAATTGGGTTTTAGCGGGAAATTTAGTGGAATTAAGGGTACATTGAGGATTTTGCATTGGTTGAAATCACACCACTTGGAATGGGGGGAGGGGGAGGAATCCGACTATAAGTTGCGAGAGAATGCTGATGTATATTTTCACATGCTAATTTAATATGCAATATTCCACAGAGAGTGTTGAATTATAGTGTTCGTTTAATAGGCAACGATAAAATAATTAAGAAAATAGATTTATAAAGATGATTTAACTACGAGGGTTATACCTATAACTAATAAATCAATTTAATAACAAGAATTGAAATAGAGAGCTTTTGATTATAACTAAAAAACAAATAAATAACAAGATTTAATCAGATTGATGAAGTCGTGTTTGAAGTCGGGTTCATAACTATTTATTATGTGGTTCATATACAAACCACCAATTCCCACATAACTAGTTGCATCATGTTAAGTTCATGTGTTTAATGAATCACCGGAATCCTAGATGCAACGTTAATTACAATCCTTCTGCCTTCCCTAGAGATCCAGCTACCCAAGTGTAATCAATCTAGAATAATTAAAGTTGGTAACCAATTCAACATTCTCAATAAAAAGACATGGATATGTGTGATCTACTTATGCGCGAGTTACGTTAGCCACACTTTTAGCACGTAAATTAAACATGCAGTTTACCCACGAGGCACGTTAATGCTCATCAAGTGTATCAATCAAATATGTCGAATATAAAATGAATCACATCTAAACACATAATACTCAACATGAATTCATAACTAAAGGTTCATTGTGCATAAATAGTCGTTACTCCCTTCTCCAAATACGGAGACCATTAGCACATAACAAAAACAAGCTCAACAATATAAACAAAAGAGAACATCATAATAAAAGATTAAAAGATAAGAATAATTTGCCAATCTCTGTTTCTTTGCTTCTCCCGGCGGTGGTGGTGGCATGTGGTGTGAGGTGTTGATATGAAAGTTGTGAGAGTTGTTGTGGTGGTTGTGAATTGATGAATTGTGTGAATTGTCCCTTGAATTTCGTAACCCTAGTGTCCATATGTAGGAAAATAGCATATTGGCCAAAATTAGGGTTTTTGTACGATTCTGGGCATGGTTTTACGATTTGGGTATGTCGCACACCTAGCACGCTACGTGCTGTAGCACACCTCTGGTCGCGCTACTGTCTGTTTTGTTGTCTGAAACGGGCGTGATTTAGCCAGATTGGGCAAAACATCGTGCGCATTTTCTACTTTGCACGTCTTTATGGTTTTGGCTATAACATCCTCTCTAGATGTGAGAATTAAGATATTCTTGTTGCGTTGGAACATTGACTTTCGTAGCTTTCCAATGGTATATAGCACAACCTTTAATTCTTCTTGTAACTTTGTCTCCTTACATTTGAATCAATGGCTTCCTTCAGAATCTTCGTGATTGCAATGTTTTGTTTTGTAGCCATGTTCCCAAAAACATACAATTTTGGCTCTTTTGCATTATTATAAATTATCTCACCAAAAACCTATAAAAACTCAAAACCATACTAAAACCAATATACAAAGCATAAGGATATGAGTAGTCAAATAACGTTAAATAAACATTCATCAAAGACCATAATTAGACAACTATCACGGGGTGCAACACAAATACTTATGGGATCCAAACGCAAGTTTAGTGCACGACTTGTAATCAATTGTGGATTTTCAATGGAAGCAAACGTGCTCCTAGTGTTTTTTTAGCAGTGTTCAAACTATGTACATCAAATTAAGTAGCATTGGAAATATATAAAACTCACTCCTTCCATATAGGTAAAGGGTTAATTTGTAATATTCACAGTTTGCTTGTTATGGCGTGATACACGTTCTATATTTGTACTAAAAATATTCCACATTGGTGCAAATTACTGTTTATGGTGGTCTCACATTTATCTCGTACCATGTATTTGAAAACAAATTAATCAACCATAATTAAAAAGTATAGACAATATATCTCAGTTGTATGTTGTAAAATGTAGCTTAACGTATCATTGGTCCAACAATTCTCATCTTGCGGGATCCCGTCTTGCGCTTGCCCCTTTGTCGAGATTGAACCCACATCCAAAGCCCTCTTCCACACTCCAATGCAAGAACCATTATCCTCATAGCCAATCCATCGGACTTCTTTAAGCTTCAAGGTCCATTGAAGCCATGCATAACTTCAACTCCACTAAGGCAACAATTTAGTCCTTGAATTCTCTTGTAGCAAGAAGTGGTCACAATTTATGATTGAATTATTGTATAACGCTATAGTTTTTAAATTTGGAGTTTAACGTGATGTATAACTTCTAAAATTTGTGTGGTTGAATTGCATTTAAATTTGACTAAAATAAACGAATTATAGTTTGTCAATTTGTTGTTTTTTTGTGTGTGTTTAAATCCAATCACTGTACATAATGGATATTTATTTGTGAATAAGCATAATTCACTTGTGTTCTGTTTTGATGTTGTTATGATTATATTAATAAAAGAAGATAAATTTCTTAGACATGTCTATGTTATATCATATCCTGTAATTTTTAAGTGTTTGTGTCGTCGGGTCCGTATTTGTGAGTAATAGGTTGCAACTAGCACCTTATTTGAATGTTTTTTTTAGAAATGCTAGTCGTTAATATAAATTTAAAAGGCCTCTTTTGTACACAAGTTGGAGTTTTTAGGTGAAACGACAAATCAATCAGTATGGTCTTAGAGCTACTCAAAAATTATGTTGGGCTTGTGACTTACCCACTTGATGAGATAAAATTTAATATTGGCTCACATGTGAGGGAGTGCGTTAAGAAGTGCTCCACGAGTCCACGTCGCTAGGGAAAATAGTTTTGGACTATTAATTAAAAAGAGAAATTTTTAGTTCTTATAAATAGAAAAAGTATGAGACTTCAATTTCTATCATGATTCGTGGAAACAAAATTTGATGAATTATGAATGTTAATTTTGGTTTTGTAAGAGTCATAAGTGAGGCTCAATAACAAATTGCTATATTTCTATGAGATTTACCATGTTTAATATCATTACCTCAGTTTTTAAAATAATTCTTTTTTATATATATATTTTTAAGTGTGTATATATAATCATATGGTTTTCCCTATATCTAGAATCTAAATTTAATTATGCTTGGATCAATATCAGAAGTAATATATCTGTGGGGATCTTTGCTAACTGAATTTACTATTTAGCTCGCTTGTAGAATCTTAAAAGAAATTAGTTAGCTTACCAGATTTATTAATCCTTAAAACAGGCAATATGTTTTGTAAAACCTTGATACCGGAAATTTAATTTTTTAATCATAACTCGGAAGAGATTTATCAGGTTTCGCCGCTACCGTTGATCAACAAACACAGTGAGAATCGAGAGAAAAAAAGGGATCAATTGCCATGAATATTACCATTGGAGCTCTATAAATTGGTACTGAATTTGTGAGTGCAAAAAGTGTGTGCAATGTGTGTTGAGATCATTATTTGTAGTGATCTTAGTTCACTAATTACATTGTTGATCTCCCGATTAAATCATCTAATTAAGTTACAAGGGGATTAAAAACTAACTAACAGACTTACTAAAATATGAAATAATAAACTAAACTAATTAACTAAATATCAAATACTTTCTATAAAGGGAAATAATCAAGATTGCTTAATTACTCTACTGCCCCTTCCCCCCACCCCCCTCTCAAGAGGGGCGTGGATGTCGAGAACGTCCATCTTGGATGACATGAGTATGAAAGGACCCAAAGTTTAAAGTTTTGTGAGAATGTATGCCACCTGGTGGTTGTTGAAAATGTGTGAAATCTTTAAGAATCCTTGATGGACATTTTCCCGCACAAAATGGCAATCTATTTGAAGGTGTTTTGTACGCTCATGATGTACTAGATTATTTGCAATGCAGTAGGCTCCTTTATTGTCTGTGAATAGGAGATGAACATTTGTTTGTTGAATGTGTAAGTCTGTGAGGAGTTGATGAAGCCAAATTAGTTCACAAGTGGTTGTAGCCACAACTCTATACTCTGCCTCAGTTGAGCTTCTGCTGACAGTGGATTATTTTTTTGCCTTCCAGGAGATGGGTGAGTCTTCCAAATAGACTGCATAACCAATAATACTTCTTCTGATTTTAGGATCACTTGCCCATTCACTGTAACATAAAGATTTTAAGTGAGTTGCTGATTTTGATGAGTAAAATATACCCTTACCTGGTGTTGATTTGATAAATCCCAGCACTTTGTGAGTTGTTGCTAAGTGAGTTACTGTTGGAGCTGACATGAATTGAGTTTAGCATTGGATGCTATAATTGAGATATGGTCTTGTGATGGTGAGGTAGAGTAGTTTCCCCACTAACTTCATGTATGTTTTAGGATCTTCAAGTGGGGCAGAATCATTAGTTTTCAATATGGTAGATGGATCCATAGGAACTGAGCTTGGTTTGCAACCAAGGTACCTAGCATCAATAGGAATGTCTGGTGCATACTTCATTTGGCATAAGGAGATTCCTGCTTTGCTTCTGGCTATCTCAATGACAAGTATATACTTGGGTTGTCCTAAATCGTTAATTGTGAATTGTTGATCCAGGTGCATCTTTATGATTTCTATCTCATTGATGTCATTACCTGCTAATATTACATCATCTACATACACACATACTACTGTGATTTTTCCATTAGTTTACTTCACAAATATAGAGGAATCAGATATAGCTTGAAAAAAACCACATGCAAGGAGGCAAGAAGTAAGTTTATGAAACCATTGCCTAGATACTTATTTGAGACCATATAATCTCTTCTTACGAAGGTAGACTCTAGAGTCATCTTTAGATAGGTATCCGGGGGAGGGGGTCATATAAAATTCTTCAATTAAATCCCAATGTAAAAAGGCATTATTGACATCTAACTGATGGAGATGCCAGTTGTGAGATGCTACTAAGGCCAGAATAGTTCTAACAATTGTAAGCTTGGCTACAGGGGAAAAGATATCAAAGTAGTTTAGACCTTCTTTCTGAGTGTAACCTTTGGCTACAAGGCTAGTCTTATATCTCTCCAATGAGCCATATGATTATATTTGACTTTGTAAACCTATTTACAACCTATCAAATTATGATTACTAGGTCGTAAAGTGCGTTTCCATGTGTTGGTATTTTCAAGGGCTTCAATTTCTTTCTGCATAGCTATTCTCCATTCAGAATGTTTATCTACTTGAGAGAATATTTTGGGTTCTGGGATTTGAGAAATTGATGCAGTGAATGCCCTGTGAGTGTCAGTGAGTCTATCAGTGGAGAGATAGTTTGTTATGGGATATTGCTTCCCTTGTGCAACAGTGGTGTTGTGTGCCTTATGTAGGGACTTAGGGAGATTGTATTTGTATACATCCAGGTCAGAAGGAGGTGCAGTGTTTCTGACAGATTTTCTAAGTTGTGGACCAGAATTACGTTTGTCATTACCTCGTTGACTATTCCGAGTAGAGTGAGCTAAGGATTGTGATGATGAATCATGAGGAATTTGTAGTTGCTCAGGTGCTGGAGTTTCAAGAATATGTAGGTGCTGGAGTTTCAAGAATATGTAGCATCAGATTGCTGTCAAAATTGTCAAAAGAGTAAGCAGGTGGATTGTTCTCTATGTTCTCTAGAGGCTCATTGTTTGGAGGAGGTGCTTGATCTACAGGTAAGTTAGTAGGAATTATTTCTGCAGTAGAGTGATCAGTATCATATAGAAATATGAAATTATCTTTTCATAGAAGTAAAGTAACAGGAGTAGGGGTTTCAGTATCTTTGAAAGGAAAGATATTTTCATAAAATACAACATTTCTAGACGTGAATAACCTTTTGGTGTTTATGTCCAGCATTAAGTATCCCTTAGTACCCTTAGGATAGCCCAAAAATATGCACTTAACTACCCTACTATCAAATTTCTTTCTATGGTTTCTTAAAGTAGATGCATATGCTAAGAAACCAAGAGTTTTGAGAAGAAAATAATCAGGCATTTTACCCATGAGTATTTCATAGGGACACTAGTTCTTAAGTACTTTGGAGGGTCATCTGTTGATGAGAAATGTTGCAAAACCAGCACATGAGCTCCAGTACTTCAGGGGAGCATTGCAGTGAAATCTTAGGGCTCTTGTCAACCTGTAGGAGATGCTGATGTTTTCTCTCAACAATCCCATTTTGTTGAGGGGGTTTAACACAGCTTGTTTGATGTTCAATCCCATCTTGAGATATAAATATTTAAGATAAAACTCAGTACCATTGTCAATCGTTAAACATTTGATTTTTAAAGAAAACTGATTAAGCACTTGAGTATAGAAATTAGATAAGTGTGTAGCAACCTCAGACTTGTGTTTAAGGAAGAAAACCCAAGTGCATCTACTGTAATCATCAACCACAGTCAGAGAATATTTTAATTTATCATGTGATTCAATTGCAAAGGGACCCCATATATTACAATGTTGAATTACAAATAGTCTTGAAGTTCTGATTTGATTGTGAGGAAAATATAGTCTTTTTTGTTTTGCAAAATGACATACATCACATGTTTCCAACTTATTACAACCAGTAACAGATATATAAGGATTGCATGAGAGTTTATGAGATGATATGTGGCAAAATCTAGAATTCCACAAAGCATAATTGTTTAAAGTATGAGACAGTTTGCAAGTAACAGAATTAGCAAAAAGTATGTGATGATCATTAGTGTGAAGCACATAAAGGTTGTTACACAGCCTAGCAGAACCAATCAGCTTGGTCATGGCTCTGTCATACAACCAACATATAGAATC
Organism: Linaria vulgaris; assembly: GCA_948329865.1. Taxonomy (NCBI): domain Eukaryota; kingdom Viridiplantae; phylum Streptophyta; class Magnoliopsida; order Lamiales; family Plantaginaceae; genus Linaria; species Linaria vulgaris. The sequence goes on along the minus strand of OX415249.1, from coordinate 83,057,984 downwards.
CATAAACACTAGACATACATTAGAGGATCTTGTTAGCTTAGCAACAGATCAGAGGTTATGAGAAAAAGCTGGAACATAAAGAACATCATTGAGTACCAAGCTTGGGATTAATTCAAATGTTCCAATGTGAGTGGCCCTAGTTGTGGTGTTATTAGGCAGACAAATAACAGTGTTGACTATAGATGGAGTACGAGAAAATAAGATAGAATCACAGATCATGTGATAGTGGCACATGTGTCAATTATCCACCTATTGCGATGACTAGAGCTAACATTGTAAGCAGCATGAAACAAGGAAGGATTAGATATACCAGTCACTGCATTAGCAGTATAATGAGGTGGATTCTCAGGCTGGGGAGCAGGGCAAAACTTATGTCTCTCTGCTTGCTGGAATGCTAAGAACTGCTCAAACATGGCCTTGTGAGAATTCATATCATCATGAGAGGAAGAGTGCAAGGGAGAGACACAGTGACAGTATTCATGTTGGCGCCATGATTTGGATTAGCTCTCTTGCCTCTTGGACCATCCCATCCAGAGGGATAACCTGTGATTTGATAGAACTTGTCTAAAGTGTGACCATTGTATCCACAATGAGTGCACTTGAGCCTCTTTCTGTCCTTATTTGCATGAGGTTTTCCATAACCAGAAGTGGTACCATGTGATGGACCACTAAAGCTAGTGCCTCCAAAATTGTAAGAATTACTTGGACCGTTACGAACATACTTATTTTGAGTTTCTTGATGGAACTTGTTTCTGGTAAACATAGCTAACACCTCAGAGTTATCAGAGTGAGAATGCAGATTTCTCTGATTCTCCTCTTGTAGCAACATAGAGTATACTTGGTTAAACTAGGTGGAGGATCAGCCTTTAGTATCTCGCTACACAGTTCATTGAAAGAATCATTTAAACCAACCAAAAAGAAGATAACACGGTCATATTGTTGCAATTTTGTCATCATTTGATTCACATCACAAGTGCAATTTCCACAAGAACAACCAATCATAGGCCTCTGACTACAGTATTCATCCCAAAGAGATCTAAGAACATTGTAATAATCAGTAATAGAAGAGTTACCCTAAGAGATAGTGGAAAGTTACTTTTGCAAATGGAACACACGAGATCCATCAGTTTGATCGCAATGAGTCTTGAGTTCATTCCATGGATCTAAAGCCACATCGTAGAACACAAGACTCTTCTTGATATCCTTGGTAATAGAGTTAGCATGCCATGAAAGAACAAGGCTATTTGCGTGGATCCAACATTGTTGATTAGTTTCATCACTCTCATGTGGAATCGGCAGGGATCCATCAATAAATCGAGTTTGGTTCTTCACTGTGAGCGCCATTAGGATGTTGCGACACCAAGACACATAGTTCGAGCCGTTGAAATTCTCACCAACAATGGCGGCACTAGTATAGTCATTGAACTCCAAATAGTACACCGATGAAGAATCTTCACTCGGATTCTTCGTCGGAATAGTAGTAGAACTTGATGATGGAGTTGTCATGATCAGATCCGAGATATTTTACACAAAAATCAACAAATACTAATTGAGAGGCGATTCGGCGAAATTGCGAATCAAAGAAACTAGAACAAAAAATGAGAAGAGAGCGAAAGAGAATTGAGAACCTAAGCGAATGATACCATATCAGGTTTCGCCGCACCGTTGATCAAATGAACACAGTGAGAATCGAGAGAATTTGAAAAAGAAATCAATTGCCATGAGTATTACCGTTGGAGCTCTGTAAATTGGTACAGAATTTGTGAGTGCCAAAAGTGTATACAGTGTGTGTTGAGATCACTATTTATAGTGATCTTAGTTCACTAATTACATTGTTGATCTTTTGATTAAATCAGCTACAAGGGGATTAGAAACTAACTAACAGACTTACTAAAATAGGAACTAATTAACTAAAAATCCAATACTTTCTATAAATGGAAATAATTAAGTCTGGTTTTTTTTTTGGGTAGAAAAAATGAAACAAAAGTACTTAGACTAAATCATCCTCTAAAAAAGGAACTAACTCGGGGGGGGGGGGGGGGGGATCAGGCATAAAACTAAATCCTCTATCTTGATCATACTGTTTTTTGCCACCGCGTTCGCAACCTTGTTGCGTTATCGGGGTATCCATGTGATCTCCAAATTCCACGGATTATGGATTAATGTACGACATGCTGCGATCAATGGGCCCATAGTCTCATCCAATGTTCCCTCTGTTATTAATCTCACTGCCTCACTTGAGTCTGGCTCGACCACCAATCTTTGTATTCTCTTGGTGCAAGCTAACTCCAAGCCCCTACGAATTGCTTCGATTTCTGCCTCAAGGACCGATGGACACAAAATATGAGCGCTAGATCCCAGCTCCAATCGCCGTTTTCATCTCTCAGCACACCACCAACAGTCCCGCGGTTATTGGCTCCCCAGACGCTCCCGTCAACGTTGAGTTTGAACCACACTTCCTTTGGCTTCATCCACTTCTCTTTAGGTGCACATCTTCCTTTGCTCCTAGCCAAGGACAAGTCTGTGCTAAGTTGTTTGATTTGGCCAACAATCACCGTAGTTGCTTGCGATTTTCCTTGGAACACCTGCTGATTTCTTGCCTTTCAAATTTGTCAAAGTGCGGCTGCAAAAGTGATATTCCACGGCGTGGGGTCTCCTATTGGAACTGCGGCCTCCGGGTTCTCAAGGTTCGTGCGTAGCCACTTCGAGTCCTCCACACCGATCCATTTCCTCAATTCCGTCATATGGATCAATCTCTCCCAAATTTTCCTCGCCTCCGTGGAAGTTTTTAGAATATAAAGAACTAACTCCTCTAGTTGAAAACATGTTTCGCATCTTGCACTGTCGGCAATATTTTGATTTCTACGCAACTGATTTGTCGCCAATCTATTCAAGCATGCTAACCAAATAAAGTGACGTATTTTATTTCTACATGGTAACTTCCAAACCCAGTTAATTCGCATCCTTAGCTGCGGATAATCACCATATTCACGTCGGATCGCGTTATAGGCCATTTGACATGAGAAGAGTCTATTCGCAGACTCCCCCCCCAGATAAATCGGTCGACTTCATCGCTAAGCATAATGTTTCCTTGTGACAACTTAAGCCTCAAGTGCTGCGGGATAATAGTGTTAAAACGCGCCCATCTCCAGTCACCATATTCGTCGATCACATCCGCTAGTTTTAGGCCATAATCTCTCGGATTAATAATAAATCTGGCTTCTTGTAGCGTTATTGATCCCATCCAATTGTTGAACCACACAGAGATATTTGTGCCCTTTTCCAATCTTTCAATGTAAGAATGGTTTGATCAACGCCATGCACCTTATGATTCCTTTCCAAGCACTACTATCTCCGAGTTTCACCATATATGACATAATATTGATGCCTTTTAGATATTTGGCCTCGACAAATTTTGACCACACAGTCTCTTTTTTCTCCAAGATTTTCCAACACAATTTAGAGAGTAAAGTCTCATTATTTTGTCGCGTCGTACGGATGCCAAGCCCCCGCTTTTCTTATCCTTCGTTACATGATGCCATCCAACAAGGTGAAGCTTTCTTGCATTAAGATCACTACCCTATAAGAAGTCTATGTTCAACCTATCCAATTTGTCGCACACCTTTTGGGGGAGCCACAATGACTGCATAAGGTGAATAGGAATTGTCGTTGAGACTGACTGCACCAAAGTTGCTCGCCCCACTAGCAACAGTGTGTTATTTTTCCAAGACGTAAATCGGCCTAACAGTTTATCAAAGACCTCGTTGTACAGATCCGCACTCTCCCTCTCGTAATCTAGTCGTACCCCCTAAGTATTTTCCGATCCCCGTTGCATGATTAAAACCCAACAAGTAATAGATCCATCTCTTCAAATTCGCACTCCCCTCCTTCGAGAAAACAATACTAGACTTACTAGCATTAACCTTAAGACATGAGGCCATACCGAACATCTCCAGTGTCCTCTTCATTGTTGTTGCGGTTTTAATTGTAGCCTTACCCATCAACATTAAGTCGTCGGCAAAGAAGATATGAGAAAACCTTGGACCACCACGACACGTCACCAATGGGTCCCAATTCCCTCCTTCGACTTCCTCAAAAATTAAGTAAGATAAGCGCTCAACACATAACACAAATAAATAGGGTGAAAGCGGATCCTCCTGACAGAGACCACATCCATGCTTAAACGGCGCGAGGGGCATGCCATTCCAAAGGATTTTTGTTGACGCATTACGAACACAGAACATGATGAACCCAATTATATAAGTTGGAAAATTAAAGACCCTTAGCGTGTCCTCCAAGAATTCCCAACTAATCTTGTCATATGCTTTTTCAAGATCAATTTTAAGCACAATGCATCCCACTTTATTTTTTTTCTTTGTGCGCAATGAATGTATGATTTCTTGAATAACAAAGATGTTATCCTATGTACTTCGACCTTTAATAAAAATAGATTGCGTCAGGGCAATGAGTAACAGCATATAATCCCTAAGCCTCATATTTATGCACTTTGGAATAAATTTATAAAGTACAGTACATAAAGAAATGGGGGGGGGGGGGGATCAGGCATAAAACTAAATCCTCTATCTTGATCATACTGTTTTTTTGCCACCGCGTTCGCAACCTTGTTGCGTTATCGGGGTATCCATGTGATCTCCAAATTCCACGGATTATGGATTAATGTACGACATGCTGCGATCAATGGGCCCATAGTCTCATCCAATGTTCCCTCTGTTATTAATCTCACTGCCTCACTTGAGTCTGGCTCGACCACCAATCTTTGTATTCTCTTGGTGCAAGCTAACTCCAAGCCCCTACGAATTGCTTCGATTTCTGCCTCAAGGACCGATGGACACAAAATATGAGCGCTAGATCCCCAGCTCCAATCGCCGTTTTCATCTCTCAGCACACCACCAACAGTCCCGCGGTTATTGGCTCCCCAGACGCTCCCGTCAACGTTGAGTTTGAACCACACTTCCTTTGGCTTCATCCACTTCTCTTTAGGTGCACATCTTCCTTTGCTCCTAGCCAAGGACAAGTCTGTGCTAAGTTGTTTGATTTGGCCAACAATCACCGTAGTTGCTTGCGATTTTCCTTGGAACACCTGCTGATTTCTTGCCTTTCAAATTTGTCAAAGTGCGGCTGCAAAAGTGATATTCCACGGCGTGGGGTCTCCTATTGGAACTGCGGCCTCCGGGTTCTCAAGGTTCGTGCGTAGCCACTTCGAGTCCTCCACACCGATCCATTTCCTCAATTCCGTCATATGGATCAATCTCTCCCAAATTTTCCTCGCCTCCGTGGAAGTTTTTAGAATATAAAGAACTAACTCCTCTAGTTGAAAACATGTTTCGCATCTTGCACTGTCGGCAATATTTTGATTTCTACGCAACTGATTTGTCGCCAATCTATTCAAGCATGCTAACCAAATAAAGTGACGTATTTTATTTCTACATGGTAACTTCCAAACCCAGTTAATTCGCATCCTTAGCTGCGGATAATCACCATATTCACGTCGGATCGCGTTATAGGCCATTTGACATGAGAAGAGTCTATTCGCAGACTCCCCCCCAGATAAATCGGTCGACTTCATCGCTAAGCATAATGTTTCCTTGTGACAACTTAAGCCTCAAGTGCTGCGGGATAATAGTGTTAAAACGCGCCCATCTCCAGTCACCATATTCGTCGATCACATCCGCTAGTTTTAGGCCATAATCTCTCGGATTAATAATAAATCTGGCTTCTTGTAGCGTTATTGATCCCATCCAATTGTTGAACCACACAGAGATATTTGTGCCCTTTTCCAATCTTTCAATGTAAGAATGGTTTGATCAACGCCATGCACCTTATGATTCCTTTCCAAGCACTACTATCTCCGAGTTTCACCATATATGACATAATATTGATGCCTTTTAGATATTTGGCCTCGACAAATTTTGACCACACAGTCTCTTTTTTCTCCAAGATTTTCCAACACAATTTAGAGAGTAAAGTCTCATTATTTTGTCGCGTCGTACGGATGCCAAGCCCCCGCTTTTCTTATCCTTCGTTACATGATGCCATCCAACAAGGTGAAGCTTTCTTGCATTAAGATCACTACCCTATAAGAAGTCTATGTTCAACCTATCCAATTTGTCGCACACCTTTTGGGGGAGCCACAATGACTGCATAAGGTGAATAGGAATTGTCGTTGAGACTGACTGCACCAAAGTTGCTCGCCCCACTAGCAACAGTGTGTTATTTTTCCAAGACGTAAATCGGCCTAACAGTTTATCAAAGACCTCGTTGTACAGATCCGCACTCTCCCTCTCGTAATCTAGTCGTACCCCCTAAGTATTTTCCGATCCCCGTTGCATGATTAAAACCCAACAAGTAATAGATCCATCTCTTCAAATTCGCACTCCCCTCCTTCGAGAAAACAATACTAGACTTACTAGCATTAACCTTAAGACATGAGGCCATACCGAACATCTCCAGTGTCCTCTTCATTGTTGTTGCGGTTTTAATTGTAGCCTTACCCATCAACATTAAGTCGTTGGCAAAGAAGATATGAGAAAACCTTGGACCACCACGACACGTCACCAATGGGTCCCAATTCCCTCCTTCGACTTCCTCAAAAATTAAGTAAGATAAGCGCTCAACACATAACACAAATAAATAGGGTGAAAGCGGATCCTCCTGACAGAGACCACATCCATGCTTAAACGGCGCGAGGGGCATGCCATTCCAAAGGATTTTTGTTGACGCATTACGAACACAGAACATGATGAACCCAATTATATAAGTTGGAAAATTAAAGACCCTTAGCGTGTCCTCCAAGAATTCCCAACTAATCTTGTCATATGCTTTTTCAAGATCAATTTTAAGCACAATGCATCCCACTTTATTTTTTTTCTTTGTGCGCAATGAATGTATGATTTCTTGAATAACAAAGATGTTATCCTATGTACTTCGACCTTTAATAAAAATAGATTGCGTCAGGGCAATGAGTAACAGCATATAATCCCTAAGCCTCATATTTATGCACTTTGGAATAAATTTATAAAGTACAGTACATAAAGAAATGGGGGGGGGGGGGGGGGGATCAGGCATAAAACTAAATCCTCTATCTTGATCATACTGTTTTTTTGCCACCGCGTTCGCAACCTTGTTGCGTTATCGGGGTATCCATGTGATCTCCAAATTCCACGGATTATGGATTAATGTACGACATGCTGCGATCAATGGGCCCATAGTCTCATCCAATGTTCCCTCTGTTATTAATCTCACTGCCTCACTTGAGTCTGGCTCGACCACCAATCTTTGTATTCTCTTGGTGCAAGCTAACTCCAAGCCCCTACGAATTGCTTCGATTTCTGCCTCAAGGACCGATGGACACAAAATATGAGCGCTAGATCCCCAGCTCCAATCGCCGTTTTCATCTCTCAGCACACCACCAACAGTCCCGCGGTTATTGGCTCCCCAGACGCTCCCGTCAACGTTGAGTTTGAACCACACTTCCTTTGGCTTCATCCACTTCTCTTTAGGTGCACATCTTCCTTTGCTCCTAGCCAAGGACAAGTCTGTGCTAAGTTGTTTGATTTGGCCAACAATCACCGTAGTTGCTTGCGATTTTCCTTGGAACACCTGCTGATTTCTTGCCTTTCAAATTTGTCAAAGTGCGGCTGCAAAAGTGATATTCCACGGCGTGGGGTCTCCTATTGGAACTGCGGCCTCCGGGTTCTCAAGGTTCGTGCGTAGCCACTTCGAGTCCTCCACACCGATCCATTTCCTCAATTCCGTCATATGGATCAATCTCTCCCAAATTTTCCTCGCCTCCGTGGAAGTTTTTAGAATATAAAGAACTAACTCCTCTAGTTGAAAACATGTTTCGCATCTTGCACTGTCGGCAATATTTTGATTTCTACGCAACTGATTTGTCGCCAATCTATTCAAGCATGCTAACCAAATAAAGTGACGTATTTTATTTCTACATGGTAACTTCCAAACCCAGTTAATTCGCATCCTTAGCTGCGGATAATCACCATATTCACGTCGGATCGCGTTATAGGCCATTTGACATGAGAAGAGTCTATTCGCAGACTCCCCCCCAGATAAATCGGTCGACTTCATCGCTAAGCATAATGTTTCCTTGTGACAACTTAAGCCTCAAGTGCTGCGGGATAATAGTGTTAAAACGCGCCCATCTCCAGTCACCATATTCGTCGATCACATCCGCTAGTTTTAGGCCATAATCTCTCGGATTAATAATAAATCTGGCTTCTTGTAGCGTTATTGATCCCATCCAATTGTTGAACCACACAGAGATATTTGTGCCCTTTTCCAATCTTTCAATGTAAGAATGGTTTGATCAACGCCATGCACCTTATGATTCCTTTCCAAGCACTACTATCTCCGAGTTTCACCATATATGACATAATATTGATGCCTTTTAGATATTTGGCCTCGACAAATTTTGACCACACAGTCTCTTTTTTCTCCAAGATTTTCCAACACAATTTAGAGAGTAAAGTCTCATTATTTTGTCGCGTCGTACGGATGCCAAGCCCCCGCTTTTCTTATCCTTCGTTACATGATGCCATCCAACAAGGTGAAGCTTTCTTGCATTAAGATCACTACCCTATAAGAAGTCTATGTTCAACCTATCCAATTTGTCGCACACCTTTTGGGGGAGCCACAATGACTGCATAAGGTGAATAGGAATTGTCGTTGAGACTGACTGCACCAAAGTTGCTCGCCCCACTAGCAACAGTGTGTTATTTTTCCAAGACGTAAATCGGCCTAACAGTTTATCAAAGACCTCGTTGTACAGATCCGCACTCTCCCTCTCGTAATCTAGTCGTACCCCCTAAGTATTTTCCGATCCCCGTTGCATGATTAAAACCCAACAAGTAATAGATCCATCTCTTCAAATTCGCACTCCCCTCCTTCGAGAAAACAATACTAGACTTACTAGCATTAACCTTAAGACATGAGGCCATACCGAACATCTCCAGTGTCCTCTTCATTGTTGTTGCGGTTTTAATTGTAGCCTTACCCATCAACATTAAGTCGTTGGCAAAGAAGATATGAGAAAACCTTGGACCACCACGACACGTCACCAATGGGTCCCAATTCCCTCCTTCGACTTCCTCAAAAATTAAGTAAGATAAGCGCTCAACACATAACACAAATAAATAGGGTGAAAGCGGATCCTCCTGACAGAGACCACATCCATGCTTAAACGGCGCGAGGGGCATGCCATTCCAAAGGATTTTTGTTGACGCATTACGAACACAGAACATGATGAACCCAATTATATAAGTTGGAAAATTAAAGACCCTTAGCGTGTCCTCCAAGAATTCCCAACTAATCTTGTCATATTCTTTTTCAAGATCAATTTTAAGCACAATGCATCCCACTTTATTTTTTTTCTTTGTGCGCAATGAATGTATGATTTCTTGAATAACAAAGATGTTATCCTATGTACTTCGACCTTTAATAAAAATAGATTGCGTCAGGGCAATGAGTAACAGCATATAATCCCTAAGCCTCATATTTATCCACTTTGGAATAAATTTATAAAGTACAGTACATAAAGAAATAGGGGGGGGGGGGGGATCAGGCATAAAACTAAATCCTCTATCTTGATCATACTGTTTTTTTGCCACCGCGTTCGCAACCTTGTTGCGTTATCGGGGTATCCATGTGATCTCCAAATTCCACGGATTATGGATTAATGTACGACATGCTGCGATCAATGGGCCCATAGTCTCATCCAATGTTCCCTCTGTTATTAATCTCACTGCCTCACTTGAGTCTGGCTCGACCACCAATCTTTGTATTCTCTTGGTGCAAGCTAACTCCAAGCCCCTACGAATTGCTTCGATTTCTGCCTCAATGACCGATGGACACAAAATATGAGCGCTAGATCCCCAGCTCCAATCGCCGTTTTCATCTCTCAGCACACCACCAACAGTCCCGCGGTTATTGGCTCCCCAGACGCTCCCGTCAACGTTGAGTTTGAACCACACTTCCTTTGGCTTCATCCACTTCTCTTTAGGTGCACATCTTCCTTTGCTCCTAGCCAAGGACAAGTCTGTGCTAAGTTGTTTGATTTGGCCAACAATCACCGTAGTTGCTTGCGATTTTCCTTGGAACACCTGCTGATTTCTTGCCTTTCAAATTTGTCAAAGTGCGGCTGCAAAAGTGATATTCCACGGCGTGGGGTCTCCTATTGGAACTGCGGCCTCCGGGTTCTCAAGGTTCGTGCGTAGCCACTTCGAGTCCTCTACACCGATCCATTTCCTCAATTCCGTCATATGGATCAATCTCTCCCAAATTTTCCTCGCCTCCGTGGAAGTTTTTAGAATATAAAGAACTAACTCCTCTAGTTGAAAACATGTTTCGCATCTTGCACTGTCGGCAATATTTTGATTTCTACGCAACTGATTTGTCGCCAATCTATTCAAGCATGCTAACCAAATAAAGTGACGTATTTTATTTCTACATGGTAACTTCCAAACCCAGTTAATTCGCATCCTTAGCTGCGGATAATCACCATATTCACGTCGGATCGCGTTATAGGCCATTTGACATGAGAAGAGTCTATTCGCAGACTCCCCCCATCCAGGAAGGTATCTTAATCATAAGGAAGAGCTATGGAAGATTCCTTACTTGAAGTTTCCATAATTCAAGCTAAGTTGAATTAGTCAACTCAACACGCTTTCAAAAGAAGGAAACAAATTGGATTCTCTGCAACTTTGATTCTTTCCAGGATTCTCAGATTTGAAGAAGATATGTTACCTTGTTAGATCAATAATAAAGGAAACACATATTCAAGAAATATATCGAGCTCACAAAGAAGGCAAAATTCAACAAGGAAACAACAAGAGTTACCAAAACTGTGAACAACACATCTTGGCGTGCAAGATTCAAGAAATCTATAAAAGATGTGAAGTTCATCAAGATGAAGACAAGACAATCGTGCTAAACAATCTGAGAGATTAATCATTCTTTGTATTGTCTTCGTCTTGCTTTTGCGAAGTTTTTGTATCAACTATTTACGTCTAGTTCATAGAAGTTAAGTAGTTCGTACTTGTTTGCTTCGTTGAGTCCGATCAACAAAGAGCGTGAGTGAATTGTTGTGAGGAACACTTTTGTTAAAACCTTTTATGGTTATTTGGCCTAAGGCTCGGAAGTTTTTAATAATATTGAAAACTTCTTTAAAATTATATCTTCTTCTTTTTAAATTTCGCTGCACATTACTTTGGTCAAGAAGATCACAATAGAGTTAAGGCAAAGTTAGCTTAACTCTCAAAGTTGTGTCAATCCACGATCCAAAATTTTCAATTGGCGTCAGAGCCAAACACCGACTACACTGGTGGTTTGGAGGTGATACAACACCATGGACAATGTCAATCCTAATACCAATAGGATTCCAATTTTGGATGGCTCCAATTATGCATACTGGAAGACCATGATGAGGTCTCACATCAAAGCTATTGATATTCGAGCCTGGCAATCCGTGATCAATGGATACTCTCTTCCAACATTACCAAGAGATGGTGAAGGTGATGTAGTACCAAAACTAGAAGCAGATTGGACAGCAGCAGAGGTAAGTCTCTATAACTCTAATGAAAAAGCTCTTAATGCTATCTTTAGTTGGGTTAATCATCACATGTTCAAGTTAATCCAGAATTGTACAAAAGCCAAACATGCCTGGGATATACTTGAATTACATTGTGAAGGAGATTCTGATGTTAAAGATTCTAAATATAGACAACTGCTTCAGCAATTTGAAAAACTTGAGATGGGTGAAGATGAAAGTGTTGACAGTTATTTTGAGAAAATTCTTGATATTGCTAACCAATGTGAAAACCTAGGTTTTGCTATGACTAATCAAGAAATGGTTTATAAAGCTATGAGAACACTGTCATCAAAATCTGCTCTCAAGAAAATTGCAATGAGTGAATCTAGGAACCTTGTTAATCTATAGTTTCGAGTCTTGATGAATACTCTTAAAGAATTTGAGATGGAGCTTGCCTCACAACCTAGCAAACATAGGGTTGGTGCTTTAAGAGGATCAAGTCTTGACAATGAAAGTGATGATGATTATGAATTAATTTCTTCAAACTATGGTAAAATTACTAAGAAGTTCAATAAGCTGAACCTTAAAGGAAAATGTAAAGAAAAGAATCTTAGTAATAGTTCCCCAGGTTATAAGAAATTACCTCCTAAGTTTGTGAAGTACATGGCATTAAAATCTACTCCTTTAGAAGATGATAAGTTAAAAGATGTTCAATGTTTTGAATGTAAAGGATATGGTCATATGGCCAATGAATGTGCTAACACTCTTAGAAAAAGAGGAAATTCTCATTGGGTTTGTATAGATGATTTCAATGAAGATGACTTTAGTTCTGGAGAAGCTGAAGAACAATCAGAAGAGGTTCAAACTGCTGCGCTACTCACTCAGATTGACTGGACGCCAGAAGACTCCCTGAACTGCTTCGGATCTCAATGTTACCCCAACATTCAGGATCCAACATCAAAACATGAGACCTTCTTTGCAGATTGGGATGATTATGATACTGATATTGAACCTTATCTTGCGTCCTACTTTGATGAATCTAACTTTGATTGTTTTCATGGCTCAGTGAATCTAGATGAAGAATATTTCTTTGAAGGAGAAATGTCCCAGGAGGAAATCATTGAAGACCTGAAGTCTATCTACCACAAACTCCTGCTTGAGAATCGTAATCTCATAAAGAGCAACAAAAGCCTGAAGGAATAGATTGGATGTATGAAGGAGATACTGAAACTGTATGAGAAAGACCTTGACAAAACTGAGGCCGAGCTGAAAGAGGTAAAGGTAAAATTAGATAAAGTTGAACATACCATTGACAAATGGAACTCTTCTACATCTATGCTTGATGAAGTGTTGAGTATGGGAAATCAAAGTAAAAATGGTTTGGGCTATGTTGAGAAACCTTCCTCTGAAGATGTTGATTCTGCCTATTTAGTAGTTGGTTCTATCAAGGAAAGTAGTAGTGTGAGTAGTGAAATTCATGTCAACACTGTGAAAAAGCCTACTTTTATCAGTCAATATTGTTTTCAACCTGGTCACATTAAGCCTTATTATAAAAAATTCAGAAGTGTGATGAGAAGAAAACAGGAGTCAATAGCAGTATCAATATTAGGAGAACCTCTGATCTGAATGTTATCCCAACATTAGGTAACAAAGCTGAAGGGCATAAAAGTAGAACCTGGATTGAGAAGATAAAAACTCCTAAGGTTAAAATTGTTTGCAATGTTTTCTTTTCTGTTGTTTACTCTAACCTTGCAGGTAAGTGGTATTTTGACAGTGGATGTTCAAGGCACATGACTGGAAACATTGACAACCTAAAAGATGTAATCCCTTTGACTGTTGGAACAGTTACCTATGGAGGAGGCACAAAAGGGAAAATCATTGGAAAATGAGTACTGGATGTTGAAGGATTTCCACCACTCAAGGATGTGTTGTTGGTTGAAGGATTGAAAGAAAATTTAATTAGTACAAGATCAAAGGATAACTGCTATCTTGCTCAAGATGAAGCTGAATGCTACCATGCCAAGGTAGATGAATCTGCCATGTGGCACAAGAAGTTAGGACATGTGCACTATAGAAATCTGGAGAAACTACAGAAGTTAGAGGCTGTGAGAGGACTGCCTAAGTTGACTAGCCCAGGTAAAATTATTTGTGAAGACTGCCTGAAAGGTAAACAAACAAAAGTTGTCCATCCACTACTTCAGGTACAGAGTACTAACCCTAGAACTAATAAGTGCTTTGATTTGCTACATATGGATCTTATGGGTCCTATTGAGGTTAGTAGCCTGAATGGTAAGAAGTGTGCTTTTGTTATTGTTCAAGATATACCTGGATAAAGTTTTTGAAAGAAAAATCAGAGGCATTCAACACATTCAAGATTTTGCATGCTAGTATTAAAAATATGTATGACACTTATGTAGGAAGAATTAGGTCTGGCCATGGGAAAGAGTTTGAAAATGTAAGCTTTGCTAATTTTTGTGAAACTAAAGGCATTTTCCATGAGTTCTCTGCACCTAAGACACCTCAGCAAAATGGGATTGCTGAGAGGAAGAATAGAACACTTCAAGAGATGGCTAGAGTAATGTTGAATTCTAGAAACCTATCTAAGAAACTCTGGGATGAAGCTTTGAATACTGCATGTCATATTAGTAATAGAGTTTATCTTAAAACTGGTACTACTATGACACCTTATGAAATTTTGAAGGGTTCAAAACCAACAATATCACACTTTCATGAATTTGGTATTAACTGCTATTTGCTAAAAGATAGAGACTATTTGAGCAAATTTGATCCCAAAAGTGAAAATTGTATATTTGTTGGATATTCTCCTAATAGTGCTGCTTTCAGGGTCTACAATCCAAGATTGCATACTGTTCAAGAATCAGTGAATGTCATTTTTGATGATTTAACTATTTCTGCAGGTATTGAAGAAGTCACTGGTTCAGATGTTGCTCCAACATTGGACTCAACATTGAACACAGAATCTGGAAATGCTGAACTGGAAACTGGAACAAATGATGACCTAACACCAGAAACTCCCAATGTTAGGCCAACATCTGTACTGTCAAATTCTGAAGATGAAACAGTTCTAGTAGCCAGAAGAGATCGTCATGCTAGGATACAAATAGATCATCCAGCCACTCAAGTAATTGGACAAATTACTGAGAGAGTTAGAACACGCAATAAAGAAAGGGTTAATTACAAGGATATGGTTAAATTGTGTGTTTGTATGTCTTCTTCTTGTACTGCTGATAATGCATCTTGTTTTGTTTCCTCCATTGAACCTAAGAATGTAACTGAAGCTCTTAAGGATAGTTACTGGATTAATGCCATGCAAGAGGAACTCTTACAATTCACCAAAAATAGAGTTTGGAATCTAGTGCCTAGGCCATCAAATGTAAATGTAATAGGTACAAAATGGATTTTCAAAAATAAAACTGATGAGAATGGTGTAATTATGAGGAACAAAGCTAGGTTGGTTGCACAATGTTATACTCAGGTAGAAGGTATAGATTTTGATGAGACTTTTGCTCCAGTAGCTAGGATAGAATCAATTAGATTACTTCTTGCTATTGATTGCTGTCTTAGGATTAAACTTTACCAAATGGATGTTAAAGGTGCCTTTTTAAATGGTTTAATTGACAAAGAGGTTTATGTAGAACAACCTAAAGGCTTTGCTGATCCTAAACATCATGACCATGTGTACAAACTTGAGAAGGCTTTGTATGGCTTAAAATAGGCTCCTAGAGCTTGGCATGAGAGGCTAACTGATTTTTTGTTAGGCCTAGGTTTCAATAGAGGAGATGGAGATAGAACATTGTTTGTCCTTAGAAAAAGCTCAGATATATGCATTGCTCAAATTTATGTGGATGATATTTTATTTGGCTCTACTAACAAGTGTACCTTAGACAAGTTTGTTGAGTCCATGACAGGAACATTTGAGATGAGCATGATTGGTGAGCTCAACTATTTTCTGGGACTACAAGTTAAGCAGCTGGAGAATGGTATCTTCCTGAACCAGGAGAAGTATGCAAGGAATCTGGTGAAGAGATTTGAGCTACAAGAGTCCAAGCCTTGCAAAAACCCTATGTCCTCTTCAGTGAAGATAACAAAAGATGGCACTGGCAGCAATGTTGACCCAACACTGTATAGATCCATGATTGGTAGTTTGCTATATCTCTCTGCCTCTAGACCAGATATCATGTTTTCAGTATGTGTTTTGGTTTCAGTGACTTTGACTGGGCAGGTGATGTGGATGACAGGAAATCCACAAGTGGAGGCTGTTTTTATTTGGGGAATAATTTGGTCTCCTGGTATAGCAAGAAGCAGAACTGTGTTTCATTATCAACAGCTGAATCAGAATATGTAGCTGCTGCCAGCTGTGTTACCCAACTTGTGTGGATCAAACACATGATTTCAGATTATGGGCTAGATAGTGATACGCTTCTCATGTTCAATGACAATCTAAGTGCCATAAGTATCTCTAGGAATCTTGTCCAACATTCTAGAACTAAGCATATAGACATAAGGCATCATTTCCTAAGAGATATGGTAGAGGACAAAGTGATCAACATTGAACATATTGAGACAACAAATCAACTTGCTGATATGTTTACAAAACCTTTAGATAGTGAGAGATTCTTAAGCTTGAGGAAATCTCTTGGCATGTGCAATATGTGAGAATGTTGAGGAAACCAATGTTGACATAACACCACTGTCTAGCATTGGTATGTTGTTTGTGGTGTAGTAGGTACTCTGTTGTTTTTATTTTGTTGAATTGATTTCCTTGTGAGTCTCTTTCAATCTTTGTTTTGTCAAATTTGGTTTGTGTGGTTGAACTCTTTGATTAACAACTCTTTCTAGTTCTCAGTTTCACATCTTTGTTTTGAAAAAGTAATAAAACTCTTCACTTTGTCTGAGGTTGTGATAGCCTATCATATGGAGAAGCTGGGGTACTCAAAGTTCACTACTTTGATGTATATTCAGTTGTGTCTTATTCATATGTAGGGGTGAGTTGGGCCGGATTCCCGCGGGGATCGGGAATCCGGCCCCCGGGAATCGGCGGGATCGGGAGCTCGTCGCGGCTCCCGATCCGCACCGCACAGTGCGGAACTCCTACAATCGCGGGAGTTCCGCGGATTTCGGGATCCCGTCGTGGTCCCGGTATCCCGAAATTTCCAGTGGGCACCTGCCCACTGGAATTTTGCCAAGCCACAAAAAAGCCACAAAAACCTGCTAATATTTTTGCCAAACCACAAAAAAAACTCATCCATTAATTATAGAAAACATTGTCAATAACTCAATATTCATCCAACAACACGACATCACAAAAAATAAAACCATTCATGAAGAAGACAATAATAAGGTCCAATATCCCCTCATCAATATCCAACCATAAAAATAAACCACCATTCATCAATATCCATCCAACAACACCAAATTAAAATTCAATATTCAAAACTCATAAACATACATAAATTAAAAATTAGTCTTAAAAGAACCCAATACACTAACCGGAACTTATCAACCGTTAATGTTTTCACTCAATCATGAATTTGCAATAAATTGGAATCTTCACCCATATCCGCAAATTCTACAAGAAAAAAACAAAAACTAATCAATGGATAATTCATGTGATATTAACAAGAATATAGAGAAATAATTGTTAACTATTAAATTAACTTAAACATATACATACCTCTATCACGTTCCTCCAACTCCGCTAAGCACTCCTCAATTTGGATTGGCGTATCATCGTCCCTTATCCAATTTTGTGAGCAAACTAATCCTTGAACTATTCTCGGCGTCAACGAGCTCCTAAACCGATCAAGGACGCGTCCTCCCGTACTAAACGTTGATTCAGAAGCAACGGTGGAGACCGGGATCGCCAATAAGTCTCTAGCCATTTTGGCAATTATTGGATAGCGTTCAGAGTTCTTTTTCCACCAATTCAATATGTCAAAGTTTACATCATATGGCTCGACCCTATCTTCAAAATATTTCTCAAATTCGTACTTCGGTATAGGTTCATTATCATCCACGTTCCTAACAAAAGTTACATTCAATCGTTAATAAATACATAAATAACAAGGTGTATTATAAGTAAATCAACGTTTTATTCGACATAATAAAAGATTACCTAAAAAAAGTGTCGTGCTTCGACGACAATAGGTTCGTCGGGATCCAAGGATAGGTAGATACGGGGGTAGGCCTTTGAGTTTGCCTAATAGTTGAACTTTCGTCGTACTTTTCCTTGTACTCATCAAATAAAGCCAAGAAACCATCCCTCACTTTCCACCGCAACTCTAAGTCATAGTCTAACATAGCCCCGACGTACTTCCACTTCAATTGGGGATCCACAATGGCGGCATAGTAAAGTAAATAGTTCATCTTCCCATTTGAACCCCAATACTTATCGTACTTCTCTTTCATTATCAATGCCATTGCTTTCAAATCATCGGGTTCCTTGGTCTCCTTGTCATCCGTACAGCTCACCCACCCGGCCAAAACTTCATCGATGCAAATTAGTTGTGTTAGAACCTTGTTTGAAGTCACATATGTGGTGCCGGAGACAAGTTCGGTCAAAACCTTGAAAGGTTTTAGGAAATCCACATACATTTGAGCCTTCTTCCAATCATCCTCCGTTGGATGCAAGCCTTCCATATCCTTTCCATAGTTGGTCTCAACATGCTCGTAACAATCAAATACAGGTCTCAACTCAAGGGCAAGCATTATATACGTAGAATTCCACTGTGTCGGGACATCCAAACTAAGCAACTTTTTACTTTCGAGGTTTAGTTCCGATACGGTGTCTTTGAATTTTGTTTACCGAGAGGGAGTGGCTTTGATATAACGAATGCAAGAACGAATGCGATCTACCGTGCAATCACCGCCTCTCGTCTTCAACCCATCTTGCACCACGAGATTTAAGATGTGAGCAATGCATCTAATATGCATACGTTCCCCTTGCTCTTTTGTAATGAACCCCCATACCGACCACAAATCCTTCAATTCATCAAGTGCCACGTCATTTGCCGCCGCGTTGTCAACCGTAATTGTGAACACCCTGTTGATCTTATAATCTTTAACCACCACCTTGTTGACATCACGAGCTATGTCTATCCCCTTATGCCCCGAAATCAAGCTAAAACTTATAATTTTTTTCTTCAACTTCCATTGATTGTCGATGAAGTGCATAGTGACACACATGTAGTTATCCTTGGCAATTGAAGTCCACGTATCGGTTGTGAGGCACACACTCTGAGCATTTTCCTTTACAAAAGCAATCATCTTCCGCTTTTCCTTAAGATATAAATCATAGCATGCATTGGTGATGGTCTTTCGACTTGGCAATCTCAAATTCGGGCATGCTCGTTTCATCATACGCCGGAAGAAGGCTTCTCTACGGTAATGAACGATATCTCATTGTCAATCAAAAACATCACCACACCCTCTAAGATCCACTCTTGATTAAACTTCCAACTTCCCATCGAACCATTAACTTCCGCCAACCTCTTTTGTATTGTCCTAAGTTTGTCAACTCATTTTGGACATCTCTTACTATGACTTTGAAGACCTCCCGTGCCGTGTACGTGTCCATCTGCAACGATTTCCTTTTTGCAATTGATGCACCGACCCTTCACGTATTTCTTTAAAGGGCATTGGAATGGTTCAAATGTTGCCCAATACGGTGACGTTAAATGGTGGATCTTTTGGTACTTCATGATCTTACCATCCGTATCCTTTTTAGTGTGGAAAGTGATACAGGACTTATACACTGGCTCCATAGGTTCTTCATCTTCTTCATCATCTTCTTCGTCCTCTTCTTCATCCTCTTTCCCATCCTCTTCCACCCCCTCTTGTGTGTCCTCTTCTACCATATCCTCTTCTTCATCTTCGCCAATAGTACGTAATGATCCTCCCACTGCCCATGCAAGTAATCATTATTATATCTATTGGGGGGATTCATGCCCATCATCCGGTTCATGCCTCTTATTCTTTGATGTTTTTTGAGATGCCAAGATCGTCGATGCCTTTCCTTTACCATGTCCACTTTTCGGTGCCTTCCCCTTTCCCTTACCCCGTCCACTTTCCGTTGCCTTCCCCTTTCCCTTTTCTATACCCCGTGAAGTTTCCGGTGTCTTCCCCTTTCCCTTTTTTATACCCCGTGAAGTTTCCGGAGCTTTTCCTTTGTGACGTGATGTATCCGTGGCCTTCCCCTTTCCCTTAGCACGTTTTATTGGACTTCGCCGGGGAGCGAGTTTGGACGGAGAACTTCCACTATCACGACCTCTTTTGCCACTCTTGTTTACCATTTCTACAACACCACGAACACATATACATTACTAATGCAACCAAACAACCAAATACAAGAAAATATGCTTATCAAATCATATCATTCACTATGGAAGTATTTTCACAACATTACAAAACTTTAATAACATTACAAACAATACTACAATCAATTATTTTCTTGTTGTGTTGTTATTTATCAATCAATTATTACCAAAGAATAATACTACTTACAATAATATCCACAAATTGGGCAAAATCCGAAAAACCCCCAATTTGAAATCCTAATTCGAAATAATACTACTTATAATACATCTACTTTTTCAATGGTTACTATGTTTTCTAACATAAACAAGTATTCTAACACTAATGGATTAATCAATTTAACAAACTAACAAGAAATTTCGATTCAATTTTGAGTTTTGAATTTGAAAAAAATACCTAGGGTTTCGACAATTGGCGCGGATTAGCGGCGGAGATGGTGCGGCGGTGTCGGCGTCGGCGTCGGTGAGGTTGCGTCGGGTCAGAGATGGCACGACGCGGATTAGCGGCGGAGATGGCGCGATTGTGTGTGTGTGTTTGTGTTTGTGGTGTATGTTTGTGTTTCTGTGTGTGTTTGTGTTGTTGTGTGCGTTTGTAGTTTTTTTTTTTTTTTTAAAAATCCAAGACTTAAACCACTGGAAAATTTGAGAGACGCGGGTCGGATTGGGATCCGACCGTGGCTCCCGATCCGATCTGCGGGAGTTGCTGCGGGAGAGATCTCCCGCAACAACGAATCGGATTTGAGATCGGATTTTTCCCGTCCGGGCAAAATTCGATCGGGTCGGGTCGGGTCGGGTCGCGGGAATCCGACCCGGCCCTCCCACCCCTATTCATATGGAAGGTGTACAGGACATGTGGAGAAACTGTGGTACATGATGTTGACAGCTTCAGTGTTACTCAGTTGTGCTTATTTACATGTTTCTGTTTGTTTGGCCAAGGAACCCATGAGGGTGATCCTTTCTACTAGGGTGTTTGAGGTTTAGATTTCTTACATTTAGTAGCACTGATCACTTGGTGATTCTCTTGAATACAGGTTGGTAAACAAGTATGCATAAGGAATTGGGGTGTTGGGGTGCATGATAAGTGAATTGCCAACATTCAAGGCCTTTGTGCTTGCCTAACTTGCTGTTGTTAATGTTATTACTGGGGTGTGTGGAGTTCAGGCTGCCCTCATTCAGTAGTAACATTAGCTTTGTGTTTAGCAACCTTCAGCTTTTGGTTCAGATGAGTTATGAAAATAATAAAGATTATAAAGAGATGTGTGTTGTGCTGGTTTGAGGAGTTTTTCATATGTGTTTACCATCTGCCTATTTGACACTACATTGTTGCATTCATGTAGAACTGCATTGTTTTCTTTCTTGTTGTTGAGTTGTGTCGGTCTAAGCTTAGGGGGAGTATAATTCATGTGTTGAGGCATACAATTTGGGTGACATACTGCAGGTGACACACTTTTCTGTGACTTTCTATGTTGTGGAAGTGAATTTTTTTCTTGAATTCATAACTGCTTATCCCTGTGTGTTTTTTGTTATCTATGTTTCTTACTCATGATCTTGATCTGAACAATATGTCTGAGGTACCCACTTGCTATATTAGTTAAGTTTCAGATGTATTTTTGGGATGTATCTCAAGCTCTCACATGAATTTGCCTTGGTGAAGCCTGTACCTCCACCTTCTGGTTTGAATGTTATCCCAACATTGTGCACTGCAGCAGGCTAACATTGAAAACTGGAACTTATAAGTTTTCGAATTTTTGAAAACCGCTCTGGTTACCTGTTAATTAAACATCAAAGCATGTGCGCGGGAAAACATAGTGTGAAGGTTTTATTTGATTCAAATTTAGTAACTGCCCACTAACATTCATTCTCTTTCCTTATTCATGGTTATTTTAGAAATCAAAACCCTAATATCCTTAATTGTGCTTGTAATTTCCTTATTTGTGCTTACTCTGCAAAATTACTCTCTCTACTCTCAAATTCTCTCAATTTTCTCTGCGAATTCTCTCAAATCTTCTTTACTAACAATGGCAAGCAAGTCTTCCATGCAAACTCTTGCAGATGTTGCCCTGGGAAGTGAACCCACTGTTGCACGCACCCGTTCTCACACTAAGGGTGCTGCTGCAAAATCAGATGATGCTCCAATTGCGGCTAAAAGGAAGGCGATCCCTTGCGTGCGACGAGGAAAGAAGTCCAAACAAGGAGAATCGACCCCCAATGTTGAGCTAACTGTTGAATCAACCGCTCCCATCACCAATGAGCCTGAAATCGAGGTAAATATGGCTGAACCCAACCCTGAAATTGATGTTGATTTAACTTTGAGGGGGAGGGTAGTGGATCTGCTGATAAATCTGTGGAGAAATCTGTGGATAAGTCTGTGAAAAAATTGGTGAGGAAGTGGATTAGGGCTGAAAAGAAAAAGAGCAAGGGTGCAAGGGAGAAGTTTAGCACTATGTCTGAGACTGCTAAGCAACGTGCTAAGGCTAGGAAAAGACAAGTTGAAAGATTAGCTAGGAAGAGGGCTGCTGAAGCCGATAAAAGGGCTGAGGAACAGAGGAAAGGTGTTGTTGGTGCTGCTGAGAGAAAGAGGAAGGGTAAGCAAGTGATGGAAGAGGAAACTGAGGTGGTGGATGTTGAGGATGAAGAGGAAGAGTAGGATGTTGCTGCTGATGTTGTTGCTGATGTTAAGGCAACATCAGGGACAGAACAATATAATGATGGGTTGTATGTGATCTACCCTGAGGATGAGGAGGACTACTTTTCTCCTTATTATCTTTCACAAGAGTTGGAGAAGAAGTGGGATTCCTTCAAGAGAAGGGAGATTCACACTGAAAGAGCTGTACAGATGGCCAGCTTCAAGGAACAATCGGTGATGGAGTTGAGTGACTATGCTCATGAGATTGTCATGGAGTTCTACCTGAATCTCTCCAAGTGGATTAGGGACAA
The DNA here is from genome assembly GCA_948329865.1 of Linaria vulgaris. Taxonomy (NCBI): domain Eukaryota; kingdom Viridiplantae; phylum Streptophyta; class Magnoliopsida; order Lamiales; family Plantaginaceae; genus Linaria; species Linaria vulgaris. The sequence continues at coordinate 83,035,151 of OX415249.1, read as the reverse complement.
CATATCTCCAAAATATGGAAAAACTTGGGTGAGAGGGAGAGTCTTCAACATTGAACCCTACACCATCAACAAGATCTGTGGATTCCCAACTACTGATGAATCTGAGGACCCCTATTATGATGATGTGATTGAAGACTTGACTGGAGGGTTGGTCAAAATCTGGAGAGATGCTCTGCCAACCACAAAACTCACCTCCCTTAGTGCTGTCTTGCACAAGATAGCTTGCTTCAACTGGCTGCCAAGCAAGAATGTCATTGTACTGACCAAGGAATCAGCAATCTTGGTGTACAAAATCAAGAATGGGCTAGCTATTAATATGGGGGAGGGGATTTTAAAGTCAATGTCTGAAGTTGCTGGAAGGAAGAATGGCATGCTGCCTTTTCCCTCACTCATCTACAAAATCCTTGACAAACAAGGATTGAAGACAAGTGTCAATGTGGGCTGGAGGAAGAATGATACTGAACTGGCAATTCTCCCAAGCTACTTGTCTGGATCAAGAGTGAGAGATCTTCCTTGGAACTCAAAAGGAGTGGTGTGACCAAGAACTGAGAAGAAGAAGGCTCGGGAGTTTTCTGGAACTTCAGTGCCTATGTCCAAAGAGGAAGATTGCATGGTCATAACCTCTACTTTTGTGGATCATCTGCTGAACTGGTATAGGGGGCAAATTTATGATACTCAGAGGGGGATTGAAGAAAGGAAGGAGCACCTCAAAGAACTGGAGGACATGGTGAAAAATTTGGAGAAACTACCTTCTTCACAAAAAGGGGGAGAATAGTTCCAAGTTTTTTATTTTTAGTCTTCTAGTTTGTGTTTTGCTTTTTATGAACTGCTGAGATGGTTGTGTGGCTGGTACATTTATCTCTATTTGTTTTTATTTGATCAAGGGACATGTCCTTGATATCTTGCTATGGCCTGTAACTCTAAATACTACTGTTGAACTGCTCTATCTGCTATTTCCTGTGGAAGCACATTTTGAACTACTTGTCTGGTTAACCCTTTATACAGGAAACTCACTGGTTTCAATGTTGAGGCAACATTGATGAATGTTGGGGTATGAACATATTTGAATGTAGTGGTGACCTTAATGCCTATCTTTGTTAATTTAACTTTGAATATGTTAGCTTGTATTGAGGGGGAGCAGTTTAGTAGTTTAATGTGTTTCTTGTTGATTCTAACTTTTTGGATATAGGACTTGGTTGGAACAGGTGTTGGTTTTGTGAAGAAAGGCAAAAAGGGGGATATTGAAAGTGCAAGGTTCTCTGGAATCAATGTTATACGAAGTTGGGACAACATTGAGGATAACATTGAAACCCGGGAGCTTGTACGAAAACTGTTCTTCAGTTGCCAAATTTAAGTTTTGCCTTTATTCACCTATTAACCAAGTTCCACGGTTTTAGTTGTTTATGTTTATGTCCAGGAAGATATCTTAATCATAAGGAAGAGCTATGGAAGATTCCTTACTTGAAGTTTCCATAATTCAAGCTAAATTGAATTAGTCAACTCAACACGCTTTCAAAAGAAGGAAACAAATTGGATTCTCTACAACCTTGATTCTTTCCAGGATTCTCCAATTTGAAGAAGATGTGTTACCTTGTTAGATTGATAATAAAGGAAACACATATTCAAGAAAGATATCAAGCTCACAAAGAAGGCAAAATTCAACAAGAAAACAACAAGAGTTACCAAAACTGTGAACGACACATCTTGGCGTGCAAGAATCAAGAAATCTATAAAAGATGTGAAGTTCATCAAGATGAAGACAAGACAATCGTGCTAAACAATCTGAGAGATTAATCATTCTTTGTATTGTCTTCGTCTTGCTTTTGCGAAGTTTTTGTATCAACTATTTACGTCTAGTTCATAGAAGTTAAGTAGTCCGCACTTGTCTGCTTCGTTGAGTCCAATCAACAAAGAGCGTGAGTGCATTGTTGTGAGGAACACTTTTGTTAAAACCTTTATGGTTATTTAACCTAAGGCTCGGAAGTTTTTAATAATATTGAAAAAAAATTAAAAATTATATCTTCTTGTTTTTAAATTCCGCTGCACATTACTTTGGTCAAGAAGATCACAATAGAGTTAAAGCAAAGTTAGCTTAACTCTCAAAGTTGTTGTGTCAATCTACGATCCAAAATTCTCACGATCTGTCCGACAAAATTCCTCGAAACAACTGCATCGCGTGTTCCTTTAAAATATGTTGGTCCGTGGCCCAGACGTCGTCGATTCGCAAAGTGAGGATGCTATTCCTTTTCCTTCGCACAATTGTCGATTTATGGAAGAAAGCCGTGTTTCTATCTCCTTCTGCCAACCACTTAATCCTTGATTTTTGGTGCCAAAATACTTCCTCATTACGTAGAACCGTGGGGTACTCTTCCAATAATTCCTTCTCTAAATTCGTGAGGTCCACGTTATACATATGAGCTAAGGATTTTTGGATACCATCAATGAGTCGGATCAGCACCCGTTTTTTCACAAAAAAATTACTGATGCGTTCCGCGTTCCAAGGAATTATTGCATACGGAATATGCGCAATTGGTTCCACAATATTCGAGCTCTTATCCCACACCGATTGGAATAAATTCTCGCACTCTGAGTTCGACATCCACATAGCTTCGAACCTAAACGGCCGCGGCTCCTTCTTGATAATCGACCCAAAATAGCTCGTCAATATGGGATTACGGTCACCATGAGTACGTGGTAAGTGAACAATGCCATTGTTCAGATAGCAATCCATCCACGCCACGTTTGCAAGAGTGCGGTCCAGTCTTAAGTGCGTTTCCCTCTCGTTTGTTGCTCCACGTAAACTTGGGTCCTTGAAATCCCAAGTCTTGCAAACCCCACGCGTGCATCCTTCTTTGAAAAGCGAGGCACTGATTCATTGAATTTCCTCTTCCTCCTTATTTCTCGTGGGTGAATCCGATTTCATTAAAATATCCCTAAACCAACCACGGGCCTTTGATTCTTTTACTCATCCTCTCCAAGTTACTAAAAATTCGACGTTTATCCTCAGCATAAGGTTTCACGTAGATCCCTGACACCATCCACTTCTCCTTATTTTTTACTCCCACCTTCGCGTGAACCCCTTGATCCTCGACGTGTATGATTTCCACCTCGATTTCCTCAGAGTTCCATAGCATCCAGACCCCTCCATCCATACTATTGGTCGGGGTGATGCAAAAATCAGTGTATCATAGGTGCAGTGCGATTTCATACGCACGATCACTGGCGACTCTTGTCTCTAGCAGAAATAAAATGTCAGGCGAATGAATTCGCACTAAGTCACATAAATTAATTCTAAAATCTGGATCTCCTGCCCCCTCGCAGTTCCATGACACGGCCTTCATTGGAGAATTAAGAACGTGGTATGGTCGAAACGGGTACTCAGTACCCCGTCCCTGCCATATCTATATCAGTTGCCTCATGATTTCGCTCAGTACATAGTTGTGTCTCGTCAACTCCCATGCACCCAAGTACATCCCCTGCCAACAGATAGGTATATTCTCGATCCTCTCTTTTATTCACATTCGAATCTCAAATTCCCAAATTGATGAAGCGACATGTGTCACATTGATTGTTCATAGTTTGATTTGTGAGATCATCGAGGGGTTGTCGAACCTTTGTGTCACCGTTCGAACTTCCCAAAACTTCGGTTGCACCATTCCTATTAGCATCTCGTTTGCCATATTCAACTCGAGAGGTTCTTGCTGCTCCATTCGGCGTTTCCAGTTCACGGGGAATAGGAGTTACTCGATTTGCTTCCACAAATTTGAACCCGCCTTCAGATTCATTGAGATCACGGAGTTTAAGGAATTTGTTCGCGTTCTTTGAGGTTTTTGCCGCTTGTTTAGGGCCTTTTTGTTGTCCAAGTTTTTTCTTGCCTTTTTGATTCACGGTTCTAGGATTCAATATAGAGCTGGGGAGTACTCTCTTGCCCAGAGTTTCCTTATTTGATTGCAAGTCCTTTCCCATTGTGAATAGCATTCCACTTTTTTCCTTTTGCAATGGAAATCCCTCCACATTAGCCTTTGGTAATGAGGACTTCTTTCCCATGTCCCTGTTACCGCGTATACCTGTTACCGCGTATCGTGACACCAACAGTGTTCTTTCCTACTCCCCAGTTTCCCCTTCTCTGTGGCACTACTACCAATCCCCGTACTCATCCCTTTTCGCCTTCTCGCACAGCCAATCATTCGGGTTCGATGCCTTCGTTTTTGATGATTCACCAATTGCCATAGCATGCACATCCTCCACGTCGGCCTCAACTCATTTCCTTGCGTCGCAAGATTTTATATTATGATCGCTCCTTCCACACTTTTGACAAAAGTTTGGTAAGTTTTCATACATGACTTGATACACGTGCCCCTTAATTCGTACCCCTTGTTTGATGGGTTTATTCAAAGGTATTTGCACACAAACCTTGCATAGCGACCCCTCGTTGCTGAGAACATATTTCCGTAAATTTGAATGGGCTCCTCGATACAACATGAAATCGATTCAATCATGGCTTCATGAAATAGTTCCAATGGGAGGTGGAGTATTCGAACCCATGTGATGGCGCAATCGATCAAGTCACTATCCGCACGAAAATTGGGAGTCCACTTCCAAATGGAGAGAAAGCTTCCCGCTAGTTTCCATGGACCTTGGGTTAGGATTAGTTCCCGTTGTGTTTGTGTTAAGCCTTTAAGACAGTATGTTACGAATCTAAGTCCACTAACTCGCATTCTTCTGTAAGCTTCCACATAGCACTCACTCGACACAAGGGCTTAGTAAAACCACGGTCGTCCGAGGATTTTTATTAGGATGGTATCCTTCCATTGGGCACACAACATATCATCTATATCCTCATCCAAGTCGATGCAGTCAAAGGGGTCGTCGCTCGTGGGTTCCGTAACCCTAATTTTTTGTCGAATCTCTTCATGCTTCCCTTTCTCGATTCGCACATCCTTAGGTTTCAATTTATTCGCGTATGATTGTTGTTGTTCAGTCCCAACGTTTGGCATGATCATTCGCGGCGGTGTTTGTTGCGAGCCAGCTGAAAATTCGTAAAGTTGTCTAGGTCTTTTTTGCGCTCCTGGTCCTCGTTCATCGGTAGTCCTAGTTCAGGGTTATTTGCAGTACACTATCGAAGATTAAGGATTCTTCTGCAGCGGATGATGGACACCGGGAATTATCCTTCCCATTGTTCGGTTCGCCACTGACTCACCCTTGAAATCGCCAGAGGTTTTTGATAGAGGTGGGGAATTATTTCCCAGATTTCAGGTTTTAGAGGGGCGAGGGAAAGAACAAGAAGAACAAGAAGAGAACTTGAATCAAAGAGAGAAGACAACAATTGCTCGGCAATTCAATATCAATAATCATAAACGTGTCTAATAATTAACCCTTAGCCTCATATTTATAGGCTAAGTAATAAAAACCTACCAAAACTAGAGTTCTTAATAAAAGCAACAATATAACTTAGAATCCAAAACTTACCAAACTATTAAATCACTACCTAATACTAATTAAAATACTAGGAAATTAATATTTAAATAATATTCATCTATAATTTCTATCATTCTCCCCGGCTTGAAAAAACTCGCCCCCGGAGAGTTTGGAAAACGTCATTCTTGAATCTTTAATGGAATTCAAATCATCAGGTTTTGGGCGACCCTTCCAACGAACAAGATAGTCTTGACGTCCATCAATGAGACCACCAGGATTTGCCTCCGAGGATAGGGGTGAAGTAGGAGACAGTGTAGGCACTAAATTTGAAGAAGTTGTGGAACTCCCTGAAACACTAGCATAAAAATAAGAAGGCCAATTATCACGATAAGAAGTTAAATTCTTAATATTGACTGTAGGACTCTCATTAAAATTTGAAGGCAAGTTCAACAAATTAGAGTCAAGGGTTGGAGCCATAGGTTGATGAGTCATGAGATTAAGCCGAGGTTGTGTCTCACTCCCATCATCTTGACCCTCCATAGTGGCATCTTCTTCAAGTGATTACACAAGTATCTCTTCCTCATCTTTGTGGGTCTCATGTGAAACCAACAGTGCACGGTGCGGACATCGAGAAGCAATATGACCTCTTTCATGGCATTTATGGCACACTATAGGAGAGTAAGATCCTGAGCTTTCCCGATTAGACTGTTGAAAACTGACAGACTTGGTTTGTTTAGACTCCCCAACTTGTGATCCGTATGCAGACGAAGATTTATGGTACCGTTCAACCTCTAATGCCTTTTGATAAGCTTCAAGTAAAGTGTCCGGCGCATGTAAGTTCACATCCCTTTGAAGATCATCCCGCAAACCATTAATGAATCGAGTCACAGTGACCCAATGCTTTTCTCTAACTTTGCACCTAAGTCTCAAATCTTCAAACCGATCAAAATATTCAGCCACACGTGAGGACATTTGTTTCAAATTTAACCAATCATCCATCATTTGTCTTTTGTAAAAAGAAGGTAAATATTTTTCTTTCAATTTATGCTTCATCTCTTCCCACAAAACAATAGGTGGTTCATCAGCTAGCTCTAATTCTCTTACAATACTTTGCCAATACTTCTTAGCAGATCCAACTAACTTCATTCTTGCAAATCGGACTTTCTGACGATCAGGCATGCCATAAAAATCAAAATAATCTTCCAAACAATCTAACCAATCAACAAAGACAGTAGGATCATGTCTCCCATCAAAATCGGAGATATCAACCTTAACCTTCCTAGTTATGTCATAAGGATCATCGTCAGGTGGTTGATGTCTACTAGGTCTACCTCCGTACCTCTCCCTAGGTTGATAAGATTGACTATCTTCATGGTCATCAAGATAACGATCATATTGATTATGCTCAAAATGCATGTTCCTACCATTCCCGTTATTAGAAGGTCCTACAGATCTCTGTTTGTAATGACTATCAGGTTTGGGTAGGATTCCTTTACCGTTATTCGGATATGGTGTAGAATTATTTACTGAATATGGACATTGAGACACATGAGCATCCAATTTACTATTAAAATTAGTCTCTAATGTTGTGATTCTTTCATTGAATTCATCCATCAGTGATTGAATCGTACCATTCATTGCGTCAATCCTATTACACAATTCTTCCAGTTTCTTATCCGTCATTGCTCTTGTAACGGTCATGCAAAACTTGCCAACAAAAATTGAAAAGTCTCAAAATCAATAAAAAGAAATAACTTTACCAAATATTTTGGGCAATCAAAATTTTTTTGTTGTAGTCCAGGTAGCCACTCCCTCTCCAATAGGCTTTAACTGCTCCAAATCACCTGTATTTAACAATATCCAGCCAAATATGAGAAGAACACCAACAAGAGGGGTTAAATAGCAAATAACCAAAAGGACCAAATCTGCAAATAAGTCTTCTCCTTTGCGGGTTGGACTTTGGTTGATTCCGACCGCCGTGTAACGAAGATGGGCGGCGCGGCGAGACTCCAGGGACTGATGATGGGAATCGCGGCGACTCCAGGAGGTGGTGATGGCCGCGATGGGGGCGGCTGGTGGCGAGTGGGTGGCGGCGCCGAGCTGTGGTGGTGGAACTGAGCACGGAAGCGGCGTCGCGGGGTGTTGACGGCAGCGATGGTGGCGATCGGTGGCGATGGAGGTTGGGGTCGACGGCAGTGATGAACGGAAGTGATGGCTGAGGCGAACGGCGGCGGAACTGCGGCTAGGGCTGGCTGACTGCGCACGCAGTAGTGCGTGAATTTTTTTTTTCCTTTTTTTTTTTTTTTTAATTCGGAAATTACAAACCAAACCCTAAACTACCGAAAATACTGAAAACTGACTCGAATTTTTTTTTTCGTTTTTATTTTCTAGAACTCGATTAAACCTTAACTAAAATACTGACGCAACGGAAAAAAGAAAGGATACGAATGGCTCTGGTGCCAATTTGATAGAGGTGGGGAATTATTTCCCAGATTTCAGGTTTTAGAGGGGAGAGGGAAAGAACAAGAAGAACAAGAAGAGAACTTGAATCAAAGAGAGAAGACAACAATTGCTCGGCAATTCAATATCAATAATCATAAACGTGTCTAATAATAAACCCTTAGCCTCATATTTATAGGCTAAGTAATAAAAACCTACCAAAACTAGAGTTCTTAATAAAAGCAACAATATAACTTAGAATCCAAAACTTACCAAATTATTAAATCACTACCTAATACTAATTAAAATACTAGGAAATTAATATTTAAATAATATTCATCTATAATTTCTATCAGTTTTTTTTTGCATATATTTTATGTGAGTTACACATTAAGTCTGATTAATTATGCTCTAATAAGATTATATATATGTACTGCAGAAATCTCTAAGAAACTTTATTCTAGAACCATTATTTATGGAAAGCTACTCGATCATTATCAGAATATAAACTCAAAACCTTCTATTATAAATATATAATTACTTTTCTTTATAGGATAAATAGTATATAAAGTTTATTCGTAAAAAAAATACACTTAATGTTAATAATTTAAGATATTCCTTTCGTCCAAACAGTCAGCCATCACACAGTACCGCACGCTGGATATATATAGTAACTTTAAATCCCAAGTTTTTATGTGATGAAAAACCAAAAGTGAATATAATTTGTATTTTAACTTATTAATAAACTACAAAATTCTATGTATATATAGACACTATATATATATAAAAAAAACGATATTGAACACATTAATCGATACACCAAATTTTTGATTTTAACGTCTAACCTTATAATTTAAATTACACCACAATAACTCCATCATTTACTCCATTCAGAATTTCTATACTATGTCTGTCAATCATCTCTTTCATATTTCTGTATTGCTTAGTTTGTAACGCGAACACCGTGTGTCACGGCTTTTAGTGTGTATATAGGATTGTTTGTATATATTTACATATGTACGTCTCTATATGTATGTGATATTATTTATTACAAAATTATCAATCATAAATGTCCTGCAAACTTTAGTGTGTACCTTTAAATTAAATAATTATTATGGATATCTTAATCATTCAAATTGTAAAGTAATTAAAAACTAATAATGTGCACGGCTTCTTCAAATCACTTACGGCACATTTGGATGCCCTTAATAGGCCATATTAATTAAATAATGTGGGTTTATACCACATTTGGTTGGCAAATAAAAGGTAGAAGGAGTCCAACATAAATTGTTTTTTTGGACATTTTCGCAGATAATTAATCTCACCTCCACCCCCTATGATAATATAATGCCACAACCACCATGTTCAGCTTTTTTATGAAATGACTTATTTGTCCTTGCTTTTTAAAAAAAAAATTACATTTCACTGCCCCTGCGCTGATTACCTTTCACTGCTACAACCACCAGTGATATGTACCATCTATATATATTTGATATATATTATATTTATATTATAAATTTCGTGAGGATATAAGTTAGATATACATTAGTTGGGTAATTAGCAAATATTTTTAGCTTAATTACAGGAGTTGATCACGCTGATTATATTCATTTTGAGAGGATCACGGCTATTTTGCTTTGTTGGAATGAATAAACACAATTAGTTGCCAAAAAGTTTAATATATGTATAATATATAGGAAGATCTGCATTTATATTTCTATATATAGGAAGATCTATGTAATTTGGAGATTTAGTGCATAATTGATTTTCTTCTTACCTTTTTTATTTGTTTGATAGATTATTATATAGTAATTTATTCGAGTTTTCGTACTACTATTTATTCTTATGTTCTACAAATAATAAATAAAAAAATATTTATAAACACCTTTAACAATATTTGAGCATATAATCTATTTTAACATTAAGATTTCTTTGTTATTTCTCTAATATCTATGTTTAATAAGTAGAAATTTAAATAAGCTCATAGATTAAAGTAAACTAGTATTTATGATATTGCATAAGTAGAAGATGAATTTGGATTTATTTTTTTTTGTACTGTTTTGATATTTTGTTATTTACGCTTATTTTTTAAAGTTTTTATATTAAATTTAGTTTTGAGGAAAAGATATATCAAAAGTAATTTTCTAATTTTGAAGATGATATTAAATATGAAGTTTTATCTTAAAATTTAAAAATATGAAGTTTTATATATAAATAATTACAAATAAATTGGTGAAGCTTTTGCCACAACTTAAGGGTAGTTTTGGTATTTCAGTGAATTGTGTGGATGTGTATGTGCAACCAAACATGAGTTTTAGTAAAATTAAAAGTTAGAAGGTGAAATATTTTTTGGCAACCAAATGTAAGATTAATTATTTTATTTAGTTAATCTTGACACTAAATTATATGGGTTTTCAGCTCAAGGGCAACCAAATGTGCCGTTAATGTATAAAGTTGAAGCATATCATTTAACAATGGAAGTTTTGGATGAAATAATTGTTTAAAGTCAACATTAATTCCCACCTTTTTTATTATCAAAAAACAAAAGAACAAGTTTCCACCTGTACTTTCATCCGTTTGGTTGAAGAACACTAGTCTTGTTTTGTAGTCTCCTTCGTTATTTTTGTTTTCTTTTTCTCTTTTTTTCATGCATTTGGTCAATAAAACCACATCTCGTCCCCAATTTTTTATTCTTCAATTATGCATGCCAGCAGGTGCACATGTTATGCAATAATCCAAAGCCACATGGTAACGATTATATGACAACCATACACATATCTTTTAGAACTGCAAATCGTTGGGAATGAAAGTTTTATACCAATGTAACGTGGTAGTTAGGTAAATAGACTTATTTCCATAGCTTACAGGAAAATATAATATAGAGGCATAATTAAAATAAATCATCAATTCAGCAAGGTCAACATTATACGTTGGCACTCAATAATAATTCCAGATTGGTGTTATCATGTGAGTATGATCCAATTACATATCAGTAATTATAATACACACGCACGTACGCTCACAAACACATTCACACATTATGTTTCCTTGCTATAAGCTTTGGGACTTTTATGCAATACTATTTCTCCCTTTTTCTCTGAATTATTAATTTCTTATGCTTTGCATTCTAACAACTAACTCTTATGTGTCCAATGGCTTATTCTATATATTATTAGAACCCACCACTATCAGAAAATAATGTATACATGCTGTTATGAATTGTATGAACTGAATGCATGAAGAAAGAAAAGAAAACAGATTGTTGTATTCAATTTAATCAAAAAGAGATAATCATCTTTAGAGTGATTGTCTTCTATTTATACACAACTAAAAAGTACATAAGATCATGGAAGAATCATAAAGAATTCTGACTAATATTCCTCTTGTCTAAAGTGTCTTTTTGGTGCTTCATCAGCTTTATACAACAGATCAGCTCCCATGTGTTCCCATGTGTTAGTCCAACTAAGCAGAATGTTGCTTCCCATGTGTTGGTTCAGATGTTGCTTCTAATACTCCCCCTCAAGGTGAGAGTATATATTATGTACTCCCATCTTGAACATTAATCATTTTAACCTTTCAACACTTAGAGCCTTAGCGAAAGCATCTGCAAGTTCGGAATTAGTTGAGACATGGAACGATTTTACCACTCCTTGCTGTAACTTCTCCCTAGTAACGTGACAATCTATTTCAATGTGCTTAGTTCTCTCGTGGAAAACCGGATTGGAAGCAATATGAACTGCATCTTGATTGTCACAGTAGACTAGAGCAGGATGTTCATGTTTGTCACCTAGATCATTGATCAATTGCTTTAGCCACACTACTTCACATACTATTGTAGCAAGAACTCTATACTCAACTTCAACTGAGGATCTAGACATTGTTTGTTGCTTCTTGGATTTTCAGGATACCAAAGCATCTCCAATGAAGACACAATATCCTGTCACATATCTTCTTGTGTCAACACAAGCACCCCAGTCTGCATCACAGTATGCTTTAATATGGATTGTGTTGTTGTTAGGGAAGAACAATCCATGTCCAGCAGATCACTTCAAGTATCTCACCACTCCGAGGGCTCCATCCATGTGTTGTTGTTTAGGATTACTCATATACTGGCTTAATGTTTGAACAACATAGGATATGTCAGGTCTAGTGACAACCAAGTATATGAGTCTTCCTATCAATCTTCTGAACTGAGTTATATTATTTAAAATGTCTCCCCCTGGCTTGGAATGCTTCAAGTTCTGTTCAATGGTGGATCCCATAGGTTTAGCTCCAAGTAATCCAAAACCAGCAATGATGTCTAAGGCATATTGCCTCTGATTGATAGAGATTCCTTTAGTACTTCTTGCCACCTCTATACCTAAGAAATATTTCAAGTCTCCTAAGTCTTTCAACTAGAAATGTTCCTTCAGGTATGTTTTCAATTCACCAACTGTGTGTTTATTTATTGTTCACACCAATTATAATATCATCAACATATACTAACAGAATTGTAGTGGTGCCTTTAGAATGTTTGATGAATAAAGAATGGTCTGTTGTAGACTAAGTGAATCCTTGATTAATTATGATGGAGGTAAGCTTGTGATTCCACTGTCTAGAAGCCTGCTTTAACCCATATAGAGACTTATGTAAGTAACGGTAGAGATTCTCCCCCTCAGGAGCAACACCAGGATGAGGAATCGTGTAAACTTCCTCATCTAGATCACCATATAGAAAAGCATTATTCACATCCAATTGTGAAAGATGCCAACTGTTAGCAGCAGCATAGGCTAACAGACATCTCACAGTAGTGATATTTGCTACTGGAGAAAAACTTTCAAAAAAATCCCAACCTTCTTTTTGATTATATCCTTTTGCAACCAATATTGCCTTATATCTGTCAACTTGTCCAGTAGAGGTGAGTTTAACTTTATATACCCATCTACACCCAATGGCATTCTTACCAGGAGGTAAAGGAACTAAGGACCATGTGTTGTTATCATGCAGGGCATTGAGTTCAGTAGCCATAGCTTTTCTCCACAATGGATCTTGTTGAGCTTGCTCATAAGATGATGGTTCAGGATGAGAAGATACGGAAAGAGTGTAATTTAGATAAGAAGGTGAAAGTTTGTGAAAAGATAAGTTAATAGGGTAAAGATTACCTGTAGAATCATCACCAGTATGAGAATTCATAGGAGCAATTGTAGAGTGAGCTAGGTTGTACTGGTAGTCTTCAATATATGAGTGAACCTTTCTAACTCTAGTAGAGCGCCTGAGAATGGGAGGAGATTGATTGTTTGGTGGAGAGGAGATAGGAGAAGGGAGATAAGGTATCCTCCTGTGATGGTGAGAGCTGGGTGAGGATGGTAAATCAGGAGAGCGAGAGGAGTGAGGTGGTTCAGGAGATGAGGAAAGAGGAATTGAAGTGTTATGTGCTTCATGATCAATATGCATTGGTAGAATGTGAGTATGAGGTATAGTGGGAGAAGGAATAGAAGTGATAGTATGAGTTTGCCAAGGAAATATGTGTTCATAGAAGGTCACATCTCTCGATACAAACACAATGTGTTTCTCAAGATCATATAGTTTGTATCCTTTATATTAGTTGGATATCCAATCATGATACATTTAGTAGCTTTAGTCATGAACTTGTTGTGAGTTTTAGGCATTGTAGCTGCATAACACAGGCATCCAAAAGTCCTAAAATGAGAATACTTTGGATGCTTTGCGTATAAGTGGTAGAATGGAGTGAGATTGTCCAAGAGAGGAGTTGGTGTTCTATTGATGAGGTATGTTGCAGTGAGTATACAGTTCCCCCAGAAGGATAGAGGAAGATTAGCATGAATGCGTAATGATCTAGCAACATTCAGCAGATGTTTGTGTTTCCTCTCAGCAACAGAGTTCTGTTGTGGAGTGTAGGTACAAGTTTGTTGATGAATCACACCATGAGTGTTGTAAAATTCAGGCATATTGAACTCTTGTCCCTTATCTGATCTCAGAGCTTTAATATGCTTGTTGAATTGAGTGAAAACAAACTTGAAGAAGTTATTTAGAATGGTTCTGGTTTGGCTTTTGTTTGTCATGAGATATAGCCATGTGAATCTGCTGTGGTCATCTACTATTGTCAAGAAGTATCTGAATCTGTTAGTAGATGCAGTACTAAAAGGCCCCCAAATATCCACATGAATTAAATCAAAATAGTTACCACACTTAGTAGGATTAGAAGGAAAAAGAGATCTGGTTTGTTTAGATAAATGACATGAATCACAGACAATATCATTAAACTTCTGTGGAAGATCATCACTTGTGGGATATATTAGAGACACTCTACCTGTAGATGGATGTCCTAGTCTATTGTGCCACAAGGCTGATGAGGACATAACAGAATGTATGCTGGAATGACAAACATTCTTTAAGCTAGGAGATTCTCTATCCTGCATTAAGAAGTACAACCCTTGTCTCTCTTTAGCTATCCCAGTCATTCTCCAGCTGGCAACGTCCTAAAACACACAGAAATCAGACCAGAAAATTAGAGAGCATGATGTATTGTGGGCGAGTTTGCTCACTGATAGGAGATTGAATGAAAAAGATGGTACATACAAAACATTCGTTAACAGTATGTGGGAATTGAGTTGTATGGTTGCAAGGAAGGCCTAAACAAACCGAACGAGTCACTCCCTTTGAGCATGTCATTGTAACGGGAACAGATGTGCCATTTGGTAATGTAACAGAGGAATTTGACAAAGTATTGCATTCTATATATAGTGATGAGCTACAAACAATATGGTTTGTGGCTTCTGAGTTCAGAATCCAGGTTTTTAGTGTCCAATAGTGGATGAGAAACAGTTGAATAAGCAAAAGTTATGGGAGTGAAGCAGCTTAGAGTAAAGTGAGTACCTGATGGTTGATTAATTATGGTACTGCTGCCTTTGGGATTTGAATTCATCTGATTAGCAAGCCCAACATTTCTTTGAAGAGGTTGCAGAGCTGCTGGAACTGCTCCTGTGAGATTGGAGATTGTTGTCCTGTACTTACAACTTTCTGGCTTAGTTGATTCACACTCCCAGTAACTTGCTTCTTTCCGCTGCTCTGTCCAGGTTTGAATCTAGCATACTTATGCCCTGGTGGATACCCAAACACTTCATAGCAATTCTTTATAGTGTGGTTTTTCTTTCCACACTTAGCACATGGTGGTCTGCCCTTAGCACCATTTGGCTGGTTCCATGGTTTGTTACCCCTCTGAAAGTTCCAACAGCAACAACAGCTTGTGGTGACTACTGAAGAGTTGAATGTGTTTGCACATTCATGGTTGTTGATTCAATGTGATTCTGCAATCCATATGACATCTCCCTATTTGCCTCCTCTTGAAGTACAAGACTAAAAACATCATCAAGCACAAGGAGATGATCCCTCAACAAGATCTCTAACATGATCATATAATTCATCCAAGCCTATCAAGATTTGCATAACTCTTTGCCTCTCATTCTTTTTATGTAATACAATCATAACTCCACAGTTCAAGTTCTCACAAGTATATACCTCTTCATATTGAGATATTTCATCCAAAATAGATCTTAACTTGGAGAAATACAACACCACAGCAATACCATCTTGTTTTATATTTATTAATTGTTGTTCTAACATAAAAGTCATGTTATTACTTGATTTAGCAAATCTGCGTTTGATTTCATTCCAAACTTTAAATGCATTATCAGAAAACAAAGTGTAATCTCCAAGCTCACCAGACAAGCTTGCTGAGATCCATCCTAACACTATATAGTTGTACCTCATCCATTTCCCATAGGATGGATTTGTGAGGGTTGGTTCAAGAAAAGATCCATTTACAAACCAATTTTATTTTTAGCTAATAAAGCCACGTACATGGCGCGCATCCATTTGTGGTGGTTTTGTGTGGTTAATTTTTGACCAGCAAGACATGTGTTCGGATTTTCACCATGATGTAAGAAGAATGGATTCGAAGGATCATCATTCATGGCCTGGTTCTGTGCAGTTGGCGCAATGTGGCTTGTACTGTCAATGGAACCAAGTGTAGCTGAATCTCCTGGATCCATCATGAATATGAAAAAGAGATTATGCGGAAGTTAGGATACTTGAGACAATGATGGATTCATTGCTCTGATACCATATCAAAAAATAATGTATGCATGTTGTTATGAATTGTATGAACTGAATGCATGAAGAAAGAAAAGAAAAGAAGGATTGTTGTTTGAATCAAGAAGAGATAATCATCGTTAGAGTGATTGTCTTCTATTTATACACAACTAAAAAGTACATAAGATCATGGAAGAATCATAAAGAATTCTGACTAATTGTTGAATTACTTATCCCACATTGGTTGGGGACTACTATGAGCTTCTGTTTATTAATAATTTCCCCCTCTCCCTCTAATAAGGTCTTTTAGGGGGAAATATGAGGGGGCTCTAATTTCTACATGGTATCAGAGCCTACCCCAGTCAATGTTGGGCTTACCCATCTATTTCTCTCACGTGTAGTTCCGTTCGGTATTGTCCCGGCCTACACGTGAGGGGAGCGTGTTGAATTACTTATCTCACATTGGTTGGGGACTACCATGGGCTTCTGTTTATTAATAATTTTCCCATCTCCCTCTAATAAGGCCTTTTAAGGGGAAATATGAGGGGGCTCTAATTTCTACACTAATATTCCTCTTGTTTAAAGTGTCTTCTTTGTGCTTCATCGGCTTTATACAACAGATCAGCTCTCATGTGTTCCTATGTGTTAGTCCAACTAAGCAGAATGTTGCTTCCCATGTGTTGGTTCAGCTGTTGGAGAGTGTTGCTTCTGATAACCGCAACTATAATACAATTCTAGCAAATTAGTACTATCTGGTATTTCATTGTTCGATAAAGTTTAATAATATAACTAGACACCATCAAATCCAAATGTGAAAATACTATTAGAGTCTGTGCCTTCTCTTAAAAATAAAATTCATCAATTATTGTACCGATATTCATCCTTGTCGAAACTCAATTAGAGTACCAATATTCATCTCATTAGAAATTGTTCACCATACTAAAAGTTCCTGATTTTATTGGTTATTAAAAATAATTAGCTTTGTGTTAAAATAATAATTTCAGCTACATATACTCATTTAGTTTCTCCTAGGTGGATTATTATTTATCTCATGTGCTAGGATTGGTTGTAAACCACAAAATGTGCAAAGAGGCAGCATTCGACAAGGAGTCTCGATAAACCAAGCAAATTGCAGCATGCCTTGTGCGCAGCCCCTCCCAGATGCTGACACGTGGACAAAAGGACAAAACTTTTGTCCACGTGTCAGCATCTGGGGCACCATGCGCACAAGGCATGGTGCCCACCATGGAATATTCCCAGAATATTGTATCACCCAACAGTAAAAAAAAGATTCGTTGATTAAATTCATAACCCACTGTGAGACAAAGTTTGTGATTAATTTTATTATAAAATCTTGTCTCCTATATGCTGAGTGACTCTGCAGCATGTGAATTAGTTTGGTTCCTTGTAAACGTAACATATTGAAGTATTCTTTGCTAGCTATTGGTCCATTACGCGCGTACTGCTAAATAGACATTTAACGTAGAAAATTAATTGTTCTTTGTTCTTTGTGTAAGAGAAGACAATTATATCATACGGTAATAGTAAATTATTCCCCCATTATGTATATTACATACATTTCTGTATATATAACATCATATATAACTAAAAATGGAAAGTATCGAATACTATTTTGAATGAGAATCAACCAACAAGGTCATATATCTTCCTACATGTATTTTTTTTTTTTTTTTTACTCAACTTTCACGAGAAAATAAGAGGTTAACATTAGTAAGTTACATATGAGTGTTATTTTCAATAGGCACATTACTCTCTACATGTTTTTAAGTGTGGGAAAATATCCACATATAGTAGGAGGAGGAATTGCGTATTTTCAAAATCACCGGGACATTGATGGAGGGGATGATTTGCTATTTTATATCATCATTGGTTTTGCCTATATTTATACATGATGTGCTTATTTCCTATATATAATACAGATGGTAAAATCAAAAAGGTCATCAACACCTTCAAGGAAATGAATACTCTACAGCGATATATATCTTGGTAACCAAGGAGACTATACTGAGAGAAGAGAACAAAAATGTGTACAAGAATTATTCACTCAACACGGGAAAAAAAATACTGATCAAAGTTACTTAAGTAAACCGACGGTAAGAAAATTAATTCTAAAAAAGAGTATTGGAACGTTTCATTGTGCTCCACAAGACCACAACTATAAATTCCAGACCCTCGAAAGTAATCATTATAAGATTAAAAACCTTGAATGTATGGTGCACATTTTTTTGTAAAGAACCTGACAGGTTACAAAGTAAAGACACTCACTTTAATGGAATTTGGTTGGTTGCTTCAAAACAAAATTGTCATATCCCTATGTTTTTAATTTACAAAAATAACCTGTCTGCAGCTACTACATGCATGCATAGCTCAAGGGCCACTAGTTGCTGAGAACTCTATCACATTCATTCCTAGTGGGAAGGCGCTTGGTAGGTTGGATATCTCGAGTATAGCCCTTTGGCTTAGGTTTTGGGGTAATCCTTACGAACCCCTTAGCTTCTCTATTGTTTGCTTGGATCGAGCGATTGGGTACAACGCTCGGCTCCTGATGTAGTACCCCCCTGTTTTTTCTTTTATAAACCTCTTTTCTTCTCTATCACATTCATTCATATTTGAACTTGAGACTGATAATTTAGATTTATCCTTGGCAAGTGGAAACGACGCCAATTCTATGGTGGCAAACTTAATTAGATATTGGCACTACAAAGAAAAACAATTAGAAAGGAATTACTCCGTTCGTAAAACCGAAAATCCACAACGGAGAAATTGATTAAGGAATTTCGGTTCATGAAGACCGTCCATGTAAGTTGCATTGGTAACTAAATCTACTATGAGTTCCTAATTTATATATGTATCTTAGGAACGGACAAATCCGTTTCCAATTTAGGAAGGAAACAACCATTTCAGGAGCATTTTTTTAAAAATTAAAAAAAAAAATTGTTCCAAAATTTGGTAATGAAATAATCGTACATTACACTCTTTTAGCAAAAATGAGAATGTAATAAAATTGTTTGATATGTTTTAAGCTACGCTTATTTGTTAAAGGATGGATGATATATAAGGTGCGTGATATATATAACACAAGAGATTATTTGGTCTAGAGTGTAAAAGTTAGGATGGATTACTTCATCAAATTAAGAATGTGCATTCGCATAGCATTGTGTTTTGTAGCTCTTGTAAAGTCAATTATTTAATAAATTATGTACAAAAAGAAAAGAAAAAAACACCAACGTTATAACATATATATCCCTAAATGATCTGATCTAATAATCTAGGCTTATTTATTGGGGACCAATTACACTATAGGATATTAACTACACTATAGGATATTGGGGACCAATTACACCTTTACAACATTTAACCTAGAAAAATAACAGAGTGCTTAAATGTTTCCTTGTCCGAGGCCATGTATGCATTTCTAAGCAAAACCTTAAAAATAACAAACATCAAAAGATCTCATAAAAACATAGTTGTGAATTGTAGGAAATATTAAGATTCTGTGTTGCAAGACATATGTAACCGTGGCAGCGTGGCTATACATGGTGTCTATAAATATGGGGAAATTGTACATGTTGTTTCTCTCACTCGGTCCGATAAGCACCTGCGGACTACAATTACTCACATGTCTTTGCCACGTGGGATCATTGTGTCCCCTGCGAAATGGTACCAAAAGGGCAGCATGAGTATTGTCCCGTAATGATCTGCCACGTGTGGTGATGTAGGAAGAGTGCATGTGCCGTGTCGTGCTTGATTGTGATGGAATTGAATCTCCGGATGAAAAGACATTGGATTTTTTTCATATAAATATAAATAAAAGACTTTGGATTTTGACTTTGACCAGAGAGATGACTTGGATGGGAACCGGGTCGGGTTACTCCTTTTTTAAAGAAAAAAAAAGAAGCAAAATGGTATTCTTTTAAGGACTAGACGTTTTTACTGAGAATTATTTCTTGATTTGGTTGTGTCATTCTTATCTTTAAGCCATATTAAACTTCTCTATTCTTTAGAAGAATACGCTCATTACGAGGAAAGCGGGCACATCAATTATCACGATACTACAACTAATTCATTTAACATTAATAGTTCAAACTAACTCAAGCAGAATGTGGAGGATCCTTCAAAATTATGTTAGCTAAATTAATATATTTCAGGCGAAACTGAGCCAAGTTTTTTTTTTTTTTGATAGATAAATATGATGACTTGCTTAAATACAAATCAGGGGAATCCAATTACAAAAAAAGGGGGAAGCCCCCATCACAAAAAGCTTCAACAGGAAGCATACAAGGTTTAATTACTCCAAAATGCTCGGTAGATGATGCCCATTTTGCAACATTATGAGCCGAGCTGTTCAAATTTCGGTTGATAAATTTGAATTTCCATTTTGGCCATTTGTGCCAAAACTTGCGAATCTCCTTGATGAGAGGGTTGGACGTCCATGATGGCTCTATAGTCGGATTGCAAATGTATGTCACAACATTCTTACAATCGCTTTCAATGATGACTTCTTTGACTTTCAGATTTACGAGCCAAAAGCACGCCTGTTTGATCGCGAAAGCTTCTGCCGCTTCGGGGTCATGCACCATTCGTTTGTGAGCAAATGCGAACACGATCGTACCATTGTGATTCCTCATAATTCCTGCTGCTGTTGTAGTTCCCTCCTTGAACGCAGCATCAACATTGAACTTGAGTTTCCCGCAAATTGGAGGCTTCCAGGCATTTGAGGAAAAGCATGCAGCATTGATTGATTTTTTATCCATTTGAGCAAAGAAATGTTGGCTTGCTTTCACTGAAATCTCCTTAGCCAAATAATCTGTATCAAAAGGAGTACTATCAAAGAAGATTTTGTTTCTAAAGAACCAAAGTGATTCGAAACAGCAAATCAAAAAAAATAAGGAATTCTTCCCTATTGATTTTTTCAGGAATCTTGAACGGTTTGTCGATCATAATTGAGGAGAATAAGTCTTTCAGGCTCCACCCCAAGAACTCTTCAATTCTCACTGTCCATTTTGATGCAAATAAGATGGCACGGATTAGGTTGCATTCCAGAAAGATATGACTAAGTGTTTCTGGTTCTGTGTGACAGAATTTGCACATCGGGTCTTGCACTTGGAAGATCACGTTGAGACGCGCTGCAGTTGGAATGATATTTTGCAGAATTTTCCACAGGAAGAGTTTGTGTCGTGCATGGATATTGGCTTTCCAGATTTTACTCCAAAGCTGATCAGGTTCCAGAGATGTGTGGCTTCTAGTAATGATGTGAAAGGCGGATTTGGTTGTGAATCTTCATGACGAGGAGGAAGACCAGAATAGAGTTCCATCATCTTGTGGCTCGGCAAAATTAATTTTCATGATTGCCTGGACTGATTCCTGATCGAATAATTGGGAAATCAGCTCAGTATTCCATCCATCTCTTGAGGAGAGGACCAGATCACCTACAACTTGAGGTACCTGCGAGGAAACAATCAAAGAAGACAGTGGTTTGGGAATATGATCAGATAATGAAGGAATCCATGGTTGATCCCAAATAGGGATCTTTGAATTCTTAGCTACCATGTGACAAACACCTTGGGAAATATTTTTTTTGCATTTGAAGACATCTTTAAAGAACCAAGAAGCATTTGGTGGACATTTCTCAAGTTGTAGAAGATCAAGCTTTTTTAAGTATTTCAAACTTAAAAATTTCACCCAATTTTTGTGTTTAGCAAAAACAACATTCCAAGATTTTTTAGCAAGTAAAGATCTGTTGAAATCCCAAGTTTTCTTGAAGCCTAAACCACCATCAGCTTTAGGTAAGCAAATTGAATCCCATGCTTTGAGAGCTAAAACATTGTTGTTACTATTATGCCCCCACCAGAATCTCATGCAAAGACTGTCAATTTTATTGCAAACAGATTGGGGGAGCAAGCAAGTCTGCATGATGTGGATTGGCGTGGATTGAATGACTGATGATATAAGGACTCCTCGGCTAGATTGGGAGAGATTCTGCTCCTTCCACCCTGAAAATCTAACAGCAATCTTAGAAACAATGTCAGAACAAGCTTTGACTTTAGATTTAGGTTTGCAAAAGAAGAGCCAAGTTAATTTGATAGAAAATCCTCCATTTATTTGACCCCTTGAATATAAATGCCTGCATGACAACGCTCAAACTAGGTAGTGAAGTCCCCAGCGAAGCCAATCAGGCGAAATGATCCAAGAGAAGACTCTTAAAATTTGTTTCTCATGTCCTTCTTTTGATTTTCTTTTTCATTAGGTTTCGACGCGTTACTGTAAAAATAGAAGTTTTTAGAATGATTAAAGAATAATTTATAGCACAATTCGAGTAGAAGAATCAATATATTAATAATTTATCTCATAATTGCCATTTGTCTTGAATTCTCTATCCCACATCACTTGGGGAATGATCTTGGCTTCTGTTTATCTATGTCATGCCCCTCTCCCCCTAATAAGGCCTTTTAGAGGAAAATATGGGGGGGGGGGGGTAATTTCTAATATGGTATCAGAGCCTACCCAAGTTGATGTGGGTCTTGCCCGCTATCTAACCCACATGTTAGGATCCGATGCTTATTCCGACTTACACGTGAGAGGGTGTCTTGAATTCTCTATCCCACATCACTTGGGGAATGATCTTGGCTTATGTTTATCTATGCCCTGCCCCTCTCCCTCTAATAAGCCATTTTAGAGGAAAATATGGGAGATATAATTTCTAATAATTTGTTTTTAGAATTCTTTGTCAAAATAAATAAGATTTCTATAAACATGCATTTAGCTAGAAATGTAAGCCTAGTATAGGAAGAATCATGCACATGACAATGATTAAGCTCTATGATTAAATGAAGCCGGTTCTCATCCAAACTTGTCTGATTATATCTAATTGAAGAAAAAAAGTCAATATTTTAGAAAGAAAAATAAATTATCAAATTAGTTTGAGTCACCTTCTATTGACATAATATGTAAGATTAGGAAACCTATTAAATGGACTAATTGAAAAAGTAATTTGTCTCTTTTGTAAAATAATCAGCCTTAAATCCGTGTAGGAATTGGGATCCGCGCGAGTAACATTGTTTTTTTCCTTTTTGTTTTTAGGCGCAAGACCATGTTTTTCTAAGAATTATTAGTGGCTCATTTTTCTACGAAAGACACGTGTCCTATGATTTTGGCAGACAAAAAAAATCTTGAAGTGACCCTTAGAGATTTGTTTGTTTGTTAATCGATCCATTTGTGTGAAAAGTTAAAACGTGAGAAAAGAAAGTCGAGCAACTTTTCCAAAAGCGCATTCTACTTGTCTAGCTTTTTAGCCGTAACTTGTGATCATGCGAAAAGTTGAACACATGCATTACTTCTTTTATGGGACTTATTGATGCATTCCAACCTTAAAACCTAGGAAATGTAGAGAAACATGTTGCTAAACTAGTTTAATTAGTTAAGTGCAATAATTAAATGAAATTGCCATTATTTATTATCACGTAATAAAGCACGTACCGAGAGTTTAGACAACCTATCATGCAATAGCTCCATGGTTTATTATGGTTAGGTGATTAATTAGTTTGACGTCCTTTTTGAACGAAAGCGTTTTTTTTTTTTTTGAACATCAACGAAAGCGTATTAATTAATATATTTAATTGAATTATAATCTTAAAATTTTGAATAAAAATCTGCAAGAGTTAAGTGATAGGTAATATACCCACATCTTTGGTTCTGAGTTTTAGATTAAAGTTTGAGTTAGTGATATAGGAGTGATGATTTAGGAGGGAGGTATTAGTAGGCCAATTTATGTTACTGTGAAACTAAAACCATAATATGAGTTGTAATTGCATGAATTATAGAAATATATAATATTGAGTTGTTGCATATATATATATATATATATATATATATATTAGTTTGAAAGGCACGGAGATTCGCGTTCCTGGGCTTAATGAATAGGCTTATAGGCATGATAAAAAAGTTCAAGAGTTTTGGCAATTTTGTGTTCTTAAATGATAACATGTTATTATGATGTCAAAACAATATTTTACACATTGAATTATCACTATGTGACAAACCCGACAGTAGCCTCTCCTAAATAAAAAAAATGACTTACATATCCACAAGAGAACAATCAAATTAATGATTCCACTTCGTTATGATTTCACTAGAACTAATGCCCTGTAGAGCAAAAATAAAGTTCCAAAGTGGCTTTTCAGTTTTCACTTATCCTCCAAGATGATCATGAATAAGTTCTTCTATTTGTAGATTCGAATGAATATCAAGTCAAATACGCGAGTTATAAGCTCTAAGCACATTAACCGTCAATTTAAACAGACTTTGATACATTATATATTATGATTTAGAACCCCTCCAAGCTAAGATCCCTTAAAAACCTCATTAAGAAGAGATGTACGAATTATTATATTTATTCTTACAATACATCTAATCACTCTCATTTATGCTCTATGTCACTACATATACATACATACTAGAATGTCCTAATGTTACTACTATACACAAAGAGTTGATGGAATTCGAAGTTACAATTAACGGGATTCCAATTTGTGCGACACACATTTCTTCCCCCAATGACATGACTAGTGAGAAACAAATTACACTGTATGGAGATCGATAGGGGTGTGCTTGGATTGGCATTAGTATTTGTTCAATTTACTTTGGCAATTGGCGAATGTGCCAAATTGTATTAAATGCAAATCACTTACCGACTAAATTGTTAGGGATCCCACAAAGCCAGCTAAATAACTTAGCAAATAATTGCCAGACAGCCCCTTGTGAGTAGGGTACCTTAATATTTAGGGGTTGAAAGGTTTGTGTTTATCCTGATTCCTACATTTAATGAGAAATATGGTTTTAGCAATGCTTTGAAAACGACAAGTCTGTCACTATACTAGGAACATAAATTATGGGTCCTATAATTAGTGGCCTCAAGTTTAGGGTTGGCTAGCTAGCCTAACTTATTGTCTCTTAAGGCATTCATGTTGTAAATAAACTTCTTCTTATACGAGGCGGCTTTTTGAGCCATTTAATATTCGTTGATTGTGTGCAAAAAGAGAAAAGCAAGCAAACAAACAAACAAAAAGGTGTAGAAATACGCATTGTTTGCCTTTGGGGATAGGTTTCTGATTGTACTTCATTTGTTGTTGTGAGAGCTCGATGAAGTAATTCTATTAGTGTTTTTGCTTAAATTGTTTTGAGTTGGTTAATATTGAAATATGTTCGTAAAGTAATTTTTAAAGCTACTTAAAGTAGGACATAATAAATATGAAGTGTTCTTAACGCAGTTGTAAAATGTCACTTATCGTGTTTGTACATTGAACTTTTTCGAGACAAGAAAAAACTTACAAACATGAGTCAGTAATGCAGATATTTCAAAAGAATTTGCCCAAAAAATGGGCTAATTCATTTTTCATTTGTATAAGAAACTCAGCATTAATCTAACTGAAATAAGACTTAAAATGATGCAACCCTAATCCATTATATTTGACACGAAATTATAGACTCCTTATGTAATGAACTACAATCATGAAATTTCAAATTCTAAAAAAGAAATGACTAATTTATTGAACTTTGCTAATTACAGGTTTGGATTTTGAATTTGGAAATCCAATTTTAAAATTTGAAGTATCTAATATTTATTTAACATGAGATGCACGCATGGGGAGAATATAACATATTAACATTGACCTTTCATCAAGGCCCGGTTGAGGGCTGGACCAAATTTATGAAGTAGCATTTAGTCATAATGTGAGTTGTCACTTTTCATGAATAACGGCACTACTTGTGAGATAGTGCGAGGAAAATATCAAAAATCTAATGAAATGAGAAAGTACATTCACTTTAGATAATGACCAATATATATTAGAAACTGGAACAAAATGACACTAGATGCCACTTTATTTGTTAGTATGTGTGCTATTTAATTATGATGATATATTGAATATTTTATATATATATATATATATATAAAGAATGTGGGCTTGTAAGGGTGGCTGAGTTGATTAAACTTAGAGATCATCCCCTCATTCTTAATTCAATCTCAGGACAACTGAAATTAGTATGTGATGGGTAAGTATACGTAGTTTGATTTATTCGACTAAGAGCACGTTTGCTTGCTCCAACTAAACATTTAGTTTTAAACCCAGCCTTATATTAAACTATGACTAAGTATTAATATTAACAAGATTTGAATGCTATTGCGATGTTTTAGGATTTACCCAATAGGCATCTTAGAAATTGTGCTGATAATTTTTATGACGCATAAAGTGGCATAGATGACTAATTTATTGTTCGGAGTTCGGGACTTCGGGTAGGGGTAACTTTTTTCTCTTTGAAAAGCATTTATCATACATAGGAATATAGTCTACATGTACCAAAACTTTTGTCCTAAAACGTCTACTTTTTCAGGTAGTGCCTAGAAAGTGGGCTTTTGATAAGATATTGTAGCATTTACTTTTTTTTTTGTGTTTGTTTAACAAGGTTGTGGGTGGAGTCATTTCACTCCTCCACATGTTAGGATTTAGTAACTTTTTTTTTTGATTGATTTAGTAGTAACTACTAACTTGCATGAACATAAAACAAGAGTCCAAGGAGTAAGTATCAATTCGTCAACATCTTCTTCAAATATTTACAATATATATATAAATAAGAAGTAGAATTGTTTTATTACGCTCTAAAATCAAGTAAAGTTTTTCTCACTATCTAACATCAGTTCAGCGTATTTGAGTTCATTAATATCTTAAAAATGGATCAAAGTTTGGGTTTTTAAATGTTTTTAATTAATTAAATATTATTTCATTTTCAGTTCAACTTGGTTGAAAACGAAAATTTCGACATTTTTTAGGAAGCCTTTAACAAATGACAAATATCTGGCCCATTAAAAGCCCAACCATGAATATAGGTTTGGTTCAGGCCACTTATAGAGTAGCAAACCCAATAAAAAAAACAGTTTAAATTAAATAAAAGATATATAATAATAAGATGAAAAAAAAGGCACTATACCCCCAAACTATTGTCTCTATTGCACTTATTGCCTCCCAACAAACATAATTTTCAAAGGAATGGACCCCCCAAGTACCCCCCCCCCCCCTCCCCCTGCCCAGAAATCGAATATTCCACATAACCAAGGCAAAACAGGTATGTCACTTTTTGCAACGGATATATTCCGAAAATCCCAATAACTGAAAAATCCTAAAAAAATGACTGAAAATTTTGTTGAAAACCCTACAAACAAAATTCGAGTTGAATCCAAGTATTCAACGATCAATTCTTCATGCTTCAACACAATCATTAAATTTCCATGGATTCTACTAGAATATGCACATGCGGAAGAAGAGTAGCCATTAAAACTTCGTGGACAGATCAAAACCCGGGAAGATGATTTGCTCGTTGTAGTAATTACCCGGTAAACATTTCAATTTCTTAGTCTCAAGTTGTGAATTGATTGATCAGTGGCCTCATGCAACTAAGTTTTTTACATTATTTATTTGAATTTGAAGGGGTGTGAGGCGTGTGTGCATGGATTGATCCCCCGATGTGTGATCGATCCACTGCTATCATTCTTGGGTTGTTGAGGAGAATTAACAATTTTGAAGGTGAAGTGGCTAATTCGAAGAAAGTGCAGAGAAGGTTGCGGGTTGCAATGTTCTTGTGGTTATAGGGTAAAGCTGCTCTGTTAGTTCCTTATGCTTTTAGCTTCTTTTACTAATGTGGTGGTATTGTGTTAAGGAGTGTGGTATGGTATTAGAATGTGTGTTGTTTAGTTGGTAAGTTTGTGGTGTTGTAATGTAGGCAATGGAGTTTGAATGGTAATGAAGTGAATGTTGTTAACTTGTTTGTCTTTTGGTTTGATCTTCAAAAACTATCTCTTAATACTATCCAATATCACTATAAAACAGGGCAAGATCACTATAAAACTTACACATGTCCAAGACTATAAAAAAAATGCACAAACACCTAACCAACAACTGCCTATTGCATAGTCAAAAACAGAGAAAGTATATGCATAACATTCCAATACAGATCAAGTACCACTAACCATTGCACATCATTCCAAAACTCAACAAACCAACATTCAACTCCATTACATACCAAAATATGTCAAGTTTATGCAAGATTCATAATCATCAATGCCCTAACAAATATAATCTGGGAACATGTTCTCCCAATTACAAAATAGGAGAAAGTCTTACTGATGATTAACAAATATAATCAACTTAACCTTAATATTAAAGCCATAGTTACTTTAAAATAAAGAGTCATCCCCAATCCCAACAAACATGCTCTGAATCTTCCTCTTTGGAACACCAACCACTTTCTTTGGTGGATTGAATTGTTTCCTTGAATGGTCAAGCAGTGAAGACTTATCAGTATCAATACTCTGCTGCCTCTGGTTAGCAGGTCCCCTAGCTTGACTATGTTGAGCGGTGAGAACATACATGTTGCTTGCATTTGCACTTTGATTAGCAGAGTTGTTTGCATTTGCAACTGAAGAAGTACAAGTCTGAGTTGAATTCACCTATACCGTAAAGCATACAAGAATTGTTATCCAATGGAAAAATTATATAGAATACAGTTCATCCCATTACTAACACTACAACAAAAAACAAAACAGTACCTTAGACTTTGGTCTTGGCTTCCTCATTCTCAAACCTGATGGAGCAGCTTGTGAAAACTGAGTACCAACCACTGCATCACTTCCATGTGAGACTGCAGCCATAACATGATCAGTGTCTACTCCATTACCCATATTCTGACTCAGGTTAGCAGGTTCCTCATGAGCCTTTTTCTTTCCTTTATTATTAAGTTTTTGTGAAGTAACAACAGGATTGTTGCTTGCATTTCCATTTTGACTGGGAAAGTCATTTGCAACAGCAGGAGTGGTCTGCCTAGAATTGTTGCTTGAATTCACCTAAATGACCATTGCAGGCACCAAAAAAGAAAACCTCAAGATTCAATTACAACCACCACACTAAAAACCAAAAATAAAACCTAACAATTAACTACAAATTTGAAACACTGAAAAGAGTACCTTAGGCTTAGCCTGAAACACTGAAAAGAGTACCTTCTGATTAGACTTTGACTTTCTCTTCCTCACTCTCAAACCCTAAACTCTCAAACCTGGTAATCAATAAATTAACTGAAATTATAGATCTAAGTGCACATGCATACCACTAAAGTGACAACAACCCTAAAAATCTGGATTTTGGTGCAAAATTGACAAAGTGGACCACACATTGTCTACTTTACCACAATAGGACCACTACAAACATAAAAAACACCATAGAGCACTAAATAAAGAAAATGAGACAAATCTTAAAAAAATGATTCTTTACTCGCCATAGTCGGGTGTGAGTCGATTGGCGAAAACAAAGTCTCCCATTGTGCACATCTTTCAACCAATTGCGTGTTAAACAAAGTAAAGTACTATTACGAATGGAGGAAGAGTAGTAAAAGAATATGATGAATTGGGGAAGAAATTAGGGTTCGTAAAAGAGGATTTTTGAAGAAGATGAAGTGGAGATCTATTTTAGATTCGAGCTGTCAGATGGAAGAGTGATAACGTGTTTACAAACCACGTTTCACATTATCAGCATCAATTTTAGAGTGGTCTATTCTAATTAAATCAATTGGCCATTTTTTCGGGATGGGCCTCGGCGGACTATGGATCGAATCTTCATTAGGCCCATCAGATCCTTATTTCTATTTTTGTATTGCTTAAGTACAATTTACCTTTTCTTATGTTTAGCTAAATTTGTAATGAGATCAAAGAACATTATATGATGCATGTACTGGTTACAAAGATTATTATGAACAATTTTAATTTGAATTCTGAATCTCTCTTTTCTTCTTAGATTTTCCTTCAAGCTATTCTCTCTATCTTCTAAAATATCCACTGGAGTCAAGTAACAATGTTACATTGGCCTCAGAGCTAACTGATCCTGAAGCAAACTTTGATGTGATGTCGAAACTAGGGAGTCACGCAGTAGGCTTGGACGGTCTGGAGAACAAAACAGATGAGATGCAAGTCAGTATGAATACACTACAAGCAATGGTAGAGCGTGTGTTACAACAACTAGTTGCAAAGACCACATAATCAGACCAGACATCAGCTCAAACATCAAAAACACCATATCTAAGCCCATCTGACTCAGGGGTTATGCAGTCACCATTCAAAGTTGATTACATTATGAGGAGGGGGAACAAAGTGGAGCTACCAAGGTTTCAGGAGACAACCCAAGAGCTTGGGTATGAAAATGCCAAAGAATATTTCATATTAACCTTATGTCTGGTTGTGATAAGATAATCACTGCTGGAATATATGTTGATGGGGTTGTTGAGAATTGGTTCTTAGACAACATTGAGGGCAAAGAAACCATGGGGTGGAGTAGATTTACTGAGTTGTTGATAGATAGACTCGCACCAGCTAAAGGTGAGAATCTCATTGGAGAGTTTAATAAACTCAAACAGAGTGGAAGTGTTGATGAATACACTGGGAGGTTTGATGAGTTAAAAGATTTTTATGTTTCAAAGGAACATGCATTTAGATGATGAATACTTTCTAGAAAGTTACATAAGTGGTTTGAAAGACGAGGTCAGACTAATGGTGGAGATGCTGAACTTCTCAAGCTACAGCCAGGCCATTTTTTTGGCTAGGAAACATAAGGTTATGCTTGAAACCACCAACAAGCATAACAAAGGATGGATAAGAGGGAACCAAGGATCCTCTAAAGGGAATAACCCCTTTGGATCAAGCCAATCGAGCAACAAAACTTGGGGAAAAGACAGGATACCCCATGTGAAGAGGTTAACCCCTGAAGAGATGGAAGCTAGAAAGGCCAAGGGCATTTGCTTCAAATTTGATGAAGTATATGTGTGGGGACACAAGTGTAAGAAGTTGTTTATGCTGTTAGGGCATGATGTGGAGAAGGAAGAAGGATAAATGGAATAAGAAAGTAAACAAGAGGAAGAGGAATATGAGTATGAGTACCCTAACCCCAAAATTTCACTCCATGCCTTAGCTGGTTGTGAAGCACCAGAAACTATAAAGTTGAGGGGGAAGTGAGGGGAGTGACACTAACTATTTTAGTGGACACAAGAAGCACTCACACTTTCTTAGACGAGGAGGCATCTAAGAGGCTTAAGTGTAAGCTGGTGCACTCAAAACCTCTCATGGTGACAATAACTGGAGGAGGGAGGATAGATTGCAAAGTGCAATGCCCTGAATTTGAGTGGGAAATGGGAAACAGACTATTCAAAGCTAATACTAGGTTGATCAAACTTGGGGGTTGTGACATGGTAGTGGGAGTTGACTGGCTCAGGAGGTTAGGCCCAGTAACTTTTGATTTTAATAAACACATTGTGTCCTTCAAGGAGGGAGGGAATGAGTGTGTAATGGTATGGATTAATGCCCTTATGCAATTAAAAGAGATAACTAGTCAGAAATGGAAAAATTGATCAAGAAGAAGGGGAATGCCTTGTTGGGGTGCTTGTTCATGATAGGAGGTGACCAACCAACTAAAGAGCCTAAGTTTTCTAGAGAGCTACATGGGTTAGTGACTCAATACAGGGATCTCTTCACTGAACCTAATAGCTTACCACCACATAGAAGAGCTGATCATGGTGTCACTGTTATACCTAGGGCACTGCCTTTTAAACATCAACCCTATAGATACCTCTATTTGCAAAGGGAGGAGATTGGAAGATTGATTCAGGAGATGCTGGAATCAGGGCTGATCCAACCAAGTAGCAACACATTTTCTTCTCCAATTCTATTAGTCAAAAAGAAAGATGGGGGGTGGAGGTTTTGTGTGGATTATAGAAACCTTAATGCCTTAACTGTGAAAGACACCTTTCCTATACCACTTATTGATGACTTATTGGATGAACTTACTCATGCTATGATATTTTCTAAGATTGACCTTAGAGTTGGCTATCATCATATCAGAATGAGGAAGGAGGATGTTCCCAAGACAGCTTTTGTCACTGTCTCGGGGCACTATGAGTTCAAGGTAATGCCCTTTGGGCTTACCAATGCCCCAACCACATTCTAAGCCCGTATGAATAAGGTTTTTAAGGAATGTTTGAGGAAAATGGTACTTGATTTTTTTGATGACATCTTAGTGTTTAGCAAGACAATGGAAGAACATGAGGAACACTTGAAGATGGTATTTGACAGACTTAGAGACAATTGTCTGTTTGCTAAGGCTTCCAAATGTTCATTTGGACAGTTAACTGTGGAATACTTGGGATATATAATAGGAGGTGGAGAAGTGAAAGCAGATCCTGAAAAGATAAAAGGGATGACTGAATGGCCAACCCAAGAAATGTTAAAGGGTTGAGAGGGTTCCTGTGGTTAACAGGATACTACAGAAAATTTGGAAGGCACTATGGCATGATTGTCAAGCCCCTCACTGAATTGACAAAGAAGGGGAAGTTTTCATGGAATGAAGAAGTAGAGAATGCTTTTCAATCTTTGAAGAAGTCTATGGTAGAAGCCCCAGTTCTACAATTACCTGATTTCCACAAGCAATTTGTAGTAGAAACTAATTCATCTTACCATGGATTGGGGGATATGTTAAGCCAAGAGAAACATCATGTTGCTTACATTAGCAAGGCACTTGGTCCAAAAAATTTGGGCCTCTCAGTTTATGAAAAAAAGTTCATGGCCATCATTCTAGCTATTGATAAGTAGAGACCCTACTTAATACAATGGGAGTTTATAATCAGAACTAACCAAAACAACCTTAAATACCTACTGGAGCAGAAGATATCTACACCACTATAACACAAATACATGACTAAACTCCTAGGGTATACATATAAGATTGAATATAGGAAGGGGAGTGAGAGTTGCAGATGCTCTTTCTAGGATGGGAGAGACAAGAGAATGTACTGATATTTGCCAAGTGTATCCTGAGTGGATTAAAGAACTAGAAGACAGCTATGTGGGGGATAAAACAACTGAGGAAGCTATCCAACAGTGTGCCCTACGACCCTATGAGGTATCTGACTTCTCTTATAACAACAATGTTCTGAAATATAAGGGGAAACTTTATGTGGGGAATGCAACTGAATTGTGGAGACAAGTACTGGAGTTGATGCACAGTAGCTGCATTGGAGGACACTCTGGTATCACAGGTACTTACCAAATAATCGAGGTGGTGTTTCTATGGCATGGGCTAAGGGAGCAAGTCAAATAATTTGTCCAGAAGTGTGTAACATGCCAGCAATACAAGCATGAAAATGTGCCCTCCCCAGGGTTGTTGCAACCACTGGAAGTACCAGATCAGGCCTAACAACACATTAGTATGGACTTCATTGTCCAACTTCTAAAATCATAAGGGAAAGAGGTCATATGGGTCATTGTAGATAGGATAACTAAATATGCTCATTTCATATCTCTAAAGCACCCTTATACAACTTCTAGTTTGGCTGGAGTATTCCTAGAGTTAGTTTACAAGCTACATGGTTTACCTGGAAGCATTGTAACTGATAGGGACATTGTTTTTGTGAGTTCTTTTTGGAGGGAATTGATGAAAGGACTGGGAGTAGAGCAGAGGTTAAGCACTGTATATCACACCCAAACAGATGGTCAGACTGAAAGAGTCAATCAATGTTTGGAGGCTTATCTCAGATGCATGACTGGGGTGAACCCCAAGAAATGGAGAGTGGTGGTATAATACCAATTACCACTATGCCATAAACATGTCACCCTTTGAGGCACTGTATGGCTACAAGCCACCACAGTGGGGTGTGGGACCTTTTCAGAGCATGAAGGTACTAGGGGTGGAACAACTACTCACTGAAAGACAACAACAGACACAACAACTCAAGGAGTTACTAAATAGAGCACAACACAAAATGAAACATGCAGCAGATAAACATAGGGTGGACAGACAATTTCAACCAGGAGACAAAGTTTATTTAAAGCTAAAACCTTATAGACAATCATATGTTCGAGATCCACAAGAATGGAAGCTAAGCCCTAAATTTGTAGGACCCTACCTCATCATTGAAAAGATAGGGGCTTTAGAATACAAATTGAAATTACCTGAGGGCGCATGAATTCACCCGGTCTTCCACGTGTCAGTGCTGAAGAAGCATGTTGGACCAACTGAACCAGTGACCCATCAACTTCCACTTATGAATGAAGAGGGCAATTCAATCCTGCAACCATACAAAGTGTTAGCGCGACGCATAATGAAGAAGGATAACCGAGCAATAGTACAGTGACTAATTCGATGGATGCACTTACCCGGAGAGGAAGCGAGTTGGGAAGATTGGGAGTGGGTGAAATCGGATTTTCCTGAATTTGAAGCTTGAGGACAAGCTTCGAGTGAAGGGGGGAGCAGTGTTACTAATGGAGGAAGAGTAGTAAAAGAATCTGATGAATTGGGGAAGAAATTAGGGTCCGTAAAAGAGAATTTTTGAAGAAGATGAAGTGGAGATCTAATTTTAGATTCGAGTTGTCAATGGAAGAGTGATAACGTGTTTACAAACCACGTTTCACATTATGAGCATCAATTTTAGAGTGGGCTATTCTAATTAAATCAATTGGGCCGTTTTTTCGAAATGGGCCTCGACGAACTATGGACTGAATCTTCATTAGGCCCATCAGATCCTTATTTCTATTTTGTATTGCTTAAGTACAATTTACCTTTTCTTATGTTTAGCTAATCTGTAATAAGATCAAAGAACATTATATGATGCATGTACTGGTTACGGAGATTATTATGAACAATTTTAATTTGAATTCTGAATCTCTTTTTTCTTCTTAGCTTTTCCTTCAAGCTATTCTCTCTATCTTCTAAAATATCCACTGGAGTCAAGTAACACTGTTACAAGTACACTGATCTAGTGAAATTTTAGGTGGATTTTGAAATATTGAGGTTTTCGCGCGCGTAAATTAGGGTTCGTAATTTGGGGGCGAAATTAGGGTTCAAAATTTGCGGGTGAAAGAATGACCCGATTTTCCCTCACAATACCACATTTCAGTTAATTTGGAGCGAAGTGCCCGTTTTGCCCTCGTTTAATGTCGTCACGTGTATGTCACGAGTCTAGACTTTGTGGAATATTCAATTTCTGGGTAGCTGCCAGGGGTCCATTCTTTGGAAAATTGGATTTGGGGGGCTAATGCTCGAAAATGAAGGTTAAGGGGCAAATGCAATAGAGACAATAGTTTGGGGGTATAGTGCATTTTTCCCTAATAAGATATGCATTTGTTTTTTATTTTGTCATAAGAAAACAGAGCTCTGGTTCTGGATATGGTGAGTAAATAAATCATCTCCCGCCAATACATACACACACACACACACACACACAAATTTAGGCCAAATTCTTGCATACCATTTCAAGATAGAAACTTTAATCTCTTTTTGTTTGTTGTTGTTTTTTTTTTTATTTAAAGCTGACTTATCCGATACTGTTTTGTGCAGAGGTTGAGGGTGAGTAGTTATGGCAGTAATTGGAACATCAAACTCAATACAACACCAAAAGCTTGTATTTCCCAGGTGGGATTCTTAAAAGATCTCATCTTTATTATCAATCTGTTTTATTTTGTTGTCATAGTAGCTTTTGTGTTTCTTGGATTGTGGTAGGGAATCAGTGAACAGTTATTTATAGCATTTTGATTTGCAATTTGCCTTAATGGGCGTGGCGTCGATGAGTCCTAGTGTCCAAATGGGCTGCCTATATTTCCCGAACCAATCTTTAGGCTTTAGCATTGTTGTGAAAGAGCAAAGAAAAATGTGGATGAAAATGGTATTGTGTTTTGTCCTTTGTTGACTTGGCCTTTAGTAAAGGGATTGATGTATTAGGATATGTTGAACGATGAAAGACCTTAGCACGCCCATCATTTTGACGTTCAACGACCAATGCCTTAAGAGTTTTCCAAAGTCTTGATAACAATTATGCTTTGCTTTATTGAATTAATATCGCTTACAAGGGAGTGATTGTTGAAGCTATGCAAAATCAAAATTCTGTATTGTGGCTCAAACATTTAGACCATGGTGATTCGATTTATCTCAGTTTCACGCTCAGTACTTGATTTAAAACTAAGTTCCTGTTATAGTTGTTGCTTCTAGCATTCTTGTTGATGGGGGAAGTTTGCTGATAGAATACGTAGCTTTTCCTATAGGCGGATTAGAGGGTGTTTGAGGAAGAGAGGAGAAGACTTCTGAGATATAGATACATTCCCTTCTCCATTAGGGAGGCGTTGAAGGCATGGGTTGAAGTCAGAAGACTATAAACTTTAAATCCTCTTCTTGAATTGCTTTACGTTTTAATTTTCCTATCTTTTACTATAGTCATTGTTGTTTATTATATAAGAAAGCTTGAACAGTGCATTGCGTATCAAACAGCAGATCAAATATTCTTTTAATTTCCCATATGTCGTTAAACAAAAAAGATGATTCACTGTTACCTACTGTTGGGGTACGAAGGAACCTCAACTCACTCTCGTTCCCCTTCCTTCCCCCTCACAGAGCCAAATTGACCTTGAAGGGACTTATTGCACAGTGGCTGATGGAAATAAAGCTTGATAGGCTGAATTAGCATTGCTGAGGACATTGTCACACTTGTTTGTCACTCAAATCGATAAAAGATCATATTGAGCAGTGTATTGATTGTTTGATAAGTTAGTTTTCTTTGTTTTATCTTGTTAAGTATTTTATGATCATTCTATGCCAATTCATTCACCTAAAACTTGTTATTATGCAGGAGAGTTGCCAGATAACATTTGGGAGGAAGCAAGAACAGAAGGCACATCTTAATTTATCAGAATCTGACAAACGAGATATTTTCATCAGCAATGATTCTCCGAAAGTCGAGGACTACAAACTTCCTCCTCTTGTTAGTGCATTAAAAGCTTCAGCGCAGGAAAATGCAGCAAGTTTTCACTTTCCAGGACACAACAGAGGAGAAGCAGCACCTGTGTCATTAACCGAGCTGATTGGTCCTGGAGCATTTTTGCACGACCTACCAGAACTTCCGGAGCTTGGCAATCTTTTTGCTCCAGAAGGTCCTATTTTGGAAGCACAAAAACTGGCAGCCGATCTTTTTGGAGCATCAGAGACATGGTTTCTTGTTGGGGGCAGCACGTGTGGAATCCAGGCTGCAATTATGGCTACATGTTCTCCGGGAGATACTCTCATTCTTCCTCGAAATTCTCATATTTCAGCAGTATCTGCTATGGTTTTATCTGGTGCTGTACCCAAATACATTATCCCTGATTACGATCTTAACTGGGACATTGCCTGTGGCATCACTCCATTACAGGTCAGCTCCTAATTTCTTAAGATTATTCAGATAATCTCAACTCTTTGGTTTTAGTTTCTTTCCAAGAATGAACCAGTTTTATCTAAAAGGAGACTTACCTCTGACAATTTCAGATGGTTGTTATAATAGGTTGAGGAAGCAATCGAGGAACTGAAGGTTGAAGGTCAAAAGCCAGCTGCAGTATTGGTAGTTTCACCTAGTTATCATGGTATCTGTAGTGACATTGATGCTATTTCAAAGCTTTGTCACACTCATAACATTCCTATTATTGTCGACGAGGCTCATGGGGCGCACTTTGGTTTCCATAAGCAACTTCCTATTGCAGCTCTTGCTCAAGGAGCCGATCTTGTCATCCAATCGACTCACAAGGTTTTATCGTCTCTTACACAGTCCTCAATGCTACATTGTTCTGCTAATTTGATAGACAGGGAGAGAATTCGCCAGTGCCTGCAAATTCTTCAAAGCAGTAGCCCGAGTTACTTGTTATTAGCATCATTAGACGCGGCTAGAGCTCAACTAAGCGAAAACCAAGAAACAATTTTCGACAAAGCTGTCGAATTAGCTTGCGATGCAAAACGTATGATTGACAAAATTCCTGGAATCTCCATTCTTGGCTCTCAAGACTTTCCCTATTTTCCCGCTATAGATCCTTTGCGACTCACTGTTGGTACGTGGGGCCTCAGTCTTTCGGGTTTTGAAGCTGATGATATCTTGTGCCGGGATTTTGGAGTGGTTTCTGAGCTTGTTGGGACCAAATCTATTACACTACCATTTAACCTCGGAACAAAGAAAGAACACGTTTTGAGGCTTGTCTCAGGATTAAAGTATCTGTCAGCAACTCTCTCATCCATCAGTGGCAACGTAGAAAGACCAATTGATGCAAGAAACTTAGCACCCTTCGACGATATCAACGTGGTTTTAAGTCCCAGAGATGCGTTTTTTGCACGTAAAAGAAAAGTGAAGATTGGGGAGAGTATTGGCGAAATATGCGGGGAGCTTATATGCCCTTATCCGCCTGGAATTCCTGTGCTAATCCCAGGTGAAGTTATTACAGAACAAGCAGTGAAGTATCTGTTGCATGTTAAACAAAAGGGTGCAGGTATTAGTGGAGCTGCTGATCGCCTCCTCTTCTCTATCGTTGTATGCGATGTCTGATCAGTTTTTACTTTTTAATCCCTAAGCCAAGGACATGTTCTTCTAACTGTGTGCTTTCATGGAAATTAAAGCTCGATTCGAGTTTGACCCGGCACCGCGGAACGTAAAATCTGTAGTTGAAGATACTCATTTTTGTTTATTTTTTTTTGTGTAGATCACAATCAATACCGTGAGATAGTATATGGCACATATATAGTACAGTAACTGTGGCTATTTGCCTGTAGAGTTCTTGGTGTTGTCCAAATGAAGTGCTTATTCAATAGAAACAAGTCTCTTTCTCTTTTTGCAATAAGGCTAAAACTCATTTTTATACAGTCTTTGTTTCATCCCTGAAAGTTTGATACTGCTTCCCGTTTCAAACAATTAACAGAACTACTAGTTACTTCCTTTTTTGTTAGAAAGAACTACTAGTTACTAATTAGATTCAAACTTATACTGACAACTTCACTTAACTGCTTCTGGTAATTAATTTGGTCGTGGCTTAAAGTACATAAATATGTTAGAATTGTTTAATTAAATCTGAGAGTCCAAACAATATGTAGCCTATATTCCGTTGATTGTTTCAGAATTACTCTTTCAATTATATTTTCTTTACTTTGTAACAATATAGTCATTGTTGAAGCAATTAGGTAAGTATCTTGAAACTTAACCTTACTCAAAAGACAAACTAATTGCGGTAAAGACATGGGAACACTAACAGCAGACTTCGACTGGACACGACTCGGAATCACAAAATCTTCAAAATTTATACACGCGATAAGATGAAGCATCTCTAGGATAAGACAAAGGCATAAAAAGTTTATAATGCCAACCTAATGCAAACAAAGATGTCTGAGTTTCTCACTCCGTAATCAAATAAAAATTTCCATAACGTATCTTCATACATCCCACGTCAAAATAGTGCATAAACACCGCAAAATACCCAAGTGTAGTCCCCCAAAACCACACCCTATTTTTCTTCCGAAAGAAAAGTACTACTTACACCGAGTTTAACACCATATAAGTGGTAAATTAACTCAGTTTAGGATAAACATGGGATCAAAGTTGACTAGACCCTCCCATATTTAACTCATTTTGGTTATAAATCACATCACCATCGTACTTCTTCTTCGATGATGTCTTCTTCTTCTTCTTTGCCGATTGAACTTCCGGTGTCGCAGGAGAATCAAAATTTTGAGGTGACAGCCCTGGCGTACCCAGCTGCAACTCCGTGTCCGCCTCCCATTGTATCGGTTCAACTGCATTAGTAAAATTGCATCATCCAATTACATAACTCTTAACCCAAAGAGCTCCTCTTAGTTTCATAGCAAAATACAAAATCAAGCAGGCAGCATTGCCAAGATGGTAGTTAGAAGATTTAGCTTCAAGGGTCAATCAAGAAAATATGGCTACTTATTTCCTGTTCAAAAAAAAAAAAATGCCTACTTATTATTATGGTCCAACCAATGGGGACACCATTCAAAAATGAATCCCTCAGCCTCACAACCTCCAATGACCAATCTCCACCTTAATCCGTTTAGAATAGCGACTGTCTCACGTTCAACTCCTTCTTTATTCTTCCATGAACCTCAAATAAGCCTAACAACGTACTCCAATTTAGCCCTTTTTCCAGGGACTATAGTTAGTTAACTCCTGGCTCCAATAAGGAAATTGAAAGAACGAAATTATAAGTCCACAGTGACAAGGAAGAAGCAGATAAAGAAGTTGGGGCTCTTTCCACCTTTCCGATTAAGATTGAGTAGGAGGATCAATAACAACGTACGGCATTCAACACAGCAGAAAGCTACACTAAAACTAGCTCAAATACCGCAGTATTGAAAAACCATAAAAGTATTTCACACACAATAGCTAAATAACACTGTCTATATGCAGGCGCACTCCTTGACGCAGAATTCAAAATCTTGTACATTTTCATCCTATTGATATGAAACGGATTCTGATGTGAAATGTTGCATTATTACTTAATATTCTAAATAAATACAAAATTAAAATTTATTAAGAACCATCGTGACACCTTTTTAAAGTACAATGAAATGCAAATGTTCAGATATATATGCCCTCAAATTGGTAAAAGGTCAGCACGCGGATCATATCAAAACCTCTTTCCAAATATATTCTGGGACTCACTAGCGGTGTGCGGTCCCTTACCTTTTATTTCTCTGTTAAATAAAAATTACCTATTGCTGATACAACTAGATACTTTACTGTAAAATGGCATCTCTTAACTTTTTGAGGTGATGATATAGTTGTAAGTTCGAGAAAGTATTATATAAAGGTCACCTTGTGATAGCGATCCTGGAGTGCCATGACCATCAGTATCAATTGGAGGAGTAGCACGAAGAGGACGCTTTCTCACATAATTTGCTTGCAAAGGTCTTGGGATTTGAAATGAAAACTGTGACAAGCTAACGCCGTGTTCAACATAACTTGGATATTCAGTGAGGTACCTTGAAAAAGAGCAGCACAAAGCCCACAACATAAATTTTAGGAAAACTAAGGCCCAAGACTGGGATCAGAAAGCACCAAGATTTTGATTCAAATATATCCCAGTAGCAGAGAAGGAGAGTTATACTTTTGAACTTCCACCATAGAACGAAGTCTTTTCCCTGACGGTGAAACGTAATAGCTGCAGAGTTCATTACATAGGAAACAAAATTAGTAAGAAATCCTTCACTGAATACTGGCCAAATCCACAAAACAAATCATGGTTCATGTTTATTATGTCTGACAATTTGATCTAAAGAAGTAAACCCTTATCAACATATTATTGATACATAAAATGAACCCGTACAAATTGGTTATGAATGACGAGAACTTCTGTACTTCTCTTAGATATGCTCTCAGCAAGCTATTAATTTTATAGGCTAGGTTTGGAGCAAGTTTTTGGTATTAAAATCTGTCAGATTCTTCCTGGAAAAGATTGTTCAGAAGTCCCAAAATGAGTATATCAATATACTGATCTTTAATTGATGATTTAAGGAAATCATAGACAGAGAGGTAAAGCAACAATCAATACCACACTTGGCATCAGTAAGAAAACTTCCATCACAATATACAGAGTTTCAAACATATTGAAAATCTGTAGTAGCAATAACCCAGTACGAACGCAACACTCTAGACAATAAGCTGACAGAAATGTGATGCTAGAAACTGAAGAGAGCAGGAAGATGAGACCAAGACAGTGAAAAGAATGTCAAATTGTTCTGCTACCTCATCTAAAAACTGAAAAGGATAACGAAGAAAGGACTCATAAAGAACTAGTAGTATTTTTAACACATGTCCAATGAAGCAGAGATGGTTCACTACAGAACAGAAAGACTACTTGTAAAACCTTAAACGAGTATCACAAAATCCTACGGTGAAGATTAGTTCACGGTTAGCGATAAGAAGGATTCCATATTAATATTCGCTCTATTTAAGTCAACCATTAATGTTAACAAGGTAAACGTAACTGTTCCAACAAGTTGTCCCAAGCCCAGTAATTTCACAGCCAATAAGAATGCCATTCGCTAAGTTTCCTATACAGAAGATTTTACTATCTTCAAATTAGGTAGAGCAACACTTCACCTAGGAAAGCCAAATCACAACCACAACCCAAATATGTACACATGCACATACATGTATGTATTTGCATTGCTCTCTACCAAGACGTTTTTATAACCCCCCCTAGAACAAAATCTAATGACTACTGACAAAGTTAAACTTAAACAATAGTTAGCATATTTTGATCCCACCATCACCAAAATTCTAGCTTTACCGTATTAGAATTGTTATAGGATAGTAGTCTAGTTTCTCACACAAAGATCACAACTAATTTACTATGTTAGTTTCAGCTGTTTACTTTGAAATATGGCCCAAGTGATTTCAGTTTATTCATATGCAGGCGGTATAATACAAATTTCATCCATTCATCCGAGAGCAACACGCTTATTTCAATCACTAAATGACAAAAGTCATACTTCCTCATGCGAGTGACAGTAGTTTTTAAACTAAGAAATGCAAAAATGGCGCTCCTTATTTAAAGTTCCTCTTTTTCATATCATATATGTGGCAGACTAGGCAGTCACGAATGCAGCAATTTCTTTCCAAAGTGTCTTGGTAGAGAAGAAGATGGCCCTTCTGGTCTGCTTCCTTACAATGAGATGAGCATTTTCATTGGTAAGGGAGAGATAGATATGAATACTATCATCAAATTTATATTCTCCCAATATTTTGTTATACAAACTTGCTTATTCTAGGGCTTTCTTGTTGTTTATGTCAAAAAACACCTCTACAAACATATTGCCTTTATGAAGCAAATTTCCACAGGAAGCACGTGATGCCACAAGGTAATAACTTTAGTCCGAAATGCTTATCCACCGTTGATGTCTTCTGTTTTATGCGTCAGTCGCGGGGAAGGAGGATTTAGTACAAGCCTATGTATTAGATGCACTGAAGATGTGTTTGATAAATTTCGGTGTCTTTCCGCAACTTCTAGAGTGTACATGTTTGTTTAAACATTATCATTTCATATTCAATAATTAGATATTAAAATCATTCAAACTGATGTAAATTCTGTTCATCATCGCTATGCATTATAGGGAGCTTGGTTATGGAAATCTGTGTAGTACATAGCTGTTGAGTATTATTTTCCTGCGAAAAGGTTTAGAATTTCCTCGTTATTATATAAGGTATTTATGTTGTAAAATCAGCTTCAACACACATCTTAGTTACTATTTAAAAAGAACACTCTTCTTTTGAAATCTTAGCTACTCATGCTGCTATAAAAAAATATATCACAATTATGCAATGCTGTTGTCCGAGATGTTTCATGTTAGTATAAAGAAGGTAAGTTTTATCTCAGTTGGAGAATTTCAATGAAGAATGCAATACCTTTCTTACGGAATATCTTTAGCATTTTGTAGCACAACAGTTCGCAGTGTTGGTGAAATCAAAGGACTTCCACCAGATCTTTTCCTTAGTAAAAACAGATACACAATAGTACTTCATTGGCGAGCTTAATTCTCAAACTCAGGTATTTTTTGGTGATTTTCAGAGGTATCAACAAATATATTCATTACAACAGAAGACAAAATGCAATAAATTTTAGAAAATTAGTACA
This sequence comes from Linaria vulgaris, assembly GCA_948329865.1. Taxonomy (NCBI): domain Eukaryota; kingdom Viridiplantae; phylum Streptophyta; class Magnoliopsida; order Lamiales; family Plantaginaceae; genus Linaria; species Linaria vulgaris. The sequence goes on along the minus strand of OX415249.1, from coordinate 82,991,668 downwards.
ATAGGTGCAATCTCTGTTTGATGCAAACTGTTTGGTCTCGGTGACCACATGATTACTAGTCCTAGTAGTAGCAAGTAAAACATCAAGGTAAATCAGATGAATAAGTTCCTGTAGCGCTGGAACACTCAAAATGTATGAAACTCAGTGCTAAAAGTAATAACTCCAAGCCAACTTTTACCTGAAATATCATCTAAGAACTAAAATGAAGGCAGCCCCGCTACATTTCCTACCTAGCTGCATCACTTTGTGGAACTCGTGTTGCTTAGTTAGAGACCAATGTTTGGACAATTGATGCATTAATAAAACACTAACAAAGAAGAGATTTCACTTTCTAAAGCGAGCAAGACCAAATTATTCAAGAGGAAAATCCACAGCACACAATGCTGAGGGAATCTTCAAAAAAGCGTGATACGTCAGCTTTTATAGTAATATATGAAAAAACGAAAGGCGAAAATAACAAGGGAGTACCAAAATGTACAAGACAAAGAAATCAAAACAGCAATCATGCAGGTATTCTCTCAACATCTACAGTACAACCTAGCGTGAGTTGTAGAGTGAGATTACAAAAACATCTTATCAATATTAATATACTTTTGTGAATAAAGATTATATTTTCTGGATGTGTGTATTAAGTAACTAAGAGATACGGGGATCGGGCGCTTGTGATGGAATTTCATTGTGCAACTAGTGAATAATGCTGAGCAGTTGCATACCACTTTGCCAGGAAAAAGCTAGTCAGAGAAAGGTGATGGCGATAATATTCAGTTTGAATGTTTGAAACTATCTACTTACACAGTTACATGACAATGTGTTTCCCCCAATTTCAGCTTAAAATACTTCAGCAGTTTAATGATATATAGGTCTAAATATTTTGTGCTGAATTCATACCAAAAGAAAGGAAAATACTCTACACTTATATGTTCTCTTAGAGTATTTTGGCATCCTCACACAGAAATAACATAAGGGTAAGTGGGGCTTGTCTTAATTGTGTAGTTCACGCATCCATTGAATCTCTTAGTATCAGAAAGAGAAAAAATAAATAAAAAAGTAAAAAAAAAAAAACATATTAGGTTATCCTTGCAAGCAATGAGTGTTCTCCATGAATTTGAACCCCCCCAAGTAGTCAAAACCTTTTAAGAGACTATTCAACAAATGAACAATGAAATAAGAGAAATAGAATACATACACATCTGCGAACTTGGTGCTTCCTTCGCCTCTGATTCTCAAAAGCCTTTGCCATCCTCGGGGGGGTTGAGCAATGTTAGGCCTGTCTATCGCCCAAAGCCTACTTCCATCCTGTTCAATATCAGGTGGATCTTCACAAGAAATCTCAGGCTTCCATTCACGAGCTTTTTCACACATGAAGGGCTGTTCTATTATGTGTTCTCGTATTTCCTCATACTTCTCCTTTGTCGGAATGAGCCTCCATTTAAAACACTCGGCACATTGAACAGTGAAAGCCCCGACAGACGGCAAAACCCTTGGTGTCTGGTTTGAAAAGGGATGCTGTCTTGAGAGTGGGGCTAAGGAACTAATGGGCTCGGGGTTTATCAATTCTCCACCGTTTGCAGCAGGATCATAAAGCACCAACTGATTTTGAGCACTCTCAGGAGCAGGATTTTCTACGCCTTCTGTGCTGACATTTTCTATCACCTCAGGAGAACTAAGAAGCTCTTCTTGGTCCTCAGCAGCATTCACTGGACCGCCTGGGAGAGGAGAATTATTCAAGGCATCGGAATCTTCAGCGGCATTACTCACGTGATCAGCCTTAACTGAACAGTTGCTAAGACCGTCTTCCCTCTTCAATTTGAAGGTAAGTTTCAAGGACCGCGGCTGCACGGCTGTTTCCATCAGTTAAAGCTCTTAAACAGATCAAAAAAACCATATACCACTCGTCGCCAAAATCAATGTCCACAATCCTTCAATCCCGACCTACATTGATTCAGCGACACGTAAAACCATTATACAAAGGAACACTTGAGCTATCGTGACTACGGAACAGCATATTTCTCAACGTACTTGTTACCGTGTCAGAAATCTTAGCAAAAACAGTATCACATTGTAATGAGAAGACACTAGGACCGCGAAAAAAACCGCGCAAAACAATTCATGGCACACACAGATAAACCCAGATGGATAGAGCAGCAGAGCAGAGAATTAGATTCAAATAACTGCTAAAAAGAAAAAAAAAACAATTCATTTCATCTACTAACCTAAAAATATGAAAGAAAAAGCATTAATCTATTTTTCATGGACAAAAAAGAAAAGCCACATTAGAAGCAAATAAACCATGACCCAACAAATTAAATCGTCACTAGCAAACAATTAACTGATAAATGAGGAAGCTTTATTAGCTCACCTAAATCATAAAAATCAGAAAAAAAAAAAGGAGGGGAAAGCAAAAGAGAATTTACAGATTCTAACAATTAAAGAGATCTGAGCCGATCAAAACCAACTACGGATCTTCCGATGTTATATATATATAATTATGTATGTATATATATCTATATATATCTATGTAATTGTTGCAGAGGTTTTCTTTGTGTCCTCGGGAAGTGAGAGAGAAAGAAAGATAAATTTGGAGGTTATATATTTTCCTTTTTTTCGTTTATTCAGCTTACAAGATTTTTTGTTTTTCTACGCCTTAAATGACAAATCTGCCCCTCGATTTTAGCTTGAGAAATGGTATATAGTTAGTTAATAATATTTTTATAGTTCATTGAATTCGTTGAGGTAGCTTTTTTTAGTTCATTGAATTCAAAGTTAAAATTCGCAAAATAATTTTGTTTAGATTGTTAAAACTTAGCACTTTATATTATATGCTAAATGATCAGTAACCAGACTTCTTGTATTATTTTTAAAATTTTATTACAAAATAGCAATTAGTATCCTTTAATTGCATATTTCATATACACTCCTATATTATTACGAATACAAAATATAAGAGGTCAAATTGAAATTCACTTTGTCACCAATCCACCTCATTTCCAAAAAGTAGTTTTGCGACATTAAGTTCATGACTCAGAAGCTTATTAAACGTGCACAACAATATCGTAAACTTCAATCTACTTAATCTGTTGTACCCTCTTCTTTTTTTTTTTTGTACCCTCTATCTATACGTATAGTACACTACAAAGTACACACCAGAATTAATTTGACAAACCTTTATTCCATACTGACAACTTCTCATAATTTGTAAATTGTAAAATAAATTTGCCCCACGACAAACAGAATTTAGATAAAAGAGTGATTAGAAAAATAAGATTATCTAAAAGTAATAAAATAAAGTTGCATAATATAATCATAAATTCATAAAATTTACCACCTTAATTATCATCCTCATGTCACGCCTCGATCTTTCCTCCTCCCCAAACTCCCACCTCATACATGGGGCTACCGTACTAATGATTTGGTATATTAGAAGTGGGGTTGCTTCGATAACTCTAAAATCAAGATCGTTTGCCAAATCAATTCATTCGATATGATTCGGTAATTACCGTGCTCGATTCGGTAATAATCTTAAATGATTTGGTATTTTTACAAAATTTTGTTTGAGTTCTTTTTTCTAACGATACCTAATAAAATTTCGATAACATAACTCCTTTAAATTTAAGAATTGTAGCAAACTGAATATGAAATAAATAAACAAATAAGCGTACACAATCGACATTCACATATATAATAAAGAATTAATATCCAACACAAATTAAAATATAAAACCAATCCAATCTAATATCAATAGTCAATAGTCAATCCATAGTCTTAGATAATAATAAATACCAAGTGAAATTGTATGACGTAAATAAAAATCACAAAACATCATAATTCATAAAATAAAAAATATTCAAAATCACATCTCTAGCATTTTAACTTTTATCTTCGCGTTCCTTAATATCGCATCTCTAATATTGTTTATGTGATCGCTCATGCGTAATAATTATGTTTGTTTACTTATTCCATTTTTTAAGTAGGTAATATTGATCTATTAATTTAATAAAGTGTTAAGTTTTGTTTAATGAGTATTCAACATAAAAAGTTAATAATGTCTAGCTTTTTTAAGAAGATAAATAAAATAATTTATTTTCTTATATATATTAAAAAAGAAAAAGAAAAAAGAGTTGGCAATCGATACGGTACGATTACCGATCCCTAGTACCGAATACCAAATCAAATGGTGATTCAGTATTTGAGATGTGATCGTTTGCCGAATCAATTGAATTGATTCAGTAAAAAAAGTCGTACCATTGATTCGGTTACTAATTGGTACGACCGGTAGGTGAATTTTGCACAGTCCTACTCGTACGTCTCTCTCGCAAGCCATTAGCCCAACTCAATTCAACTCAATTTTAAATCTGAACAAGCAATTAAGCAAATTGCATGGAACTAGACCAGTTTTCTTGAGAGCGTCCATGTTGGTACAACATTGCTTCCTCTTTAAACTGATTGCCTACTCTTCTTAGCAAAAAGGTGTGCTTAATGTATTTATATGTTGCACTGATATTGATACGCTATACGAATCCGGTAATACAAATTCTTTTAAAAATAGGCGATGCAGATACGGTAAGGATTTATTTATATAAATTTATATCAATATTTATATAATTCATTGACACATGCATTGGTATTAAAAAATAAACATATGAGTATAAGAAACTTTGTAATGCTTACAAAATCTAACTTACACAAAAATAAAACATATAAATTTGATATATATTATAACAAACCCTATAATATTTCAAAATTTTAATGCATCGTTCATAATATTAAGTAAATCAAATCACAAACAAAAACGATACAAAACACTTCATTATGTGATGACATAGTAATGTAAATTATTAATAATATTTTCAAGTAATTCACTTTAAAATTCAAATCAAACATCACGTGAAGCATTGATTCATCACTGATTTCTTCAGATACATAACCAAAATTTGCAAATTAGGAAAAATTATTATGTACAACCGCTATATGGATGACGTGGTACAACCGATGGTTGAGATTAAAAAGAGTTTTCTAAATTATAGGAAATAACCAACCAACACCACATTTTCACCGTGTATTGGTAGCAATAATTGATTGTACGCACCACCTCATCTTACAGCAGTTGCACCTAATAATCTCTTGCAAAAGTGGCTCATAGCATGTTCGATACACCTAAAAAATGTATCGAATACGTATTGAAATTTTTTATTTTTAAAAATTAACATATACACCACGTGGCGTATCAACTAAGTTTGGTGCAAGCATCAGACGCATATAGGTATCGTATATGTATTTGATACAATATGATCTATGTTGTTGAAGTATAAGTGCATCATAGTTGTATCTCTAGGAAAATCAACAAAGAGATAATTTGTAGACTATTTAGAGTCATTTTGTCCCACCTCGTATCCGAATACAGCATGGTTTATTTTGTTGAAGTATAGGTGCATCACAATTGTATCTCTAGAAAAATCAACAAAGAAAGAATTTGTACACCTTTCAGAGTCATTTTGTTCCACCTCATACTGTAAAGCAACACGCTACTTTGGTCATATCTACTGTTAGATTTTCCATAGCTTGTGCATATGGTACTCGATATAAATTGATGAAGTGTTCATTCAAAGCTTACATTTTTACCCTACCAGTTTACACTTCAGAGTTAGCACTTCACATTTGTGATGAGAAAACCAATAAAACATTGTATTGAGCAATGGTTCATTTGATGAGTTTAAACAACGGTGGAAACTAAAGATCAAATCATACTGCAAAAAAAAAAAAACAAAAAAAACAAAAAATTAATACATGTATCAAAGGAGAACAAATTTCCCCTAAAGCTAGTGATATTGTGTTTGCTCTCCACTCTATGCAAAATCACATGCTAAAGAAAGCGTTCTTTGAAACTAGATGATGTATTTCACTTGCCTTTTTGAATCATAATATAATCAAAATAAAATTGAAGTATCGCTTCGATTTTGAAAAGAAACAGAGTCAATAAGGCATATGATCGAACACATTCACTTACCGTGAAGAAGTGAGAAATTTAGAAATATGAACACAAGAGGGTTGTGGTTAAATGGTAGCACAATTTTAAAATCATAATTGACTTTTAGCATACTCATTTGTTCACTTGGACGTACCCATATTTTCGAATCTTTAGCAACTAACCTAGTTTTATGCAACATTTCATTAAATAAAACAATATTGTTATGTGATAATTGTGACATAAAGGCATTTTTAAAGTTATTCTTAGCTATATTTATACAAGCTTTGTTGGAACGTGTAAAAAAAGTTTACAAATATACTATCGAGAATGAAACCACCAAATGATTGAGTTATTTTTGGTCAACTACATATTAGAAATGTTCCATAATTATTTCAAAACTTTTTGACATAGTTTAGGAAAGTCATAAATTAACTAATGAACGTCGAGAAAATAACATAGTTGCTTGGTTGTTTACAACATGGTTTTGAAACCCGGCCTGGATCGACCGGTTCGACCGGTCGGACCAGGACCCGGTGGCCTGAATGGAACGGTTCAGGCCACAAAACGGGTTGCTGAGGCAGCCGAGTGAACCAGCGATTTCAGCCGGTTCGCCCGGCGACCCGCCAACCCAGTTCCGCTAGCGAACCGGTGTGGCTATTTTTTTTTAATGGATCCTGATAAATCCGTGTGGCTAAGGAAAGAAGAAGATGAAAAAAATGTAGGATTGTCATATTATATTGATCCAGACGTCCAAAGATGAAAGAAAAAGAACAAGAAAAAAAAAACAAAAATAAAGAAGGAAGTACGATGGAGACTGGAGAGAGAAAGAAAGAAAAAATGATGAGTGATGACCTATTTTGTTTTTATTTGTGGGCTTTGTTTTTTTGTTGGGCTGTCAACATATTTTTTGGCCCATTGTATATTTTTTTATTCTTAAAAAAATGATATTATATAATGAATTGAGAACTTGATGAATGATGAATGTTACGTGATGAATGATGATAACTTGATGAATGTAAGTAAGTAACAATATAATGAATATTGATAACTTGATGTTACTGATGATGATATCAGATGATGATGAGTTGATAACTGATAATGATAATTGGTTATTTGCTTACTTGTTACGTAGTTTATTTGTGTTTATTTATGGCTTGCTAAACTTTGAATTTGGAATTACGTGTTTTAATTTCTTAATTGTGGACTATTTTGTATTTTTGTTGGTTACTTTGTTCTTTTGGTATAATGAATTCGAGATTTGGAACTAAATTTGAAGTTGTTTAGTATTTTGTTTGCTTATTTAGTGATAAGTTGTCATATTAGCATAATATATTTATTTAAAAATTTTGAAGTTGACGAATTGCGTATTTTGTTATGACTTTACTTATAAAATTGAGTATTTGTTATGAATTTTCTTATATAGTTGAGTATTTTTAATATATTTTATTGATGTGTTGACTAAAGTCAACAAATCGGTCCAACCAGTTGTCCGACCGGTTGACCCTCTACCCAGTAGTCTCACCGGTTATGTGACCGGTCCGGGTCTGAAAACACTGGTTTACAGCGTTGTTGCTAGGCATTTAAATGAAAGAAAACAAGATTTTTGACTTATTAGTCCTCTATAGTAACCACATTTTAAAATTAGTTATTTATAGTGCATCATACTATTTTTGGTCTTTTATAATGTTCTGCATGGTCCTTTAGCGGTGAAATCGAGTATATCCTTAATTTTGGCATGCGATGTGACCTCCAATTCAGTTTTTTTTTTTCCTTCAATTGTCATTCAAATCATTTGAGCTACTATATTTACACCCCGTAATTTTATAACAACTATATTTAACATTTTATTATTATTATCATTATTATTATTATTATTATTATTATGTTGCTAATGTGCAAATTTTGTACAACTAAAAAATAAATTGATACAATAATGAATGTTTAAGGCTTATTTCTAAGATGTTAAATATGATTATTACATTATTACCGAAAGAAAATAGTTGTTACAAAATTGTGGAGGTGTAAATATAATAACCTAAAAGATTTAAATGAAAATTGAAGAGAAAAAAATGAATGGGAGGTCATGTGCACGTCACGTGTCAGAATTAAGGGTAAATTCACAATTTCACTAAAAAAGAACTAAGGAGGACACTATAAATGACAAAAAGTCAAAAACAACATGATATAAAGGACTAATTTTGCAACGTGGTTATTATAGAAGACTAAAAAGTCAAAAATCCCTCGCAATTAGGAGCGGTTTGTATCAAAACAAATAAACAACACCAACATACTCAATAGGATAAATCAAAAAAGAAAAAAGAAATACCCAGGCAAGAAAAGCTATGGCCTATGAGGAATGCATCAGATGCATATCAGAGATTCAAACTCAAAAGAATTTGTATAGTTGGGTTAAACTTTCCAAACGACACTTCAAGATGGATTGAACGTCGAAGTAATACGCCAAGTTCAAACAATACCAGAAACCATTGCAAAGAGCAATCCTCGTAAGCCCCTCTAAAGAAACACCCACATAAGCATACAACTCAAGTATACTGGGGCTCAAAGACAATCCGAATCACAAGACATAATTTCTAAGATGGTGCAAAAACTGCTGGATTTGATTCAGAGATGGTAAGAAGAAGGTCAAACCTAGATACACACGGGTCACAACACAGAAGTTACATTGTACATAGCACTGTAACGCATATGTTGGAGCCCAACAAAATCGATTCAAATTCATAGCTCCATCACATTGGCCATCCGCCATTTGAGGATCCAAACTTTGACTACATAGTTTCGGACGAATCAGTCAAGCAACCGCTACGTCACACAGGTCACAGAGCTAATTCAGTTGATTCAGCCAATACAAATGAGCTAAGAGGATAATCAAGTATCCTATGGTTTAGAAGATATTGAAATACATACACTAGTGTGCGGGCGGCGTTAAAATCTTGTGCACAAGAAAAACAAACAATTCACAATCACATTAAATCGTAACACAGTTGAATTAACACAAAGTCACACCAAATATAAGTTAAATCATTTCAAGTAATTAACAAAAAGAGTAGTTAAAATTCGTAAATAGTTAATATCTCTCTCTAAGAAGAAACTATTCATTAGCAATAGCTAAAATAAATCTTCTTGATTCAATAAATCGATACACTATTATTAATTCAAAATCCCTAATAACAGTAAAGTAAAGCTGAGACAGGTAGATACAAAAACAGAATTCGCTGCTCAGACGGGGCTGAGGAGCTGAGAGAGGGAAGATTTGGGATCGGAATTCATGCCGATGATGATGACAGCAGGGATGAAACCGTAGTGAGTGATTACCTTAGCTTTCTTCATACACCAGGTGCTCCACTCCTTCACGAACTTCGCCGCCGCAGCAGCGGATCCCTCCTCCTCCTCGTTCGACTTCTTTACCATCTTACCTTTTCCGGTCTTCAGCGCCAACTTCGAACCCATTTTTATAGTTGAATTGCAAGTGGTCTGCTGAGTGTGAGTGTGCTGCAAATTGATTGATTGTTAGGGGTGTACTGTTGTGCCCTAGAAACTAATTGTATTTTGTTTTTTCTTTTCTAGATTATCAAGCACTTCTTTGAAAGGACAAAATTGACCTTTCATATTAATAATTTGATTCTACTTAAAGTAATATGTTAATTATATTTTTGAAAACAAATTATGGTATGATTTCCAAATGAAAATTACAATAAAATAGAAAAACCAAAAGAAAAACAGATCCGTGAAAACCCATGAACACCTCCCACCAACTCGTACGTACTATTCTTAATTAGAAGAGCATTGTCTGTACTCGTCGAGCATGTCCAAATCCTAATTCGGGTCACACAAAGCAAATCGAGACCTTTTGGGGAGAGGCAAAGGGGTGGTTGAGGAATTGAGATTGAAGTGGTGCTTCAGAGTGTAGCGTGCATGATGTGAGTGATAATGGTACAAACAGATTCAGAAGATGGTGGGTGGCAGGCAGACTGATATGGCTGAGAGAGTGAAGGAGGAGCTAAAAGTGTCGTGGCTATATGAGCGAAAGAAGGAGTGGACGAGTGGATTGCTTGTAGTATAAGAGGCATGCCGTCATCCATAAAGAAATAAGACTGAAGCGTGGGGCGATGTAAACGAGTTAAAGGGAATTGAGACTAGTCAAAATAGACACGACGAGATAAGATGCTTTTTTGTTTGACAAGATCGTAGCATTTATAACCCAGATGATGAGATGGATACCCCAAGAATGCACAAGGTTGGAGTTTGTTGATACTAGACGCGGGAAAGAGGGGATACCATGAACACCCAAAAATCGTAAGTGTGTATATGACGGAGTACGGTTGTAGAGGATTTGAGTAGGAGAGTAATGGTGGAGGAGTTTGGAGGGTGTTATATTAAAGAGGTAGGTAGCAATTTGTAGCGTGTAAGGCTATAGATTCAATGGAACCAAGGACTGAGCAAGGAACGTGTACATGTTATTGTTAATGACATGAATTTTGCGTTCAACTTTCCTATTTTGAGAAGTTGAATGTGGATAAGACAAACGACATCCCAAATTGGCGACAAAAAGTCTTAAAATTATCATTATCAAATTCCCACCCATTGTAAATATGTGATCGTGGATGCAAATTGAGTACAAATAAATGCACCAAAAGTACACAAAATTGAATAAACGTCAGATTTTTTGCCAACACGAAACTTCCACAAAAAATTAGAGAAATCATTTCAAATGATATATTTATCACCAACTAAACTAAGAAAATTTTTGTCCATAGATTAGTGTGAATAATGTCAATGGGGCGTAAGCTACAAGAAGAAGAAGCATAAAACGAAAGCTAAATATGTTTGCCAAATACACGGTTCACAAAACGATGAATGCAAGATACTAGTACAACTACTAAGCCTAGACTTGAAAAGAAAATAAAGTATAGATGCATCGAAATGTCCTAATAGTTGGTGCTAAAGAGTTTGAGAGAGCGATAAAGGTAGCCGCATGGAGAGGAGGTGAAAGAGAGGTACGAGACATGATGAGATAGAGACCGCATGTGCTATCACATCTCACGAGATGCATTAATGGCTGAAGGTCCTTCAGAGAAAATCCAATAGGATCAAACATTATTATTTTAAGTTAGACGACGAACATAGATAAGATTTTTAACAAGTTTAGAGGCATAAAGGACATTATTGAGGTGCAAAGGAGGATGGGGGTGAGGAAGCTTTGCTTGGCCAAGGCCGTGAATTAGAATATGGTCAATACTACAAACGACAATGTTTATCCATGCTCAAAGAAGATTCAGGCGATAGAGTACCGACAACACCATCATGTGGGATGGGGGCTAGGTGTCTAAGTACCATTGAGGATATGGCGCGTTAAAGGGCAATGTATGCAAGGCTGCATCAATGTCCGTAGAAGAGTAGCTAGACTGGGAAGAGCCATAAGTGGTGTACACCTTCTGTGGGCAGCTGCCGAGAATGCTAGGTTGTCTAGCGGTCGGTGGTCGGGTCCAAGATAAAGTGGGATATGGGCATGGCGAATAAGGCCATTTCAAAGCACCCAACAAAAGGAATTGCGACTGAGGTGGGACGACATGTGGTTGCTGCCAAGGACGAGGCTGAGACGCAAGAAGATATTGAGATGAACCTCGAGACGGACCACGGCCATGGTTGTAGTTTCCACCATGACCATGTGCACAATGATTCTGACTGCAAATGGGCTTAGAATCGTCAAGAACAGAGTTCATGTTGCTATAAGGGTTTGAGAAGTCAGTCGACGCGACAGAACTGAGAAGAATGGTGCATGCGACACTAGCATAAGCAAGGACCTATTTAGCCTTGCGGGTTTCCACCAAGATTAGACGAGAATGGGCCTCATAGAAAAGAGGCAGTGGGTCACTGGGTTGGATGAAAGTAGCAACACCGTTGTAGTTTTCGTTCACACCAACAATTAATAGCAAGACCAAACTCTGAATGGAAATCGGGACATCCACTTTGAAGAGTTGGTCGACAAACATCTTGAGTTCTTGGCAATACATCGAGACACTAGGAAAATCGGCATGTGCACGTGAGTGAATTGATTTTCTAGGTAAACTACGAGAGAGAGTTTGTTTTCCTGAAAAAGATTTTGGAGACATTGCCACGCTTGGTCAGCCGTGGAGTCTGGTTCAAGAATGGCGTGCAAGAGATAGTGTCGTAGCTCCATTGAAGCGTGATGGCATCGAGGCGAGACCATAGAGCAATGTCTAGGGTGTCAGTAGCGACGACATGGGCGGTTGGTGCGGAAGATGCATCAGGTGCGGTAGAGGTGGCGATGATGGTTTAAAAAATCGAGGGAGTGGCAGCGAAAAGTGGAGAGGAGAAGGGAATTATATGGTCGATGACCTGGTACACACGGCAATGAATTTTGAAGAGCACCGTAAAAAAAAAGAAAATTGGCCTTTCTCTATCTCAAGAGCGATTGAAATATGATTACACATGTTAGAAACGACGAGCGCGGGATGAAAGTTGGAGTCGACCATGAAAGAGAGTAGGAGGAAGAAACGTGAGAGACGCGACCAAAATTCACGACTAGGGTATTAGACTCGTGATACCATGTAATAAATATTTTCCAATCATTCTCATGAACTTTATAGTTTAAAATATAGGTGTCCAAGAAGAGTCCTAACTAAACTAAACTTCCTAAACAATGTACACGATAAAAATCAATCATATCTAGTCTAATAAAAATCAAGTTGAATTACTTAAACATGAAGATTTCCTTACATGCACTATATATATATATATATATATATATATATATATATATATATATTTATGGGAGATTTATTATTTTTGCCCTTTATTTTATATAAACTTCAAGATTTGCCCTTTTTCTTACCGGACTTTTTTTTTGCCCGTTAACTTTATTTTTTTGTTTTAAATTTGCCATGTGGGCTTCGCTGAGGGTTGAGTCGAGGCCCAGATGACGTGGCAACCCACGTGGCATACAAACGACGGCCACGTGGCGCCACGTCAACATTTTTTTTTACTCAACTTGTAAAATTTTAAAAAACTAATATTCAAAATTATATTTAATTTTATTATATATTATTCTAAATCATCAAAAAATAGTATCAATTCAAGTATATTAAATAAGGTTTATTTAAAATGTTTACTAAATTTATATTTACTAATAAAAACTAAAAAAAATTGATATTTACTAGTAAAAATTAAAAATAATTTTTTACTAGTAAACATTTAAAAAAATTAATATGCAAAATTATATTTAATTTTATTATATATTATTCTAAATCATAAAAAATAGTATCAATTCAAGTTTATTAAAAAGGTTTATCTTAAAAAAACAAAAAAAATAAATAAATTGATCATCATCTTCATCACCACCACCACTCCCCCCCACCCCACCGTCGCCGCCACCACCACCACCACCATCTTCATCAGATCCATCACCGAACACCACCACAATCTTCTTCTCCACCACCACCCCACCACCACCACCACCACCCTCTCTCTCCCTTGATCGCTATCAAGGGTTCTTTAATCTCCCACCACCACAATCCTCTAAATTTTAAGATTCTGGCACCACCACCACCACCACCTCCACCGCCACCGCCACAAAATCCATTCAATTCCGAAAAACACAAAAGGAAGCGATCAACAACAATTGCTTTGACAAATTTTCTAATCCCCAAATTCCGCCAGTCACAGTCACAGTCACACCGCCATTATACCCTAATCCCCAAATTCCGCCAGCAAAAATCGTACACATGAACAGCTTCGACAAAATCGACGAGAGTTCGAACAGCGGCGGAGAATCGCCGCTACACCGAATGCCGCCACCTCCGCGGTTCTTTAAAACTCTGGGGATTTCGTCTTCGACAACAATGGCGGTTTCGTCTTCGACAACAACTCCGGGGATTTCGTCTTCGCCCCTCCGCGGTTTGTCCCTTTTCGACAACAATGGCGGCGAGAATTCCAACGTAGAAAGTCTCGACGTCCACATCGACTTTATCGAATTCGACGACAACGGCGGACTCGCCTTTGGAGAAGAAATCACCTTCTAATTTGAGAAGGAGGATGGGAGCGACGACGGAGGGGCGGAGGAGAGGGGCGGTGGTGGGGGTGTGGGTGGGTGGGGGGGGGGGGTACGGGTAGGGCTTTTTTTTTTAAAATATATATATATATATATTTGTATGTTATTTAATATATATATATATATATATATATTTGTATGTTATATAAATAACATACAAATATATTTGTATGTTTACGGTAGTTTGTATGTTATATATATGTATACTTTTTTAATATATATATATATATATATATATAAAGTTGACGTGGGTAATTTGGTAATTACCCCTATTTCTCAAGAATTTTTTTAAAAAAATTTGTTGACGTGTCGCCACGTGGCTATCCTCTGTACGCCACGTGGGTTGCCACGTCATCTAGGCTTCAACTCAGTCCTCAGCGAAGCCCACGGGCAAATTTAAAACAAAAAAAATAAAGTTAACGGGCAAAAACAAAGCCCGGTAAAAAAGAGAGCAAAACTTGAAGTTTATATAAAATAAATGGCAAAAATAATAAATCACCCTATATATATTGCTTTGGTTCATTTATAAATGAGATGTGAACTCATGATCTCTTAGACTCTATTGACTAAAATATATATCATCACTGTAATTCGAAATCAATTCTATACTTAGCATTATTTGAATTCCTTATATTTGTCAATTAATTCCTTCACATATCTTTTCCATTACAACGGACGAGTGTTACTAACCCCCCGTAATTGTAAGATAATGAATTCCTTGTGTTATTCAACGAATAATGTCCAATATATATACAAAGGAGATCATCTTTAATAAGGTAACTATCTATCACTAAAGATATATATCAATCTACAATAATTACCAAATATACATATTCTATATCTAATACACCCCCGCAGTCGAAACGGGAGGAGGACGAACATTGAGACTGGACCAAAAATCGTCAAAAAGAACCCGTGGAAGTCCCTTCGTAAAAATGCCGGCTAACTGATAACGTGAGGGAACATGTCGAACACGGACTTGGCCACGAGCTACTTTTTCTCGAACAAAATGAATATCCATCTCAATGTGTTTGGTTTATTGATGCTGGACCGGATTGCTCGAAAGGTAGATGGCGCTCATATTGTTACAGTATACGAGAGTCGCTGAAGCAATAGGACAGTGAAGCTCCAAGAGTAAGTTCCAAATCCAACATGACTCAGACACTGCATTAGCCACGCCACGGTACTGCGCTTTGGCACTAGACCGTGAGAGGGTCGACTGTCGTTTGGTGGACCAAGAAACCAAATTATCGCCAAGAAAAATACAATATCCCGAAATCGAACGACGAGTGTATGGGCACCCTCCCCAATCATCATCAGTATAAACGATCAACCCCTTAACCGAGGAGGGAGAGATGTGAAGACCAAGATCAAGAGTCCCCTGAATGTAACGTACAACCCGTTTAAGGCCAACATGTGAGCATAACGGGGATCATGCATGAAGAGACAAAACTGCTGAACGACATAAGAGAGATCCGGTCTCGTGAAAGTGAGATATTGAAGGGTGCCAGCCAGACTGCGGTAAAGAGTAGGGTCCGAAAACTTGGCACTCTCGGGCATTGCGCCAAGTTTGGATTTCGTGTCAACCGAAGTTTGACTGGGTTTACACGACTCCATACTGGCGCGACGAATAATATCCTCAGCATATTTCCTCTGAGATAGGAAAAGACTATCAGTGCAACGCTGAACTGCAATCCTCAAAAAGAAACTCAAAGGACCCAAGTCCTTCATGGCAAATTCCCGACCAAGCTGAGACATAATAGACTGTCGTAAAGAAGAAGAAGAGGCCGTAAGCAAGACATCATCCACATAAAGAAGGATGTAGGCCGTGTCCGAACCACGACGCAAGATAAAGAGAGGGTGATCCGAGGCACTGTGCGAGAAACCAATGGTAGCAACAAAATCAGCAAACCGTTGATACCAAGCCCGAGGGGCCTGTTTAAGGCCGTAGAGAGAACGCTTCAATAAACACACATGATCTAGTCGACATGAGTCACGAAACCCGAAGGGTTGGTGCATATATACGGTTTCATGAAGATGACCGTGTAAAAAAGCATTCTTCACGTCGAGCTGATGAATATCCCAAGTCTTGGACACTGCAATACTGAGAACCGCCCGAATAGTCGTGGGCTTAACCACGGGACTAAAAGTTTCATCACAATCAACCCCAACCTGCTGAGACCTGCCATCACCTACAAGTCGGGCCTTATGCCTCTCAAAGGAACCATCAGAATAAAACTTGTGACGAAAAATCCACATAGACCGAATAATATTGACATTAGTAGGACAGGGTACCAACTCCCACGTCTTATTTTTAATAAGAGCATCAAACTCATCAGTCATGGACAATTTCCAATTAGGGTCGGATAATGCCGCTATATGATTACATGGAAGAGGAGAGTGAGAAGAGGTGAAGTGGAGATTGAAGAGGCGGTTTGGCTTGAAGATGTCATGTTGACTGCGAGTTGTCATGGGGTGAGTAGGGGGCGGTGTCGCCTGACGTGGCGCACGAGACGGGGGCTGTGTCGCCTGAGATGGCGCGCGGGGTAGAGACGGGCTGGCGCGCGAAATAGGGGACGCGTGTAGTGTGGGCGGCGACGCGGGTGGTGACTGTGTTGCCGTGGGCGGGGGAGGAGGAGCGACCAATGGGGGGTTCATGTTTGGAGTGAGAAGGGGAGGAGTGAGGAGTGGTGACCGATCATCATCGAGGAAAGAGGGAGCCACAGTGGGAGGAACATGGTTCTGGTTGCAATGTTGCCCCAACATCGACCCGACATTTAAAATAGAAGGTCCAGAAACTGGTGCCACCGGGTTCTGGTTGCAGTGTTGTCCCAACATCGACCCAACATTTGAAACAGAAGATAATGTAAGATAATGAATTCCTTGTATTATTCAATGAATAATGTTCAATATATATACAAAAGAGATCATCTCTAATAAGGTAACTATCTATCACTAAAGATATATATCAATCTACAATAATTACCAAATATACATATTCTATATCTAATAGTAATCACCCTAATCACCTATTAGTGCCTTTTACTAATTGGGTGTTATCAAACCTAGTTCGTGCATTATAAAAACGTAAGAATATTGATTATCGTGTTAAATATTTTTTTATGTACTTGTTCAATATATATAGCGAATTAATTATGATTTATGAGTCAAAGTTGACCTAATGCAATAAAATTTTCAGAAAGCATGTTCGTGTAAAATTGATTCAGATCTATTTGTTTGAAATGTTGGTTTTTGGTTCGTCTCCCTCGGCTTTTCAACTTAAATTTGCGGATGCGCGGCGGCGGCAAGATTGGGATCTTGATTAAAGTTATCAAGCATGATCGTCAGACTTGCATTTCAAAGTGTTTCTATTTTCTTTCGATCAAATAAATATTTGATTACTTGTTTAATTAGCACTCTTTTTTCCCCTAATTGCTTGACCTGCTTTTTATTGGCTGTGAAAGTTGGAAGCATGTCGTGGTTGCAATCTAATATAACAATTTCTTCGTTGTGTTTTGGCCTAACAAATAGTAACACGCGCATCACATTAAATAAATAGACGCATGCATATACCTCGATTCAGCTATTGGATATATGCGTAATGCCTAATTAGTCGGATAACAAACCACTTAATTATGCGAGAAATCCTAATCAACGACTAATTTAATAAATGGTCACAAATGGTTAGGCAACAAAATGACGGATAACTCTATTACAATAAGAACAATGAAAGAAGCATAATTGATCACTTAATGGTGGAGCAAGAAACAAATTAATGTAGCTGAAAATAATCTTAATAATATTGGGGAACCTTCACCTAACTAGAGAACTATTACGACATTTGGTTGTTCTAACTTCTAACTTCTAAGGTTTACCGAAAACTTTTCCAGCAGCAATAGCGGCATCCATGACATCGTTAATGACATTAATAACATCACCCACTTTACATGTATTCCCTCTGAAGCTGGGTGCCCCTGATTTGTTGAACATGTCCACACAATTCTTGAACTCTTTATTGCACTGCTGGCTCAAGTAACTATCTGTTAAAAGAAACAAATTTCGTTTGCATTTACATCTTTATCCATTTAAGGAAAAAACCTACACCAATTATGAAATTTAGAGCTACATTTAAAATAGGAAGACAGAATCTTAATTATGTTACAACTTTAATTTATGTAGCATATAGTAACAGTTTTCTGCATTTGAGTTGTTGACTTTTGAAAAAATTAGGAAGTAGGAACACAAAACGCTAACAAAATACAAAAACATGTTGGCTGATCGACAACTTGGAGGAGTTCTCACTAGAATCATTATGCCACAGGGGTTGGTTACAGTTTTTTATTTATTTTTAACTAAAGAACATTTGTAAAAGGGGTATAGTTTAAAAGGTTTAATCTCTCTTACTCATATTTTTGTGGGTTAATTACATCTACACCGTTGGATGTAGTGAGTAAATGAGAAGATCTAAAAAATACGTGTTGTACCTTTACAAAAGATTAAGTTCTTGACTTTGCAATTTCCTTTTTCTCACGAAGTATAAATTGAATAAAGTATTGGCTCTCGGTAGGAAAAAGTCAAGATCATACTTATCAAATGAGGTTGAAAGGTTTTCCAGTTTTCAACAAATATACAAAAGAAAATGATGAAGTTGAAAAGCTCACATCACAAATTGGTCAGATAATATAAACAACAAGACCATTATTCGAAGTATAAAAACACAACAGATATTATTACTTTTTCGAGAGTTATACCTTCCTGTTTAGAGGGTAATAATGCTTTGCAAGCACACAAAGAAATTTGCCTATTGTATTTATGCAGTAATAACAAATATGCCAAATTAGCATCAACAAACAGTTAATTCGTTAGAAACCTAATTAATGAAATAGAAAAAAAAAAAAAAAAATGGATCTGCAATTTATTACTTAATTACTGAAAATAAAAAATGAAAAAAAGAGAGACTTACTGCCTTTGGTTGCTATGCATTGATCATGACGCATGCAACAAACATCCAATTGGTCACACGGCTTCTCTCCTGGGCATCCCGTGTACAATAGTCCACAGTATTTTCCGTATCTCAATAATGGAGGAGCTAATTAATTAATTACACACAAAAGTAATTAGATTAATTTTGTAAATTAACACAAAATAAGATAATAATAACATATAAAAGATCAGAAGCGCAAAGAGAGTTTTATTTACTTTTGCAGAACTCGGATTCACATTTTCTGCTGCACTCCTTAAACTACACAATCAAACCAACCAAACAAAATAAAATTAATCGTGTGATGTCAGAAAGTAATTTCAGTTAATATTTACACACACACACACATATACAAACAAACACCACTACTATATATAAGAGAACAAGACTTGCCAGTTTGAGGCCAGCGGTTGCACGAAGGCCGACATCGAGCGAGTGGACTGGGGCCGCGAGAAACGACAGGGAGATAGTGAAAATAATTAACAGAATAGGAGGTGTTGCTGCTAACTTTGATGACGAGTGATTAGCCATTGAAGGAATAAGAAGCTTTTGTATTTTGCATAAGGAGAAAAAGGAAAGGCTCTGACTAGTAGGTGAGGTGAGGAATGGTTGATTATATTTGTGTTGTGCACAAGAATATTGTGTGTGTTAGGAGCAAATGCAATTGGGGTGTGAATGTGTGTGATTTACTGATTTGTGATTCGTCTCGTAGTGACCCGTGACATGCTTCTTGTATGTTATACTAGTCTTGTTTCAACTTTTTTATTCATTTATTTATTTTACTGACTCAAAGGAAATCGTTTTTATCCTTTTTGGTTTAATTTTATTTCACTCCAAACTTGATTGAAATATTGTGTGTGGATAAACGTTTTATGGGTTCTTTTTTGGCATTATGTTTATTTAAATCACGTGTCAAGGATAATTTTGAAATTATTGGAAAATGTGGTGTATTATGATTTTGCATTGGCTCGTAATAGAAAGTTTTTCCGATTTTATCTAACATGCTAGTAGAAATTATTTAGCTGTATAACTGAAATGTACACTAAGATTTGGTCATCCTAACGAAATTTCTTCAAGTAATTAGAACTATATATAAATCACCAGTACCTATTTGGTAAATATTATTTGAATTATGGTTACAGATAAAAGAGACTTTAGTATTAGGCCTTTTTTTTTCTTTCAGAAACAAAAACAAAAATATTGTTCTATCTTTTTCTATATATATCATCAACTGAAAAAGAGGGTGTGTTGTGTTAAACTTTTGACCTCTCTTCATTTTCCAGATTCAACCATAGCATTCACATTTTTTTTTAATAGCAAAAGTTATAGTATTCACATTTTAATTGCAAAGATGGAGTGAATTAACCTTGAGTTTGCAAGCAGTGTATATTACAAAAGTTAAAATAATTGGAAATACGTAAGTACAGGTGACTCCAATCGACCCAATTTAATATTAAATTAACAAAAAAATAAAATAAATATCATAAATTAAGTTAGGCCATAAAAGTTACTATAAAAAGAGTTGGTCCAGACATATATAATTGTTATAAATATATAGATATACATAATATGTCCTTAATTGCTGTTGTTTAAAATATACAAATTGTGTTTTCAAATGTCTCTGCGGAGCGGAGAATGGAGATAGCTTCTTCAAAGGATGCAATGCAATTTTGCAACAGAGCCTTGACTCTTTTTGCAATTGGACCGACCCACATAGCATAAACAGACAAGGCCCGTGAGCCCTGACAGGACCAAACGACATATGTTGAACACTCTCGATAATTTATTTATATTTATAATCGAATAACAAGTTAACATTGAGATTTGGTAATTCCACGAGCTTCTTTCTATTTTTTAATAGATTATAAATTGCATGTCACAAATAGCAGTACTGACCTCAAGCTTTGGTGGTTGACGATGTAATCGTTTTATTAGTCTTTTCACCCTGTTTTCTTCTTCTTACCGTCTTGTATGAGAGATAAATTTGGAGCTCATTCATATTTTACTCTCATCGATCATGTGGTGATCGTTTTGATAGAAGTTATTTTCCTTGTGTTATAAGTGGTATACGATTTTTATTTTTTTATTTTTGTAAGGAAAAAGATATTTCATATATAGATTGTAGTTTAAATAAACAAATAATGATGTTTCAATTGCCAATTAATTAGAGAACTATAAAGTACGATACATCTTGCACCATCTTCATTTACAATCATGCCTCCATGGTTATTAATTTAAAGGAGGGTCTTGGTGATTAATTATATAATAATATAATTAATTTTCTTACAATTAGTGAAGTCAATTAATTACAAGAGCTTCCAGGCCTGACCTCCATTCATATTAAACTTCTTTAATCTTCCAAAGAACATAACTATGATGAGGACTAATTTACCCTCATCACTCCATTTCCCGGCAAATCCATACCATTTGTCCACACACTTTGGATCTGGCTTTAGCTGCCTTGCACAGCCGTAGCCCGTCGTAAAACCCACATTTCCATATGCACTGCCATTATTCAAAAATATCCACAAATTATTATGCGGTGACGTTTTGCAGGTAATTTATATTTATATGGGGAATTTTGCACTAGACGTCCTTTATATGTATAATTTATATTTAATTATCCAGGTAATGCGGTGACGTTTTGCATCTCCAAATTTGAGCATAAATCTTAACAATGAATATTTTCTTTTCTTTTCTTTTCTTTTCGGTCTTCTTTTTCATCTGTACATTTTCTCTCTTGTATTTTAATTTTCATTCTTGAATAAAATCTCTTTGCCAATCAAAAAAGAAAAAAATATTAAAATAGGCAAATTATCTCTTGGTAAAGTGGTGCACACCTACCTCTGTAATTATTTTTATGTATTTGTAATTGTACTTTGTCAAATTTTATTATTTAAATATTTATTTTTATTTATCTAGTTAGTTAGTTAGTTAAATATTATATCATCCTTTTGTAATTTCAAGTGAAAACAAGAAAAAAGAATGATTTCTAAGAGGAAATAGTGAAAATAAAGTTAACCCCACTCTCAACCTTTGAGTACCAATGAACACCTCCTTTCATAAGGGGGTATTTTGCACCAATTTAAAATTACAATGGGATAACATGCTTATATATTTATTTTTTATAACTAGGGGGGTAATGTGCCTCTTTTACACATTACATGGGTTGTGTGCTAAAAACCCCTAGTTAATATTGAGACAAGATGTTAGCATGTCATGTTCACAAAGCATGTGTACCAAAAAAGCGTGCTTAAAAATTGAGACAAGATGTTAGCATGTCATGTACTCAAGTTATATCATATATGTATACTAGGTACAACGCTAGCTATTTTCAATGTTTCTGCCAAAACAAAAATCTTATAAGCTTTTTATTTTTCTTACATGCAGTAGAATGAAGACCACAAATTTTGACAAAACCATGTCCAGATAATAAACAAGAAGTGCTGATGAATAATCTAATTAGAAGAAAAGGTTAATTACCTTATTACTTCAACAACGACATTCAGTACACTAAAGTTGATGGGATCCTCTTTCAGGCTTTTCCTCTCAGTAATGCAAACAAGTGCAATGAAGATGGCCAGATAAGAAAGTTGTGAAAGTATGGCATTCTCCCCAAATCTCATTCTCTTTTTTCTTCTTTCATATTGTTCCATTGGATTTTCTTCACACTTCATAATAGGTAGAAATGAAGTATATGGAGGAAGGTACCTGTATGCGAAAAAACAATCAGTGAGTAAATTACAAATCTTTATTAGAAAGTACTAGGAAATTAAGTCAAAACTTATTATAATCACATATATATATATATATATATACACATGATTAATGACGACAAACAACAATCATATATTTTATTGAATAATATGGCAACAAATTCTTCGAAGTTCTTGGTCTTAAGAAAAGTATATATATATATATATATATATATATATATATCCCAAACTCACCGCATATATTACATATGTATGATGTTGATTGCATTATATTTTTAAATTAAAGTTAGCCACAATGACTTATATATACATATATACCCTCTATGATTATATATTAAATAATTAACATAAAGACAAAAGTATAACTTATGATAATTAACAATCTGTCAATTATATACCCCGCGCACATGCATGGCGCGCGCCGATCGCTTCTAGGTAGTAGGAACTGATGCAACTGTGTGAAGGTTTCATTTCAAGCCCTTCACCAATTACCACCTAAAATAATTTATATTTATCCATACATACATATACACATACATACGTATACATGTATATACACATATCAACACATATATATGCAGCAAATAACGGCTTGCACTTTTGAAATCTTAATGTTAGTAGATACCTCGTATTTATATTTTAATGATATGCCTTTTTTTTGTCATAGATCATTATGTGCACCATCTGTTTGTGTGGTCAATTCTATTATTAGTGATAGTTTATTTATGGATAAGATGAGATATTGGAAAGTGTTGCTCTATAATTTTCCAATTTAAAAATAACATCCTGTTCTAGCTGATATTTGTTACCTCATACATGTCATCATGCCGTGGATGCATAGAAGTGTTTCTTTTTCTTTTTGTGTGGGACAAAGAGAAAAAATAAATATAGGGAAAGAGGGAGAATATACTACTCACATCATCACCACAAAGAACACCAACACGGCAGGCGCAATTGTAGAAAGATCAACAATCGTTTCACCAGTATGCCTTGCATTAGTACTCTGAAATATTACCCCAACAATTTTCTCATAACTATTCAATCCACTCAAAGCCATTGAATTCCACTCCATGGCACAAAATATCACGAACCCCATCAATACAAATCCAAAAACCGTCACCACCAAATATAAAGAATGTACCATAGGTAACAAATGTAAGTACCCAATATTTGCACTATTCTTCAACAAATATTTCACCTCAGCCTTCTTCCACTTCTTACCCAAAACCCATATCAAAAACCTCAAGCACGACGGAAATAAAGTGTTTCCCAACAATATTTGTGGGATTAAAATCAAAAGTAAGCCCGAGTTTTTACTAAATACCATCATGTTCTCGTTTGTGGGCACAAAACCACAGCTGGCAAAAGTTGAAACCACAGTAAAAATCGAAAATGTAAAAACTTCGAGTCCCTTATTTTTTAAAACCTCTTTCGCACTTGAAATCGTTGCTATATAGACCAAAACCGAAGTGACACCAAGAACGTGGATTGTGACAAGATAGCACAACACTATGTACCCTAACAATTTGATAGACTCGTATTTGATGAACGGATTAAAATTCGATAAAACGTTGTTTTGTGATTGAAACGTGGAAATAAACCCCGGCTCCTGTATAATTGTGATCATATCTAACTCAAGTTGATCCAAATTTTCAATTGCGGGAGGTGAAGTAGGCTCACTTTCGATAGAAGTAACGCGTCCTTCACTTCTCCATGTCCTAATAATTTTGGACCTATTGAATAAAAGTCCGGCCATGGACGTAAAAACCTCGCCACCTATAAACATTAGTATCGTAATAACGACGAGTTGTGCGTTGGAAAATACCTCCATCTCGACGGTGGACATGGACGAGACCGTGACAGACGACACTGAGGTGAAAAACAAATCTAGATTCCTAGTTTTAAACGAGGTTTTCGGGGTCAATGATGTAAGAATGGCAAATCCTCCGAAGGAAAGGGAAATGAAATAGAAAATTAGTAGTAAAAATGAGTTGATTCTGAGAGCGAGATCTCTGTAATAGAAGCAAATGAACAAAAATGTTGCGCTAGAAAAACGTTGGATTTTTTTGTAGTAATGAGAAAAAAAGTGACATGACTGGGTACAAAGGTCTCGTAATTTTTTCCCATAAGAAGCTAAGTAATTTTTCATATTTACTTTAATTGAAGCAAAAAAAATTAATTATGGTAATTTGTTGGTGGCGAAGAAACATAGAATGTGGTGGGGGTATATATATACAATTAAATTGAGCTAGTGAGGTGATCTTGTACGTACGTATGGAAGAACTTTCATTCGTACGTTGGATTGACGAATTTGAACATTATTAAGTGCCCTTTGGAGATTGGGTTAAGTAATTATTTTTTTTCTTCCTTCCAAAAAGGAGAATTATTTTTGGCAATGTGAGTTGAATCCGAGAGCCACTAATGATAAATTAATTGCAATAATTAATTAGCCCTTATCCATGACCAAGCTAACCGCCATGTGACATGTTGGCACATGGATGGTAATCATGCCGCCGAGGCATATAGGTTGCAGGACATGTAGACCAACACCAAATACACAAATCAGAAAAAAAAGAGATTTTAATTTTATTAATAGATGGAGTAAAGTAATATTCTAAACAAAAGTGAGAAATGTGGTAAAAGGGGTGAAATTGACTACTTAAATATGAAAATAATAAGAGAAATCGTTAATTTTAGGGTTTTTGAGAGAGTCTTTCCTTTATGTATATTGTGTATATCTCGCTTAATTTTAATCTTATATATATATATATCGCTCATTTATGATTATTTTGTAAAATTAATTTCATTTTTTGTCCGAACACATGCGAGTCACATGACACTTGGAACCGGTTAATCGCCCTTTGCAGTTGTGGGATTTTGGCACATTTGGTCTTGAATTTTAAAGATACTCGTTCACAACTTTAATTTTATTTCTTATGTATACCGTGCTCAATTTTACTGATCTATGTATAAACACCACTCAATTTTGGTTATTGAACCAAATTGATTTTAATTTTGGTGGGAGCTCGTTACGTTCAAGACACGTGACTCTTGAAATCAGTTGACTAGTACCAATCACATTTTTTTTTAACTTAAATACATTTTTTTAAAACAAAAGGAAAATAGATCTCCTCCCCCTCCCTTCCAAATCTGAAAATGCCATTCACACACATAACCACAATAGAACTAAAATTGAAACCAGTTTGGTGTGAGGACCAAAATCTAGCATAAAGGGCTAAAATTGAGCACGATATACAAAAAGCACTAAAATCGAGCATGGTATATATAAAGAACTAAAATTGAGCATGATATACACAAAGTAATAAAGTTGCGAGCCGGTATATAAACCCCCCACAAGTGTGAAGATCGACCAACCGGTTTCAGGCGTCACGTGACTTACACGTGACATGCTTCAATCAACATTAAAATCAAATCGATCGAGGGACTAAAACTAAGTAGTATGTATACATAAAGGATTAAAACTTGAGCACGATATATTAAAGGACAAAAGTTGTAAACTCATATACATAAAGGACCAAATCTAACAAAAACAATTCGAACCAACTCCACACCTTAGCCTTGATGGTTCCTGTAGCATCATGAAGACTTGGTTGCAATCCATTGATACAAAATTGGTTTCTAATATCCCAGATTTCCTGAAAGACAAAAAGCCACAAACTATTTCATTGGCTTCTTAAGTTAGTACCCGGGATCAGGGGCGGACCCATGATTTTTTCTTTACCTGGGCAACATTTATTTGGTTGACCGGATATTGAGATATCTGCATACGTTTCCCATGATCTCGTTCTACAGAAGCAATATTTGCTTCAACAGTTTGAGATACTGAATGATGTTGGTCATCATGAGTTGTGGTAGCATCGTTCGACGTATTATGCTCTGTACTTGTTGAACTATGCTCTTTCGGCTCTTTTGGTTTATAAAAAGAACGCATAGTTTTCTTCCTTTTCTTGTTTTCTTGAGAGCTCATTATCACCTAATACATTTAACATCAAGACTTAATATAAATGTTGCAACACAAACATGAAAAGCGCTTAACAAGAAAATAATTTAATGAAATAATAATCATGCTTAAAAAGCTTCAACACAATTCACCTTATATATACTAAGACTCTCACAAAATATACATAGTTAACTTTATTACAATCACTCAACAAAAGAGAAAAACACTAAGGGGATTGATTTGAAAATAAAATAATTAGGATTTATCTCATTTAAAAGTAATAATCTAAAATAAAATTAAGTTTTAGGATTAAATAATAAGAAGAAATTACCTCTTTGGTGTATTGTGTAATTTTCCAATTCAGTGGGATCTTAAAATAATAAGAAAGAGATGGTCCCCTTTTGGCACATGTGAAGAGGAAGTGGAGGTGCTCTGTAATTTACTTTCTGCCAACGCCAACAGGTGAGAGTATATTTGTTTTCTTTTCATTTGTTAATTAAGTGTTTAGGGCCAAGTTGTGTTATTATTGTGGGCTTTTATTCTTCCTACAAAAACAAAGAAGTGGGCCTTAATATTTGTATCTATCTATATATATTTTTTTGGGCCTCTAAGAGATTACATATAATATATAAGTACTACTAATGGGCTACTGATTTCTCACATGGGCTTTATCCTATGTAAGCCCAGTCTACGGTCTGCCCCTGCCCGAGATGATGCCACAAAGTTGAACAAAGAAGCCTTTAGCGCTAGCCACCAGTTACAAAACTATGGAGCCGCACGATGCTAAAAGGGTAAATTAAAAATTCTACATATTGGCCAATTTGGCCTGAAGTTTAAGCCACCTATAAGTTCGACATGATATTGTTTAAGTGAGTGAAAGTTGTATGAGTCTATATATATATATATATAGTAGAGTTCCGCAAAAGACGAGGTTGATTTTTACTTATATGTGTCACGCCCTAACTTGAAAACTTGAGTGGTGATCGACCATGTCACCAGAAATAGAAGAATAGGTGACATGAAGCCTTCATGTTAATTAATTTATATTTGAAATAAAATAAAACTTTGATGCGCGTCGAAGCACGTAGCTTCTTAAATATGTATGCAATTAATGCTACACTTACGTGTTCGCAAGTGCACGATCAAGTAATAATAAAATGAAAAGTAAACTTACGTCCCAAGTAATGAATCCCAATAAAGTTATGTATTGACTTTTAGAATCACTTAAATGCAGAAACATTGATAGTTGTCACGGGTTACTACCTTCGTTGTGTTTATGAAAAGTGATTTGAATGCAGATTTGATATAGTGTTCTGAATGAAAATAAGAATGCAGGAAAACCAATGAACGCAGAATGAATGAAAGATAATGCAAAACATAAACTAAAAATAATAATAGAATTGAGTGATGATTGAATTATTGCTTTGGTTGTAAAAGTGATGATGATGATGAAAGTTGTTTAGAGTCGCGGTTTCACTACTGATTTACTTTAGTAATTTATAGACATATTACATATGTTTCCTTGATCTATTGAGATTTGTCTTAGTTCTTTTGTGTCTAACTGATCCGTGATTTATAAGCATAGTTATCCTGAATCAACAAATCCTTAACTCTCTAATGACCTGTCACACTAGCATAATCAGTCCGGTTGTCAATCGTTTTAAAATAGATATTAAGTCTGCAATCCAATGTACATATTCAAGCTACATCCCTACTCCAAACACATAGTAAATTAGCTACTCATAGTCGCAAGTTCAACAACAAATAAATATGTAAACAACATAACCAAAGAACAAAGATTAAGAAAGCTTCGAAGATCCAAATGGACATTGACGCCCTATAATCTTATAGATTCCTTTGTTTTTTCTCCTTCTTCAAAATTATTGACTCTTTCAATATAGAAACAAAGCTATGGAAGATACAGTTTTCAATTGTATTTCTCTCAAACTCTCTTCATACTTTTCTCACAATTCTCTCTTTCACAACTTTTCTCTCAACAGAACAAGAAACGTGGTGTAAAACAATTGTAGGTTATAGAAAGCAATGCTTATTGCGATGGACGACCTTCCCCTTTTATAGATAGTCCGCGTTGCCCGGCTAAGTCTCCAGCTGTCACTCTAAATCCTAGAAAAATGTCGATTTTTCCCCAAGTCATGTTACTATTTTGTGTCACGCTGCTCATGTTGCTCGTCTCTTCTATGGTCGCATGGGTCGCTCTGCTCTACGACATGTGTTGCTCGGGTCGAGCGCTAGATTTCACGTCGTGCGACCTGCATTCGTTGTGGGTCGGCTGCTAGGCTTTTTCATGTGTGATTTTAGGATTGCATTCTCTATCCTCGTAGCATTGTAACGCTTTGTTGTTGCGTTGTGGCATTTTCAATGCATCTTGTTTAAAATCTTTAACACTTTAACCTCCATCTCATGCTTTTTTTTTCTATTGTTTTGTCTTAACTTGACTGAAAACTACAAAATAACAAAACATAACATAAATCAATAAAATTGCTACAAGTATTCATCAATATTTTTTTAAAGAAAATATGTACTTAAATAACGTCTAATAAACACTCATTAAACTCCAAACTTTACTTGCAAAACAAAGTGGTGCTGTTTAGGCTTGGAGCATATACAACCCCAAAACAATATATGTCAAGAATTTAATCATAATCCATGAAGAAGAAAGCTAGCAACATCTAGGAGTTTCTAATAAACCAAATAAAACTAAAATCTAATAAAAATCTCCCCACTTGAACCTCGAGTGCTCCTACATACTTATTCTAATTTTCTCCACATGGAGAACTAAGCCTTTGAAAAGAAAACTTTTCGAATTGGTGATTTGGAAACTCAATAAGCAGTTTAATATGCTATCTACTAGACCAAGGATGACTCTAAAAGTTTTGCAAGTATAGCAATATATACACAAGATAGTTTTCCTTTTGATTTCTAAAACCTCATTTAACGTTAAGCGTATTAGTCAATGTTTTATGTTCATATTATTTAGTTGCAAGCCCAATGGTGGCTAGAGTTTTCCAACTACATTCTATTGGCGCTCTAGAGGTTCAACCACATGTATGTTGACGACCCAAAGTTTCAATAGTAGTTCGTTGACTGTCCAAAATTTCAACAATAACCTGTTGACAACCCAAAAGTCCAACAATAGCTCGTTGATAGCCTATAATTTTAACAATAGCACGTTGATGGTCTAGAATTTCAGCTAAAACCTAGAAGTTCAACAATAACATGTTGATGGACCAGAATCTCAACAGCAGTCCATTGACGACCCAAGACAATAAGTCAGGAATAATACTAAATAATTCCAAAATATAATCTAAAATAGAGATTTCAAAAATCAGAAACACAACAGTTCTTTCATATGGTCGAACATACATATATGTTCTCAAAGTCCCATAAGTTCACACACACAGTAACACACTTAGAACATTAGATAAACACACACCAAACTAACGAAACTTCTCTAAGAGTCTTGTTGTACACCATGAGTTAACTTCTGGGAATATTATGAAGAAGAGGGGATTCTCATCTTTTCAAGGGTTGTTTTTTTCCTTGCTGCAATGTCAAACTCGATTCTCCATTTTTTCCTCTTTTTTCTCGTCCTTTTTTATCTTAGTTATTTTATAAAAAACAACCCTTAATCTTACATACGTACTTTCATCTCTTTTATTATGGGCCTAATCTGATACGGGTACAAGTTAGGCTAATTAAAATAGGACCGAAATGCAAAAACTGGCCAACAATTGTTGCATTTTGTTTCTTTCACCCAATAAATTCTTGGGGTCGGAAAACTAGGACAATATCTTTGCGAAATTCACTCATTTTATGTCCAATCGGGCCAAGATCGGGCTTTTTGCCTATATGACTGCCACATGAATTATGAAAAAAAATTATGTGGTAAATACATAGAAGCCAAATAAGCAAATAAAAAAAGGACATTCTAAAAATTGAAATAATTACTGAATATAATTATATCATTTGCCTTAACAAAATTATAATTACCTCAAAATATTAAAATGATAAATATTTGATTTTTACTATAAATCTAATTTTCATAAATATCCATATATACCTTTTTCTTTAACAAGTATATGTACTTTTTTTTTTCTTTCAAAAATACAACTTTAAAAAAACATGAAAGCCGTAAGGAAACTCAAAGTAGTCGAGGTAGTACCATTTCAGCTCCACAAGAAGACCCAAATGGGAACAAAAATGAGAGACGTAGTAAAAAAGCAAGTTACACAAGTCCTTCAAAAGTACGCCCACATCTTTACCTGGGAAAGAGAGCCATACGAACAGAATAAGCCCACAAATATGGCAGCATAAGTGGAGCGTGAAACCCAAAGCACGGCTGGTAAAGCAAAAGAAAAGAAAAACAGGGCCCGAGTGACCGAAGATTATCAAATCAACATTTGGCATGCTCCTGAAACCCGGACATATAAGAGAAGTCGTCTACCTCTAATGGTTGTCTAATGTCGTTATGATCCCAAAAAATAATGGAAAATGGCGCATGTGCATAGAGTTCGATATAACGTACGGATTTCATAGTAGAAACGAACGAGGCCCATGAGGATTCAAAGTAACCACAACGGAACAACTACATCGTCAGATCCGTAAGCGGCAACAAAAGGGGCATGAGAATCGTACTCCAGAACGCCGAGGGGAACATTTGAAATTTGCGGCTATATAGGAATTCCCTGTGTCAAAATGCATCAGAATACGAAAATATTAGTAATTGCCATTAAAATGGCACATGAGGTCAAGACCCAGAGGATCTACATCCACAACGACTAACAACTAGTAGTGTAGCAAGTAGGAGGGTAATATGAAACTCGCAAATATGTCAGAAAAGCCAAGGAGGCCTTCTTTCCCTTGTAGCTTACTCAAATTCCTCGGGCAGAGAATGTTGACGCCGACGCCCTCGCTTGTATGAAAAGTTCCATGACTCTCATAAATTCTCGAGGGTAACTTTCTTCACTTTGTTAAATTCAGAAAGACTTGAAGTCGATGGGCTAGAAGTAGAGCTAGAAGCCATGGCCATAGAAACACTAACCAACAAGGATGGGTGGAGGGAACCAGGGGTTACCTGCTGCATTTGAAAACCATGCCCAAAGGTGAGCCGGAAGATGCCATAAAAGAAAGTTAGTTAATTTCTTTGTCAAAGACGGGATACTATACAAGAAAGGATTCTCGCAGCCCTAACTATGTTGCCTCAAAGTCCTAGAAATCATGTAGGAAATCCACGAAGTAAGGTACACGAACCACTCCGAAAGTAGTAATTTAGCTGTTAAGATACTCTGCCAAGGATACTACTAGCCCCAAAATGACACACGATGCAAAAAATGTTCACGAGCGGATCAAAATGCCAACAATACTCTAGGGTCACCACATGCTCGCAGCTCCTTAGGAACCGAATGTGATATCCTCCCCTTTCGGTAAATGGGGAATCAACATCGTAGGACGACTCCAAAAGGATAAGAAGCGAAGGAAATATTTGTTTGTTGGTGTAGATTACTTCACCAAATGGGTAAAAGCAGTCCCCTTGTGAAAATCACCACGGCGTGCGTGATCGATTTCTTATGAAAAATATCATATGCCGGTTTGACATCCATCGATTGCTCGTTAGTGACAATGGGCTACAGTCCAAGAGTGACCAGTTGAATGAGTGGTGCGGCAAGTGGGATGTGCGGTATCCCTTCGCCATCGTGGGCTATCCCTAAGACAACACGTAAGTGAAACTCACAAATTGAGTCCTAAGATGTTCTGCGTCGGGCTACTTCAGTAGAAAAACAAGTGGGTAGAAGGGTTATCTAGGTCATTTGGTTGTATCACGCTACGACCCATTCCACCATAGGATAAAGTTTGTCCAGTCCCGCATATGGACACGAAGAACTAATTCTCGTCGAAATTGTACGGGCCATTTGGAGGAGAAAAGAGTACAACGGGTAGACAACAAGTCCAACTTGGCACTTCAACTCGACCTCCTATCAGATCGAAGACAACATGACTCGGTTCACTCCAAAAACTACAAGGCAAAAATGGTCGAGTGATATAATCGGAAGGTCCACACCAAACCATATCAAGTAAGAGATTTGGTAATGCAATGGATAGAGGCATCCAAGACTATTGAAAAACTAGATCCGGCATGAGAAACCCTTATAAAGTTGCCAAGATCCTTGAACCCGTCACCTACATCCTACAAGACATGGAAGGATAGGAAAACCCGTGTCACTGGAATGCGTTCAATCTTTGGAATTCTATGTTTTAAGGTCGCCACACGGCTATTTTTGATAAGAATATCTCATTTTTGAGTAGGAGCTAGGATCCCTTGTTTGTTATAACACGTTGTTACCAGACTCAGACGCTCAAAATATCATGACCTCTCGTAAAAAGACCATCCAACAAGATCTCCGCCTGGGATGACGATACTAGTCTTCCAAGCCACTGGGTAACGATCCAAGGCCCTAGTTGCCACTACTGAACTGACACCCGAGGTTGTGGCAGGACCACAGAGTCGTAGAGTACCCTATGACAAGAGGACAAGGATCGTACGCTTGGCCGAGAGCGTCAAATGAAGCATCTTATGCACCCACAACACTTGCTATACCTATTGAACGTTCGTTCATAACTAAGGCCCACAACTTATTCCCCGAACCTAACAACCTAAATTTTCAAGACTAGTACGAAGCTTAGGAAGAAAAAGCAGCCAAGAAGATACATGCAACCGTAGATCATACCACAAGGAATTCATGAAACGAAGCTCTATGGAGGAAATGTCGTAGCCACCTAGAACACCTACATGTACGGGGATATGGCCGTCTTGGGGGACATATGAAGAACAACAACAAAGCGACCTATAAGCCTCATACCTCGTGTACCACGAATCAGTAGACTTGAGGGATATTAGATAATGCATAAATGTAATGGATACTAAAATAACCAAAATACCCCCATCTTAGAGGGTTGCCTCGACAGAGTATAAGAGTTCTCTACAGCTTTTCAACTAGAAATAGGGTAGGGTCTCGAAATCACTAACCTCGTACAATCGGTACCTTAAACACGTTCTAAAGGCCCCATAACTCATTTGAAAGAATCACGCGTGTATTAAATGGCCCCCACAACCATTATTGACCTAACCATACTTAAATTGCGGGCGATGAACATTAAACTACTGTCAACAGATCCATCACGCACAAGGTAACATTGATAAACGCCCATCCGACAACATTAAAGGAGACTAAGTGGCAACACCTTTTACTAGACTCAAACCCCT
Source organism: Linaria vulgaris (assembly GCA_948329865.1). NCBI lineage: Eukaryota > Viridiplantae > Streptophyta > Magnoliopsida > Lamiales > Plantaginaceae > Linaria > Linaria vulgaris. The sequence goes on along the minus strand of OX415249.1, from coordinate 82,957,674 downwards.
ATAAACACCAAGTGATTCCTCCATTGTAAACCATCTCAGATTTGAACACTACACTTGTACTCTCAGTCTTTATATTAAATATTTTCCTCTTTCTATTTATTAATATTCACTAAAAGGACTCTCGTATTCATGAAATCCCCTTGTAAAATACTCTAACCCTAAGGGAATTCTCTCCAAATCATAGGTATTGCGTTCCTTACCACATTTTCCTAAGATAATTAAAAGAGTTACTTTGTCCGACTAATTTCGTATTATCATGTTGTATAATGCATGTTTAAAATACTTATCTGGTGACAAGAAGAGTACGTAAGGAAGTACTTATGTAATTATTTTTATATATACATTATTGCAAGTAAATTTAAAAAAAAATAATCATGGAAACGGTTTACGCATGTTAACGAACGTAATTGCTTAGAAAACTAAATAATGACCGCACATATCTTATCGAGCATTATTTGCCTACAAAACTATAACGACCACATATTGGAAGTAGTTTCTTTCATTTTAATCGTATCCTTAATTTTCATGACGAATAGTACTCCTTATTAGATTTCATTCCAGGATGTTAATTAAGTAATTAATCAAAACTAAAGCTAATTACAATATAAGAGATTATTGTATATTCAAGAGAACTGAATAACAGATCGTCTATGTCACACATTATGTGTTATTTTATTTGTCATATGTAATTTAATAACCTAATACCCTGTATTCGGAAAAGCAAAACATATGTTATCATTACGATTATATATATAAAACAGAAAAAGTAGCATACACGATACTTACCATCTCACACTGGCAAGAGTACGTGTTAGATCGATTTGGTCTAGTGTTAATATATATATATATATAATTTGAAAAAGTTAAAAAAACATAAAATAAGCACGTAGTCGTACTTCTAAGGACTTCAACATATAGTTAATCTTGCTTCATATATTTCAAATACGGAAGAACTATCAAAAATGCCCGCTAACTTTTGCCTTTAATCTTAAATGTCCGTTGTTTCCCAACATGCTAAAAATGCCATGTATCTTTTAAAATTTCTACTAAAAATGCCCGAAATGAAAAATAAGCACAAAAAAACTTATTTTGTCTGAAAAAAATGATAAAAATGCCCCGTATCTTTTAAAATTTTACAAAAAATGCCCAAATTTTAAAACGCGACTTTTTGATTCAGCAGTGCGTCTCTTTGATTCGGATGCCACGTCGGATAAAAAGTTCGAATTTTTAAAATCGGGCATTTTTGTTAGAAAATTTAAAACTTAACGGGCATTTTCAGCAGGGTGAGAAAAATCGGGCATTTAAGATTAAAGGCAAAAGTTAACTGACATTTTTGATAATTCGTCCTTTCAAATAATCTAATGTTTATTCAAGCTTGTACATAACTATACAAAGAAATGAAGAATATTCTTGATCCCGCTCTAATAAACATGCATGTACGTAATTCACTACGTACTCTTATATGTCCTTCTAGATGTACACATTTTAAAATCTATAGATTATATATTGTACATTTTATGGCTTGGCCTAGTCTATATATAAAGTTACTACTGTTAAAAGAAAATGAGATCTGTTCAAAATATTATCTCATAGGAACAGTCGAATACGACCTAGGTTGAAATTGTGCTCGTTGACGCATATTTTTATTTCAATAATGAGGGTATCGTGGCATGTTTAGTTAGAATACACATACATGGGACTACGCGTAGAATAATCACGCTATTATATAATCTCTTAATAATTTATAAATCAATTATTTAACTTTAGAACATAAAAAATTTAGTAGAAGATGCACACGTCTTATACACGGAGCTGCAGGATAGTAAATGTTATTATTAGTAAAAGAACTTCAGCTAGGATATGAAGATAGATAAAATAAGTAATTAAAGAATAAAGGCATACACGGTTCACACACGGAGCAAAATCCATCAATCACGCATTTATTATTGAAAACTGGGTCCTATTGTGTTAAGTACTCCTTAAACAGAACATTAGATTATATGAGTGTTGACAGGGGATTTAATAAAGATTCAAAATAAGGAAAAGTATTATAGGGAGTGGCCTTTTTTCGACGCGAAGGATGGAAATCGAAATAAGTGTAATGAAAAAGAAGGGGACGTAAAATCTCTGGATTTTCCTATTTTTTTTCTATCGGAGAAATCATCCATCTATTTTTTTAAAAGGGGGGCTTTTTATAGCTAGTTGCGGATCGCTCGTACTAAGTCTCTTCGAAGTAGCGGTGTATGAGTGGACGAATGGGGGTCTGGCGAGTGTCTTGAGCTGGGGTGACTTTTGAAGATAAGATAAGAACTTCCGGGGGTCTGGCGGGGGTGACTTTTGAAGATAAGATAAGAACTTCGGGGGGTCCTGGGTTAGCATTGTATCTGTCTGGTGTTGATCTTTATGGGATGATAGATTTTAGGGGTTTTTTTTTTGTCAACATCGTATATGTATGGTGTTGATCTTTATGGTAGATAGATTTTGGGGGATTTCTTTGTCAGCATCGTATCAGTCTGGTGTTGATCTATATGTGAGGATAGATTTTGGGGAGTTTCCTTCGAGAAGCTTCTATGTTCTAATTTTAGAAGCTTAAATTTCGCATATCACCAAAAGTCCCTCAATTCGCCTCGTATTCGGAGAATACTAGGCGAATTTAAAGAGTTGTTTTTTTAATGCGACATGACTTTCTATTTTCTCATGACCAGATTGGGCGTATTCATTAGGGTCTAATTATGATAAATTGACGTCTCTTGACGTGGTGGGACTCTTGGGCTTTGATCAGACGTGTTCCCTCTCACGAAGTGATTCGTCTCTGGGCGGGAATTAAATGACTCTGTTTTCCCGCCTATATATCTTTCCTTTATCGTCAAAGGACAATCTCATACTGCCTTTTTTGAGGTTTTATCCTCTCGTGTTTTGTAGTTTCTTCTTTTCTACTTTTTTTTTGTGAGAATCTATGGCTTCAAATATTCTAGCTCCGATGATTACTTGTGAGAGGGAGGAGGGAGTTTTGGGAGACGCAGTCTGTGTTGGGGTGGCATCCTTGGAGACGGAAGTGGGGGTTGCTGAACAGAGTGGGTGGCAGGAGTCTTCTTCCCGGCGACGGGGGGGGGGGGGGGGGGTGGGTGGGTGGGTGTTGAGGCTGAATATAAACATACTCCAGTGGGTGACATTTCCTCATCCGCCTCGGATACCTTTGTGGTTGATAAACTTAAGGAATATGCGGTGGATGCTTCGGTGGTGGAATTTAGGGTTCCCTATCTTTCGGATCGGTCCAATAGGCCTTTGGAAGAGTTCGTAACCATATACGAAGTGCAACTTAAGGAGAGCCTATGTGCAATGATGTCATCCTTCATTTGTGACGTTTTTCGAGCATGCGGGTTGTCTCCTAGTCAGGTAGCGCCTAATGGATATACTTGTCTGGCTTGCTTCATGTTCGTGTGTTTGCTAAAGGGGGTGGTGTGCAGGTGGAGCATTTTCTGACGGTATACGGGGTGAGTCGCTCACCTTCGGGTGCTTCTTTTTATTATTTTATATCCCAAAAGATCCTAGTTTCGGTTCTTGTGCAATACGTAGTCGTCGTTCGGGAATTAAAAGCCATGTTATTTATTCATTGTCCCTTAGGGGTGGCGTGGATGATTTCCTATGTATAGTAGCAGAAACCCTTGGCAAAGGACTCCAAACATTTGGATGCGGTGGATGCACGCTGAGGGATTTTTCAGTACCATGTACGACACCTCAAAGCTCTTGGACACGAACAAGCTCGACTTATTTTATAGGAGCAGTGGTCTTTCCTTGGTGGGTGCCCGTCCTTGGGGGCTTCCACAAATAGATTTTCATATTATCTGTAAGTTTTTAAGAGGTATTTCTTTTCTTGCTCTTCTACCGTATCTCCTCATTTTATTTTCTCTTTTTTTTTGGACTCAAATTTAACTTTGTGGTCGGTTATGGTGTCATGATTTCAGGCGCTCATATTAGCGTGGATCTGTTGAAGCAAGGAAGTGAGAAGGAGTCGGTGTTCAATAGAGAGGATGGGGACAATGGTAGAGCGGCTTCGACGAGTGAGTCTAGACAAGGAGGATAACATGATTTTATAGTAGAGGTAAAGCAGGTGGGCACGAGAGAGAGAGAGAGAGAGAGGAAGAAAATGACGAAGAAAGGGATGGGAGAAAAGGAAGAGGGTGTCATTCGGGGGCACTTCCCCAATAAGGGGTGAAAACGTCGGGAGAGGGATGCAAAGGCGGGTGGAAGGGAGTGTTCCTCCAAATTCAAGGGTGGATTTGACGAGGGAGGTGGTTGCACCTTTCTCGAGTGCCGAGGAGGAGAGGCGGTTTGCGCTTCAACATGAAACCTTTGAACGTTCTTGGGATGAGGAATTTGGCGATGTTTTTGCTAGAATTGTCAAGGGTCTTTCGGTTGATTTTTAGCCTTCTCCACTAGGGTCGAAAAAGGTGGGGTGGGCTACGCTCGTACAATCAGTTTAGTCGGTGATCCCTATTTATCATATGCAAGCAGCGAGGTTACCGGAAAACGTTGAGCGACTTGATAAATTAAATCGAAATTTTATTCTTTCGTCCAACTTGGAGAAGAGAAAGATTCATTTAGTTGGTTGGAATTAAGTAATGAAGCCTAAGGCAAAGGGAGGACTAGGAATTCGAGCGAGTCACCGTAGCAACGAAGCCTTACTGTTAACAGTATAATAAACCACATGCTTAAAATATACTATAATCCAATTACTGAAATTGCCGGATAAATTGTTATATGATTTACATTATTTAGACTCGAGATACAGGTGTCACACCACGAGGGCGCATCGGAGAACACCCCCGACACCCTTAGATGTCTGGAAGCCATCAGAGAGCGCATCCCGAGGACCAGAGAACGAGAACGACGCTCTGATATTTCCTTGTTACATCAAGCACCCTCGGAACAAAGCTTCAAAGATCAAATACCAGAACAATGCCCTTCTACGAAAGCTTGGATAGTAAGACACTATCTCACAAAGGCCGAACAAAGCCCTCAGAGACACTGCCCAACATGCGGAATCCAAGACCTAGATAAAACACCTATCGGAATACATATCAGAAGAAGGCATCTTACAGATAGATGGCTATCGAAACCACCAGCATTCCACCCCACTCGGTCGGCTTTTACGAGAAGTATGAACCATCGGAGAGAATAAGCCAGAAGAATCCACCTATCGGAACCCATCGGAGCTATCAGAACCTTAACAAGAACGCTTCATTGCTATGCACTCCCGATATAAACGCCCTCGGAGCAATACCCCAGACCACCCTAAAGAACGGAACCACACATTGAAGCAAGAACTAAAGAACAACACTTTCCGGGCACTCGGAAAGAGAAACACCTAACCACAAAGGCTAAAAGCCCCTCGGAGTTCAACTCACGGGTGAATACCCCATAGGAGAAAAGGCCCCGAATCACTTACTCCATAATACGACCCTATCGGAGCAGCCTTATCACTAAGGGCACACCCAAACTTGGCCTTCAAGTCACTATTAAAAGCAGTAAGCCCTCGGAGGCGAAGAAGACAACCTAACCCCTATCGGAGAGAAGGCGAAAGCCCTCGGAAGAAGATAAAGTAGTACAGTCAGCACCTAGTCAAATCAAGATAGACATTATCGTATTACATTACAACACGTGTATTCATCCTAAAGCATGACCACATGCGTAGCGACACCTGTAAACACATGCATAACGACACCTGTCCCTAAAAAACTATATAAAGGGAGGCAGTCGGATAGAGAAAAAACAAGGCAGAAAGACTCGGAAAAAATACTAACACCCAAACATATTAACCCAAAGAAGGAGTGGATCATGGTGAATAAAAGGAAGGAATGTTCTTGTCAATTCGTCTCTCTTAGTAGTGTATAACTCTTGAACCACGGGCAGGGGCGTTCCAACCCAAATAAATAATTCAGTTAATTAGGTCGTAATTCCAAACATGTTAACAAAATGGCGCGGTCTGTGGGAACGCCATAAAATCTGCCTTCGAGAGCGTTCAAGAAAGATGCCTATTATGGAGAATTTATTCCACATCGAAGGCCATCCTAGCCAATCTCTAAATTCGGAAGAAACTCTGTTCAACCGCCCATCCGAGGAAAGGGATTTTATCAAAATTGGTACGTTTCCGTTGAATCCTTGAGCAAGCCTGAAGGGATCAAAAAGGGAAAGCAGGTGATGCAGCAACGGGGCGGTATGCTCCGAAGATAAGTTCTCATTTCTCCAAACTTATATGATGCGGTTTCAATCTTGGATACCTCTCTGAAAATCGGGAGAGATTATAATTGCGATACAAGTGTATACACGAAGTCTGTAAAAGAAAGAGAAGAGATGGTCCGATAGCCTCCGAGTTTCTCTCCGAGGGCAGCTACCCGGAGAACCTTTAGTCGTATCCCCTCTTTGATGGCTTTGTAAAAATCTACAAAATTAAGGTAACGAGAATGTAAACGATTTTACTAGAATGATTCTTTGAAAGTACGTGAAAATATTCACTGAACTCTAAGCACCTATATATACTTAGGGATTTTTCCTTGAATGACCGAATTAAGTTTGAGCTGTCCAAAATATGTTATAATAAGCCACGAAGGCGTGTCAAGGGATACCCCTATTTAGGAAAAATGTATCTCCAAAGTTTGCATTGCGAACAGGCACGTCATGCTAAGTAATTCGTTTGGCCAGTAAGAATGAAATACTATTTCATTTCTTTAAACTCAATCTTAAATTATACAATTAAAGAAAAGGGCCCAAGTATTCATAATGTGCTAAAAAGTTATGTAACTGTTAACACGGAAAAAGTTTCATTCCAATAAAGAAATAAAGTACAATTGTGCTTAATAAAAAATACAAGGAGTAGAAAGCCTCTAAGATGGGGGGGGGGGGGGGGGGGGGGGCAGGACGCTTGTAGAGGCAAGGGTTGGCATCGTCGTAGTATGAGGAACTAGAGCACTTGCAGAAGAGGGGGTTGACCCCGTTGCAGGAGGAAGAATCGGAGCACCCGTAGGTGGGGGAGCACCAGAAGGCCCAGCCTGAGCCCCCGTACCAGAAGGAGCACTAGTGGCAGGCAACGGAACCACTGCAGTTAGGGGAACCTGGGTCGGAGCAGAGGAGGAAGGGGGAAGCTGAGAGCTACTCTTCAAAAAGAGATCTTAGGCTTGTTCCAGCGAGGGCTTCTGCATCTCCGCTATATTTATCAGACGCGGCTCTATATTGGGAGATACCTTGCTACGCACCTGCCCAAAACATTGGAGGAATCCCCACATTACATGTCCGATTAAATAGCCGTGATTTTTACGGACATATTCTTCCTTCACTCGGACAGTGGCATCCTCCTGGGCTTGCTTCACAGCCGCAGCTATCCTCCGTTGCGTCTCCTCGGAGGTGGTGCCCCCAGAAGCTTTCGATAGCTCTTCGTTAAGAGCATCCACCTGGCCGAAAGCTTGATGCAGATCACGCTCCAGCTCTTCCTGCTTCACCCCCAAGCTGTCTTTTCTGCTTCAAGGGAGGTAACCTTGTCTTTTAAAACCACTCCCGAGGCCTCCATCTCCTTTACTAAGGATTGAAGCCGCTGATTTTCCTCCCTTAACTCCTTGTTTTGATGCGTGGTCTTGGCCCACGCCTCTCCATACTTTCCCATCCTCTCTCGGAGATCTTTATTCTCAGCTTCTATCCTCCAAGACCTCTCTTCAGCCGCGCTTGTGGATTTCCCCAACTTCTCAACCTCGAGTAACAGAAGAGAAAGCATTTTAGGCGCCTAGAAAGCAGAACAGAGGAATAAAGATCCGAACAAGGGATCTTAAACGAATTGGAAAAGTAAAGGTAAAACTTACCAACATAGCTACGTTGTTGGTGCAAGCCTGGACGAATTGCCACCCGTCCGATGGCAGAGAATTGGCAGCCGATAGGTATCGGGTAACAGTATCGAGGGCTACCTTGGCCTCTTCCGGACTGGGCACTCGTCCCGGGGCGGGGGCATGAGAAGATGAAGGTCTCTCTGAAGGTACTCCCCCTGGGATAGGCACTTGAGTGACCACGGGGCTGTCTGACTGAATGGCAGCAAATGGTCTCGGGGCGGGATTATCCGCCAGAACAGGAGCTGCAGCCATCAACTCGTCCAGTAAACTCATCGGGTCATCAATGGAGGGAGGAATGAAAGGCTCCGAGGGAAAAGATCCTCCCTCAAAAATAAAAAGATCATCACCCCCTGCGAATTAGAACTCCATAAATGAGTAAGCTATTCCCTAAAGGAGGAACTAAAAAGGAGATTTAATCTTATAAAGCTTACCTAAATCTAGGGCATTCTCTTGAAACACCCCCTCGTTTTCAGCGGGGAGGTCTGTTCCTTTGTCTGTCAAAAACCGATTCTCGTATAAGTGTAAAGAATGGAGAGTACTTCAATACCACCTAAGGCTAGGAAGAGATGCGTACCTTTGGGAGGGGTCGCCAACAGTGCATCCAAGGAGTCCCCCGATGCCTCCGAGGGGGAGGATATATTGACAACACCTGGGGGGGGGGGGGGGGGGTAGGGGCATCCCCCCTATCCCCATCTCCTCGTCCCCATCTCCTACAGCGAAAACCCCCGAGAGGACCGCATTTGCGGAAGTCACATCCAACTCTGCTTCTTCAGAGGTATCGGACGTTCTGCTAGACGACCGAGACATAGCTGTGGTAACCATTAAGCGAGTCCCTGCTTGCTCGGTATCACCTTCCGCGGCCCTGGAGACTTTGCCTTCCCCCAACGTCGACTTTCCCTTATGAGTTCCCACATCCTCGTTTTCCACCATATACGGAAGTAGCGCATCCACTGCAGAAACAACTACAAGTTAGATAAACCTGAAGAAATACCTATAAGATAAAAGGTATAACTATGAGAACTTACCAAAGATATTGAAGAGCTTCTCGGGGATAGCCAGAGGGGTCTCGATTTTGTTTATCGGAGTGATGTGCCTCAAACCCGCAGTCAGATAGAGACGAACAAAATCCTTAGATTCCACTAGAGGCTTCGCAGAAAACACAGGTGAGAACACCAGTGTATCGTCTAGCACCCTCTCGGGGAATGTGGGCTCCCTCCAAGTTAGTGGCATATCCCACGGGCTGTGAGAGCTGACATTGCCCTCCGAGATACGGTCATCTTTGTCCCGATGACTGAAGCAGTAGAAAGAAGCCCCCCCGGAGACACCTTCAACTCAAAGATGGCGAAAAACCTATCCCTCGTACACTCGATGCCTCTCACCAGACACCAGAACACGAAAAGAGCCAATGCCGTGAAAGAATTGGGGGTGAGTTGGCTACGGCATACGTTGCAATATTAGAAAATTTCACAGTAGAAAGGCGGGAAGAAGGAACGTAGTCCCGCCTTTACCTGGGGATAGTACACTGTTAGATGGTTTGGCGGAGGGAAATCACCCCGGTGACCTGCTTCCGGAACCATCACCTCTACATTCCGGCCAGAAGCACCGTACTCGATGAACAGATTTCAGATCTCTTTCTCTGTAGCAGTACTCACCGTTGTTCCCACTTTCTGGGTAGTCCGCGGAGCACCACCCTTATCCGCCTTCTTCTTCGGCTTTTTCGTTCTTCTAACACTGCCACTGCCGCTCGCCCCCATCGCCGTCGCCGCCGCGCTCCTCTTCCGAGAAGTCAGAAGCGCAGCCCCTGTTGCCCCTCCGGTGCCAGAGGCGGCAGGCACCAGGTTAATTAGTATTAGATTGAGACGCCATTGCTGAAATTTGGAGAAACTCGAAAAGCTTTTTTGCAGAGAGAAGTTAAGCGGGATAAGTTTTTTGCGCAGAAATGCAAGTGAGTAAAACTGGTAAAGAGAAATACTTATAAACCCTAAAGCCCAATAAATGCATTAATTACCCACTAACCTTATTTACACCCCACGATTAAAAGTCGTGCCTAGTGTTATCAACCGTCACGCCTCCTCGATTATGGGAAACATAACGGTCCGAATACCTCGGCCCGCGCACCACTTATGAACATGCCATTAACTGCATTTAAATCGCATTTAATTAAGTGCCATGACATTAATTATAATTAATGCCCCGATATTAGTCCCACGAGGACACATTTCAAAGGCATCGGAAATCTTTCGCATGAGAGAAGGCGACCACGATACTCCTATTTCAAAGAACTTGGGGGATATGTGTTAAACAGACATAAATGTCAGTGACGAATGTCTACGACACCCCAGAAGAATTCTACGATACCATCCCAAGGTTCTCCGAGACCCAAATGCGACTCGAATTCCTCTCGAATCTACGATGCCCTATGAGATATTCCCGGTGTAATACCTGACAAAAATCTAAGATTCCTGATGACTCTATGATACTTGAAGAGGATCGAGACAGCCATTGTGATGCCTAAAATAGACATTAAGATGTCCTGGTGCTGCATACGATACCCAAATCATCGTAACTTTTGACCCTTTAAGTTTCTAGTGCAGTCATAATAACCAACTGCACTAAAAACTGGGGGAGTTTGTTAACAGAATAATAAACCACGTGCTTAAAATATACTATAATCCAATTACTGAAATTGCCGGATAAATTGTTATATGATTTACATTATTTAGACTCGAGATACAGGTGTCACACCACAAGGGACCCGAGTCTCGCGCAATACGAGAACACCACCGGCACCCTCAGATGTCTGGAAGCCATCGGAGAGCGCATCCCGAGGACCAGAGAACGAGAATGATGCCCTGATATTTCCTTGTTACATCAAGCGCCCTCAGAACACAGCTTCAAAGATCAAATACCAGAACAATGCCCTTCTACGAAAGCTTGGATAGTAAGACACTATCTCACAAAGGCCGAACAAGGCCCTCAAAGACACTGCCCAACATGCGGAATCCAAGACCTAGATAAAACACCTATCGGAATACATATCAGAAAAAGGCATCTTACAGATAGACCGCTATCGAAACCACCAGCATTCCACCCCACTTGGTTGGCTTTTACGAGAGGTATGAATCATCGGAGAGAATAAGCCAGAAGAATCCACCTATCAGAACCCATCGGAGCTATCAGAACCTTAACAAGAACGCTTCCTTGCTATGCACTCCCGATATAAACGCCATCGGAGCAATACCCCAGACCACCCACTCAAAGAACGGAACCACACATTGAAGCAAGAACTAAAGAACAACACTTTCCGGGCACTCGGAAAGAGAAACACCTAACCACAAAGGCTAAAAGCCCCTCGGAGTTCAACTCACGGGTGAATACCCCATCGGAGAAAAGGTCCCGAATCACTTACTCCAGAATACGACCCTATCGGAGCAGCCTTATCACTAAGGGCACACCCAAACTTGGCCTTCAAGTCACTATTAAAAGCAGTAAGCCCTCGGAGGCGAAGAAGACAACCTAACCCCTATCGGAGAGAAGGCGAAAGCCCTCGGAAGAAGATAAAGTAGTACAGTCAGCACCTAGTCAAATCAAGATAGACATTATCGCATTACATTACAACACTGTATTCATCCTAAAGCATGAACACATGCGTAGCGACACCTGTAAACACATGCATAACGATACTTGTCCCTAAAAATCTATATAAAGGGAGGCAGTCGGATAGAGAAAAAACAAGGCGGAAAGACTCGGAAAAAATACTAACATCCAAACATATTAACCCAAAGAAGGAGTGGATCATAGTGAATAAAACGAAGGAATGTTCTTGTCAATTCGTCTCTCTTAGTAGTGTATAACTTTTGAACCACGGGCAGGGTTGTTCCAACCCAAATAAATAATTCACTTAATTAGGTCGTAATTCCAAACCTGTTAACACTTACTATCCAAGCTTGCGTGGAAAATTATTAAAGATGAGAAGTCAGTTTGGAGTGAGTTGATGAAGGCAAAGTATCTCAAGAATAAATCAATTCTATCACTTGGCAAAACCGACGGATAGTAACACTTGGAAGGGGATTTTGAAATGTGTGGGATTGATGAGCCCATTTAGAAGGTGAAAGATTGGTGATGGGGTGACTATATTGTTTTGATACGATAATTGGATGGGATCAGCCGGTTATGCGAGCTCGTGGGAACATTCATCATGCAGATGCTAAACTTAAATTGCGTGACTTGGTAAGTGGGAATGGGGACTGGAATTTATGCATCTTGAATACGACTCTTGGGCAGCAGGTTTTGGAGAAAATTGAAGCTTATATCGTCACTCTTACGTACCAACGCGATGAACCTTTGTGGAACGAAACGGACATAGGTACTTTACTTTGTCAATTGGCATATAGAGCATTCCGAAAACGTATGGCGGAGAGTTGCAAAGAGAAATTAAATGCAAGTGGATTTGGCGTACATGGCTGAGCTACAAACTCCAACATTTTCATTGGCTTGCACCACAAAAATAATTTGGCGTCAAACCACCTCCTAAAGACTTGAAAGATATCCACCACGGCTGAATGCACTAGATGTTTGCACCATGATGAGACGACCTTGCATATACTTAGACACTGTCAAACAGCAAAGGAAGTCTGGCGCAAGATACTCTGAGCTGCAGAATTCTAGATTTTCGAATCAATCCATGATGCGGCTTGGCTTCAAAAAAACTTGAAGGTCAAAAAGTCTATTTGACAAAATTGGATCGGGTTAGAATGTGAGTTTGTGCTTGCTGCGACCATTTGGGTAATCTGATATGGAAGTCGCAGAACAAGTACATATTTGAGGGGAAGGGAGAATCTGTGAAGAATCAGCTTTACTAGATTAAACTTCTTAGTGCGGACCTTCAAACGTCGCGAAAGAAAGACGGGAGAAATAGGGAACTAGTCAAGTGGTTGAAACCAAAGTCGGGTTGGGTAAAGCTAATCGTTGACGGTAGCTGCAACCGAAGTTGAAATCAGGGAATTGCAATGGATCATGGTTATGGGGATTTTCAATTGCAATCACATCACCGACAATTGAGGAATCAGAGCTAGAAGGATTAAAGAGAAGACTGGAACACGCATGAGAGAGGAGAATACCAAGATTGGAGGTCGAGACGGACTCCGAATCATGCTACAAGATGGTTACGGAGAACAGAGTATTTGCTGCGCACGAGAATGGTCTTGTTAATAAATGTCGGAAGCTCCTACGCCTACCTTGGGAGTTGGAGTTTAGATGGATTCCGAGGGAAGCATATAGCATGGCGAAATTAGCTACTAGTAGAAATGAACAGGATGTACGAATACCCCCACTCAAATTTGTAGTTTGTTAGACTTTGATACTATTTAAGTATATTGTCTCCCTTTAACAAAAAAAAAAATTATGATTTTTTTAACACAGTCAAAAGTTTATGTTTAATTTGATCGAAACATGCATTATAATATAATATTTGTTAACCATAAAAATAAATATGAGATGAAAGAGAATATTAGTCCTAAATATCAGTCCTAAATATTAGTCCTAAATTGTCACGAGTACTTCCGATGAGACGTACCCACTCCCAACGAGGAGGCCCTCGGAGTGTTACCAATCCGCTCGGTCACTGACCCTAAGCGGTATAAAGGGGCACCCGAGGAGACACCAGAGCGTCCCTTGGAAAGTCAACGATGAATAAAAAAGAGATATCAACGCGGCATCAGAAAAAGAGTAAACCCCGATGGATCCGCGCGACTCCGATATCCATCGATGCGCCAAGAGGGACCACACCGGACCCCGAGTACCATAATCTCGCGAGAACACTTCCTTGCTGAACACTCCTCAACATAAATTGCCCTCGGAACATCACTCCGAAGGCCAAGTCTCAAGAACAAAGCCTGATCTAAGTACATGAGCCACTCGAAGGCACACTACGAGAATCTGGACAAGGAAAACCCACTCCACGAGAACAAAAGAACCATCGGAGCCCAAGTCAAGGGCGGAAACACCCCTCGGAGAACATATACAGAAACCCCTACACCAGGATGAACCCTTATCAAAGCAACACCACCACCCGAAGAATGTCCTAACTGGTCCATCAAGTCACTACCAAATATAGGACCCCTCGGAAAATAGAATCCAGAGGAGCAGCCCATCGGAGATCCCATGAGCTATCGGAAGAGACAAAGATCATCCTAGTCAGCATCTAGTAGATTAAAGATATACATTATCTTATCTTTTTACACTTTTACACATATTGCGACACATGTACCTTATTAAAACACATGCATAACAACACATGTCCCTAACAAACTCTATATAAAGGGAGGTGATCAATTGAGAGAAGGACACAGACAATCATATACAAAAAAACTGGGGAGTGAAGTTCAGTGAATAAAAGAAGGAATATTCTCGTATCTTTATTCTCCTTTATAAAATCATCACTTTTTGAATCACGAGTAGGGCGTTTCAACCCTAAATAATTAAGTTAAATAGGAAATAATATCAAACCTGTTAACAAAATGGCACCATCTGTGGGAACGCCATAGAATATGCCCTCGAGAATATTCAACAAGCGTTGGTTATAATGGATGATCTGTTCGAAAGTGAAAGCCTTCAAACCCGTCACGGCGACTCGGAAGAAACTTTGTCGAACCACCAATCCGGTACAAGAGATTTCATTAATATTCCCCACTCTGTCTTTGAGAGACTTGTAGAAGCTACGGCTCGACGAGCGCCGCGAGGAGGGGGAAATTTCAGGAACTGGCTCTCCGCATCTCTCGGACAGAGAAATTTCCTTTCGAAAGAAGGCACACCCCATGCTAGATGGAGCCCTACTCCCGTCTCCTGGCACCACGAACCTCCGCAAGAATCACACAGGTATGATAATTATGAAAGAACTCCGAGGAGGGGCCTAGAAGAAGAAATTGCCCGCCCCTCGGAATACCTTAGGGATAATGATCACACCCTGTCCCTAACGTCAGCCCTACCGTCAGCCCTACCATCTTGGCTGACATATTGACGTCGGGACTTCGAACAGGGGATTTTTTTCGATATGTCATGGGACATTATGTCACATACATGAATGAACTTATGCAAAAGGCAGAAGTTTACTTCCTTATGGAGTAAGTGGATGGTACGAAGAAGTGTATGGAACACGACGACAACGAGCACCAGGAGCGTGCCAAAATAGAGGCAAAAGCTAAGGAGAAGGGCAAGGAAGGAAAACCCACCCAACGAAAAGACGAGGGTGGTGTGGTCAAGAAATTCCTTCGACCCGTACCGTTACCCCCGATGACCATTTCTCCCCCAAAAGTACTCAACGTGATGAGAGGTAACGATGAGTTACACTGGCCCATGCCAGCTAAATTTCCTAATAGAGAAAGGAACACGAGAAAGTATTGTAAATATCATAAAGCCTATGGGCACACCACCGAATAATGCACTACCCTACGTAGGGAAGTGCTCCGCCTTCTGGAAGCGGGATATTTGAAGGATTAGCTTAAGGAAAATAAACCCGAGGAGCCCAAGGCAAATGTATGGAAAAGGTCACGAAGAGAACAAGAAGAGGGAGAAGCGACCCCTAACCGCCAGTCATGAGAAAGGACCATGGAACACCGTCAACCTCGAGAGTGGACCGGGGAACGTCGACGGAGCTCACGAGAAAGAACATCGGACATCGGAATTTACCCCTTCCCCCAGATTCGTACGAAGATAACGCCCCATCGGGACGAACGATCAACATGATAGAGGGAGGAGATATCTCAATAACACCCCAAGGTAAGAAGAAGAAATATTTAAAAGAAGCCTGGCGAATAGAGCAAGGACCCCTCGTGTGTTCCGTCCAAGGAACCAAATTACCTAACATCACTTTCGGGCCTGAATACTTAAAAGGTATAATTTACCCTCACGAAGACCCCTTAGTGATTGCAGCCGTTATCCATGAATTTGAAATCCAGCGGATCCTCATCGACACGGGTAGCTCTATGGATGTCCTATTCCTTCCTACCTACTTTGTTGTGGGATTAAAGAAAGAGCAACGGGAAGTGGCTGAGGTCCCCTTAGTAGGTTTCTCAGGAGAAGCTTGCCGTACTCTCGGAACCGTGATCCTTCCGATGTCATGGGGAGAAGGAGCCATTCGAAGAATGGAACCCACCAAATTCTGGGTGGTGGAGACCTCGTCACGGACGTACAACGCTATATGCGGAAGGCCGTCCATCCGAGCCTTCGAAGCAATCCCCTATACCCTGCATCTCAAGGTAAAATTTCCCACTTCCTCAGGTATCGAAGAAGTCTGAGGAAGTCAATCTATGGCTAGAGAATGCCGTATGAATGCTATTCCCTCGAAAGGGGACGAATTCACCCTCGGGAATAATAAAAAGCGCAAAGCAGAAGAGGCTCGGGTTCATCCCGAAGAAGAATTAAAGATAGTGGAATTGGTAGAAGGACACCCTGAGAAGGTGATTAAGATGGGCACTAGCATGAAACCCGCAGTAGAAGCCCAACTAACTTCTGTTCTCCCACAATTCCATCACCTCTTCGCATGGGAAGGAGGACTGCCCGGGCGAATCAGTGACAAGGTATGCCAACACTTTCTTAATGTGAAACCAGGGGTCAAACCGATACAACAAAAAAAGAGAAGGATGGGACCCGAGCGTAACAAAATTATTCGCTCGGAGATACAAAGACTCCTTAGTCTAAAGCAAATTCGGGAGGTCATATACCCCGAATGGTTGGCTAATGTAGTGTTATTTCCCAAACATGGGGGGAGATGGTGGATGTGTGTGGACTTCACCAATCTTAACGAAGCATGTCCGAAAGATTGATATCCCCTACCTAGTATAGATCAATTAGTCGACTCCACCGCTGGATGTGCGCTATTATCAACTCTAGATGGGGATCAGAGATACAACTAAATCCTGATGGCGGCAGCTGACCAGGACAAAACTAGCTTCATCACTGACGCTGGCACCTTCTGCTACTTGGTGATGCCCTTCAGACTCAAGAACATCGGAGCTACTTACCAAAGACTGGTAAGCCTTATGTTCATTGGACTCATCGGAAAGTCGGTAGAAGTTTATGTGGACGACATGGTGGTTAAAAGTGACACCGCAGAAGACCATCCCGAAGACCTGTGGAAGGCATTGGTCATCATGGATAATTTTGGAATGAAAGTTAACCCTAGAAAATGCTCACTTGGCATCCGATGAGGGAAGTTCTTAGGGTTCATGGTTACGGAGAAGGGAATAGAAGTAAATCCCGAGAAGGTAGAGGCCATCTTGGGACTACCCACTCCGAAGATAATAAAAGACGTTCAAAAATTGACAGGTAGAATGGCCTCCTTGAGCCGATTCGTTTCTAAGTCGGCAGAAAAAGGACTCCCCTTTTTCAAGATACTCTGAAATGTTAAGGAATTAGAATGGACCCCCCAGTGCGAGGATGCCCTCGAAGAGCTAAAAAGATATATGTTAAAGCCACATTTGTTGGTAAAGCCTTTACCCCAAGAAGAGCTCTTCCTCTATTTATTCGTCGGAGAAGAGGCCATCAGTGTTGTACTAGTCAAGAACAGGACATAGAACATCATCTGGTATACTACGTTGGCAAAACTCTCCTTGGAGCAGAAACCAGGTATACCCTAACTGAAAAACTCGTCTTAACTTTGGTTACTACAGCACGTAAACTGCGCCCCTATTTTCTCTCACACCCAATTACCGTATTAACAAAACACCCCTTACGGGCGATTCTTAATAAACCCAAGTCATCGGGAAGATTGATAAAGTGGGCCGTAGAACTCACTGAATACGATATTTCTTACGCTTCGAGGCCCTCCATTAAAGCGCAAGTCTTGGCGGACTTCGTAATGGAACTCACAGGCATCGGATCCGAGGAAAAAGAGCCCATATGGCACGTTTATGTGGATGGATCCTCTGTAAGCACACACGGAGGAGCGGGAATAGTCTTGGCAAACAAAGAAGTGGAGGGGAAAATACTCCACTTCGCGGTCCGAATTGACTATCCCCTATCCAACAATGAAGCAGAGTACGAATCCCTACTCATTGGGATGAGACTCGCTCGGGAAGGTGGGATGAGAAGAGTGCTCGTTCATAGCGACTCACAGTTGATCGTACAACAAGTCAATGGCTCATACGAAGCCAAAGAAGAGAGAATGCAAGAATACCTTCGGATGGTCCATCAAAGGCAAGAATGGTTTGATGAATATAAGATAGTCCAAATTCCCCGAAAAGAGAACCAAGAGGCGGACGCCTTATCTAAAATGGTCACTCAAATGGCCGCCATCCATACCCGAAGGATCACCCTACTTCATGTTAACGAATCCGAGAAGACCAAGGGTAAATAAGTAAATGCCAATGCCAATAGAGACCCCCCATCCAGTTGGGTAAGTCCAATCAAAGCCTACTTGCATGATCCAGAGGGATACTTCACGGACAAGGCCGTACAGAGGATAATGTCCAAGAAAACCATTCGATACTTCCTCAAGGATGGAGTACTATTCCGAAGGACATATTCTTGCCCCCACGCCCGATGCCTAAACGAAGAAGAAGCCCAGCTAGCTCTAGCGAAAACTCACGAAGGGACATGCGGAAGCCATACCGGAGGTAAAAGCATGGTTGGACGCCTGATTCGGCAAGGCTATTACTGGCCCACGATGGCTAAAGATAGCAAAATCCATGCAGAAAGGTGTAAACCGTGGCAAGCTTACGCCCTTCGAATCCATCAGCCCGCAACCCCGTGGGAACCCCATATGACCCCTTGCCCGTTCTCCAAGTGGGGCATAGATGTAGTGGGCCCACTCATACCCGACGTCGGCCAAAAGAAGTTCCTACTTGTAGCGGTTGACTACTTCACTAAATGGGTGCCATCGTCAACTTCCTATGGAGAAATATTATATGACGCTTTGGCATCCCTCGAAACCTGGTAAGTGATAACGGCCTGCAATTTACGAACCAAGAATTAGAAAAATTGTGTGACCACTGGGAAATCAAACACCGCTTTGCCTCGGTGGGATACCCCCAAGCAAACGGACAAGTGGAAAGAACCAACTGAACCCTCCTGAAGAATATGAAGGTCCGACTTGATTGGCACAAGGCCATGTGGGTTGAAGAAATACTTGGCATAATGTGGGCCTATCGGACTACGCAAAGCACCGCCACAGGCAAAACTCCTTTCAGCCTGACCTACGGTTGTGAAGCGGTCGTGCCCTCGAAAGTCTCCATCGAGAGCTGGCGAGTCCGAGAATACTAGGAAGTCACAAACAGCTCCAACCTAGCCCTGGCCCTCGATCTCCTCGAATAAATGAGGGCACGAGCCGCCATCCGGATTGAAGAGTACAAAGCCCGAATGTCATGATACTACAACGCTAAGGTAAATCCTAGAACTTTTCAAGTTGGAGATTTATTGATGAAACAGGTCGAAGCTTCCAAAAACGTAGGCAAGCTCGATCCCCGATGGGAAGGACCCTACAAGATAGCGAGAATTGTTGGACCTGCCACCTATCTTCTCGCCAACTCCAAAGGCGCAGTGCTCCATAACACCTGGAACTCACTCCATCTTAGAAAATACTATCATAATGTAATGCAACAGTTTGTACTTAAATAAAAAAGTTGTTTATATATATATAGTTGATCCCATTACAATACAAAAGGAAATAAGGGAAATAAGGTTGCCTGATAAAATGATGACTCTATAGGTAAGTCATCTTAGCAACCTAACCCAAAGGACATTTCAATACAAACCACTGATATGAATGATAGATCCTCACCCCCAAAAGGTATGTTGGATCCTATCCCTTACAAAAAACCAAACTCCACTCTTGCCTAAACTAAGCATCCTCAACGGGACGCTTTCCTTCTCTAACCAAACGACGGCGCTGCTCATCGGGTAGATCATCGGGTGCCGAAGGAGACACTTCGGCAAAAACTTGACGGACGTTGATTCATTTTTCGATATATGCATACCCCCTTGGAAAAATACCAAAATTAAAAAATAACAGGGAAAAGTAAGATAACGCTCTTTGCCTCACAAAGGACACGAAATAAAATTTCTTCTCGCCTCTACGAAGGCGATCAAATTTTGGGGGGGGGGGGGGGGGGGGGTAGTGTTAACCATAAAAAATAAATATGAGATGAAAGAGAATATTAGTCCTAAATATAGGAACTAATGTATGGACAATATTATTGTCACGAGTACTTCCGATGAGACGTACCCACTCCCAACGAGGAGGCCATCGGAGTGTTACCAATCCGCTCGGTCAATGACCCTAAGCGGTATAAAGGGGCACCCAAGGAGACACCAGAGCGTCCCTTAGAAAGTCAACGATGAATAAAAAAGAGATATCAACGCGGCATCGGAAAAAGAGTAAACCCTGATGGATCCGCACGACTCCGATATCCATCGATGCACCAATAGGGACCACAACGAACCCCGAGTCCCATAATCTCGCGAGAACACTTCCTTGTTGAACACTCCTCAACATAAACTGCTCTCGGATCATCACTCTGAAGGCTGAATCTGAAGAACAAAGCCTGATCTAAGTACATGAGCCACTGGAAGGCACACTACGAGAATCTGGACAAGGAAAAACAACTCTGCGAGAACAAAATAACCTCGGAGCCCAAGTCAAGAGCGGAAACACCCCTCGAAGAACATATACAGAAACCCCTACACCAGGATGAACCTTTATCAAAGCAACAACACCACCCGAAGAATGTCCTAACTGGTCCATCAAGTCACTACCAAATATAGGACCCCTCGAAAAAAAAATACAGAGGAGCAGCCGATCGGAGATCCCAGGAGCTATCGGAAGAGACAAAGATTATCCTAGTCAACATCTAGTAGATTAAAGATATACCTTATCTTATCTTTTTACACTTTTACACATATCGCGACACATGTACCTTATTAAAACACATGCATAACGACACATATCCCTAACAAACCCTATATAAAGAGAGGTGATCAATTAAGAGAAGGACACCGACAATCATATACAAAAAAACTGGGGAGTGAAGTTCAGTGAATAAAGGAAGAAATATTCTCGTATCTTTATTCTCCTTTATAAAATCATCACTTTTTGAATCACGGGCAAGGCGTTCCAACCCTAAATAATTCAGTTAAATAGGAAATAATATGAAACATGTTAACAATATTGATCTAGGATTTGAAGTTCTGAACTATATGTGAAAAGGCTTCTATTTTACCGTAAACTGGGATAGAAAAATCTGCATTACAAAGATTTAATTTGAATCCAACTTCTAATACGCCGGATCACTAGTTGACACCTCTATATTCTCCGGCCCATTCGTTCAGAGAAAACGTTTTTGGTTCAGAAAAGTCAAAATTATTTTGTTTCTATTTCTAAAAGGATTGGTCTCCAACCCCTCCAATGAAAGTGAAACAGTAAATAACATATGTTCTCAATGGGGTTTCTTAAAAATTAATTTGTAGCTGCATTTGGCGAATTGAAAAAAGAAAAACTTTCAGCATGTTAATCTACTTAATTAAATCAACAAAAGTTTAACCATAAAAAAAAAAAATCAACAAAAGTTTCAACTCCCCCCCCCCCCCCCCCCATTATATCACTTCAAGTATATTAACTTTAATTTTTTATAATAAGTTTTTATTTGATAAGTGGTAATTATATTAACTTGGTTGTATTTCTTTCATACATATTTGTAAGATCAATTAACGTGTAAACTAACTCTGCATCGAAGTCTTCGATAAATGTAAACTCTTACTTTGATGTGAATAACTCTTCGATCTGTGCACACTATTTTCCTACCATATTAGTATTTAGTAACCCCTTACAAGTTACAAGTTTCAAACGAAAATATGTGATGAGACTTTCGATGACTTATTTAGAGTTGACAAACATTCCTACACTACGAGAACTCCAGACTATGAAAACATGTGACACGATGAATATTGTGTTTGGAAATAGTTTGTCAATTCTGCCCTCGTATAAATATTTTGTGTTATATCAAAAAGAATGTTAAGGAAAGTCCATCCATAAACATAGCGTACAGTTGAGAAAAATCAAAACAATTACATATGCACGGACAATATGATTTGGACAAAGAAAGATTAGTGCACTCACGTGTAATTAAAGTGAAACGTAACTCTATATGCTTCTAAATTAAGATATTGTTTATTTGGTCTTGTGCAGATGAAGCTATCCATGTTTGGAGACGTGAAGATATATCGTGGGATTTCCTAGTTATCCAGTCAATTGTTTTGAGTGAAATGGTGTGTCATTCTAGTATAACCATGTACATAATTTGTAGCGGGATCTTGATCGCACGTAACAATCTAAACTTTTACCTTATAATTATTTAACGTAACAAAATCATATATATCGGTGGCACAAAGATTGACACAACTTCATCATATGTTTTTTTTAGATCTTTTTTTTCTTTTGGTTTCTGGTGGGGTGCTGCAAAATAGGGATTTTTTTAATTTTGGAGCCTAGAGAGTCCCCGTGAAATTATTGTAAAGAGATGAACTAAAAGGTCATTTCTCATAATGTATTCGCCATACTACAGTAATGAATAAAAGATTCTAAACTTTTTTTTTTCAATAGTATCCTTTTTTTTTTTATCTTCGAGTTTACAGAGATTAAACATAATAGTATTTTAGATTTATTTAACAATAACAATTTTCTTTCTCCAGGGCATGTTATGCTTTTCGGGTATTGATAATTTAAACAGGTTAATGTTATATTCGCCCAAACAGATCGAACTAATACATGTTGACTTTGTGCTCGTATTTTATAACGTGCTCAACAAAACATTGAATTTTTCGTTGTGTTGGGCTTTGAGTGTTGCTTACCAATCCCCAAGGCATTCGCTTGGTTAGAGACTTTAAAGTTCGTTTTTTTCTTGATTGCTTCGTGCTTTCCAGGGACACTTTGAGCTTTGTCTAAGGCTGAACAAGATTAGCAACGAGGATTTCTCGAAGGACGGATTATAAAAAATGTCTGCTAACTTTTGCCTTTAATTTTAAATGCTCAATTTTTTCAAAACTGTTGAAAATGTCCGTTAAGTTTTAAATTTTCTACTAAAAATGCCCAAAATGAAATTTTCGGACAAAAAAGCCTACGTAGTTGCCTAGTCAAAAAATCGCGTTGCCTAATCAAAAAGTCGCGTTCACTGTTCACTGTCTAAAAAACTGTTAACAGGTTTGGAATTATTCCCTATTTAACGGAAGATATTTATTTGGGTCGAAACGTCCTGTCCGTGATTCAAAGGCAACGCTAGATGGACACACTGAGATTAATTGCAAGAATATTCCCCTCCTTTATTCACTGAACATTTCCTCCTCTTTTTATCTTATGTATTTGAGTGATAGATTGTAGTAAGTAAGCTTAATTGTTTCAGCTTTTTTTCCTCCTCTTATTCTACTGATCACCTCCCTTTATATAGACTTTGGTAGGGGTAGGTGTCACTGTGCATGTGTTTTGATAAGGACAGGTGTTGTTGTTACCTTGATACAGGTGTAAAAATTAGGATAATGTTTATCGTTTATCTACTAAGTGCTGACTAGATTAGCTTTTGTGTCTTCTGATATCTCCGAGGGCTTCTGATGTAGACTGTTTTTGATAGAGCTATTCTTCCGAGGGCTTTTGTTTTTCCTTCTTGATTCGGGTATTTTCTTCAACAGTCAGGAGTGATCTCTGAGAGTGGAAACATGGTCTCCGAGGACTTGGTATGACTTCCGAGGACTGTGATCTTGTGTCCGAGGGCTGTTTTTGCTTTACTGAGAGTGAAATTTCTTCACCAGAGTGCTCGGACTGTATTCACTGGGTGTTCCTGTATTGACTTCTTCCAAAATTGTGTTCTCGGATAAGTCCGAGTGTTGCTTTTTCCGAGGAGTGTTCAGCAAGGAAGTTTTCTTGTAAGTTCATAGGACTCGGGGTCCCTCTTGGTCCCTCTTGGCGCATTTGGTGGATATCGGAGTCATACGGGTCCATCGGGGTTTGCTCTTTTTCCGATGCCGTGTTGATATCTGTTTTTCATTCACCGTTTGACTTTCCAAGGGACGCTTGCGTTTCTCCTCGGATGCTTTTATAAACCTTTTCGGGTCAGTGACCGAGAGGTAGGGCAATTCTCCGAGGGGTTTTCTTTATAGGTACATCTCATTGGATGTACTCGTGACAATAGTATTGTCCATATATCCTCCGAGGGGTTTTCTTTATAGGTACATCTCATTGGATGTACTCGTGACAATAGTATTGTCCATATATCCTCCGAGGGGTTTTCTTTATAGGTACATCTCATTGGACGTACTCGTGACAATAGTATTGTCCATATATTATTTTTCCCGAGTAGGAGTGATCTCCTCTATTTTATTCTTTAGGGTTAACACTAGCCCCCCCAAATTTCGATTGTCCTCGTAGAGACAAGCGGAATTTTAAATCATCGTCCTAAGTGAGGTGAGGGGTTATTTTTGACTTAGTGTCCCTATATTTATTTTTTTCTTTTTTGATATTTATCCAATACGTATATATATTTAGAATTTATAAGGATTTTACCTGAATACCCTTAGGGTATCGTTATTAAGCACGCGGAGATCTCGGGGCGCAGGTGGCGGACTGTTGTTGACCAGCTTGGAGATTTGAACTATCTGACCGTTGGCAACGGTCAGAATGGGGACGGCGTGGCACAATCAGGTGGCGGTTACGTGGAGCTTTAAATAAGTTCCACGTTTTCAAAATTCTTGACCGTTGTCACCTTCGGTTATAAATAGGACACTGTTGCTTCTTTTTTCTTCATTCACTCAATCCGTCTTTGTGGTCATCTCCTCTCAGAGCAAAAAAGAAATCTCTTTCCTTGATCTTTATTCTTCATCTTTTGCAATTCAAATTCCTAGCAGACTTACCCGTTCCTCTTCTCTCTTTCAAAAACATTCCTCTTTTATTGTATCCATGGCTTCTTCCGCCAACACTGACTCTATTGCCGCCGCTATCTCCTCGGAAGTCACTGCTCCGATTAATTCTTCTACGAGTGTGAGAGGTATTCCAATGGGAGTGATTACTCGCAAGCGTAAGGGAGAAATTGCTGCTGCTGCTGAGGGCGGCGCCACTTCCTCGAAAAAAGCTAGGGTTCCCAAATCAAAGGAACCGCCTCTTCGAACTTTCGCTAAGGTGGAAAAAACGAAGAATATTGCTACTCGTAAGCAGGTAGCAGATCTGTTGACCTCAACCGGAGTCCTTCAGAAGAACATGGTCTTCCGAATCCCGACGAAGGATGAGAGGGCGTGCTATCCTCCTCCGGGTATGTTGACAGTATTCTTTGCTCAGGTGAAGTATGGGTGGCGCTCGTTTATGTCCCCTTTTTTCTGTGCGCTCTTTAAAGCTTGTAATATTAGCCCAAGTCAGATGGTACCAAATGGATTTGCTGCTA
Source organism: Linaria vulgaris (assembly GCA_948329865.1). Classification (NCBI taxonomy): domain Eukaryota; kingdom Viridiplantae; phylum Streptophyta; class Magnoliopsida; order Lamiales; family Plantaginaceae; genus Linaria; species Linaria vulgaris. Next base: position 82,932,386 of record OX415249.1, on the reverse strand, counting down.
TCTGTATTTATGTATTTTGGTGCCACGTGAATGGGCTAGAGTGTTCGGTGGAGCACTTTCTTTCAATCTTTGACGTGGCGGTATCACCCGGGGGGTATCCTTTCTATAACGTTCGTCATCGGGACAACTCGGGGGATTCCACGAAGAGAATCTTGGGGGCTGCTATTACCTCACATAGCGTCTGGAAGAACAGGTACTTCTTCGTGGGCCCTGTCAACGGCGAGTGGGATGTGCCCTTTGATTGGCGAGAGGGTACTACTCCCGTGCATGCTCTGGATCAGGAGGCAGTGCTATCTCCTATAATTTCTCAGCACAAATTGATGGAGTCGGAGGATTTCACGATGTTATATGAGACCTCTGGGCTTCATCATGTAGTTTTCACTGATGCCGCCGTGGAGAGGCCCTTGTCCCTGTCTCCCGTTGCGAGGAGTCTCTTTCGTAAGTCTCTTTATTCGCTCTTTTATCCTTTTATTCTCTTTCCGAGCATAGTGGTAAATTGTACTTATACACGTTATTGATGGGATGATACAGGGGATGTCATGGCGAATTACTATCTGCAGTCGAGTCCGAGGGAGCCTACTCCTAGTGGTGTCTCGGAGATACCAGAGGAGGGAGATCACGAGGAGGAGGAGGTTAATGCTCCCGAGAGTATGCATATGGATTCAGAGAAGAGTGGATTCCACGAAGACCATTCTCTTCTATGCATGGATGCGATGGGGATCGTTAGGAGCGCGGTTCCCCTACGTCAAGTTGCACCTTGGGATTTGGCTTTAGTGCCCGTTTCCAAATCGGAGTCAGGGAATATTCCTGCTTCCGAATCTAATATGGGAATATCTCCGAGAGGTTCCGAGGAGGGTATCTTTCCGAGTGGTGCGGAGGATGAATCTGCTCGGAAGGATACTGAAGTAATAGACCTGTCTTCTGAGGATCCTTCTCCTAGGCTTCCGACAGTTCCTGAATCTGCTCCTCGGGGTAAGTTTTCACGAGTTTTTAATGAGATTTTCATATCTTTATCTGCAATATTTGATTATGTGTTGACACCTTTTCTTTTGATGTAGTGGCTATGGATAAAGGGAAAGCTCCGATGGTAGAAGAGTCTTCATTATATGGTGAGTATTCGTCATTTACCTTTTTTCCATAATTTTTTCTAGTTTCATTCTTTTAATCACTGACAGTTCGTATCTGTTGCAGAGGAGGATTTTCTGGCCCAATTTAGCATTCCCGAGCAAGAAGATTTACGAGGGGACTCCGAAGACACCCAAGGGGAGTTTGATCCTTCTTCAGAGGACCGAGATTTGAAGGAAGGAATTCTGCAATCACTATTAGGAAAGACCAGCCCCTCCACAACAGTAGGTGGTTCACGGGCCATTTTTACAAATTCCGAAGTGACGACTCCGGTAAAGGATACGACTCCTCCGAGGGGACATGTCCCGGTGACCTTGTCTCCGAGGGGTCATACATTTCAGGAACCTATTCCTCCCAGCGGATCCGGGGGGGAATTTTCATCTCGTTCAGTGGGGGAGGCTTATCAAGATATCCTCCGATTTTTCGCCTCCTCCAGTTCAGCACCCGCCGAGGGGTATCAATTTTTGTACACCAGTCTTAACTGGTTGGGGCTTATGGTAAGCTCCTCTGCCTTAGTCTTCTGAAATTACACAATGCATCTCTGTTAAATTTTTTATTGTTGACTTTTCTGTAGATTGGAAAGACTCGAGAGGCAGTTACTGCCGTTGAAGAGCGCGGTCGGAAAGATGTAGAGGACTTAGAAGCACTCCGGGCGCAATTGGCACCTCTCTTATTCCGGGATAAAGAGAGTCAAACTAGGGAGGACCTTCTTCAAACAAAAATTTCCGACTACGAGTTTGCTCTCAATGAATCAGAGAAGGCGAGGGCAAATTTACAAGGTAGTTTAAGTGCTGCTGAATCCGCTTGCAAGAAGATGGAGAAGGAAAGAAAAGACTCCGAGGAGGTCTTTACCGCTCGTATTGCAGCTCTCGAGAAGGCGGTGGCGGATGGGAATGAGAGAGAGAGAGTTCTCCAAGAGACTTTGGGCCAAGTTACGGATAGGGCAGAGTCAGCCGAGGGGAAGTTGACAAATTTTCTTTCTCCCGAGGACGTGCAGGCTAAGGTGGATGCAGCTGTTCAGTTTGCTCAGCGAGAGATCTCACGGCAGCAATCAGTAGCATCCGAGGAGCCTTCTCATGAGCTCTTGATGGGCCATCTTTTGTGGGGTTATTTGGAGTGTGCAAAGGTGGCAAAATCTTTGATAAGGTCGGATGTTAACTTCTCCAAGTCTTTCGATCTTCGGAAATTAAAGAAGCCAACTCCCGATGACTGCCATTATTTCGTGGGGAGGTTTGGGGGTTTGCTATCCTCTCGGGATTCTCCGACACCATCTCCAATGCGCTCCGCCACGAGTCCGAGTCCAAGGGCTAGCGGTTCTGGGGGGGTATTTTCTCCAATCTCTCGTCTTGCTCCATTGGGTACTTCCGCAGAAGAGACAACTTCTTCTCTCCCTCCTTCCACGGGAGCTTAGTCTAGCTTTTTGTAATTTTTACTTTGAAAATAAACGCTCTTTGTACTTATTGTTCCTTCCGAGGGCTATCCGTTTTAAATAAATATTTTTGTTCAATCTTCCTATTCTATATCTTATCTCCACTGTTTAATTAAGATGGATAATGATAATTCTCAAAAAGTTGCTGACTAAGTAAACTTCCTAAGTAGGAGGTGTTACTTTGCATGGTTAAATAGGATACGTGTCCTCCTTAATCAAAAAGTTTTCCAACACGTGTCCCTTAGTTAACGTACTAAGAGTTTAAACTTCTACTTTTAACTCTAATATAAAGAGTATATATGCACGTAGGTCCTTATCAATTATGCACTTATCTCCTAATCCTTATTAGTCTTTGATTTTCTTTTATAAGTGCAAGTACAAAGATAATACTTACTTGATACGATGATGCCTCCTTATTATAGAAGATTTGGCTCGACTTCATCTGGCGGTTCTTCTCAGGATACCGCTCGGGGTCCTTCTGGATCATCAAGGGTTCCTCCGAGGGGCAATCCATCCGAGAATCAAACGACACTTAGTGCTAGTTCCTCTCTTGGAGTGGTTCGTAGGACTCCATCTACAAATTCACGTAGAGTCAATCATATCAGGGAGATATTCATGAGTAGGGAGCCATATCCTTTGGCGGATGAGTCTTCAGAATTCGATTTACTTCCTCTTAATCCATCAAGATTGATAGGCAGAGGACGTGTAGGATCCACAATGAGTGCAGAATGTGAGAACTCGGTAAGATCTCTTTTTAATGGTTATAACTTGGAGTTCGAAGATTATGATATAATAGTGCCTTCCTCGGGCCAAAGGGCTTACGCACCCCCTTCAGGTTATATGACCGTTTATACCGAACAGATGCGTTGTGGTTTACGTACCTTTTTCCATCCCTTTTTCCAAATACTCTTTCGGTATTGGCAGGTGTGTCCGAGTCAGTTAACACCAAGTTCCTATAGTCATTTGGTGGGATATGTCCTTCGTAGTGAGCTTTTAAACCTTCCGATGTCCCCTTATCGGGTGGGGACAATATTTACCCTTCAACCTTGCTCAGAGGGGACTCCCTTTTTTAGCTTGACCTATCGGGACAAGGAAAATATCTTCACTCGTGTATCCAGTTCCCACTCTAGTAGAGGGGATTGGAGGCGGAGATTTTTCTTTATCCGTCCGAGAGGTCAGTCAGCCAGATCGTGGGGTGTACCCATCCGATGGGGTTTGGGATATATCGCACCCAACACCGAAACACGAGGACAAGTGAGGGAGATATTGCTTCACTCGGGACTTTTCTCTGGTTCTTATGATATATCTGGGCTGTTGGATTTCCCCGAGGCTCTGATTTTGGCAGGTTTACAAGAGAGAGTAGAAGGATGCACTCCTGCTTCTCGTCCTCTTCACAGTAATTTTCACTTTCGTAAGTTCTACTAACCATTCTTTAGTTTATAAACTTTATTGGTGTCCTCGGATCATTTTCTTACTGACATCTTTTGTAGGAGCGGAGATGGGAGCTTTTTCTCTCGGCTCTTCTAACGACGTTTTCCTGGGGAGGGCATTGCATGGTATTCCTGGGATGACGAAGGTTGGCGATTCTCCTCCTCTCATAAGTGAGGCAATGGTGGAAATCTCCTCGGAGGAGGAGGAGCCCGTTGCAGCCCCCCCAGTCAGTTATATAATTCCTTCTGGATCGTCGGATCTGATAGCAACTCTTTCTCAAACGGATTGTCACCTGAGTCCCATAGTATCACAGCCCATTCCTCACAATTCTACCGTAGTAAATGTGTTAGAGGAGTATCTTCACTCTTCTAGTGCAGAGGATATGCAGCCCCAGCAAGATATCCCTGGTCGTATTCCCGCACCACCGCCCGAGGAGCACCCTTCCCTCGGGAGAACTCTTCCCCCCGAGGGTAATCAGGATGTTTCTCCTCTCGGATCAGCAGTGGGATTTTGCCGAAACTTTCTTAGTGGGTTATTAAACGTAACAGATTGTGAACTGATAAAAACCCTTTCGGTACCCGTTCTCCAAGATTTAGCCTGCAAAGACCTGTGTGAGGTATCTATTCATTTTATTTAATACTAACCTGTCTTCTGATCTGATGCCATTCGTTTTTTGAGCAGATTTATATGGTGTTGGACGCCCTCGGGTCTTACGGGAGTTCTTCCTCAGATCCGGGTTTAGTATACCGTCGTCGGGATGAGTTAGAGCGAGGTCTCTTAGAAGCTCAAGTGGAGATAGCCCATTTGAAGGAAGTTCATGAGTCTTCTCAGGATACTCATATTCATATGTTACAATCCGAGAAGGATAAGGCGTGGGAATTGGAACGCCAATTATCACTTGAAAAGACACGTGTCTTGAGCTTAGACAGGAGAATTGAGGAGTTACGTGGCCATATGCGGTCCTCGGAGGAGCAGTTAACACAGGCTACGCTGGAAAGAGACGTCTTGAGTCAGCAACTGCTAGGGATAACTCGTTCTCATGCGATAGAGGTGGTCATGGCCCAAGTCCAAGCTGTGTTGGAGGTGGTGGGTCCATCCAGTCTTCGTGAATCTCTTCGGGGAGAGATGCGTGACTTAGTGCATATAGGCTATAAATTGTGCCAAGATGCCGTACAAGCTTTGCCAGAGTTCCCCTCGGGATTGCTCCTTCCTGAACTCAACATTCGTCAAGTCTCCGAGGAACTTTCCCCTTCACCTATTAGAGATTTTGCAGTCGGAACTGTGTTCTTGGATGATCCAGTCTCTCTTTCTGAGGAGCAGCGCCGAAGACTTATCCGAGAGGGGAAACGTCCCATGGGAGGGACTTAGCTTGTAAATGAGTTTAGTTCATAATACAGAGGGTTCTTAGTGTTATCGGATTGTCCTGATGTCTCGTATATAGAGCCATCATTTTGTTGGACAATTCTATTGTCTTTTGTACTATATCCCCTCGTATATGAACACTCTTTTTATTCATATATAACTATTACATTAAGCATAATACTTTCTAAGATTGCTTGCGTTCCACGTGTTGCGAAGTATTGCCTCCTCGGAGTTAGCAAGCCGATAAGTCGCCGGTCCCACGATTTCCACTATCTTGTAAGGTCCTTCCCACCGTGGATCTAGTTTACCCACATTCTTGGAGGCCCCTACTCGTTTCATCACTAAATCTCCAACTTGAAAGGTTCGGAGTTTTACCTTGGTATTATAATATCGTGACATCCGAGCCTTGTACTCTTCCATTCGGAGGGCTGCTCGGGTCCTTTTTTCCTCGAGGAGGTCAAGGGCAAGGGCTAGATTTGAGCTATTGGCCACTTCTTCATATTCTTTGACTCGCCAGCTTTCTAGGGAGACCTCCGAGGGCAACACAGCCTCACATCCGTAGGATAGACTAAAAGGGGTTTCACCCGTAGCAACACTCTGCGTGGTCCGATAGGCCCACAATATCCCGGGTATCTCCTCAACCCACTTAGCTTTATGCCAATCAAGCCGGGCCTTCATGTTCTTCAGGAGGGTTCTGTTGGTTCTTTCTACTTGGCCATTTGCTTGAGGGTATCCCACGGAGGCAAAGCGATGTTTTATCTCCCAATGATCACACCACTTTTGCAATCCTTGATCAGTAAACTGCAAACCGTTATCACTTACCAGGCTCCGAGGGACACCAAAGCGACAAATAATATTTCTCCAGAGAAAATTGATAACAGCCCCCGCGGTTACCCTAGCTAGGGGTTCCGCTTCCACCCATTTGGTGAAGTAGTCAACGGCTACTAGCAGAAATTTCTTTTGGCCGGCATCAGGGACGAGGGGTCCAAGTATGTCAATACCCCACTTAGAGAATGGGCAGGGGTTCAGAGAGGGTTCCCAAGGGGCTGCTGGTAGATGGGTCCGAGGGGCGTAAGCCTGGCATGGTTTGCATCTTTCGGCATGGCTTTTGCTATCTTTGGCCATCGTGGGCCAATAGTAGCCCTGTCGGATCAAGCGTCCCACCATGCTTTCGCCACCAGTATGGCTCCCACATACCCCCTCGTGAGTTTCTGCTAAGGCTAGCTGGGCCTCTTCTTCATTAAGGCATCGAGCGTGGGGACATAAATATGTCCTTCGGAAGAGTATCCCGTCTTTGAGGAAGTATCGGAGGGTTTTTCTGAACATCATTCGCTGAATATTCTTGTCCGAGGAGTATCCCTCGGGATTCTGCAAATAGGCTTTGATAGGAGTCACCCAGCTAGATGAAGGATCTGAAACTGTGTTCACTTCTCGGCCTTCACCCTTTTCAGATTCATTGACATGTAGTAGAGTAATCTTCCGAGTATGTATTACAGCTGTTTGTGTAGCCATTTTGGACAAAGCGTCCGCCTCTTGATTTTCTTTACGAGGAATTTGAACTATATCATATTCTTCAAACCATTCGGACCTCTGACGAACAACTCGGAGGTACTCTTGCATTCTTTCTTCTTTGGCCTCATATGACCCCTTAACTTGCAGAACAATCAGCTGGGAATCACTATGAAGGAGTACTCTTTTCATTCCCCCTTCTCTAGCTAACCTCATACCAATAAGGAGAGCTTCATACTCGGCCTCATTGTTAGAGAGGGGATAATCTATTCTAACTGCAAAATGGAGCCTTTCCTCCTCTCCTTCTTGATTTACCAAGACTATTCCGGCCCCCCCATGGGTACTCACCGAGGATCCATCTACATATACGTGCCATCGTGGCTCCTTTTCCTCGGATCCAACGCCCGTGAGTTCTGTTACAAAGTCCGCCAAAACTTGCGCTTTGATTGACGGTCTCGGAGCGTAGGAAATATCGTACTCAGTAAGCTCTACAGCCCATTTTATCATTCTCCCTGATGACTCCGGCTTATTAAGAATTGCTCTCAGGGGATGCTTAGTAAGCACAGTAATTGGGTGGGATAAAAAGTAGGGGCGTAGCTTACGAGCCGTAGTAACCAATGCTAGAACGAGTTTCTCAGTTAGGGTATATCGAGTTTCGGCTCCGAGGAGAGTTTTGCTAACGTAATATACCGGGTGATGTTCTCCATCTTGTTCTTTGACTAGGACAGCGCTAATAGCCTCTTCTCCAATCGATAAATACAAAAACAACTCTTCTTGGGGTACCGGTTTTACCAGCAAAGGTGGTTTCAACATGTACCTTTTTAAGTCTCCGAGAGCTTCCTCACATTGGGAGGTCCACTGAAATTCCTTGATATTCCGAAGTACCTTGAAGAAGGGAAGCCCTTTTTCTGCGGACTTGGAGACAAACCGACTCAACGAGGCCATTCTTCCAGTCAGCTTTTGGACATCTTTTACCGTCCTCGGAGTAGGTAATCCCATGATAGCTTCTGCTTTTTCGGGATTTACTTCAATTCCCTTCTCCGTAACCATGAATCCCAAAAATTTTCCTCCTCGGATACCAAAAGAACACTTCCGAGGGTTGACCTTCATGCCAAAGTTGTTCATAATGACCAACGCTTTTCGTAGGTCCTCAGGATGTTCTTCAGCAGTGTTACTTTTAACTACAGTATCATCTACATAAACCTCTACTGATTTCCCAATAAGTCCTGAAAACATAAGGCTTACTAACCGTTGATAGGTAGCTCCAGCATTCTTTAATCCAAAGGGCATGACTAGATAACAAAAGGTGCCTGCATCCGTGATAAAGCTGGTCTTATCTTGATCAATAGCCGCCATCGGGATTTGGTTGTACCCTTGATCTCCATCTAAAGTTGATAGTAGCGCACATCCTGCGGTAGAATCAACTAGCTGATCTATGCTCGGTAAAGGGTAACAATCCTTGGGGCATGCTTCATTGAGGTTAGTAAAGTCAACACACATTTGCCATCTTCCTCCGGGCTTGGGAACTAGCACGACATTAGCCAACCACTCGGGGTAAATAACTTCTCGTATTTGCTTTAATTGAAGAAGGCGTTGTATTTCCGAGCGGATGATCTTATTGCGCTCGGGGCCCATTTTCCTCTTTTTCTGTTGGACAGGTTTAGCTCCAGGCTTCACATTAAGGAAATGTTGACATACCTTGTTGCTGATTCGTCCGGGCGGTCCCCCTTCCCATGCAAAGAGGTGATGAAATTGTTTGAGAAGAGAAATCAATTGGCCTTCTATGATTGGAGTCATATGGGTGCCCATTTTGATTACTTTCTCGGGGCTTCCTTCTACTAACTCCACCATTTTTAATTCTTCCACAGGCTGGACTCGTGTTTCCTCGGTTCTACACTTTTTGTTATTTCCAAGTGAAGGTCCGTCCTCTTCTGAGGGGATGGCATTCATGCAGCATTCTCTAGCTTTTGACTGACTTCCTCGAACTTCTCCGATTCCCGAGGAGGTGGGGAATTTCACTTTAAGATGCAAAGTAGAAGGAATTGCCTCAAAGGCCCGAATAGATGGTCTTCCGCAGATCACATTATACGCTCGCGAAGAAGCCTCCACTACCCAAAACTTAATAGATTCCGTTCTTCGAAGGGCTCCTTTCCCCCATGACATTGGGAGAGTAATAGTTCCGAGGGTTTGGCATGCTTCCCCGGTGAATCCTACTAAGGGGACCTCCGCGGTTTCCAACGTTTCTTGTTTCAATCTCATAGCGAGATAGGTCGGTAGGAATAGTACATCCACAGAGCTGCCCGTATCTATGAGGATACGTTGGATTTCATACCCGTAGATGACGGCAGATATAACCAAGGGATCTTCATGAGGGTATATTACATCTGTAAGGTCCTCGGGTCCGAAAGTGATACTAGGCAGTTGTGACCCTTGAATGGAGCAGACAGCTAATCCTTGCTCTGCTCGTCGGGCTTCTTTCAAATATTTCTTCTTTTTGCCCTGAGGTGCCATGGAGATTTCACCCCCTTCTATCATATTGATGGTTCTCCCTGTTGGGGGATTGTCTTTGTAAGAGTTAGGTGGAGGAGGCAAACTCTGATACCCTGCCGTTTTCTCTCTCGAACTTCGCCGGCGGTCCTTACTTCTCTCTCGGAGTCGGAGGCGTCTAGTGGTCCCCTCTCGTGACTTCCGGCTAGGCGTCCTTTCTTCCCTTTCTTGCTCTTCCTCTTCCCTTCGTGATCTCTTCCAAACATTGGCCTTGGGCTCTTCAGGGTTATTTTCCTTAAGGTAGTTCTTCAAGTACCCTATCTCCAATAGGCGAAGCACCTCTAAACGAAGGGTAGTACATTCTTCCGTAATGTGCCCGTAAGTTTTATGGTACTTACAATACTTTCCAGTATCCTTGTCTCGGTTAGGAAATTTAGTCGGTCTGGGCCAGTGCAACTCGTTGCTACCCCTCATTATGTTGAGCACTTCTGGTGGAGTAACAGTCATCGGAGGTAAGTGTACGGGTCGGAGGAATTTCTTAACCACTCCCCCTTCATCTTTGCGTTGAGGAGGTTTTCCTTCCTTACTTTTTTCTTTGACCTTTGCTTCTTTCTCAGCACGCTCTAAGTGTTCACTATCCTCCTGCTCCATCTGCTTCTTTGTTCCCTCGGCTTCTTCCATCAAAATATGTACTTCCGCCTTTTGCATTAACTCATTCATATCCGTAATACGATTTCCCATAAGGTATCTAAAGAAATCCCCCGCTCGGAGTCCCTGAGTTAATATGTCTGCCATAATGGTCGGGCTAACATTTGGAACATCGAGTGCTTCATCCGTGAAGCGCTTTATATATTCTCGTAAGGATTCGTCCTTCTTCTGTTTGATAGTAAAAAGATGCGTAGCAGATTTAGGGTACCTTCGGTTGCAGGCGAATTGTCGTACAAACAAATGAGCTAATCGGTCAAAGCTCGTGATGGAACAAGGTGGAAGATGAGTAAACCAGGCTTGAGCCCGCCCTCCAAGGGTAACAGGGAATACGCGGCATAACACCTGATCAGGAGCGGAAGAGAGGTCCATTCCTGCCAGGTATTGATGGACGTGATCTTGTGGGTCCCTTCCATCAGCTTCCCCGGTATATAGCGAGATATTAACAGGTCGCATCCCCGAGGGGATAGAAGCTGAAGCAATCTCGGGAATGAAAGGAGAGGTCTTGAACGTAGGATCTTCCTCGGGAGCCATGGCTTTCTTGAGATCACCTAACTCTTTTCGTAAATCATCCATCATTCCCCATAAGGAACGTTCAACCTCTCCTCGATACTCTGAAGGGCGAGAAATTCCTACCGGACCCCTCACAGGAGTCCTTTCACGACATACATGTCTTCGAGGACTTTGTCGGGGTGTCTGTCGCCAAGGATTCCAATTTGGGTTCCATGTCCTCGGAGGTCCATCTTCTTCCGAGGGGAGATCTTCGTTCTCGGATAGAACAGGGGACGTACGTACGGGGGGATCATCCCTCCAGGGTGTTCTTTCAGCATATATAAGTCTTTCATAAACAGATCGGGGAATACTAATAAAATCTCTTGTACCTGATTCATAATTGGACAAAGTTTCTTCTGAGTCATTGTTCGGGACAGGAAGGTTGTCATTTTCGAAAAGACCATCCATCCTAGCTGACGTGTGCCTGAATTCTCTCGAAGACAGATGCTGTGACGTTCCCACAGACGGCGCCACTTTGTTAACAGGTTTGGAATTATTCCCTATTTAACGGAAGATATTTATTTGGGTCGAAACGTCCTGTCCGTGATTCAAAGGCAACGCTAGATGGACACACTGAGATTAATTGCAAGAATATTCCCCTCCTTTATTCACTGAACATTTCCTCCTCTTTTTATCTTATGTATTTGAGTGATAGATTGTAGTAAGTAAGCTTAATTGTTTCAGCTTTTTTTCCTCCTCTTATTCTACTGATCACCTCCCTTTATATAGACTTTGGTAGGGGTAGGTGTCACTGTGCATGTGTTTTGATAAGGACAGGTGTTGTTGTTACCTTGATACAGGTGTAAAAATTAGGATAATGTTTATCGTTTATCTACTAAGTGCTGACTAGATTAGCTTTTGTGTCTTCTGATATCTCCGAGGGCTTCTGATGTAGACTGTTTTTGATAGAGCTATTCTTCCGAGGGCTTTTGTTTTTCCTTCTTGATTCGGGTATTTTCTTCAACAGTCAGGAGTGATCTCTGAGAGTGGAAACATGGTCTCCGAGGACTTGGTATGACTTCCGAGGACTGTGATCTTGTGTCCGAGGGCTGTTTTTGCTTTACTGAGAGTGAAATTTCTTCACCAGAGTGCTCGGACTGTATTCACTGGGTGTTCCTGTATTGACTTCTTCCAAAATTGTGTTCTCGGATAAGTCCGAGTGTTGCTTTTTCCGAGGAGTGTTCAGCAAGGAAGTTTTCTTGTAAGTTCATAGGACTCGGGGTCCCTCTTGGTCCCTCTTGGCGCATTTGGTGGATATCGGAGTCATACGGGTCCATCGGGGTTTGCTCTTTTTCCGATGCCGTGTTGATATCTGTTTTTCATTCACCGTTTGACTTTCCAAGGGACGCTTGCGTTTCTCCTCGGATGCTTTTATAAACCTTTTCGGGTCAGTGACCGAGAGGTAGGGCAATTCTCCGAGGGGTTTTCTTTATAGGTACATCTCATTGGATGTACTCGTGACAATAGTATTGTCCATATATCCTCCGAGGGGTTTTCTTTATAGGTACATCTCATTGGATGTACTCGTGACAATAGTATTGTCCATATATCCTCCGAGGGGTTTTCTTTATAGGTACATCTCATTGGACGTACTCGTGACAATAGTATTGTCCATATATTATTTTTCCCGAGTAGGAGTGATCTCCTCTATTTTATTCTTTAGGGTTAACAAAAACGTTTCTCCTTATATATATATATATATATATATATATATATATATGTGTAACTAATGTATATATATGTTTATAATAATAAAGATATAAACATATATATATAATAATAATAAACATTTTAACAAAAAAAAATAAAAAATCATCATCTTCATCACCCCCCCCCCCCCCCACACCGCTGCAACTCGCTGTTGCAGCGGTGGCTGGCCCCCCGAGTCAGATCGCGACCACCACCCCGCAACCCCCCCACCCCACCACACCGTTGCAACTCGTCGTTGCAGCGGTGGCGGCGTAGATCGACGCCGTCACCCCTGCAACGGGTGCGGCGAATCGGAATGAGGCGATTTCGAATTCGGGGTTTTACTATTCACCGTGAACGGTGAATCGGAATCGAAAACAAGAAGATGATGAACAGAGAATCGGAAACAAGAAGATGATGAACAGTGAATCGAAAACAATAAGATGATGAACAGTGAAGCGTAAACAAGAAGATGCTGAACAATGAATCAGAATTCTAGCCACCGTTCATTGTTCACCGTGAACAGTGAACGGTGGACACCGGCGGCTGCAAGGGGGGTTGATAAGAGATGATGACATTTGTTAACAGGTTAAAAATCCACGTGCTTAAAAGATACTATAATTCGATTACTAAAATTGCCAGGTATATTATTATATGATTTTATACGCGTAATCGTAAATACCCGTGCCGTACAGTAAAGACCCTGAGTCCACCGAGATACGAGATCACCTCCTATCGGAGTACATATCGGAAGAAGGCATCCCGAAGATAAACCGCTATCGGAACCACAAACAGCATCGGATGAACATTCCCTTACACTTATCCCACGTTTCCGATAGATACCGCCCAGCGGAGGGAAGAAAACTAAGGAATTAGCCTATCGGAGCCCATGAAAGCTATCGGAAAGGATAAATCATCCTCGTCAGCGCCCAGTCAGCAGATATACCCCAGATTAAAGTCTACTCCTTAAACACATGCGTATCGACACGTGTTTCTACTAAACGCATGCACGTTGGCACCTGCCCCTAAAAAACTTCTATAAAAAGCAGAGGCAGCAAATCATAGAAAAAGAAGGAGGGGGCGCGCCCAAGGGAACTGAGGTTCTCTATAGAATTAAAAATAAAGGCTCTAGGAGAGGAGGAGAATTCTTTTCTTTCTGGAAGCTTCACGAAGGTCAACTCTCTCAACAGATAAAATCCACCCAATCAATAAAATCAACATACTCCAAATTAACCAACACCAAAAGTAAAGAACAGAAACTACGAGTGGCTTGATTCCCAATCGGGAGATACGTAGGCACCTCAGAAAATATCCGAGCCCAGTCCCAAACTAATAAAAACCAACGACCCCTTCGGATCAAGATTGGCGTTCCGACCCAATAAATAACTCGTTAAATAAGGGAATAATTCCAAACCCGTTAACAAAGTGGCGCTGTCTGTGGGAACGCCATTGAATCTTTGATCAAGTCCGAAGGGATTGTCGCCAAGCGACAAACGGAAAGCAGATGCTACAGCCACGGGGCGATACGCTCCGAAGATAAGTTTTTTCTCCTTACAAGCTTGCGTGACTTGATTCTACTCTTGGACATTTCCCAAAAAATTTTAAGATTTTCTTATCACTATATAAGTATATACGTGAAGTCTCTCAGGGACTTGCGAAGGAAAGAGAAATGCCCGGAGAACCTTTATTCATATCCTCTTCTTGGAGACTTTCAAAGTTTGTAATTAAAGTCCTATCGGGGTGATTCTTTAAAAGTACGTGAGAATATTCACTAAACTCCAAGCACCTATGTATACACGGGAATCTTTCCTCGGATGACCAAATTAAGGTTGAGTTGTCCAAACTATGTTATAGCCACGAAGGCGTGTCGGGGGATACCTCTATTTAGAGTATTTTCAAAGTTTGCACTGCAAACAGGCACACTATGCCCAGTAATTTGTTTGGCCAGTAAAAATGAACTTCATTTCTCAATTTTAGTTTCGACAATTAAAGGAAAGGACTCATGTATTCATAACGTGCTGAAAAGTTACGATGACTATCGACACGAAAAAAATAAGTTTCATTCCATTAAAAAAAGAGAGAACAAAGTACAACTGTGCGGAAAGTAAATAACTAAGTACAACGGTAAAAGTCCCTAGGATGTAGGGGTAGAGCACCCTTAGAAGGAGGGGTTGAAACCGGCGCAGGGAAAGGAATCGGAACACTGGCAGGAGGAGTGTTGGAAGGGCCAGCCTGAGCCCCCGGGCCAGGCAGAGGGTGAACAGTAGGCAGAGGGACCACAACGGTTACGGGAATCTGGCTTGGGGCAGCGGAGGTTGGCGGGAGCTGAGTGCTACTCTTGATAAAGAGGTCGTAGGCTTGTTCCAACGAAGGCTTATCTATCTCCGCTATATTTACGACCCGCAGATCCAAGTTAGGAACTACCTTCCTGCGTACTTGCCCGAAGCACTGAAGGAACCCCCACATCACGTGTCCAACCATATATCCTTGATTTTTACGGACATATAACTCTTTGACTCGAAGAGTGGCATCCTCCTAAGCTTGCTTTACTGCAGCAGATATCCTCTGTTGCACCTCCTCGGAGGAAATGCCTCCCGAGATCAGAGAGCATCCACATTGCCCAGCGCCTGGTGTAAGTCCCGCTCCAATTCTTCATGTCTTGCCTCCAAAACGGCCTTTCCCTCCTCAATGGAGGCAACCTTGTTTTTCAGAACCAGCCCCGAGGCCTCCATCTCCGTAACGTAGGACTGGAGCTGCTTGTTTTCCTCCCTCAACTCTCGGTCCTGCTGAGTAAGTTTGGCCCATGCCTCATTGTACTTTCCCATCCTCTCTCGGAGATCTTTATTTTCTTTCTCCGTCTTCCGAGATCTTTCCGTGGCCTCGACCTCCAGCTTTTGCAGCTTTTCAACCTCGAGTAATAGAAGAGGAAGCACTTTAGGTGCCTAGAAAGCAAGGTAGATAGATAAAGATCCCAACGATGGGTCCTGAAGGGATTAGACAAGTAGAAGTAATGTCTTACCAGCATAGCCATCCAATTCGTGCAAGATTGAACGAATTGCCATCCCCCCAACGGTAGAGAGTTGGCAGCCGACAGGTACCGAGTAACCGTATCAAGGGCCACCTTAGCCTCCTCCGAGCTAGGATCTCGCCCCGAAGCGGGAACACCCGAAGTCGAAGCTCCCCCTAGAGGTACTCCCCTCGATATGGGTGCTTGAGTAACGGCAAGGCTGTCTGACTGGATGGCAGCAAATGAACTCGGAGCGTGGTGGCCCGAGAAAGAAGGAGCTGCAGCCAACATCTCCTCCAGTAAGGCCATCGGATCATCCGAAGCTGAAGGGGCTTAAGGAAAGGACCCGCCTTCAGAATGGAATAAATCAACACCCCCTGTGAATCAAAATTCCCGAATAAGTAGATTATTCCCTAAAGGGGAATCTAAATAGATAAGTGCTTAAACTTAGGAAACTTACCCAAACTCAGAGCCTCCTTCTGAAATACTCCCTCGTTCTCAGCAGGGAGGACCTCTCCTTTGTCTGGCAAAGATAGAATCTCATATAAGTTAGTATGTAAACATCTCAGTATCACTTGAGATTAAGGAGGGAAAGTACCTTTGGGAGGGGTCGCCAGGAGGATTTCTATGGAATCCCCCGATACCTCCGTAGGGGAAGATATCTTGACAGCACCTGGGGGGGGGGGGGGGGGTAGAGATAACCCCCCTATCCATATATCCTTCTCTCCTTCTTCTAGAAAGAAAGTTCCCGCGGGGACAGTGTCCGCGGAGGTCACGGCCAACCCCATTTCTTCTGGGGTGTCGAATGTACCGCTGGAGGATCGGGATAAGGCTAGACGAATCTTTGAGGGCTCGGTGTCACCCTCCGTAGCCCCGGAAGTGTCGCCTTCCCCCAATGTCGACTTTCCTTTCTGAGATCCCCCTGCCTCGTTATCACCCAAACCGATGGCACTGTCCACCATAAACGGGCATAGAACGTCCACTGCAGAAATAACTACGAGTTAGATAACACAAAAGAAATACCTGTAAGGGAAAAGGTATAAGTATGAGAACTTACTAAAAGTATTGAAGAGATGCTCGGGGACAGCCAGAGAGGTCTCGATTTTGTCTATCGGAGCGATGTGCCTCAAACCCGCAGTCCGATAGAGACGAACAAAATCCTTGGACTCCACCAGAGGCTTCGCGAAAAAGACAGGAGAGAACACCAAAGTATCGTCTAGCACCCTCTCGGGGAATGTAGGCTCCCTCCAAGTTAGAGGCATATCCCATTCCCCCTTAGCAGGACAAAGGAAGAAAAACTTGTCCTTCCACGTGCTGTGAGAAGTGATGTTGCCCTCGGAAATACGATCATCTTTAACCCGATGACTGAAGTAGTAGAAGGGAGCACCCCCCGGAGACACCTTCAATTCGAAAATCGAAAAGAACCTATCCCTAGTACACTCTATACCCCTCACCAGGCACCAGAAGACAAACAGAGCCAAGGCCGTGAAAGAATTGGGGGTAAGCTGACTAGGGCATAGGTTGCAGTAGTTGAAGATCTCGCAATAGAGAGGCGGGAAGAAAGAACATAACCCCGCCTTGACCTGGGGATAGTACACCGTCACGTGATTGGGTGGAGGAGAATCACCCCGTTGATCGGCCGCCGGAATTGTCACCTTCACGTTCCGGCCAGAGGCAGCGTAGTCGGTGAACAACCGGCGAACCTCCTCCTCTGTGGCAGTACTCGCCATTGACTCCACCTTCTGGGTAGCCCGCGGAGCACCACCCTTATCCTTCTTCTTCTTCGGCTTTTTTGTTTTCCTAGCACCGCCGCTACCGCTCGCCCCCCATCGCCGTCGCCGCCGCACTCCTCTTTCGAGAAGACGGAGGGATAGACCCCGTCGCTCCGCCGGTACCAGAAGCGGCATACACCAAGTTGGTGGTAGATTGAGACGTCATTGCTGAAATTTTAAGAGTAAAAAGCTTGTTTGCAGAGAGATTGCGGGAAAGAATCTTTGCTTAGAAATTGCAAGTGAGGATGAAGAGTAGAAGTGAAGGGTTTATAAACCCTAGGCTCATTAAAGACGTTAATTACCCACTAACCCCATTACACCCCACGATTGGAAATCGTGCCTAGTCGGTTATGAACCGCCACGCCTCTTCGATTAGAGTAACAGTCCGAATACCTAGAACCACGTATTGAACGTGACATTAAGTCATCATTAACTGCATTAAACCCCTAGTTAATTAAATGCAACGGCATTAATTATCATTAATTCCCCGATACTAGTTCTACGAGAGCACACTTCAAAGGCATCGGAAACATCTCATTAGGGAGAAAGCAGCCACGATACTCCACATCTCTTCAAAGGCAAAGTCAAAAACTCGGGAGACGTGTCAAACCGCACTACGATACCACCCCAAAATTCTCCGAGTCCTGGATGCCACCTGAACCCCTTCCAGGAAATCTACGATACCTTAAAGGATACGGTATAATACTTAGCGAAGTCTGTAAGATCCCCGATAACTTCGCAATACTTAAGAGGGTCGAGGCAACCCTTACGATGCCTAAGCGGGCACTAAAGTGTCCTGATACTATGTACGATACTTCGAGAACCCGAATCGGTACTTTCGATAATCACCGCGACTGCAAAATACGATGCCAAGACCATCGCGACTTTCGACCTTTTGAGTTTCTAGTGCAGTCAACTGCCCTAGAAACTGGGGGGGTTGTTAACAGGGTAAAAATCCACGTGCTTAAAAGATACTATAATTCGATTACTAAAATTGCCAGGTATATTATTATATGATTTTATACGCGCAATCGTAAATACCCGTGCCGTACAGTAAAGACCCCAAGTCCCCCGGGATACGAGATCACCTTCTATCGGAGTACACATCGGAAGAAGGCATCCCGAAAATAAACCGCTATCGGAACCACAAACAGCATCGGATGAACATTCCCTTACACTTATCCCACGTTTCCGATAGATACCGCCCAACGGAGGGAAGAAAACTAAGGAATTAGCCTATCGGAGCCCATGAAAGCTATCGGAAAGGATAAATCATCCTCGTCAGCGCCCAATCAGCAGATATACCCCAGATTAAAGTCTACTCCTTAAACACATGCGTATCGACACGTGTTTCTACTAAACGCATGCACGTTGGCACCTGCCCCTAAAAACTTCTATAAAAAGCAGAGGCAGCAAATCATAGAAAAGGAAGAAGGGGGGCGCGCCCAAGGGAACTAAGGTTCTCTATAGAATTAAAAATAAAGGCTCCATGAGAGGAGGAGAATTCTTTTCTTTCTGGAAGCTTCACGAAGGTCAACTCTCTCAACAGATAAAATTCACCCAATCAATAAAATCAACATACTCCAAATTAACTAACACCAAAAGTAAAGAACAGGAACTACGAGTGGCTTGATTCCCAATCGGGGGATACGTAGGCACCTCAGAAAATATCCGAGCCCAGCCCCAAACTAATAAAAACCAACGACCCCTTCGGATCAAGATTGGCGTTCCGACCCAATAAATAACTCGTTAAATAAGGGAATAATTCCAAACCCGTTAACACCATTTTTTTAATGTATTTTATTTTTATTTGTTTTTTACTCTGTTTGGATTTATATGGATTGGTTACAATAAGAAACGTTATTTTCGGACAAAAAATTACGGGTCGGGCACGTTTCTTTGATTCAGCAGCGCGCCTCTTTGATTCGGATGCCACGTCGGATAAAATGTCCGAATTTTTTAAATCGAACATTTTTGTTAGAAAATTTAGAACTTAACGGGCATTTTCAGCAGGTTTGAAAAAATCAGGCATTTAAAATTAAAAACAAAAGTTAGCGGGCATTTTTGATAATTTGTCGTTTCTGAATTTATATAGTTCTTAGTTTGTCTAGGCTGATTACGCATACATCTTTCCGGGGTCTCGCATGTTGGATATTGGGACAAAGGTTATAGTGCTTGTAATATAAATTTATAGGTATACGCAAAAAAAGAGGCAAGCAAATTATTTAGGATGTGTTCAAAGTAATCTATTATTTTAAGATATAATGTTAATTAATATATGATATGTCATTTATATTGTGTTAAATATTCATAATTGTACACGGTCACTGTCCAAACACAAATTTTCCAAAACACATCATGTTGAATTCTATGCAAAAAATACTTGACCAGGGGCTTCACGAGTCGCACCTACTACTTTATCAGTGTAGGTCTTCTGCTACAAGTTACAAGGATGATGACCATACATTTTATTTACATAAATTATAATTAAAAAAACAAGTTATTTTTTTGCAGATCGTAAAGGTCCAAAATGAAACTGTGAAACTTATAGCTTTAAGTAATGATGTCCTATATTGATAATGTAATCGGTGAATTATGAATTTTTTAAGTGTCGAAACGCCTTACCTGCTCCTCAGAGTAGTGGAATATTCTTTTTATTACTTGATATTTCTTGATCCTCCCCCCCCCCTTGTGATTATGATGGGGTTCCCTATTTATATAAGCTAATTTCTAACAGCTGTCTTCATGCATATTTTCTTCTTGACAGGTAGTCTTCTTTCTGCTGATACTTCTTGCTGATACTTCTTTCGGATGCTGACGAGTAGCTATACTGTTGGGCACCTGGTATGCCAGCATGCTGATACATCTTTCACTTGCTTTTATGACAAGTGGTCTTCAATAGTTAGCTCTAATATTGCCTTTCTAGACACTTGGTGTTGCCATGCAACAATGTGATTTAAATATTGATCCTCGGGATTATCTCTGATGTTTTGAGAAAACTATCGGATAACACCCGGGACTATCAGAGAGATGCCTAAGGATAATCGTAATCGTACGAGGTATTATGAGGTCATCTAAGCCTCGGTGTACCTCGTGGATTTTGTATCCTGTTCACATTCTCCTGTCATCGTTATTGAGGTGAGTCTCTTGGGTCATCTAAGTCCGAGGACTACTACCTCCGATGGATATGTTTTCGTGTATTTTTAGCGAGTGGTCCTCGTATGTATCCATGAAATAACTATTATAATGTATAACTATTAGAATTATGTAACTCCGATGATTTCTTCCTGGTAACGCACCTCCGATAATTCCTTCGTTGTATTCCTGATAGTTGTAATTGTAATTCCTCGGAGAAAATTATTCACCGGGTTTACATCTGTCCCCCCCGAGTTACTTCGGTATTCAGTAGAATCTGAAGGAACTCCAACTTAATTCTTTCTCGAATTTACCAAAAGGGCGTTTCAGTATTGCTCGCTCCTCTTAATGATGACCGTTTGGCTTCTCGTAACAGCTCCGGATTTCTCGAGAATCGTGCCCCTTAATGCTAGGGCATTAATTCTCTTTAACTCCCTATTCTTCCATTCAGAATACATTATTCGATAAATAAGGGAAAAACACCTATTTTACTGCTCACCATCTTCCTTCTTTACTATAGCAGTGTTTGCCGGAAAATTCTTTATATTCACACCGGAATCTTCATTGTTGATTTTGCATTTTTCATGGCGACTATTGAAAAATCCTCTGAACCTATCTATGCGGCTTCTGCCACGGAAATTGTCTCCTTTGTTCGTGATATGGGTTCTCCGGCGGCGGCGACCAGCGCTGTTACTCCTTCTCGCAAGAGAAAGACCACCGGTAAGGCTGCCAGTGATGAAGGCGGCATTGTGGTGGCTCGAAAGAAAGGAAAAAAGTCTAAAAAACGACTTCTCCGGAGGAGACTCGCCATTTCCAGAAATTCGGCGACGTCGCCAGCACTGCGCCGGAGGAGGAAGTTTAAAATATTTTTACCGAATTTCGTGCATCTTCCAGGAATCTGGTGCTTCAAATCCCGACTGAAGATGAGAGGGGTGACAATCCTCCTGATGGTTGTGTCACAATATACCATATGCAGATTCGCGCGGGGCTTCGGATCTTTTTTTTCCTCCATTTTATTGTGAGGTTTTTAAAGCTTGCGACATTTGCCCGAGTCAATTGACTCCAAACTGCTTCATTATCTTATCGGGCTTCGTCTTATGGTGCCTTGCTCGAGGGTTAGAGTGTACTATGAAGAGGTTTTTTTTCCATTTTTAAGGTATGTGTATCTTCGGCAGGGGCGCCTTTCTACTTCTTTTGTCATCGTGACCGCTCCAAGAATATTCTGGTCAGAACCAACGTTTCCTATAGCAGCTGGAAAGATAAGTATTTCTTTGCCAGTCCTAATATCGGGGGGAAATGGGATTTCCCCCTCACATGGAGGGTGCCGGAGGCTCCTTCATATCGCTTGGACTCCTCCTTAGTTTTCGATACCGTTTATGATGCAGTAAAACTCTCATCTTCGGAGCATAATCGAGCCCTATGCCAAGCTGCGGGTTTGTACAAGATTTCTCAGATTGATTTGGAGAAAAAATGGGAGTTTTTTATTTCGCTGTCAAAGGATATGAGGCCCTCGTTCAGTAAGGATTTTCCTCTTTTGATTTCTCCTTTCTTTACTTGTTTTTACCATGTCTTTTTATCGATGGCTAACCAAAAAATTCTTCTTTTTTTTTTCTTTTTAGTGGAATCTCTGTCAAACTTCATCGTCCTTCCTCAAGACGAAAAGAAACCACCCAAAATGTCATTGAGGTTTAAAACCAGGTCAATTGGTGAAATTGCGGGATCTTCCTTTGGCGATCTGCCTCCGAGTGTTGAGGATACCAGTTTCGACGTTACTGTCACAGTCGCTTCGCTTCCCAGGAAGAATGGGAGGGATATTTCTAAGGCCAAGTCACTTACTTTTGCCATTAGTGAGGAATCTGAGGGTCCAGATTTATTAACCCTCTTGTCACGGGACGCCGCTTTACTCGCGGGTCATCTGGCTTCTTATTCTACCACCAAGGCTCCTATTCTTACTGCACCGATGGTTTCTTCTCCGACTTCTTCGAAAATTCCTCCTAATGAGGGCCTCCCTTCTTCAAAAAGTCCCCGTGCTCCAACATCCCTACCGCCTTCCCAAACGAGTGTTGATGTTTTCGATACTTTAGACGCTATCCTGACCACTACACCGAGATCCGCCGCGCCCCCCTTGGTGCCACTTTTTTCAAGTCCAATTCAAATTCCTTCCTCACTAGGTATCTTGTACTTATTATCATTTCTTAATTTCTTCGAATGTTATTTTTTAACCTTCTCGCTATTTTTTTAGATAAGGGAAAGAACGTCGTGAGTCATGAGGATCCTCCCCTTTCCGTTGGTAAGTTTTTTTTATATATCAAGATGATATTTTGTGGAATTTTAACATATGTGCTTGTCAAGCAGAGGATATGTCAGTTGGCTTACCAAAGATAGTCCAGCGTCTCTCAATAGATGATTTGCATGATGGTGATGAGGATCTCTCTTGGCGTCTTCTGGTTACTAAAGTATCCGAGCCTTCCTCCAATCCTCCCATTCTCCATAAGGATTTGGCTCTTTTGGACAGGATGCTCCCATCTCTGGTCATATCAAGCACTTGGGTGGCACCTACTTCCCTTCCCTCAGCCGTATATACCGATTCCCCTCGAGTGGCTTCAACGACTCCTCCTGCTAGAGAATGCATGTCCTTCTCCAGTCGTTTCAATGTTGAGGGTTCTCCTTTTTTCACTTTTACCACTGGGGATAGTGATGTGAAGGGACCTACACCTCCTCCGATGCAAATGAGTGAGGCCATGCAAACCATCACCAGCTACCTTAATTCAACAAGGGAGTTGCCCGTTTCTGCTCCGAGTGGCTAGCTCAGATGGTAAGTGTTAACTGGTTTTTCATGCCCTCCCCCCCCCCCCCTCCTTTTTTCTTTTTAACCTTATTGGCGGCTAACTCTTTACTATCACTTACTTTTTTTTTGTTTAGGTTCCAAAGATAATTCCCTCTATCTGGCATGAGGTAGACGCTGCCCAATGTATCGATGTTCTTTCTATGGAGAAGCTGGAGATGAGAGATAAGCAACTGCCCGCTGCCAAAGAGGAGATTACTAAGCTTCGTGAGGGTTATGCCCAAAGCCTCGTTCAGGAGCAGGTTAAGGAAGATAAAATTAAAGAGTTGGAGGACTCTCTGGGTAAGAGTCATTCCTTATGTTCTGCGTACGAGGAGGAAATTTTTGTCCTGAGGGAGGAAAAACTGGCTTGGAAGGAAAAGGAAGTTGGTCTACAGAAGGAACTCTCTGAAGTTCAAAATACCATGCTGAAGGAAGAACTGAAGAAGCATCCTCCCGCTCTCGTGGGATATATCTCTCCAGACGAGATGAAGAAGAAGTTGGATGAAGCCGTCCAGTTGGTTAAGGACGCTACTTTCAAAAGTTGTGAGGAGGATCTGCGCACTCGCCAGCAGGGATACTTCCTCGGATACTCTTTATGTGGGTTCCTCAGCTGCGTCAATATGGGTAGAGATAACGGACTCTTTGCTCAAGACGATAACTGGAGACGTTTGAATCCAAAAGGCATGTTAAATAGCCCTCCGACAATGGAGGAAGCTTTCGAGATGTTTACTCGAGTGGTGGCACGATCTCCTTCTCCCTCTCACGTACTTCCAAATCCCTCAGTTATCCCTGGTCCCTCAGCAACGGTTGGAACTGATGCTGTTCCCCCAATGTCTAAGGCTTCCAAAGATCTAGCGAGTGCCAGTGGTGTGAAAGAAGTATCTCCCAACAACAGCGCCCATAATAGCATAGTGACAAGCTTCATATGTTTTCTGTACTTTCCTGTTTTTAATGTTTCACTTGCTATCTTTACTCATGTATTGTAACAGCCTTTTAACATGTCAGAATGAAATTTTCCTTTGTGTGGCGAGTATCTTTCCATTAAATTCATTGGAATATTTCGAGGGCTATTACCATTAATCATTTCTCCGCGTGACAAATGCACTCTTTTTTTTTTATTATAAGCTCCATCCTTAGCCATCTTTTGCTATCGAATATTGTAACTGTTTCCGACATGTTTTCGGGATCCGCGTTTATGGCTTGAACGTGCGAATACACCTGAGTTAGAAAATGTCACCCATTATGGTTGTCAGATATCTCTGCGTGTCCAAATTTTTCCTGCATGGGTTGCTGATTGGGAAGTATCACCGCCCAAGTGACAATATTCTATCATAATTGGTTCTTATAAATATCCCTGAAACTCTTAATTCTTTTTTCAGTTTTATCAGAAGTTTTTTCTTCCTTGGATAACTTTGCTCAAATTTATTCTACTTATATTTTATATCAGTATGTCTAATGATTCGCCCCGTTCTTCTTCTTCTGAAACACCCTTTCACAGAAGTCCTTCCCCTTCTCGGGCCAGATCCGAGTCATTTCATAATCCTCGTGCTTTAGAGGATCCTCAAGGAGGTGATGATATTCTAGCAAGAACTTTGAATGATACTCCCACCACCCTTCCTTCGAATCTATCTACAAATGATTCGCTGCATTCTATATTCCTTCGTAGGGAACCTTATGTTCCCGTAGATCGACTTTCCATTCTCAATACGTCCTCTATGAATACCTGTGTGGCAACTGGCGGTAGAAGGATTGGGTCTTGTATTAGTGTTGAGTCTTCGGATTCGGTTTCACAAATTTTTTCTCAGTACCAGATGATCATACAGGATTATGACATTGTAATTACTCATTCACACCATCGAGCTTTTGATCCTCCAATTGGTTACCTGACTGTTTATGTTGACTAGATTTGGTGTGGCCTTCGAATGTTCTTTCATCCTTTCCTCCGATACTTATTCCGATACTGGGAAATTTGTACAGCCAATTAACTCCAAATTCCTTCCGTTATTTAGTTGGTTTCATCCTTTGCTGCAAGATGTTGGATATTTCCTTAACACCTTATCGTGTTGGAGCAACTTTTATCCTTCGTCCTTGTCCTAATGGTCTTCCCTTTTTTAGTTTGGTGGCTCGTGAGAATCCTCAGAGCTTTGTTTCTGCCCCCCGTCGCATAAGTCTTTCTCTGGATTGGAAAAAACACTTCTTTTTTATAAAGCCAAAGGGGGAATTGGCCTCAACTTGGGGAATTTCTGTTCACTGGGGGTTAGGTTTTGTAGTTCCTAATCCTGATATTTCCGTCCGCGAATTGAGCTATCTTACTACCGCAGGTTTATATTCAGGTTGTTATGACATTTGTGCCTTATTAGAAGATTGCCAAACTCTGGAGATGGTGGGTTTACAACCTCAAATAGATTCTTCCGGACCTTCGTATGATACCTTGCACATAAATCCATCGTATATTAAGTCTTTCAACTTGCTTTCTTAGTGTCTTGTTTTTTGCATTAGTAACTTCAGCTTTTTGTTTGTAATGCAGGATCAAGGATGAATTCTTTTGCTATCGTGCCTTTTGGCTCGGAATTCTTGCCTCCAATACCTCCTCCTCAAGTTTTTACCAACCTGGAAAACTCATCCTTTGAACATGAAATTTTTCATGTTCGTTTGGGTCCCTCTGATATCGCTTTCTTAGCAAGGTCTGATTCTCTGTACTTACACTCCGACCCATTGCCGATAGAGGAATCTTTTGGTGAGCTTCCCTCTATGATGGTGGTAGTAACGAACTCCTCAGAGATTAACACCTCCTTAGGCTTGAACGTCTTACCTGCGAGTTCTGCTATCCTTTCTTCCGTTAATATGGTGGCTGATAATCCATCACCTTTTTCAGTTCCCATTTTTTCACCCACGGGGGAAGGTCCTAGCTACCCTTGCAATTCATCCCATATCCCTGAATCCTTTGCCCCAGATGCAGACTATTGCCAGGACTTTCTCAGCAAATTGCTGAACCAAACGGATTGTGAGCAGTTGGAAACTTTTCCCATATCAACCCTTCGAGCTCGATTTTGCCGTGACCTTTGCGAGGTAACCGTTGTCTTTTTTTTTTTTTATGGTTTTCGGAGTTTTTCTAAAAAAAAATTCTAGATTTTCATGGTGGATGCTATGGAATCCCATCTGGATTACTCATCGGGGTCCGGTTTTCTATTCTGTCATCTGGAGGACTTGGAAAGAGAAATATCAATCTTCCGATCAGAAAAAAATCGCATTCTTTCTAAAGCTAAGGCTGATCAAAAACTGCTTGAGGATCTGTTGTACGCTTCCCGAGAAAGGGTTATGGATCTAGAGCGCATCCTAACACTGGATAGGGCTCATATTCTTGATTTGGAAGAAAGAATAGACAATATTTTATCTCAAATGAACACTTCTGATGAAATTATTTCCCTGCTTACTGCTGACCGCGACGCCTCCCGCAGTCAAATGGAAAATATGACCAGATCTCATGAGATATCGCTAATTATGGTATGTGCTCAAGCTATTATGGACATCCCAACTCTTCCCCAAATAAAAGATTCTTTTCGTGAGGATATGATAGAAATGGTCCAGCTAGGGTACCGTCTTTGCCAAGATGCTGTGAGAAGTCTTCCAGGCTTTCCTCGTGATTTAATCTTACCTGACTTAAGTATCAATTCTTCTGCTGCAGCTTCTGTGTTGGATATTCTGGAGCCAACTTCTCAGAATATTACGATTCCAACAGTGACTTTGATGGATCCCTCTGACCTCACCGTAGAACAGCGTCGTCAGATGATCAGGGAGGGTAAACGTCCTGCTGAGAATTAGATGCATGTATTCCTATCAAATATACTTATGTATGGTGATTACGATGATTAGGGATTCTTGTTTCGCAAGAGTCAGAGTTTTTACTAGAAGTACATTTTGCAGGTCATAATTGCCGCCTTTTTTGGTACTTATGTAATACTCAATTCTTGCTGAAATAAAACTTCCCTTTATTCATTCACATTTATTTATATGTACATTACATTATGATGCTTTTTAAGCATAATACTTTTTCAGACTCATGGCATTCCATGTGTGGGAATACTCGTTACCATTTTCATCGCTTACTATCTGGGATATCTTATAGGGTCCTTCCCATCTGGGCTGTAGTTTAGCCACACTTTTGGATGCTACTATTATTTTTAGAATCAGTCTCCAACTTGGAACGTTCTCGTTCTTACATTTCTATTGTAATGACGAGACATTCTTGTTTTATATTCTTCCATCCTTATAGACACTCGGGCTTTCTTTCCTCAAGTAGATCGAGTGCCAGGGTAAGATTTGAGCTATTGCTTACTTCTTCATATTCTTGAATGCGCCAACTCTCAGCAACTAACTCAGGGGGAATCACTGCTTCACACCCATATGCCAGGTTGTAAGGTGTCTCTCCTGTTACAGAACTTTGAGTGGTACGGTATGCCCATAAGATGCCTGGCACCTCCTCTACCCATTTAGCTTTATGCCAATCAAGTCGTGCCTTTATGCTTTTTAGCAGAGTACGATTTGTTCTTTCCACTTGTCCATGGCCCTGAGGATATCCTACCGATGCAAAATCATTCTTTATCTTCCAATGCGCACACCATTGGTATAACTTGCTACTATCGAACTGCAGTCCGTTGTCACTTACGAGGTATCGGGGAATTCTGAACCTGCACAGTATATTCCTCCACAAAAAATTAATAACCGCTCCAGCAGTAATCCTAGCCAATGGCTCATCCTCTACCCATTTTGTGAAATAATCAACAACTACTAAGAGAAACTTCTTATGCCTCGCATCCGGTATCAGGGGCTCGACGATATCTATTCCCCATTTAGCAAAGGGACATGCCAGGAGGTGGGGTTCCCAAAATGCTGCGAGGGTATGGATTTGCGGGGCATACAATTGACAAGGTTTGCATTGTTGCGCATAATACTTACAATTTTGCACCATGGATGGCCAGTAATACCCTTGTCGTAAAATTCGTTGGGCCATACTAACCCCTCCAGAATGTCTTCCACACTGCCCCTCATGTATATCTCTCATTACTGTTTTGGCTTCTATACTGTCTAGACATCGGGTATGAGGATTGCTATAGCATCTTCGAAACAATGTTCCATTATGGACAAAATATCGTGCCGCCTTCCGTTCCATTTGCCGTCGTTCTTTTGCATCCTTGCTATATTCTTTCGGATTTTCTAAGTACTTCTTGATATCCGTCATCCATTCGTCACTGACGAGTGCCACCAAAGTCCCCTGATTCAAATGTATCTTTTTCAGACTCACTGGTTTGCAACAAGGTGATTCGTCGGGTGCTTACAAGAGTCTGAGAAGCTATATTTGACAAGCTATCGGCCTCCTGATTCTCTGACCAGGGTATCTATGTTACCTGAAATTCCGAAAAGGCTTGCTTCCTCCGACAAACTTCTTGAGTATAGGCTTTCATTCTTTCTTCCTTTACCTCAAAATTTCCAGTAACTTGTTGTACTATCAGCTGTGAATCCCTGTGAACTATCAGTCGTTTTATCCCTCCATCCTGTGCTAATCTCATACCTGCTAACAAAGCTTCGTATTCTGCCTCGTTATTAGGTAAGGGATATTCTACTCGGATGGCAAAGTGCAGCACTTCTTCTTTAGATTCGGTATTTTTGAGTAGTACTCCTATTCCCCCATGGGTTCCTACGGATGACCCATCTACGAACGCGTGCCATAGGGGGTCATGACTTCCTGTGGGAGTATCAGCCATCTCCACAATGAAATCTGCTAAAACTTGTGCTTTTATGGCCGGCCGTGGGGCATACTTGATATCATATTCGCTTAACTCCACAGCCCATTTTACGAGTCTCCCGGATGTTTCTGGTCGGTTGAGAATAGTTCGCAAAGGATGTCTGGTGAGGACTGTAACAGGGTAGGATAGAAAATAACATCGCAATCTTCGTGCCATGGTTACCAGTGTCAATACGAGTTTTTCCATCAGCGTGTACCGAGTTTCCGCCCCTTGCAAGGTTTTGCTAACATAATAAATGGGTAAGTGCTCTTTTCCCTGCTCCTTCACTAGTACTGCACTTATCGCTTCTTCCCCAACCGCCAAGTATGCGAACGATTTATCTCCTGATCGAGGTTTGACTAGCAAGGGAGGGCTAGTCAAGTATTTCTTCAAATCATCGAAAGCTTTATCACACTGCTTGTTCCATTGAAAATTCCCCAAATTTCTTAAAATTTTAAAGAAAGGCAACCCTTTGTCTGCTGATCTGGAGATGAACCGATTCAACAAGGCTAGCCTGCCTGTCAATTTCTGGACATCTTTAATCGTAACGGGGGTTTCATTTCTATGATGGCTTTTGCTTTTTCTGGATTTGCTTCAATTCCTTTCTCAGTTACCATAAACCCCAAGAACTTACCTCATTTTATGCCAAATGAGCATTTTTTGGGATTAATCTTCATTCCAAACGATCCATGATAGAAAGAAATTTCTCTAAATCTGTTGGGTGTTCTCTAGCATGCTTACTTTTTACTATCATGTCATCCACGTATACCTCCATTGAATCTCCGATGAAATCTGAGAACATGAAGTTAACCAATCTTTGGTAGGTAGCTCCTGCATTTTTGAGTCCGAAGGGCATTACCTGATAGCAATAAGTACCAACCTCAGTAATAAAACTCGTCTTCTCTTGATCTCGTGCCGCCATAGGTATCTGATTATACCCCTGATCTCCATCCATGGTAGATAACAAAGCACATCCCGCTGTAGAATCTACAAGCTGATCAATTGTAGGTAAGGGATAACAGTCTTTTGGACATGCATCATTTAGATTAGTGAAGTCCACACACATATGCCACCTTCCTCCTGATTTGGGCACTAATACCACATTTGACAACCACTTGGGATACAATACCTCTCTGATTTGTTGAAGGCGTATCAATCGCTGGATTTCAGAGCGAATAATCTTATTCCTTTCGATCCGCATACTTCTCTTCTTTTGACACACCTGAGGCCTAATCCGTCCAGGAGGTCCATCCTCCCATGCGAAGAGGTGACTGTACTTTTTCAGTACTTCAATGATTTCCTTTTCCAATTCTGGTTCCAACTCGGATCCTATATTCACCTTCTTAAAGGCATCCCCATCCACGATTTCCACTAATTTGAGTTCTTCAACTGGTTGTACTCTTTCTTCCTCAATTTTTCGCTTTTTCCCTTGTGTGGAAATTTCCTCCTCATGGTCAAGAGGTATGGCATTCATGCGACATTCCCTTGCTTTAATTTGACTTCCCCACACTTCACCTATTCCTGACATAGTAGGGAATTTGATTTTTAGGTGAAGGGTTGAGGGAATGGCTTCAAAAGCGTGTATTGAGGGTCTTCCACATATCGCGTTATAGGTCCTCGTTCGTGCCTCAACCACCCAAAACTTTATGTGTTCAGTTCTCCTCAGGGATCCTTCTCCCCAAGAAATGGGTAATGTAATAGTACCCATCGTACAGCTAGCCTCTCCAGCAAATCCCACCAGTGGTGTCTCCGTCGGGTCCAGCTGCTCTTTCCTTAATCCCATAGCTCGAAAAGTAGGTGTGAACAATACATCTACAGAGCTCCATGTATCTATCAATATTTTTTGAACTTCTATTCCTAAGATGGTTGCCGCGATCACAAGTGGATCATCATGCGGGTATAGAATTCCTTTTATATCTTCAAGTTCGAAGGATACAACAGGGAGCTTTGCTCCTTGAATTGAACAGATGGGTATCCATGTTCTACCTTCCGTGCCTCCTTGAGGTATTTCTTTTTCTTTCATGCAGGTATTATCGCTATATCTCCTCCTTTAATCATATTCACTGTTCTTCCTACAGGCGGGTTATCTTCATAAGACTCTGGGGGTGGAGGGAGCCCCTGACGGTGATAATCCTCTCCCGATTGCTCCCAACAAGTTGTCTGCCATTTTTCACTTTCCTCATTCCTGGCTTTTTTCCTCATGTCCTCCGACACCTGATCCCGATCATCTTCGTTCACGTAATCTCTCAAGTATCCCAAGCTCAACAAACGGCGAATTTCCTTTTTTAGCGTAGTGCAACTATTAGTGGTGTGCCCATAAGCCTTGTGATACTTACAAAATTTTCCCAAATCTTTGTTCTTGTATGGTTGTTTGACCGGTCTTGGCCACACAAAGTCTTGATGGATTTTCATTATATTGAGTATCTCTGCTGGCGTAACGGTCATGGTTGGTAGGGGAACGGGTTGCAAGTGTCTCTTCACATTGCTCAGGTTTTCTTTCCGGAAAGGAGGTACTTTTTCTTCTTTCATTCTAGGATTCTGCTCGTGGGTCCCACCTTCAGACCGTAATTTGGAATTTTCAGCCTCCTCCATGAGGATGTAGGTCTCTGCTTTTTGCATTAACTCACTCATATCTTTTACCCTATTTCCAACTAAGTACCGGAAAAAACTCCAAGCCCTCAAACTTTGTGCTAGAATGTCAGCAATCATAGATGGATCTACATTTGGTACGTCCAAGGCTTCTTCGGAGAATCGTTTCATAAAATCTCTGAGGGATTCATCCTTTTGTTGTTTAATGGTGAAAATGTGACAAGCTGACTTGGGATAACGTCTGTTACAAGCAAATTGTCTAACAAATAGACATGCTAATTGTTCAAACTTAGCAATTGTACCCGGGGGTATCTGAGAGAACCACGACTGAGCTCGTCCGACTAGTGTGACTCGGAATACTCGACACAACGCCGATTCAGAAGTTGAGGCGAGATCCATCGCAGCCATATATTGGTTAATATGATCTTGGGGATCTCGCCCATCCTTTTCTCCAGAGTATAAATGTAAATCCGTGGGTCGCATTGTTACTGGGATAATTGCGTGTGCAATCTCCGGGACGATGGGAGATTCGTGATAAACTGGTTCCTCTACCGGAGTTATCGTTCTTCTCATATCTTGCATCTCTCTACGCATGTGATTGATTACATCCCACAGGGTTGGGGTAAGTTCCCTGCCTGCCGAATGTTGGACGTTATATGGTTTCTCCAGAGGAATTTCTCTTGCAGGCCGAGTATCATAGAATCCACGAGGTATTTCCTCGTATTCCCTCCTTTGTGTGGGATGGGCGTGCCCTCGGTATGCTAGACCTTGGGGAGGAGTTTGAGTCATCCGAGATCCTTGTTCTTCCACATGGTATCGTTCCCCATATGGAAAAATGGGTTGAATTCTATGTTCCCTTTCTCTTATGTACTCGGATCGACGGAGGGCAACCTCCATTAGATCTTCAAATACGTTTCTGGGGACATTTATGAATTCTCCATCGGGAGCGGGTATAGGTGAGGCGGAAGGTATTTCTGTGGGGTCTCGGGTTGATATTTCTTCTTCCAACCTTGGTTCTCCTTCCTGTGGATGGCTAGTAGAGTCTTCCATGCTGATATATTATCCATGCGGAGTTACTCAAGGCAATTTCTACGGCATTCCCACAGACGGCGCCATTTGTTAACACTCGATAATGTAATCGGTGGGTTATGAATTTTTTAAGTGTCGGAACGCCTTACCTGCTCCTCAGAGTAGTAAAATATTCTTTTTATTACTTGATATTTCTTGATCCTTCCCCCCCCCCCCCCCCCTTGTGATTATGATGGGGTTCCCTATTTATAGAAGCTAATTTCTAACAACTGTCTTTATGCATGTTTTCTTCTTGACAGGTAGTCTTCTTTCTGCTGATACTTCTTTCGGATGCTGACGAGTAGCTATACTGTTGGGCACCTGGTATGCCAACATGTTGATACATCTTTCACTTGCTTTTATGACTGACAAGTGGTCTTCAATAGTTAGCTCTAATATTGCCTTTTTAGACACCTGGTGATGCCATGCAACAGTGTGATTTAAATATTGATCCTAGGGATTATCTCTGATGTTTTGAGAAAACTATCGGATAACACATGGGACTATCGGAGAGATGCCTAAGGATAATCGTAATCGTACGAGGTATTATGAGGTCATCTAAGCCTCGGTGTACCTCGTGGATTTTGTATCTTGTTCACATTCTCCTGTCATCGTTATTGAGGTGAGTCTCTCGGGTCATCTAAGTCCGAGAACTACTACCTCTGATGGATATGTTTTCATGTATTTTTAGCGAGTGGTCCTCGTATGTATCCATGAAATAACTATTATAATGGATAACTATTAGAATTATGTAACTCCGGTGATTTCTTCCTGGTAACGCACCTCTGATGGAATTGTCCTCGTATGTACCCGAGGGATAACTATTATAATCATTTAACTCCGATGACTTCTTCCTGGTAACACACCTCTGATAATTCCTTCGATGTACCCCTGATAGTTGTAATTATAATTCCTCGGAGAAAATTATTCCTTGGGTTTACAGTTACCATGAGTTAGAGCCCAACATACTTTACCAATGTGGGACAAACTCAAAAAAGGCATTTATTGTACTTTGCATTCACATCATATCAACACATAACCAATGTGGGATACCTCTCACAAGATTTAATATCTGGAAACTAAATCTAACAATCTCCACCATTTCCGAATGATAAATCTTAGTTTGCACCTCAAGAAGTTCTATGAATAAATAAAGGTGTTTTTCGACTTGAACCTTCACTTAGTGGATACCTATCAAAGTTAATCAGAAAAGCATAGTAGACTAGTCTTTGAACTAGCAATTCTATATCGACCAATCGGATAAGTACCACACACAGTTCCTCTAGTTGTTCTTTATTCTAACAATCTGACACGTTAACGGCCCTATGTCTATATCCTGGTATCATGAGTAGTTTTTAGAGTTAAGCCTTAAACTCTAATGAAGCGGTCTCACTTCTACTACTCACTTAGGTAGACTTGTCAAGGATGTCCCTATAATTATGACATCCCAACATTTACTGTTACAAGTCTATTAAGAGTATTAAACTCAACCTCTACCTTTGACATTACAGGTACCAAGCACTATACTTAGATGGAACCAATTAATAACTGAATTATTAATTTAAAATACTAAGTGCTTGACAATCACAAAAATGAAGTACTTTACTCATTGAACCCAAGTTTGATATTTCAAGTGTTGAGTTGAGTTTCCCTCACTTGTGATCACTATGTATGGGCTTTCCGTCCCATCGCTCTAGAAGTCATATGCACCATATCTCTGGCAAGACCTTTCGTCAGAGGATCAGCCAAGTTACTTGCTGACCTCACATAGTTGATAGTGATAATACCATCACTGATCAATTGTCTCACATAGCTATGTCTCAAACCAATATGTCTAGATTTTTCATTATAGACATGACTATAAGCTCTAGCCAAAATCGACTGACTGTCACAGTGTATTAACACGGGAGGCATTGGTTTAGGCCATATTGGTATTTCCAATAACAAGTTTCTCAACCATTCTGCTTATTTGCTTGCAGAGTTCAGTGCTATAAACTCAGATGCTATGGTTGAATCACCCAAGCATGTTTGTTTCTTAGAACCCCATGATATTGCAGCTCCACCAAGAGTGAATATCCAACAGCTAGTTGATGCGTGGTCATCACTCTTAGTAACCCAACTAACATCAGTATAACTTTCCAAAACATTTGGATAGCCACTATAGCATAAGCCATAATCAATAGTCTTTTTAAGATACTTGAAGACTCTAAATATTGCTTTCCAATGTTCTCTACTAGCTATATACCGACTTAGTTTACCAACTGCAAACGCAATATCAGGCTTAGTACAAGTCATGTAATACGTTAAGCTTCCTATTGCACTAGCATACTGGTTTTGAGAAAATGCTCTCCCATCAATTTGACATTAATTTAGTACTAGGGTCGAACTGAGTACTAACAGGTGTACAATCAAAATGATTAAATTTTCTCAATACTTTTTCAACGTAATGAGATTGTGATAACATGATACCTTCATTACTTCTAATTATTTTAATCCCTAAAATAACATCAGCTTGACCTAGATCTTTCATATCAAATATTTCACATAAAAAATTCATAGTATTATTGATTTGATCTAGATCAGAACCAAAGATAAGTATGTCAGTAACATATAAACAAATAATAACACCTTTATTATTTTTAAATTTACTATAAACACACTTATCAGATTCATGGATTTTGAATCCGTTTGACAAAACAGCCTAGTCAAACCTTTCATGCCATTGTTTCGGTGCTTGTTTAAGTCCGTACAAAGACTTAACAAGTTTACACACTTTATGCTCTTGTCCTTTCACAACAAAACCTTCATGTTGTTGCATATAATTTTCTTCCTTTAATTCACCATTCAAGAATGTAATTTTAACATCCATTTGGTGAATCTCGAATTTATATATGAAGGCCAAGGATATTAAAATCCTAATTGTAGCAATTCTAGCCACTGAAGTATAAGTGTCGAAATAATCAAGTCATTCTTTTTGGGTGAAGCCTTTTGCAACTAATCTTGCTTTAAACTTCTCAACGGTTCCATCAACTTTCATTTTCTTTTTGAAAATCCACTTACATCATACGGCTTTAAAACCAGGACGTAAGTCCACCAATTTTCAGGTGTCATTTCCCATGATGAAATCCATCTCATATTGTACAACCTCTTTCCAAAAACTAGCATCTTGAGACTTCATAGCCTTTGCATGTGTTTTTGGATCAGATTCAACATGTAAAGATAATAGCACTTGATTTGTTTCTTTTTTCTCGTGTACCTTCTACAAGATACATGTGAAAATCAGGCCCAAAGTCTTTTTGTACTCTAGGTCTTTTACTTATCATAGGTTCTTCATTCTCTATTTCAAAATTCCTTATATTTATAGATTCATTATTATTATTTTCTGAAATTCTAGGAATAGAAGAAAACCTGGTTTCATCAAAGATGGCATCTCTTGATTCAATTATTGTATTTACTTCAATCGAGTAATTTTTCTCAATAACCATAAATCTGTAAGATTTACTGTTTAGTGCATAACCAAGAAAAATACATTATACACCCTTTTCTCCCAACTTCTTTCTTTTAAGATCAGGAACTTTAACTATAGCTCTACAACCCCAAACTCGCAAATACTTCAAGTTTGATTTTCTTTTCTTCCATAATTCATATGGAGTTGTAGAATTTTTCTTAGTAGGCGCTCTATTCAAAACATGACACGCTGTTAAAAGTGCCTCACCCCAAATCCTTTGCTAAATCCAGATTTGGACAACATAGCATTAATGATTTCAGTTAATGTCCTATTTTTTCAGCAATTCCGTTTTGTTGTGGAGTATAGGGTGCAGTAACTTCATGAACGATACCAACATGTTCAAAAAACGTAGGATCATAATATTCACCACCTCTATCAGTTCTTAAACGTTTTATGGTGGTTCCACATGTATTTTCAACTTCAGCCTTAAATATTTTAAATTTATCTAACGCTTCATGCTTGTGATTCAAAAGATAAACATAACAAAATCGAGAGTAATCATCAATAAAAGCCACATAATAGCTTTTTCTACCTCTAGTAGGACTGCCATGAAAATCACATAAATCACTATGTATTAAGTTTAATATTTATGATGTTCTCTCGACTTTAGGAAAAGGGATTCTGGTTATTTTTGTAAGCATGCATGTATTACATTTATTCACATTTTTATCAATACTGGGAATTAAATTCAGATTAGACATATGATGTAATTTTCTAAAATTAACATGCCCAAGTCTATCATGCCATAAAGAACAAGAGTCAAGCATATAGGCATCAGTGAGTTTGAATAGCGTTCTCAGTTACATTGAGTTTGAACATTCCCTCGCATAGGTAACATTTGCCTACAAAGGATCCTCCTTTGGTCAGAATAAATTTATCCGACTCAAATACAAGTTTGAAGCCAAATTTATTAAGAAGGCTTCCAGATACAAGATTTTTTTTTAATTTCTGGAACATGGTAAACATCAGTGAGTTCCAATTCATGCCCCGAGGTAAACTCCATGAGCACCTTCCCTTTTCCTTTGACAGCAACACTTGCGCCATTTCCCATGTAGACAAAGCAATCATTTTTCGGTGTATACTCCACAAACATGGACATGTCTTTGTAGACGTGCCTTGTTGCTCCAGAGTCGATCCACCATGACCGGCCATTCCCAACAAGATTGATCTCAACAAACATCTCAGAAATCATCACCACAAACTTTTGCTTGTTTGTATTGTTTTCTATTTTCTGTTTCTTAGCCTTGTCACTACAATATTTCTTTTGATGGCCCTCTTTTCCACATTGCCAGCAAGCATTATTGGTACTCGCTTTTCTCTTTTTGGGATTATGATTTGAGTTCTTCTTACCATTTCCTTGGCCCAGATTATTGTTCTGTTTGCTACTACTTCCTCCCTCAAGCACCATAACCTTGGAACCATCTCCACCATCTCAATTTATGTCTTCTTCTTCGATTTTAAGATGGCTCTCAAGATCTGCAAGAGAAATATCCTCTTTCATGTGCTTAAGTTCATTCCTAAAGTTTTTCCATGAAGGAGGAAGTTTGTCCATAATAGTAGATACAATTATAGGTTCATCCATATGCAAAGCATGCTGTTTAAACTGATTAACTATTTGTTTTAACTCGTAAAACTGCTCAAGTACCTTTCTGCCATCCACCATGAAATAACGAAAAAACTTACTGGTGATGAATTTCTTACTAGTAGCGTCCTCCACCAGATTGGTTTTCTCCAGATTGTCCCAGACTTCTTTCGCGGTTGATTTTTCATGGTACATGTCAAACAATGTGTCGGATAGCGAGTTGCAAATGTGTCCCTTGCAACAGTAGTCATCTTGTTCCCACTTCAGCCTGCTTCTGGTTTCAGCAACGGTCTCATCGTCCTTCTCTTCTAGTTTCGGAGTTGTCAGCACGTACACCACCCCGAGTTGCGCCAAAAGGAAGTGCAACTTTTTTTGCCAGCGCCTCAAGTTGTCTCCATCGAACTTCTCCAATTTCACAATGTTGGTAGCGAACTCCTTCAATGATCCTCCTCCAGACATTTTCGAAAATGCAGAATTACGCTTTAAGTTTGTTGGTGAGTTTATCGAAAATGCCACAATCTGGAACTTGAAAGTCGCGAACTAAAGACGCTTTCCTTAAAGCGTAATTTGCCCCCACCTCGTGTGTGCCAATAGGGTAACAATGAATCGCTTCCCAGGATACAATTTAAGCCCAGAAAATAAAACGGTAGACTGCGTATTGGACTAACGGAATCTACTAACAGAAAAAGAAACAAGAGTGCAGAAAATACAGACTTAATTTCTGCAGCAATTAAAACTGTATATTATTTGAGAGAGACGATTTTTTGATGTGTGTTAGTTCTGATAATCCTGCGTATTTAAAGAAGGAGAAAAGCTGCAAGGAAAAGTCATAACGTTTCCTAGTTATTCTTTCACAGAAGGACACAACTTTCCTGGTAATTTTTTCACAAAAAAGACACAACTTTCCTGCTAAAAAATATGTGACTGTTGATATTTAAAATCTCAGTTTTAAATATTCTCTCCATATGTTTTCTCGGATTAATGTGAGCCGTAGGATTTAAATCTTAAGTAAGATTAAATCCACACCATTCAATTTAATCTGTATTAATTTAATATCCAGATTAAATCACAGTCGTTCATCTTATTTAATTAATTAAATAAAATCTACGACCTAGATCGATGAGCGATGCAAGGGTGTAAAGTGCTAAGTGTTTTTTAAGTGCGCCAAACAAAGCGCCACTGAAGCGCCACGTGCACGTGGGCTCGGGCCCGGGCCCGGGCTTGGCTTGACGCGCGTGTGTGCAAGAGCACCACCTATGTCTTGCACTTTTTATTATCCAAGTAATATAGTGCAAACATATATAAACCCATAAATAAGTTTTTACTTTTCCTATGTGGGCCCTTAAGCCACTTTAGTAAAATTGGCCTATAAGAGCTAAATGTCACGTCCATAAATTTTTGGACCGGACATTCGGACATGACCAGACTGCTTCGGCCAAAAGTGGGCGAAATGGGCCGAAGTAAAAGTTGAAAAATGTGTTTGAATGAACGATAATAATGCTTTAACGGAGCTAAGTATCATTGTCGAAATGACCAAGATCCGCGGGGCACAAAACAAAAGAAATGTGGGGTGGGTCCCACATAAGCAATTAGTGTGTCTGAGAACTCTGTTGGTGGGAGAAGTTGCGAAATAACCTGGACCACTTGTAAGGAGGGCACCTCTGGACGACTGGAGGGCAAAGGGGCGAGCACCGACCTGTCCTCCCCGTGCGAGCCGACGGGACTGGCCGCACAACAGGGCAACATTCTCTCGGCGATGGGGCAGCCGAGGGGCTTATCACGGAGACGTTGAGGGACGCACGTGGTACTCGGGCGGCGGGGAGTCGTTCGAGCGGTTAAGGCCGTGGACGCTTTAATCGGGCTTTGTGTTTCTCACGGAGGTTGAAGGATCACTGTGGGGATGGTGATGTACCTCCGACGTTTGACGGTGACGCGAGCGGGCTAGCATTTGATCAAGGCCTGCGAGCGACTCGTGTGTCGGCTATTGGTTCGAGTCGAGCACGGGGGTCCGAGAGCCATTGATAGGTGCGTGTGGACGACTGCGCACATATGGGAACTAAGTGTCGAATTCGGTTGAACGGCACGACGGTATGGGACGTCGATGCCTTATGTTACGATGGCATGAACTGTTGGCTTAAGGACTTGGTGTCGTCCTTTGTCTCGGGCAGTCTATTAGTAAACGACGTAAGGGACTACGGGTGACTCCGAGCGCCGGGAACTAACGATGGGCACGAGGACTACGCTTTGGGTGACGGCATGATGTCAACCCAATGAATTGATGGTGTAGGCCGAAGAGGATGCCTTTCGGGGCCGTAGACGTGCGAGAGGGCGCACGGGCTGACTGGACCGATGGAGGCCTGACCGAGTGTTATGATAGCTAGGCGGGCTCATAAGCCGAGTGACACCGACGGACCGAGTGTTCACGTTCGGGAAGCCTTGGAAGACCGAAAGCATGAATGGGCGAGGGCGGTCACAGGGGTGACGGCGTGCCCAGGGAGGCGTTCATGTCGCTAGCCATAATTGTTGTGAATGCATTGACAGTGGAAATGGGTCGAGTGTGAACATTGGCTCGACGATGGTAGGATGGCACGGGTACACGGACTTACTCGTGCGCCGCATGGGCGAAACGTCCGCTGCGTTGGCAAAAATTATGCCCGCCCGTGACATAAAGCTTTTAAAGCCCATAAAAGTCTATATAGTTACCATGAGTTAGAGCCCAACATAATTTACCAATGCGAGACAAACTCAAAAAGGCTTTTATTGTTCTTTGCATTCACATCATATCAACACATAACCAATGTGGGATACCTCTCACAAGATTTATTATTTGGAAACTAAATCTAACATATGATAGATTAAAAATGATGTCATTCTTGTGTTTGTGAGAATAAAAAATTGAGTGAAGGTATCCTACAAATGATCTTTGGATCTCTATATATAAAGCCTAGGGTGGTTATCTCATTTATAACGTACAACTTGTCTTCATAAATAGACTGTGACCTGGATTTACTATGTCAAAGGTAGATAGATATGCTAATAGACTTAATGTTGTGGGTGGTTTCAAGTGGCGTTATTGTTACGCTGGATTTGGTCATTTTTAAGTAATGTAATATTCATCTCCCCCCTCAAAAGCCTGCTTCGACTAATTCTTCTTATCGAGGCCCTATCTTAAAAAGACATGGAAACAGTAAAGTTTCTGAGGACTTGTTTTTGTCTTTCGTCGTTGAGGGATTTGCCTATACGAGGAAAATTTATTTTATACACATGTTGTATTGCTTATGTGGTGCAACCAACAGTCTACATTAGATACATATTTAATTTTTCCTAGGTGTGTGCATAAACACCTAAACCAGCAAAACCAGTTGGTAATCGGACCACCAGTGCGGTTGAAAAGCCGAGCCGGTTTGGCAGTGCGCTTTTTGGTGGAGACTACATGATGAGCATTTATTTAGCGTTATTTTAGTGCTCATTTACCTATGCTTTTCTGTAATTCCTAGTGCATATTTGTTGGTTTTATTATTGTTTCGTGTTTTCTTAAGAATTTATCGAGTCGCGATGAAATGGAGCTAAAAGAGCACAAAATTGAGGTTTTTAGTAACAAGGTGTCACGATGCTACTTCAAGGGCTACGACGCTACGCACATGAGGCAAATCCTAATCGTTACAAGTGCAAAAACCCAAAGTTGGCCCAAGCCGAGGATGGAAAGGCGCGATACAAGGGGAGTTGCGCGACAGTGCCACTGAAGCTGAAGGTAGCGCGAGCAACGGAAGGAAGTGGAACGCAACGGAGAAGAAACAGTGAGTCATGCAATGAGGTGCAAAAGTAGCACGGTCGCGCTGGTAGTGGTGCGACACGACATGTCTCACGACTCCAGGATAAGAACGTCTTTTAGTGTTGATTAAGTTACGGTTATGTGTAAAATTAGAGAATCCAGACTTTCTTATATATAGATGAGGACGTAAAAGACCTAAAAGACACCACATGACACAAAGTGTTACAGTGTTTACAGTCTTCAAAGAGAGAAAACACCATTCAAGTATGGTTCTAGTTTAGTTTTGTCATTGTTTGTGAGTCAAGAGTCTGAAGAGAAGAAGATAACACGTAGGAGTCAAGAAGATAACAAAATAGTGAAAGTTCCTCCGGATCCGAGAAGATGTCCTCTATCTCTTTACTTTATTTATATTAATTTTTTTCTTTGTTGATTGTTGAACTCACGATTATGAGGAGCTAACCTACTCGTTGTTTAGAGTAGGGGAGTAACTCTGATTTATGAATATATTTGCTTATTTTACTTGAATGTGTGTTTGATGAAATTGCATGTCTATATTGAGTAGTTATTTGTCATGTGTAACTAATCTCACCCTCGCTGGGATAATGGATGCACAATCGTGGGACCGCTATAGTGTCAATGTTGAGTTAGTTATATATATATATATATATATATATATATTTGATTTGTGACTTTGATACGCTAGCACAGCTGATGCACAACCCTTAGATCACAGTGAATCAATCTTAGTTATGTACGTTTATGTTAACACGATTTGGACGAGTCAATTAGATTGCATATTTGAAACCTAACCTCTTAAGAATATTTTTATTTTATTGTTTACAACTCCAACATTCATCCAACCAATCTACTTAAATTCGAATAAGTTACTTTTCTGCATTTCTATTTATTTGTTCTTTGCATTTAAACCCTTTTTTTTTATAAAATCTGCATTGATATTTTCTGCATATAAGCATTCTACATTCATCCTGCAAGCATAAGAGATAACACTGTGACAACCGTTAATGTTTTTTATTTATGATTTAATTATTCATCCACCACTCCATTGGGATACGATGCTTGGTTCGTAACTATACTTACCATTTTATTATTACTTAATTCGTGCACTTGCGGGAATATGAATCTAGGTGTAACAGATGATTTGTTAACTTTATATCTTTTGTTAGCTACATCAAATTTTTCATCAAGTTTTTGGCGTCGTTGCTGGGGAGTAACGGTATTGTCGGGATTAAATCATAGAGCTTATTTGTTAAGGCACTAACATAGCATTCTCTTGTCTACTTAGGATGATGATCGACATGGGTAGAAAGAGACTAAGTTTACCAGCATTGGGAAAGGAGATAACTTATGGATATATAGGACGACAAAGTGAAAGGAGATTCAATAACCATTCCACCCCGGAGGGAAAATCACCAACTGTTAAAGCGGAGGGAGAAACACAAGTTGATAATCCATCCATAAAGAAAACTATTCGGAATTTAACCATTGTCGAGGTAGTAAGGGGGAACTCGGAGTTGATGTACATGTTAACTAAGAAAAGTTTCAGTTCTCATTGTCAAAAGAGGCCAGCAAGTGCTACACCGCAAACATCAACAACGAGATGGGATTGGTCGAAGTCAAGAAAAGATTCAAACAAGAATTTTCTAGTAAACTAGTTATGAAGACTCTTAGGGAATTGCTCACGTTTCGCCAAAAGCATGGGGCAACAATAGTGAAGCTTGGAGTGCAATGGAGAGCATTAAGAAAGAGGTTGTCGATGCTTGGGAAAAATACAAATTCAAAGCAATGTGACCACATTGTCTTAACGATGCGCAATATCTAGAAGTATTTTATTTGGGTCTCAATTCAATAAATCAGTACATTCTAGAAATATCTAGAAATATTTGAAGAACACCCCATTCCTTGGTCACATACCAAAGGCGAGGGCAAGCCCAACGTGGAAGTGTATCACGTGTTTCTTAGGGTTAATGAAGCCATTCTTGCGTTGGAAAATTGTGGATGGAAGATCGATTTTGTTCTGGTATGACAAGTGGTTGGGAGACCTGAGATTATGCGACTTAGTCCCTCAAATAAACCCGAGCAAGAACGCGTTGAAAATTTTCGATGTATTATCTGATGCGGGTGACTGAAAATTGGACAAGATACATACACAAATCCCCGCAAATGTTAAATATGAAATTCGCAAAAGATTCGTGATGCTTAGTGACCAGAGCGACGGGGTGCTTTGGAACAAAACTGGGAGCGGGATTTTTACGTGTCAATCGGCATATAAGGCATTCCATAAAAGGTATGGCGTAGAGCCGAATAGAGGGGGTGAGATGTAGCTGGATTTGAAAGACGACGATGAGTAATAAATTAGAGTACTTTCTTTGTCTTGTGTTATGTAACAGGCTAGATACGAACCATCTTAGAAAAATAAGAAAGATAACTCTCACGGCGATGTGCCTTGCATGTGATTATTCTGATGAAATAAACTAGCATTTATTTAGAAGATGTGAGGTCGCAAAGAAGGTCTGGAGCAAATTACTGAATCCTACGAATTTACGGGAGTTCAAACAGGTATCAGATGTGGAGTGGTTGCATTACAATTTGAAAAAAAAAAGAGCTTCGATTTGCATGCTCTTTTTAACGCGAATTGGGAGCATATTTTTGCAGCAACAATCTGGTTCTTATGGAAAGCACATAACACGTGTGTGTTTAAAGGTAAGAATGAAGGAATTGGAAGTATCATACACCAAATCAAGATACTTTGCACTGAACTCGGATTGGCTTACGGCAAAGGAAAACACTCGGATGATAGAAGAAATAAATGGACCAAATCGCAAACCGGGTGGTAGAAATTGAACATCAATGGTAGTTATTGCAGTAGCACGAACCAAGGGGCAGCTGGCGGAGTCTTGAGAACAGATCATGGGAGTTGGATTTGGGGATTTAAGGCGAAGTTAGGATCACCTACTGTTCTGGAATCTGAACTTGAGGCACTCAAAAAGGATCTACTCATTGCATGGGAAAAACA
Organism: Linaria vulgaris; assembly: GCA_948329865.1. NCBI lineage: Eukaryota > Viridiplantae > Streptophyta > Magnoliopsida > Lamiales > Plantaginaceae > Linaria > Linaria vulgaris. Next base: position 82,888,020 of record OX415249.1, on the reverse strand, counting down.
AATCTCAAATGTTATAGTAGAGTCGGACTCCGAAGAAAGCTACAAGCTTGTAATGGGAATTAATTCAGTCACGCCGATGTTGACTTTAGTCTCACAATGTCGTGATCTTGTTTCTAAGCCTTGGAAGATTGAAGTCAAATAGATATCACGAAGAGTAAATAAGCTTGCATATCATATTGTTAAGCTACACATTGGAGATATGGGGTGGGAAGTATTCACGGATACACCACCATCGAGTGCGATTGGTTTGCTAAAGTCTGAGATGACTTCGTAGTTTGTAATACATTTTCACCAAAAAAAATATCAATACATTCTAGATGAGTTGAGATACATTCTTTTGTTAACATCTCGAGCTACGAATCAATGGATCTATTGGAAGAAATCATGGAGAAATCTCAAAATAAGGCATATGTAGTCAAAGAGAAGACATATACCCATGGCACAGGAAAAAATGTTAAGGCAAAATACAAGGGGATAAAGGCTAATGACAACGATTCACCTGATGAGAGAAAGTAACCAGAAATGAGGAGAAGGAAAAAGGAAGAAGTGGAGAAAGAACAAGCTGCAAAAGGTGCACCCAAGGACTCATGATTCCTCCACAAAAGTGTCGAGCTAACCAACAATAAATTTAAACATTGTGTAGTAGGCAATCCACAATAGTAAGTTTTTATTTTTCGAGGTCTTGCATTTAGTTTTATTTTTAATTATTTTTGTTTTGAGTCATATATAGCATAAATTTCCAATGTATTTTTGAGCTAACTGAGACAGGAAAAGAAGAAAGTGAAAAGAAGCACATAGTAAGGAAGCGAGCGGGAAAAGAACAAAAAGAAGTTTAACAAAAGAGCAGTCGGCACAAAATAGGCAGAATTGCACAGTCTTTTAAGAATGCAGCGCAAGTCGTGCCACTTTTTTTTGCAAGTTGCGAAGCTTTTCCAGTGAGTAGCGCGATCCGCGCAGCTATTGAATAACGTCGCGCATCTTTTCTAGTAAGTAGTGCGGACAACGCAGCAAAAGAATACAACGTGCAACAGCCACGTGATATGCATCGCGATAAGTGTAGTCGCACTGATCAAATTTCTTGCAAACCAAGTTTCTCAGTTCGAAAGAAAATAAGAGACATGCAGAAGCATAATCCATGAAAATTAGCTGAGCAGTCTGTATCTTTTACCTTTCTTATTATACTTATACTTATATTGTGGTTAAATTCCATTGATGTATACGAATTATTCCCTGTGTGATTAAATTTAATAGAAGAGTTATGTAACTTAAGAAAAAATGCCAATTTTCTTAAGAACTCTTGTCTATCTAACTCTAATCACTCATCATAATTATTATATCGCTCAAAATTCACAAGACTATTTCTTCTTATCTCTAGTTCTTTACTTTTTCTTGAAAGAAATTCTATTTTCCTTTTAACTCTTTGTAGAAGAACATGGCATCCGGGAAATACTTCACGATTGACCCAAAGACAGGGAAGCCAACAACTATGGCAAAGCTCAACATAGCACAACCAAGTTATGACTTAACAAAATTCACAAGAAGAGGTTATTATGAGAAGTACATCAAGTCGTTAAGAAGCGAATTTGTGGATGAACAAGCACTTACAGTTCCACGAGTTAACATGCGCAAAGTTAAATTTGAGAAAGTTGCGATAAAATCGGTAATAGTTAATGATGATCTTGTTTCTGAGTTCTATGCCCACTACGATCAAAACGATTCATTAACACTTATCCGCCTCCACGATGTACGTTGTACTGCACAAAGAATCAATGAGCACTATGGCCTGATGAAGGAATCCATGGAGATGTGGGGTACATATAGAACTATGTCACGAGAAGCCGCATAGAAAAGATGGCATGCTTTATTTCCTCAACAATTCAAATTCACCCTTCTTTCAAATAGCAATAGAGTAAATTACTTGAGATTCATAATTCCTATGCAATTTCTCATTTTCTCGTAAATTCAATACAAATTATCTTAATATTTTCTACTTATACCCACAGTGAATGGTATACATGAAATAGAACATGATTTTGACAATATTACGCAAGATGTACTCAGTTCACACACATATACTCTTGCATCTCAAATTTGTACCATATTATGCATATATCATAATATATGGAATGCGCTACATTCTAGAACTGTGGCTCTACAGAGGACAGAATGCGGTTCTAGTCGCGTGTGTGTGGCGCGACATGAACAAAGTGGCACGAGTCGCACCTCATTTTGGAAAATATGCTCTTCGAGCTCTGGTCCGTATTGTCCTTACTTTTGTTCAATGTAGTCTTGCTTTTGTTCTGCTCGTCTCTTCACTTATATCTTCTTTCACTTTCTTTTCCTATCTCAATTGTTAGCTCAACAAACATTGAAAACAAATTATGTTATATATAACTCAAATAAAAATATCAAATAACTAAGAAATAAACTAAATGCAAGACTCAAAAATAAAACTTAGTATTGTGAGTTGCCTCCCACACAGTGCTTACTCTTAAGTCGATTAGCTTGATGCTATCGATGGATTCATGGAAGTTCAAATATTCGGATGAGACTCCAATCTTCAAAAGATATGAGTGTATGAGCTTTAGACAGTTTTCTCGCCTTCTTTCAATGGAGACTCTTTTGCATAACTCTAAGCTCCAACCTTATGTCTTCTTCCACCGTTGCTTGCAAATAAACTCTCTTTCTTTTGGCCTTCCTATGTAGTGGCTCACGAGTACCATGTTGCACAACACTTTTCCTTAAATCTCCATCTCCATCTTCATCTACCAGAAATTGCATACAAACTCTTTCTCTTTTTGCTTTCCTATGTAGTGGTTGACAAATTCCATGTCGCAACCTTTTTGATATGGTATTAGAATATGGTGCTTTCTTTCTTCTTGCTTTTCGATGAAGTGGCTCACTCTTTCCAACTCGTCGCCTTTTAGATAGTAGTGTTGTGACTTCGGCACACATGGTTGGTTTTTGTTTCTTCACCTTCCTATGAGATGGGTGTCCACTCACATGATTCTCCATTGTGGACTCTTCAATTGTAGGTGCATAATCAAGAAGTCATTCAATGTTTGAATCCACGATCATGGATTTCCTCACTAGCTTCTCCTTCAGTGCAATGTCTTCAATTGGTAGGAGTGGTTTGGCTTTTGCATTGTCCTCAATGCCAAATTCTAAATAGAACTCGGTTTTCTCACCACTCTCTTTGAGTGTTAGATCACCCGTTTGTATCTCCGCTACATCTTCTTGTGCATTAATTGTGGGCATTGGATCAAGCTCAATTTCTACTTTCAACGGGATGGCATGTGGTTGTGCCTCTTTGATCTCCACTGCAATAGATGGTACTCCACTTTATGATTGTGAGGCGATACGTGGAGTTTGTACCATGAAAAACTAGACCTTATTGACAACATTGTTCATCTTTGCACAATACGCCTCAAATGTAGCTCAATCATCCAAGCATTTGTCAAATGGGATAAAGATTGCAAAATTACCATTGTAGCATGTCCAATAGGGTAAGGCATTTTCATCGCCACACGTCTCTCCCTCAAAAGTTTTTGTTTCCATTGAATGATCTATTTTCTTCGCAGTTGTTGGGAAAACGGGTGCTTTCTGCCACCTCAGGCGATGCACTCGATCAACTGAAAAGAGACATGGAAAACAATCAAATTTAATGTCTACTATTAAAACACTACAATTCACCGTCACTCTCTAGCAACGGCGCCAAAAACTTGATGCTTATTTTCTCGTATTACTATTCAAATACACATGTTCATAAGTATACGAGTCAAGTAATAATAAAATGGTAAGTAAAGTTACTGGTCAAGTATCGATTCCACATAGAGTGTGTAACTATAATTTTCACTTAATTGTGAAATGTGCTAAACACATGAAAAAACAAAACTTACGATAACATCAACCGAACAAAGTTTCAATCATAACGATAAACAACGATAAGCATCCAACAATTCGAGGAATAAAGTTAGCAAATGATTATTACACAATTCATTAAAAAGGCGATGCAACGCCAGTACTAATTTGGATAATTGAGTGCGCCTTTAAGGCCAATTAGAACAAGACTTTTCTTCTTCTTGAGTTTTGCAAACGCATCTGGTTTTCCCACACTCTCTTCAGGAGGTCCACAATCCTCAAGGGGTTAGCCACACATAGAATCCAATTGTTTGGTATTGAACCCACCCCTCTTTCCAATTTTCCCTGTAATGGCATTCTTGGTATCCTCCCTCTCAAGAAAGGCGCGCTCGAGAAAGGTACAGCAATATCCTTATACGTATCACTAAAGAGGAAATTTCCTGTCACGTGCACCATAATGTCAGGAGATGTGTCCTAAGTTTACACGAATTGGTATAGAGATTATATTATGAAAAAACAAAATAGTATAACAAGAGGACATAGAACTTACCGCAATTTTCAAATCACGTCGAGCTTGTGTAAGCTTTGCCCGCAGACGCTCATTCTCTACCTTCACCTTCGCAAAGTCCCAATCAACAACAACTTTCTTGCTCTTCTCCTAGGTGGCAAACTCTTTCAAGATCGAAGCTTGTTCGAGAGTCTCTCATTTTCAGCAAAACAAGAATTATATTCTTCATTGGCAACCCGTAATCGACGCAGAGCCTCATCCTTTGCGGCGACGATCTTCTCAACAAACATGAGGTTAAATTCACCCATCTTTTTTATGCCAGCCTACATTTGGGCTATCTCCACATCCTTGTCCACTTTGGCATTGTTGCCTATCAGCATGCTCGTGGTCAAGAACTTGGTTAAATGGATACATTCCAACCAAAAGCTTCATGACAACAATCAATACACATGATCAATGGGACAAGGAAGATTACTTTAAACTACTTACATATTTAAAAAAATGAATACCACGCCGCATGTTTTGAGCACGATCCTGCTCTCCTGGCACTGGCACCATGGCTACAGCAGGAAACGTTGCCCCATCGTACGAACTGTTTCACTCTCGTTGAATTCTTGGTTCTTGATGTTGATGTCGGGACCTGGAACAACACACCCTTGTGCACGCGGCGACTTATGAGTCGCAGGACCTTCAGCTCGTGCCCTGTTATGCCCATCAAACCCAGACATCTCACAAAGGGGCACAACTGACTTTTGTGCCCGGCTGACGCCGGCCCTTTCGTATCTTGTCGGGGCTGAAGGGACAACACAGAAACCTCCCTCACCCACTTGAGTCGGAAGACTAGGAGCAGACCGTTCCTCGTCCAAAGTTATAAGGACATCAACAGACCCTCCTTCCTCAACTGACCGGGTCATAGGGACATCAGCAACCCTCATTCCTCAACTAACCGAGTCAAAGGAACATCAACAACCCCTCCACCTCTAATGACCTCATAAGTCGAGATATCCGTAGCTCCTACATTTACAGATTCTTGACCTAGAGAAGCGTCGGAAAACATGATATCGTATGGCGGTAGCTTAGAAAGACCCGTGTGAGGCATTTCATCTCCAACATGAGACGACGATTGCATATCACCAATTTGTGAAAACCCCGTCTCACTTTCTGTGGCCGTAGGCGCCACAGCCTCCTCAGTTATCGTGGCTTATGCTGCTGCAGCCTCCAAGAATATATCGAAACTCGGTGTAATATCGGGAGAAGCAATATCGAAACTTACGAGTTTTCGATATCAAAGAGAAAAATTCGATATTGCTTTGCCAAAAATAGTACGCTTAGCTATATGATTTCTCTCTCTTCCTAATCTATCTATCTATCTATCTATCTATCTATCTATCTATCTATCTATCTATCTATATATATATATATATATATATATATATATATATACATGCGTCAGCGCGTGGGCTACACCCACTATATCGAGGACAACATTTCGATATCCCAGCTAAGTTCGGTTTAAAAATTCGACATCCTAGACCACGAACCGACCTCGCTCGTAATTCAAATGCAGACCTCGATGCCACGAAAAATTATATTGCGGGTCCACCATTGTTTTAAATAGAATTCACGTATCCGAGTTCTTACATTTGAATTGGGGGGACAAGAGGTATTGGTAACACAAACTGAGTTTACGAATTATCATTTACAACGATAAATCCTAAACTTGGGGACTACTTGATATGTGTGATTCTCGTAATGGGCTAGCCCGCCCAGTTATATGGGCCCAGGCCCAACAGATAACCGACCAAATACTCTTGTATCGGGGATTGGCACCCGATGCCTATATATATCCATGCTCCGCTAATCAAGACAAGTATCATTAATTATCTTACACTATTCACCAGCATATCGAACACCCATATTCGATATCGAGTACTCTTCCGATATACAACATCCGATATACATTTCAATATACAACATCCGACGTACACCTTCCATATACACCTACGACATACATTGTTCCGACATGTACGCATCCCTGACATCCGTTGAATCCCCAACATAGAAAGTATTTGATATCCCCTAGATTCGATATGGCTTCTCCTTGGATATCCCTCGAGGCATCCTAGCCCGTTGTAATAATTCAGTATTGCTTTAACTCCACTTGATTCAAAACAAATCTTATAGTAATATTCTCATATTTGAGAGCAAAATGTCAAAGTTGTAATATTTTTTTCACATCCGCAATTAATGTCCAAGTGTAACAATATTATCCAACGTAATTAATGACGGGACCGCATACAGTAATTAAGGTCACAGTTGCACCTAATCATGTTTAACACACCTACTTTAAATATTTTACCCAAATATTATACGCAAATCCAAGTTAATTAGTAGTAAAAGCACTATTTAAATTCTAAGGAATATCAACATAACTACTCCACAATATAGTTAGATAAGATAAGATTTCATTCATATAATAGTCAATATATATCTAATAACTTTAAAATCCAATTCAAAATTACAAAAGAAAATAAAAATAAAAACACAGGGGCAATATAGTAAATAGAAAAGTCTCTCACCTGAGCACAAACTCTACTCAATTCAGTATTCCCCTCTCCGCTTCCTCTCACACTCACACTGCAACGCTCTCTCTCCTCATATAAATAAATTCCCACTCTCTAACAGAAAATCTCAACCAACAACCAACAATGTCCTCCGCCGTGAAAAAGGTGAACATGATCTCCCAAATCGTGCGCCTCCGTCAAGTCGTGCAGCGGTGGAGGAGCAAGAGCAACTTCGCGCGCCGCCGCGGCTCTCTCGCGGTGTACGTCGGCGGCGAGAGGCGGCGCTTCGTGATTCCGACTCGGTTCCTGAACCTGCCGGTGTTCGTCGATCTGCTGAACCAGGCGGAGGAGGAGTTCGGGTTCCAAACCTCCGGCGGACTGGCTCTGCCGTGCGACGCCGGATTCTTCGCCGAGATTCTGCGGCTGCTCGATGCGGACGAGGACAGGTACGCGCGGCTCGGCGTCGACGAGTTCTGGAACCAGGTGTACGGACTCGATTTCGAGCGGTTGAGCTGTAAAGAAACGACGTCGTCGTCGCGTGCGTTTACGCCGTTGTTGACCAAAGCTAGGGTTTGAGTTTCGATTTTGACTTCCCAACCTGACATTGCAAATGCGATTTTTACTGATATTTGCTGCTTAATTTTAGGGCTTTTTTTTGTTTAATCGGTAGTGGATGATCTGAACCGTAGATCTTTTGTTTTTGACGGTTGAGATTGTTTCAGTGCTGATTTTCTTTTTCTTTTTTTCTTTTCTTTTTTGGGTATGGGCTATGGAAACAGAAATGTGGTCCATATTTTGAATTTTTAGGAAATTTAGGGGTGGGATTGTGATATTATGATGAGGGTGGTTTTTTTTCCCCTGTTGTTGATGAACATCCTTGAGGTGGTGAAAATTGCTGGCAGCTCAATGAGATGTTTGATTTTATGTTTAGACCCCCAAAAATTTAATATTCAATTGGGTGGTTCTAATTGAGGGGAATCTTATGTGATGCTCTTTTGTTTTTAATTACTGTTGGAATATATTTGAATTTTATGGAATTTTACTCATTGTGAATGTTGTTATGGTTGTGGTGGTTGTGTTTATCTTGTTGAATGTTATTTTTGTTGTTGAGTATTTTGATACAATGCAAATTTTTGCAGATGTGTTTTAGATAAAATAGCAAACAATTGGAATCAGCTAGTAAAATAGTTTTAATGTTTATCTACTTTTCAATTTCTATTGATTACCGGCTTAATTAGTTAGTTGCTAAAACAGTGATTCTATTTTTTCAATCCAATTTTAAAAGATCAGTCTTATCTTGAAGGATCGGATATGAAAATTTTATGTACATGATAATCACAATTCGCAATTCAACATCTCTTTTTAAAGTAGTTGAAACATATTATACTTTTTTACTTGTGACCAAATGCATGGATAGAGCTTGGAGATTCTGAATTTATTAATTTCTAAATAGCAAAACAAGAGATTCTCAGTTTTAGAATCTGTAGAAGATCAATTTGTAGTTATTTTTGTAAAAACAAATCTACTATGATGCGTTTATGGTTTTTGTAGTTGATCGATTACTCTTTTGTGGGTGTTGAGAGTACTACAATAGGAATAGAAGTTTTTTTTTTTAGATAATTATTAGGATAAGAATTTTATTCATATTAAAAGTGAAACAAGTTTCAAGAATCAGTAAAAGTCGTATAACATAATCGTTTTCATATTTTACTAATATTTAATCAAGATCGCAAATTCTGAAACAATTATTATTATATTATATATCTAATAAAAAAGGCAAGGGCATTTCAATTTTCCACCTTCATAGACATGACATTGAAAATTGAAATGAAATTCTTAAAAGTTCATAAGTAGTCAAACTTTTCCCCTTTTTTCTTTAAAGAACAAACCCTGTGACATATAAATCGGGCCCGCAAATATTCCTTGTAACTTTAATTTTTCGCATGTTGTTGCAGTTGAAGAACAGATACCAAATGGCGTTGTACGTACGAAGAAGTACCACCTGTATTATGAATCATCATGAATGTGACGCCGGCCTTTGATTCCCACTCACGATCATGAATTAATTAATTAATTAGTTATCATCCACTTATTTTTTTTATTATATATTCTTATTTAACGACAAAATATATATAATTTGATTTTATCGTTTCAAAGAGTTGGATTTTGTGTTTGCTTCGTTTCTACATCGTACATGTGTGATTCATGCATCCGTGGAGATTCTCCACTCCTAAAAATGCAATATTTGATAATTCGTTGGTTATAACAAATTAATTAAGCTTATCACCCCGAGATCGACATCTTTTTAGTTTGTATTCTTATATTCATATTGACTGAAAAAGATTCTCCGGGATTAGAATTGAAAAGGAAAACGAAATATCGTTATCATCGTTCCGTTCTGTGCTTTTTTTTTTTATATATAATTATATATGTATTGATATTGAAATAGTTGAAGATGAGTTGAAAATATACATGCATGCAATCTCACTTAGAAAAGAAAAAAAGCTAGAGGAAGTGGAAACCAATACAAGTGTGTTTCTAAATTTAACTGCACGACTCGAATTGATGGTTTAATTTAATAATTACATTATAATAAAATATGCGCTTGTATGCAGTGGCGTATCCAGGAATCGTATGTCAGAGGGGCTTAAAAAAAATTGAAAGTACCATAAGGAAGAAATAAGGAGAGAAAGAATCGTGATAGTACGAAAGAAAAAGAAGTGTCTATTTTTCAAAAAAATAATTGAGCTTTTAGTTCTTAAACGAAAATTCTACTAATATCAATTTTCTGATAAAGTATTAAAATCCAAAGATATGCATTGCATTTTTATCAAATATATATTCATCAAATTAAGAAATTATAGACTATGTTATAATTGTTATAAAGCTATTTAAACTAGATAAATGTTATTAGTCTACATTGTATTTATGTTTTTTCATACGTAGAAACTAATGTTGGTATGCATATATTTACTTTAAACACGATTAATATTTCTATGTATGAAACAAATGCATTATAAATCAAGTTATTTTTGTGATCAAATTCACCACGTGTATAGAACAAGGTTGTTTGCTATATTTTAACATCACAATGAATTTTTTTTCTAATTTCACAATTAAATGAGGTTATTTTTTATGAGGTATACATAACATAGGAATGTATTTGTAATTTATAATATGTTAGAACTTTCAAATTAAGATTATCATAGTATATCCATTTAGACTTGTTGTTATCTGTTTTAATGCACCGATACTTCAAAACATTAGCCGTATTCGTGTCTGACACGTATCCTACACCGACATTCGTCTGACACTCATCCGACACGTATCGTACACGCCACGTGGCGTGTCTCAATTAAAATAAATATAAATTAATCTGACACCCGTGTCGGACACTTAAGAGTGTCATGTCCGACGAGTGTCCGACACATATTAAGGTTGTCTCCAACATGTTTAATCTTTGTTCATGAGAAATTGTATATTTTAATTATTTGTATTATAATTATTTTTTATAATATTATTAATTGTCAAGTAAAAGATAAAAGAGTTAGAAAACAAAATTTTCAAACTTAAATAACTAAGTAAAAAGACTAAAAATAAATAATTTTTAATTAATGCATGATTTGGTTTGAGTAGTATTTATATTTTTGAGTATTATTATTAACTTATTTTGGTTTTAATTTATGTTTCACACTCAAAGTTGAATTAAAATGGGTGTTTAATTTGAACTTTATTTTGGTTTATAACTAGTGGTTAATAAGTAATACTTTTATTGTATTTAAGTAGGTTATGAGTTTTTACTTGTGTTTAAAGCTATTAATTCTATAAGTTTATTAGTAATACTTAATATATTTTAATATTAAAAAAATACAATCGTGTCCCAGTCGTGTTAAGATTTTAGAAAATTCGTGTCGTCGTGTCCATGTCCTGCCGTGTTCGTGTCCGTGCAATATAGGGTTTGGTTGATAAGAGTTTTGTGGGTTTGCTATATATATATATATATATATATATATAAAGTCTTCCTTTTTCTTTTTCTTCACGATATGCATATGTACTAATTTAAAACAAAAGAGGGGGGGGGGGGGGGGGGGCTCCTCCCCAAGTCTCTATGTAGATACGCCGTTGTTTGTATAGAATGTCCCCTACAGTCGCCCTTTTGTACAATCTGATTAGGTTGCTCGCCTGGTTTGGAAGAGCTTGTCTTATATGATATTAGTTGTACATATACAAGACTCTCTCGCAAGCCTCGACCCCACCCCCGTTGTACATCTTTTAGCTACGACTTAATATATAAATAAAGTTGCTACTGTTCAAAGAAAAAAAATGAATATTCTCTACGAGGTGGAGAAACGTTTTAAGACAATTTGATGATTACGAAAAAAGAAAATGATGAATGGTTGATCAACGTCAATTTCAATGTACTTACTTTACAAAATCTTAATCATCAACTTTGTCGTCATATTTTTAAGAAATTTGACACACGCTTGTATTATTAAATAGACTAATTAGTAATTACCCTACGTAGAAATTAAAATAGAAGATAGATTATTTTGATTAAAAGTACTACTTATGCTAATACTTCTTTTTATATGCAAGTGTTAGAAGATGGTGTGCAACTGCAAGTGAATAAAATTACAAGAAAATAATTAACTGATTTATCTTCATAAATAGATGATTTGCATAATTATTATAAACCATAATGCCGTAATGATTTACTAACTACATATGTAAAAGCTGAAAATTCTGAATTAAAACTTATCACTAAATAGAGAAGGAGGGGCAAGAAAGTAAATTAATGTGAGGCGAGCGTGGAGGATTTTGCAGGAGGAGGAAGAAAGTGAAAGGACATTGTACTGTACTACTGTTGTTGTGTTGGTACTTTACGTAAATCGAGGACAGATACGGAAACAGAAAATGAAAATACGGAGAGAGAAAAAGAAAACATTATTTTAATATTAATAATAGCAAAAAAATCAGAAGAGTGGGTTTGACTGTGAAATGACTTAGGCAGTTATATTCATTAATATATATCTTGCAATTGTACGACATCGTAACTGTCAACAGAAAACTATTGTTTTTATGTCTCCCCCTATTTAAATGCCGCTAATTCAGTAGGTTTCGTTTAGCCACTTTATTTTCGAAAAACTCAATCATCACCCAATTTAAAATTCAGCTTAACCGGGTAGGGTTTCGTAGTTCGTACCCATCACGGGCTGGAGAATTGGGGTTTCTTGGTTGGCCCATTTCACTATAATTGAACTGGAATGAGGACAACAGGCAAGAAGGTGTCTTCGGTTGTTCTCGTTGATTGATTGTTTTACTTTTGGTTCTAGCTTTTAAAAAAACGTAGAACGTCGGGATTAAGGCGAGAGCGAAATTGAAGCCAAGATCTTTTACTAGATTTTCAGGTTTTAGTTTTTCTTTTTTTTTTTTGATACAAGGGTTTTAGGTGTTTAAGACAAGGCGTTTAGCTTTTAAAGATGATACATTGATAGCAAAGATAGAAATAAAACTAAATACACAAGTGAATTAAGTTAACACGTTGTCGAAAAAGTATGAAAAGAAGTGTTTGTGTTGTTGACGGTGGGAGACACACTCACATGTGATGTTATTACTATCGTCAATGTTTTATTCGTGTTGGTATATATATTTACCTCATGGACTGATTTCGGAGACGGTAATTAAGGCGGCTCAAATTACCAACAATGGTATAAGAGCTCGGGTTCTGTTGGAGGTGGAGTTATTATTGGGGTGGAGCTTTGGTGTGGCGTAGTGTGATATGTACCATAAAGGCGTCTATGTACAAAGGAAATTGGTAATTAAAGGAGACCGTTGTGACCCCACCAATAACTTGGGAACCTTCAAACTCTATAAAGAAATACAAGTTATCTCTTTTTCAGGGGTTTGATTTGTACTATTCTAATCTACTGAAAATTCACCAACTCACTGGTGTAGTGTCGGGAAGCAAGGGTACGGATATGGTGAATTTGGACGTTAAGTAGTTTGCTGAAAAATTAACTGCGACTTGTCGCAAGTGGGAGAGACGTTGATTTGGTCATGTTACACAACGACTCAACTTGGAGAGTTATCGCTACACGTAACAGTGTTACTGGCACGACATATGCAGTTGCTAGTACAACATATGAGATCTGTTGGGAGTGGGGCGGACACTAGGACCACAAAAAAAAATTGTCTAGAACGATGAGTCGATGCGGCGAGTGACTCTTAGACTAACACTGGTGAAACTAACATTGTCTTCTTGAATTACGTGTTATAAATGACATGTATGTTATGATGGCATGAGATCATAAGGTTGCTATGAGAAATGGCGTTGGTGTTAGTGGATCCCAATTTACACACAGGCCGCTTTGGGCGTTAATGCAAGGTGTGTGATATTCATGTCAACGGGATAATGACTTTCGAAGGAGCCCAAAAGGGAAGATGCATCATACTATGAGCAGGGTTATGTTCGACATGGGCCGAAAAGAAAACACTTGGGATTGGTTTATTCTCAGTGATTATACTTTACGGTGGAGCATGGTACTTCTAAGAAGTATTGTGTTGCATTGATAGCGGGGGAGCTATGTTGATCTTCTGAGGCGGTGTTGGCGTGCGATGTTTAGGGGCCCGAGTGATGATGATGTTTAAGATCTAATTCGCACTACTCAAATCTTCAAGGTGGAGATTGTTGAAGGTGGGAGACACACTCCCGCGTGATGTTGTTACTTTCGTCAGTGTTTTACTCGTGTAGAAAAGACAAGCCTTCGACGTTGCAAGTTATTGGACTTATACGTTAAATATTAAATATATTCTTTAGTTTATTGGGCTTATTTCTTTTTTCCCTTTGAAAAGCTTCTATTTCTCAGTCTATCAAAATGAAAAACATTCTTATTTTTTAATTATTGCAACTCCAGTTTTGACATTTTCTTTAAAATAAATCGAAAAGCTCTAAAAAGATGACAAAATGCTTTTTATCATAGAAAAACTAAAACTATTGGGGTTTATAACAATATATTAAAAGGGCTTAGGGAAAGAAGTGCAAATAAGAGTAATATTGCTTTTGAATTGGTGTCCATTTCTTCATATAGATGACTCCTTATATAGAGTTATTTTCGAAACATCATTAATATCAAACGCTATTACAATATTGTCTATAGTAACTATTATTATTATGTTATATAGTAAGTCTAGATATAGGTACAACAATTTCCACAAAATGGCCACATGTAAGTACTATTATAACAATCCCTTTGGTCGTTTAAAAATTTTGTTATGTACATGATTCGTCTTCTACTCACGTCTTATGCTGCCTCGTTAAAAATCTTATAAGAAAAAACCCAGTGGGATAAAAACCTTAGTAAGGGAAAAAGAGTACAGCCGTGTGAACTCTCCGTCAAGTTGGCATCTCTAATTCTTCATAAGTCTCGTAGTGACGCATCCCAATACTTTGAACATGTTTCTTAAAAGTTATATTAGGGAGTGCCTTTGTAAAGAGATCTGTCATATTGTCACATGATTGAACATGTCGAATATTAATTTATTTGTTCTTCTCGAGTTCCTGAGTGTAGGCAAAATATTTCGGGTGTATGTGTTTGGTTCGATCACTCTTGACATAGCCTTCTTTCATCTATGTAATACATGCATAATTGTCTTCTAATGTTGTAGGACCCTCTTTAATTGGTAAGCCAGATGTACTTTTTACATGATGTGCCATTGATCGTAGCCACACACATTCCCTGCTTGCTTCATGGAGTGCAATAATCTCAGCATAATTCGATGATGTTGCAACAAATGTCTATTTCTTATAACGCCATGAAATAGCATTGTCTTCATACGTGAATACATATCCAGATTGAGATCTTGATTTAGTGGGTGTAATAGAAAACTTGTATCTTCATAACCAATCAATTCTTGTTCTGCATTGTTAGGATAAAATTAACCAAGATCCACAGTTTCTTGCAGATAACGAAATAAATGTTTAATTCATTTCCAATGTCTTTTTGTGGGTGATGAGCTAAATCTGGCTAATAAATCCACAGTAAATGATATATGAGGTCTAGTATAATTAGCTAGATACCTTAGAGCTCTAATGACACTTAAATACGGAACTTCATAACCAAGAATTTCTTCATTTTCTTCACAAGGACGGAATTGATCTTTATCTGCGGTTAATGATATTGTAATCATAGGATGGTTCAAATGTGTTGCTTTATCCATGTTAAAATGTTTCAATACTTTTTTAGTATACTTAGATTGATGCACAAGTATTTTATTTTTAACATGCTCAATTTGCAAACCTAGACAATATTTGGTTTTTCCAAGATCTTTCATTTCAAATTCATCCTTTAAATAATTCATTGTTGAATGAATTTATTTATCAGTGCCAATGATATTTAAATCATCTACATAAATCGCAATAATTACAAAGCCATATGATGTTTTCTTAATAAAAACGCTTGGACTCAAAGAGTTATTTATATATCATTCTTTCAATAAAATATTCACTCAAACGATTGTACCACATGAGACCTGATTGTTTCAATCCATATAATGATCTTTGTAATTTAATTGAGTACATTTCTCTATGTTTAGAACTTGATGTTGCATGTAATTTAAGTCCATCATGGATCTTCATGTAAATATCATTATCAAGTGATTCATAGAGATAAGCACTGACAATATCCATGAGATGAATGTTTAGATTTTCATACACCGCTAGACTGATCAATAATCGAAATGTAATTGTATACATTACAGGAGAATATTTTCTTCATAATCGATACCAGGTCTTTGAGAAAAATCTTGTGCGACAAGGCGAGCTTTGTACCTTACAATTTCATTTTTCTCATTTCGTTTTCGAAGGAAGACCCATTTGTACCCTACATGTTTCACACTTTTCGGTGTGAGAACAATCAGTCCAAATACCTTTCGCTTATTAAGCAAATCCAGTTTAGCTTGCATAGCATCTTTCCAGTTAGTCCAGTCATTCCTATTTTGGCATTCCATTACATATTTGGGTTCAGCATCATCAGTTTCATTCGCAATGTCATAAGCGACTAGATATGAAAATATTTCATCCATATTTTTCATCTCATTTCGATCCCATACCATTCCTGCATTGATATAATTTGTAGAGATTTCAATGTTCTCTTTATTTATAGGATCTGATTGAATAAATTCTTGAGGTATCTCATGTATCACATTTTGTGACTCATCAGGTATTGGTTCCTCAATAATAGTATCATTAGATTTTGATGATCATTTTCTTTAGGATTTTTATCCTTTGAGCCAGCAGGACGTCCACGTTTCGAAGATATATCAAAGATATCATCTTTTGATGTTTCTTTTGGAATTACAATATGAGCAAGAGCATTTGCAGCCGGTATATGTGATTTTGTTACCCTGCTTATGTTAGTAAATGCATCGGGTAATTAATTTGCAATATCTTGTAAAGGCAAAATTTTCTTTACTTCCAAATCACACTTTTTTTAGCATATCAAACCTTGTCAAAGATGGATTATACCATGATATATCATTTTTCAGCTGCTTCTTTTCTCCCCCCTAAGGTTGGCAAATTTACCTCATTAAAATGGCAATCGGCAAAACGTGCCGTTAAGACATCATCTGTTAGAGGCTCAATATATCTGATTATTGATGGTGAGTCAAATCCAACATATATTTGTAGTCCCATTTTTGTTCGTTTTGGTGGTGCAGTTGGAACATAAACCGCACAACAATAAATTTTTATATGGGAAATATTAGGTTCATGACCAAAAGCAAGTTGTAATGGGGAGTACTCATGATACGAGCTTGGTCTAATGCGAATTAGTGATGCAGCATGTAAAACTGCATGACCTCATAGAGAAGTTGGCAGTTTAGCTTTCATCAACAATGGTTTAGCAATTAATTAAAGACATTTAATTAATGATTCAGTTAAACTATTTTGAGTATGTACATGTGCAACATTATGTTCAACCGTAATTCAAGTTGACATACAATAATCATTGAAAGCTTGAGATGTGAATTCACCAGCATTGTCAAGTCTGACTTTCTTGATCGTATAATCAGAAAATTGAGCTCTTGTTTTAATTATCTGAGCTAAAAATCTTGCAATTGCTAGTAGATAATATACAGATATGTGACCATCGACTTGAGGCATCAATTAATACCATAACATATTTAAATGGTCTACATGATGGATGAATATGTCCAAATATATCACCTTGAATTCTTTTAAGAAATGTGGGTAATTTTGTCTTAATTTTAACTGGTGAATGTTTTATAGTTAGCTTTCCAAGAGAACATGCTTCACATGGACTATTATTGCTCAGATTGAGTTTGGATCCTTTTAATGAATGTCCATGTGTAGTTTCAATTATCCTTTGCATCATTAAAGAACTAGGATGACCTAGTCGATCATGCCATAAAGTCAATAATTCTGGATTTTCATTGACTACCATATTTGATTCAATTTCATTCATATATGTATAATGCAATCCTGATGAGAGATGTGGTAGTTCTTCAAGAAAATATTTCTTTCATGGTATATTCTTAATAATGAAAATATATTTAGCGTTATTCTCAGTCATTGACTCAGTATCATATCCATGACTATATATATCTTTAAAACTCAATAAATTTCTTCTGGATTTTGGGACAAATAAGGCATCATTGATGATAAACTTTGTTCCATTTGGTAAAGTAAAAGTAGCACTACCAAATCTTTCAATCAATTTAATGGGACCTGCTATTGTACCGACTTGAAATTTTGAGGCTTATAAATATGTAAAACATTTCTTACTTGTGAGAATTGTATGGGTTGTACAACAGTCATATAGGCAGAAATCACCAGTACGCTCCATATTATGCTTCAGTTCAAATAAACAAAATTAAAACAAATATTGCAATAAACAAGGTATATATTCGAAAGATATTATTTTATTTTTGAACTTGAAAGCACGCAACAGAAATGCAAGAAGCAGATAATACGACTTAAAACAGAAATCACACTAAGCATATTCAACCAGAAGGTCACATAACACATATTAAGCCAACCGAACATCGTAGTCATCAGTAAAGTCTGCCACCTCCATAAAGGTGGAATCATTTTTTGGATTTTGTTCGATAAGGTTGACTTCATTATCTTTTACCCTTGGAACTTTATTGGTACATCTTACAGAGATGATCTGGTGTACGACATTTGTTGGCCAATGCCCTTTCATTCCACATTTAAAACAAGAACCTTGAGATTTTTTATGTTTTTCTTTGTTCTAATGGGTATTCTTAAAAACCGTGTTGCTATGCGAGGGGTTTTGAAAACCACCCCGACCACGACCATGACCACGACCACCTCTATAGCCATATCCTCCTCTATGACCACCTGTACATTGACCATGACCATGACCTCGATTGGCATTATCATTGTTACCTCGTCCATAAGAGTTTGGAAAGTTAATGGCATTTGCCTCAGGTAATGTCTATGCTCCAAGATGACGAGATTGATAATTTTTCATCAATAAATTATTGTAACTTTCCGCCATTAATAACCTTTGTTGCAAGTCATGATATTTTGAAATACTCAGCAATCTGTATTGTTGTTGAACATTTATCCTTGACACATAGAAAGTAGAAAGTGTTTTCTCTATCATTTCTCTATCATTAAGCTTTCTTCCACAATAAATTAAATCTGAACAAATCTCCATACGTGCGGGGTTGTATGGGCTTACAGTTTTAAAATCTTGAAACCTTAAATTGTTTCAATCATCGGTGGCTTTTGGCAACATGATTTTCGTTTGATGGCCATATCTTTCTAGTAGGTTTGTCCATAATTCATGAGGATCTGTAACATCGAGATATTCTCTCTTTAAGGTTTCATCTAAATGTTTTCTCATATATATCACAACCTCACATTTTTCTGGATGTATTTGTATTTACTACAGCAAGAGTTTCAACGATGCCCTTTGCTCTGAGGTACAATTTTGTATCAAATTTCCATTATTGTCCACAATTCTTGCCAGTGATATTGAGTATACAACTAACTGTACTCGTGAGGTTAGACATTTTGATAGCTAAATACATAACCAAGAAAAACATAATTAGGATCGAGACATTTCATTTAACACATAATCATAGAAGCCCGATTATTACAATAATACAATGCAATCATCTCATCTCTAGCCAAATCTTGAACTCGAACATTATTATGATAAAATTGAGGAATATCATAGGGAGAAACATAGAAGTGTAATCATCTATTAGCATAAAAATAAAAAATGAAAGGTAAGTGAGGATCAAGATCGTTGTTGTCGTAGAGATCATTTTGCAAGATGAGAGAAAAAAGTGAAGATTTGTGTGGAGTTTGTGTATTTATGGAGGAAAAATATTCGTAAGTAGTCGTTTATAGCCCTTAGAAAGACAATCATTATTATTTTTATTTTATTTTGGCTTGTTTTATGAACGGTTATATCTTTAATAATTTAGCAACAAAAATTAATTGTAATAACATGTAAAATAATTTTCACCGCATTAGTGATATTTTAACGGGCAAATGGAATAATATTACAATAAGTAAATACATATATATATATATATATATATATATATATATATATATATCGCCACATTACTATATAAAAACTTTCATGGGCTTGTGGAATAATGCAAACAAGTAAAATAATTGCAATGGCTTAAGTGTGTAAATAATTTCCGCCACATTACTATATAAAAACTTCCATGGGCTTATGGAATAAAATAAGCAATGTAATAAGAGGTAAAACCTTCCATAATAATAAATTGTCAGTTTTTATTTTTAGCTTTGGGGTTAACTCAAGCATCAACGAAAGTTAAAATTCGTTAGTGTTAGAGTTAGATGACAGTCAAATTATAAAGAGAATTTTCATATAATCATAAAATTTCATAAAATTATAGATATTCGTCCGCATTGTCTATAATAATGGAGTAGATGAACAAGTAAATATAAATTTTTGTACCTTTTAACATTGAACATTGTCTTTAAAGACTAGTACTGAATTTTAAAATACTGAATTCTCATTTTGGGTTTATACTAAATTTTTGGGGAAGGATTCGTTGAATAGTATGAATGTTTTGGGTTTATACTAATTTTTTTTCTTTGGAGAGTAAGGATATATTGTACATAGAAAAAAAAGGAAGATTAAGGAAATATATCGGAGTGAGCCCCTTCGTGCTGATAACATATTACAGAAAAACTAAAACTATCAGGGTTTATAACAATACATCAAAATGACTTAGGAAAAGAAGTGCAAATAAGAAATAATATTGCTTTTGAATTGGTGTCCATTCCTTCATCTGAATGGCTCCTTATATAGAGTTATTTTTCAACATCATTAATATTAAACACTATTGTTAACAGGTTTAGAATTATTTCCTATTTAACGGAAGATATTTATTTTGGGTTCGAACGCCCTGTCCGTGATTCAGAGGCAATGATGGATGGACATAATGAGATTAATTGCAAGAATATTCCCTTCCTTTATTCACTGAACATTTCCTCCTCTCTTATGTATTTGAATGTTAAATTGTAGTAAGTAAGCTAAGTGGCTTCAGCTTGTTCTTTTTTTCTAATGATCACCTCCCTTTATATAGACTTTGGTAGGGGCAGGTGTCATTGTGCATGCGTTTTGGTAAGGACGGGTGTTGTTGTTACCTTGATACAGGTGCGAAAATTAGGATAATGTTTATCTTTTATCTACTAGGCGCTGACTGGATTAGCTTTTGTGTCTTCTGATATCTCCGAGGGCTTCTGATGTAGCTTGTTCTGATAGGACTATTCTTCCGAGGGCTTTTATTTCTCCTTCTTGATTCGGGTATTTTCTTCAACAATCAGGAGTGATCTCTAAGGGGGTAAATGTGATCCCCGAGGACTTGGTATAACTTCCGAGGACTATGATTTTGTGTCCGAGGGCTGTATTTGCTTTACTGAAAGTGAGATTTCTTCACGAGAGTTCTCGGACTGTATTCACTGGATGTTCTTGTATTTATTTCTTGATTTTCTCCAAAATTGGGTCCTCGGATAAGTCCGAGTGTCGTCTTTTCCGAGGAGTGTTCAGCAAGGAAGTTTTCTTGTAAGTTCATAGGACTCGGGGTCCATCTTGGTCCCTCTTGGCGCATTTGGTGGATATCGGAGTCATACGGGTCCATCGGGGTTTGCTCTTTTTCCAATGCCGTGTTGATATCTGCTTTTCATTCACCGTTTGACTTTCCAAGGGACTCTTATGTTTCTCCTCGGGTGCTCTTATAAACCTTTTCGGGTCAGTGACCGAAAGGTAGGGCAATCCTCCGAGGGGTTTTCTTTATAGGTACATCTCATCGGAAGGACTCGTGACAATAGTATTGTCCATATATTGTTTTTCCGAGTAGGAGTAATCTCCTTTATTTTATTTTTTAGGGTTAACAACTATTATAATAGTGTCTATAATAACTATTATTACTATGCTAAATAGTAAGTCTAGATATAGGTACAACAATTTTTTTTTAAAAAAGGGCCACATGTATGTACTATTATAAAACACTTTTAAATAGGGTACTGCGTGGCGTGAGCAGGCAACGGTTACGTGGAGTCACGAATAAATGCCACGTCTTTATGGGCATCTGACCGTTGTAATTTTTGGTTATAAATAGGGTACTGTTGCCTCTTCTTCTCTTCATTCACTCAAGTGTAATTTGCGATAATTTCTCCCAGAGCTACAAATTTCTTCTTTTATTCTCTTGCAATTCTGAGTTCCAGTAGATTTTCCCACTAAAAAAAAACTTTCCTCTTTTTATATCCATGGCTTCTTCTGCCAGTGTGAATCCTGTTGCTGCTGCTACTTCCTCGGAGATCACTGCTCCGATTAACACTTCTGTAAATGTAAGGAGTCTTCCGGTTGGAGTTGTTACTCGTAAACGCAAGGGAGAGCTTGCTGCTGCTGCTGAGGGCGGCACTACCTCCTCAAAAAAGGCTAGGGTTCCTAAGTCAAAGGAACCGCCTCTTCGGACTTTTGCTAAGGTGGAAAAGACGCGGAATATTGCTACTCGTAAGCAGGTAGCAGATCTGTTTACCTCAACTGGAGTCCTTCAGAAAAACATGGTCTTCCGACTCCCAACGAAGGATGAGAGGGCATGCTATCCTCCTCCGGGTATGTTGACAGTATTTTTTGCTCAGGTGAAGTACGGGTGGCGCTCATTTATGTCCCCTTTCTTCTGTGAGCTTTTTAAGACTTGTAATATCAGCCCAAGTCAAATGGTGCCGAACGGATTTGCTGCTATTTGCATTTACGTGTTTTGGTGCCACGTGAATGGTCTAGAGTGTTCGGTGGATCACTTTCTTTCGATCTTTGACGTGGCGGTATCGCCCGGGGGGTATCCTTTCTATAACGTTCGTCACCGGGACAACACGGGGGATTCCACGAAGAGGATCCTGGGCGCCGCTATTACCTCGCATAGCGTCTGGAAGAACAGATACTTTTTCGTGGGACCTGTTAATGGTGAGTGGGATGTGCCCTTTGATTGGCGAGAGGGTACTACTCCCGTACACGCTCTGGATCAGGAAGCGGTGTTATCTCCTATAATTTCTCAGCACAAACTGATGGAATCAGAGGACTTTTCAATGTTGTACGAGACTTCCGGTCTTCACTACGTAGTTGTTACCGATGACGCCGTGGAACATCCTTTGTCTTTGTCTCCCGAGGCGAGGAGTTTCTTTCGTAAGTTTCTTCATTCGTTCTTTTACTCTTTTATTCTCTCTCCGAGTACAGTGGTAAATTGCGCTTATACACGTTATTGGTGGGATGATGCAGGGGATGTTATGGCAAACTACTATCTGCAGTCGAGTCCGAGGGAGCCTACTCCTAGTGGTGTTTCTGAGATACCAGAGGAGGGTGATCACGAGGAAGATGAGGTTAACGCTCCCGAGGGCGGGCATACGGGTTCAGAGAAGGGCGGACTTCACGAGGACCATTCTCTTCTATGTATGGATACAACGGGGGTTATCAGGAGCGCTGTTCCCTTGCGCCAAGTAGCTCCTTCCTCTTCTTGGGCTTTAGTGCCAGTTTCCAAGTCTAGTACAGGAGATTTGCCCGTTTCCGGATCTGATATAGGGAGCTCTCCGAGGGCGTCTGAAGAAGGAATATTTCCGAGGACAGTTGAGGGAGGAGCTGTCCAGAAGGCTACAGGAGTGATAGATGTATCTTCCGATGACCCTTCTCCTGTTTCTACTGAGCGTATATCTTCAGAAGGTCCTCGTGGTGAGTCTTAACAAGTTCTTCAAAAAATTTTGGTAGACTGTTATCTCGCACTAATACTTTCCCTTTTTTTATGCAGTTGCCGTAGATAAAGGCAAGGCTCCAATGGTAGAAGAGTCTTCATTATATGGTGAGTATCCGTTATTCGCCCTCTTTCCATAATTTTTTCTAGTTTCATTCTTTTTCTCACTGTCAGTTTGTATCTTTTGTAGAGGAGGAGTTTCTGGCCCAATTCAACATTCCCGAGCAAGAAGGTTTACGAGGGGACTCCGAAGACACTCAAGGGGAGTTTGATCCTTCTTCCGAGGATAGGGAGGTGAAGGAGGGGATTCTGAAGTCCCTGTTAGGAGAGACTAGCCCCTCCACAACAGTGGGTGGTTCCCGGGCCATATTTACAAATTCAGAAGTGATGACTCCCGTAAAGGATACGACTCCTCCGAGGGGGCATGTTCCGGTGACTTTGTCTCCGAGGGGTCATACATTCCAGGAGCCTATTCCTCCTAGTGGATTCGAGGGGCAATTTTCATCTCGGTCAGTGGGGGAAGCTTATCAAGATATCCTCCGATTTTTCGCCTCCTCTAGTTCAACACCCGCCGAGGGGTACCAATTTTTGTACACCACTCTTAACTGGATGGGGCTCATGGTAAGCTTCTCTAAACTGATCCTCTGAAATTATATAATATATCTCTGTTAAATTCTTTACTGTTGATTTTCCGCAGATTGGAAAGACTCGAGAGGCGGTCACTGCCGTTGAAGAGCACGGTCGGAAAGACAAAGAAGAGTTAGAAGTACTCCGAGCGCAATTGGCACCTCTCTTAGTCCGAGATAAAGAGAGTCAAACTAGGGAGGACATTCTTCAAACCAGGATTTCCGACTACGAATTTGCTCTTAATGAAGCAGAGAAGACAAGGGCGGATTTGCAAGGTAACTTAAACGCTGCCGAGTCCGCTTGTAAAAAGATGAAGGCGTCCGAGAAGGTTGTAGCGGCTAAGATAACTCTTTTGGAGAAGGAAAGGAAGGAGTCCGAGGAGGTTTTTACTGCTCGTATTGCGGTTCTCGAGAAGGCAGTGGCGGACGGGAATGAGAGAGAGAGAGTTCTTCAGGAGACATTGGGCCAAGCTACTGATAGGGCTGAGTCAGCTGAAGAAAAGTTGGTAAACTTTCTATCTCCCGAGGACGTGCAAGCTAAGGTGGATGCAGCCGTTCAATTCGCTCAGCGGGAGATTTCACGACAGCAAGCAGGAGTACCCGAGACGTCTTCTCACGAGCTGTTGACAGGCCACCTTTTATGGGGTTATCTGGAGTGTGCTAGGTTGGCTAAGTCTCTGATAAGGTCGGAGGTTGATTTCTCAAAATCTTTTGACCTTCGTAAGCTGAAGAGGCCAACTCCCGATGATTGCAAGTACTTTGTGGGGAGGTTTGGGGGTTTGCTATCTTCCAGGGATTCTCCAACACCGTCTCCGATGCGCTCTGCCACAAGTCCGAGTCCGAGAGCTAGTGGTTCCGGGGGAGTATTTTCTCCAATTTCTCGTCTTGCTCCATTGGGTACTTCCATCGAGGAGACAACTTCTTCCCTCCCTCCTTCCACGGGGGCTTAATTTTATTCTTTGCAATTTTTTACTTTTAAAATAAACGTTCTTTGTACTTATTATCCCTTCCGAGGGCTCTTCGGCTTAAATAAATATTTTTGTTCAATTTCCCTTTTTCTACTTTTTGTTTGTATAGTTAAATTTCAATTAGCATGGATAATGATAATTTTCAAAAAGTTGCTGACTAAGTAGACTTCCTAAGTAGGAGGTGTTGCTTTGCATGGTTAAATAGGGTACGTGTCATTCTTAATCAAAAAGTTTTTCAACACGTGTCCCTCAGTTAACATAATAAAAGTCTAAACTTCTTCTTTTAACCTTGAAGGAAAGGGTATATATGCACTTAGGCTCTTTACCAATTATGCACTTATCTTTACTTCTGTAATCATAATTAATCATTGATTTTCTTCCATAATTGCAAGTACGAAAATAATACTTACTTGATACGATGATGCCTCCTTATTATAGAAGATGCGGTTCAGCTTCGTCTTGTAGTTCTTCTCGGGATACCACTCGTAGTCCTTCGGGATCATCAAGGGTTCCTCCGAGGGACAATCCATCCGAGAATCAAACGACACTTGGTGCTAGTTCCTCTCTTGGAGTGGCTCGTAGGACTCCATCTACAAATTCACGTAGAGTCAATCATATCAGGGAGATATTCATGAGTAGGGAGCCATATCCTTTGGCGGATGAGTCTTCGGAGTTCGATTTGATTCCTCTTAATCCATCAAGATTGATAGGTAGAGGACGTGTAGGATCCACTATGAGTACAGAATGTGAGAACTCGGTAAGATCTCTTTTCACTGGTTATAACTTAGAGTTCGAAGATTATGATATAATAGTGCCTTCCTCGGGTCAAAGGGCTTACGCACCCCCCTCGGGTTACATGACCGTTTACGCCGAACAGATGCGTTGCGGGTTGCGGATGTTTTTTCACCCCTTTTTCCAAATACTTTTTCGGTATTGGCAGGTGTGTCCGAGTCAGTTAACACCAAGTTCTTATAGCCATCTGGTGGGGTACATCCTTCGTAGTGAGCTTTTAAACCTTCCCCTGTCCCCCTATCGGGTGGGGACAATATTTACCCTTCAACCTTGCTCAGAGGGGACTCCCTTTTTTAGCTTGACCTATCGGGACAAGGAAGATATCTTCACTCGTGTATCCAGTTCCCACTCTAGTAGAGGGGATTGGAGGCGGAGATTTTTCTTTGTCCGTCCGAGAGGCCAGTCAGCCAGATCATGGGGTGTACCCATCCGATGGGGTCTGGGGTATATCGCACCCAACACCGAAACACGAGGACAAGTGAGGGATATATTGCTTCACTCGGGACTTTTCTCTGGTTCTCATGACATATCTGGGTTATTGGATTTCCCCGAGGCTCTGGTTTTGGCAGGTTTACAAGAGGGGGTGGAAGGATGCACTCCTGCTTCTCGTCCTCTTCACAGTAACTTTCATTTTCGTAAGTTCTACTAATCATTTTCTAGCATGCAACCTTTATTGGTGTCCTCGGACCGTTTTCCTACTGACATCTTTTGCAGGAGCGGAGATGGGAGCCTTTTCTCTCGGGTCTTCTACTGACGTTTTCTTGGGGAGGGCATTGCATGGTATTCCCGGGGGGACGAAGGTTGGTGATTCCCCTCCCCTCGTGAGTGAGGCAATGGTTGAAATTTCCTCAGAGGAGGAGGAACCTGTTGCAGCCCCCCCAGTCAGTTATATAATTCCTTCTGGATCGTCGGATCTGATAGCAACTCTTTCTCAAACGGATTTTCACATGAGTCCCGTAGTATCACAGCCCATTCCTCATAATTCTACCGTGGTAAATGTATTAGAGGAGTATCTTCGCTCTTCTAGTACAGAGGATATGCATCCCCGGGAAGATATCCCTAGTCGTATTCCTGCACCACCGCCCGAGGAGCACCCTTCCCTCGGGAGAACTCTTCCCCCCGGGGTTAATCAGGATGTTTCTCCTCTCGGATCAGCAGTGGGGTTTTGCCGAAACTTTCTTAGTGGTTTATTGAACGTAACAGACTGTGAGCTGATAAAAACCCTTTCGGTACCCGTTCTCCAGGATTTAGCCTGTAAAGACCTGTGTGAGGTATTTATTCATTTTATTTAGTACTAACCTGTCTTCTGGTCTGATGCCCCTTGCTTTGTTTTTTGACCAGATTTATATGGTGTTGGATGCTCTCGGATCTTACGGAAGTTCCTCTTCAGATCCAGGCTTAGTATATCGTCGTCGGGATGAGTTAGAGCGAGGCCTCTTGGAGGCTCAAGTGGAGATAGCCCATTTGAAGGAAGTTCATGAGTCCGCTCAGGAGACTCACATCCAGGCGTTACAATTCGAGAAGGATAAGGCATGGGAATTGGAACGCCAGTTAGTGCTTGAAAAAGCACGTGTCTTGAACTTAGGGCGGAGAATTGAGGAGTTACGTGGCCAAATGCGGTCCTCGGAGGAGCAGTTAACACAGGCTACGCTGGAAAGAGACGCCTTGAGTCAGCAGCTGCTAGGGATAACTCATTCTCATGCGATAGAGGTGGTCATGGCCCGAGTCCAAGCTGTGTTGGAGGTGGTGGGCCCATCCAATCTTCGTGAGTCTCTCCGGGGTGAGATGCGTGACTTGGTGCACATAGGCTATAAGTTGTGCCAAGATGCCGTACAAGCTTTACCAGAGTTCCCCTCGGGCTTGCTCCTTCTCGAGCTTAACATTCGTCAAGTCTCCGAGGAGTTTCCTCCTTCACCTACTAGAGATTTTGTGATCGGAACTGTGTTCTTTGATGACCCAGTCTCCCTTTCCGAGGAACAGCGTCGAAGACTTATCCGAGAGGGGAAACGTCCCATGGGAGGGACTTAGCTTGTAAATGAGTTTAGTTCATAATACGGAGGGTTTTTAGTGTTATCGGGTTGTCCTGATGTCTCATATATAGAGACATCATTTTGTCGGACAACTCTAATTTCTTTTGTACTATATCCCCTCGTATATGAACACTCTTTTTATTCTTGTATAACTATTACATTAAGCATAATACTTTCTAAGGTTGCTTGCGTTCCACGTGTTGCGAAGTATTGCTTCCTCGGAGTTGGCAAGCCGATAAGTCGCAGGTCCTACAATTTCTACTATCTTGTAGGGTCCTTCCCATCGTGGATCTAGTTTACCCACATTCTTAGAGGCCCCTACTCGTTTCATCACTAAATCTCCAACTTGAAAGGTTCGGGGTTTTACCTTGGCATTGTAATATCGTGACATCCGAGCCTTGTACTCTTCCATTCGGAGGGCTACTCGAGTCCTTTTTTCCTCGAGGAGGTCAAGGGCAAGGGCTAGATTTGAGCCATTGGCCACTTCTTCATATTCTTTGACCCGCCAGCTTTCTATGGAGACCTCCGAGGGCAAAACAGCTTCACACCCGTAGGATAGACTAAAAGGGGTTTCGCCCGTAGCAACACTTTGCGTGGTCCGATAGGCCCACAATATCCCGGGTATCTCCTCAACCCACTTAGCTTTATGCCAATCAAGTCGGGCCTTCATGTTCTTCAAGAGGGTTCTGTTGGTTCTTTCTACTTGGCCATTTGCTTGAGGGTATCCCACGGAGGCAAAGTGATGTTTTATCTCCCAATGATCGCACCATTTCTGTAATCCTTGGTCAGTAAACTGCAAATCGTTGTCACTTACCAGGCTCCGAGGGACACCAAAGCGACAAATAATATTTCTCCAGAGAAAATTGATAATGGCCCCCGCGGTTACCCTAGCCAGGGGTTCCGCTTCCACCCATTTGGTAAAGTAGTCAACGGCTACTAGCAGAAATTTCTTTTGACCGGCATCAGGGATGAGGGGTCCAAGTATATCAATACCCCACTTAGAGAATGGGCAGGGGTTCAGAGAGGGTTCCCAAGGGGCTGCGGGTAGACGGGTCCGAGGGGCGTAAGCTTGGCATGGTCTACATCTTTCGGCATGGCTTTTGCTGTCTTTGGCCATCGTGGGCCAATAGTAGCCTTGTCGAATCAAGTGTCCAACCATGCTTTCGCCACTAGTATGGCTCCCACACACCCCCTCGTGAGTTTCTGCTAAGGCTAGTTGGGCCTCCTCTTCATTGAGGCATCGAGCATGGGGGCATAAGTATGTCCTTCGGAAGAGTGTCCCGTCTTTGAGGAAGTATCGGAGGGTTTTTCTGAACATCATTCGCTGAATATTCTTGTCCGAGGAGTATCCCTCGGGATTCTGCAAATAGGCTTTGATAGGGGTCACCCAGCTAGATGAAGGATCTGAAATGGTATTCACCTATCGGCCTTCGCTCTTTTCAGATTCATTGACATGCAGTAGAGTAATCTTCCGAGTATGTATTGCAGCTGTTTGTGTAGCCATCTTGGACAAAGCGTCTGCCTCTTGATTTTCTTTTCGAGGAATTTGAACTATATCATACTCTTCAAACCATTCGGACCTTTGACGGACAACTTGTAGGTACTCTTGCATTCTTTCTTCTTTGGCCTCATATGACCCTTTAACTTGCTGGACAATCAATTGGGAGTCACTATGGAGGAGTACTCTCTTTATTCCTCCTTCCCTTGCTAATATCATACCAATAAGGAGAGCTTCGTACTCGGCTTCATTGTTAAAGAGGGGATAATCTATTCTAACTGCAAAATGGAGCCTTTCCTCCTCCCCTTCTTGATTTACCAAAACTATTCCAGCCCCCCCGTGGGTACTTACCGAGGATCCGTCTACATATACCTGCCATCGTGGCTCCTTTTCCTCGGATCCCACGCCCGTGAGTTCTGTTACAAAGTCCGCCAGAACTTGCGCTTTGATTGATGGTCTCGGAGCATAGGAAATATCGTACTCAGTAAGCTCTACATCCCATTTTATCAGTCTTCCTGATGATTCAGGCTTGTTAAGAATTGCCCTCAGGGGGTACTTAGTTAGCACGGTTATGGGATGAGATAGAAAGTAGGGACGTAGCTTACGAGCCGTGGTAACCAATGCTAGAACTAGTTTCTCAGTTAGGGTATATCGAGTTTCGGCTCCGAGGAGGGTTTTGCTAACGTAATATACCGGGTGATGTTCTTCATCTTGTTCTTTGACTAAGACAGCGCTAATAGCCTCTTCTCCGACTGATAAATATAGAAACAACTCTTCTTGGGGTATAGGTTTTACCAGCAAAGGTGGTTTCAACATATATCTTTTCAATTCTTCAAGAGCTTCCTCACATTGAGGAGTCCACTGAAATTCCTTGACATTTCGAAGTATCTTGAAGAAGGGAAGCCCTTTTTCTGCAGACTTGGAGACAAACCGACTCAACGAAGCCATTCTTCCAGTTAACTTTTGGACATCTTTTACCGTCCTTGGGGTGGGTAACCCCATTATGGCTTCTGCTTTTTCGGGGTTTACCTCAATTCCCTTCTCCGTAACCATAAATCCCAAAAATCTTCCTCCTCGGATCCCAAAAGAGCACTTCCGAGGGTTAACTTTCATGCCAAAGTTGTTCATAATGACCAATGCTTTCCGCAGGTCCTCAGGATGTTCTTCGGCAGTATTACTTTTAACTACAGTATCATCTATGTAAACCTCTACTGATTTCCCAATAAGTCCTGTGAACATAAGACTTACTAACCTTTGGTAGGTAGCTCCCGCATTCTTCAGCCCAAATGGCATGACTAAGTAACAAAAGGTGCCTGCATCCGTGATGAAGCTGGTCTTATCTTGATCAATAGTCGCCATCGGAATTTGGTTGTACCCTTGGTCTCCATCTAAAGTTGATAGTAGCGCACATCCTGCGGTAGAATCAACTAGCTGATCTATGCTTGGTAAGGGATAACAATCCTTGGGGCATGCTTCATTGAGGTTAGTAAAGTCAACACACATTCGCCATCTTCCTCCGTGCTTGGGAACTAGCACAACATTGGCTAACCACTCGGGGTAGATAACTTCTCGTATTTGCTTTAATTTGAGAAGGCGTTGTATTTCCGAGCGGATGATCTTGTTGCGCTCGGGGCCCATTTTCCTCTTCTTCTGTTGGACAGGTTTAGCTCCAGGCTTTACATTAAGGAAATGTTGACATACCTTGTTGCTGATTCGTCCGGGCGGCCCCCTTCCCACGCAAAGAGGTGATGGAATTGTTTGAGAAGAGAAATCAATTGACCTTCTATGATTGGAGCCATATGGGTGCCCATTTTGATTACTTTCTCGGGGCTTCCTTCTACTAATTCCACCATTTTTAATTCTTCCACAGGTTGGACCCGTGTTTCCTCGGTTCTACACTTTTTGTTATTTCCGAGTGAGGGTCCGTCCTCTTCTGAGGGAATGGCATTCATGCAGCATTCTCTGGCTTTTGACTGACTTCCTCGGACTTCTCCGATTCCCGAAGAAGTGGGGAATTTCACTTTAAGATGCAGAGTAGAAGGGATAGCTTCAAAGGCCCGAATAGAGGGTCTTCCACAGATGACATTATACGTTCGTGAGGAGGCCTCCACTACCCAAAACTTAATAGATTCAGTTCTCCGAAGGGCTCCTTTCCCCCATGACATCGGAAGGGTAACAGTTCCGAGGGTTTGACAAGCTTCCCCTGAGAATCCTACTAACGGGACCTCAGCAGTTTCCAACGTTTCTTGTTTCAACCTCATAGCAAGATAAGTAGGTAAGAAGAGCACATCCACGGAGCTGCCCGTATCTATAAGGATCCGTTGGATTTCATACCCGTAGATGACAGCAGAAATAACCAATGGATCTTCGTGAGGGTATATTACGTCCATAAGATCCTCGGGCCCGAACGTGATGCTAGGCAGATTTAATCCTTGAATGGAGCAGACAGACAATCCTTGTTCTGCTCGTCGGGCTTCTTTCAAATATTTCTTCTTTTTACCCTGAGGTGTCATGGAAATTTCACCCCCTTCAATCATATTGATCGTTCTCCCTGTTGGGGGGTTGTCTTTGTAAGAGTCAGGTGGAGGAGGCAAGGTCTGATACCCTGTCGTTTTCTCTCGTGAATTTTGCCGACGATCTTTAATTCTCTCTTGGGATCGGAGACGTCTAGTGGTCCTCTCTCGTGATTTCCAACTAGGCGTCCTTTCTTCCCTTTCTTGCTCTTCCTCTTCCCTTCGTGATCTCTTCCAAACATTTGCCTTGGGCTCTTCGAGGTTATTTTCCTTGAGGTAGTTCTTCAAATACCCTATCTCCAGTAGGCGAAGCACTTCTAAACGAAGAGTAGTACATTCTTCCGTAGTGTGCCCATAAGTTTTATGGTATTTACAATATTTCCCAGTGTCCTTGTCTCGGTTAGGAAATTTAGTCGGTTTGGGCCAGTGCAACTCGTTGCTACCCCTCATTATGTTGAGCACTTCTGGTGGAGTAACAGTCATCGGGTGTAAGTGCACGGGTCGGAGGAATTTCTTAACCACTCCCCCTTCATCTTTGCGCTGAGGAGGTTTTCCTTCCTTATTCTTTTCCTTAGCCTTTGCCTCTTTCTCGACGCGTTCTAGGTGTTCACTATCCTCCTGCTTCCCTCGGCCTCTTCCATCAAAATGTGTACTTCTGCCTTTTGCATTAGCTCATTCATATCCGTGATACGATTTCCCATAAGGTATCTAAAGAAATCCCCCGCTCGGAGTCCCTGAGTTAATATGTCCGCCATAATGGTCGGGCTAACGTTGGGAACATCTAGGGCTTCATCCGTGAAGAGCTTTATATATTCTCGTAAAGATTCATCCTTTTTCTGCTTAATAGTAAAAAGATGTGTGGCAGATTTGGGGTACCTTCGATTGCAGGCGAATTGTCTCACAAACAAGTGAGCTAATCGGTCAAAACTCGTGATGGAACGAGGTGGAAGGTGAGTAAACTAGGCTTGGGCCCGTCCTCCGAGGGTAACAGGAAATACGCGGCATAACACATGATTAGGAGCGGAAGAGAGGTCCATTCCGGCCAGGTATTGATGGATGTGATCCTGTGGGTCCCTTCCATCAGCTTCTCCGGTATATAACCGGATATTGACAGGTCGCATCCCCGAGGGGACAGAAGCTGAAGCAATTTCGGGAATGAAAGGAGAGGTTTTGAATGTAGGATCTTCCTCGGGAGCCATGGTCTTCTTAAGATCACCTAATTCTTTTCGTAAATCATCCATCATTCTCCACAAGGAATGTTCCACCTCTCCTCGACACTCCGAGGGGCGAGAAATTTCTTCCCGACCACTCACGGGAGTTCTTTCATGACATACATACCTTCGAGGCCTTTGTCGGGGTGCTGGTTGCCAAGGATTCCAATTTGGGTTCCACGCCATCGGAGGTGCATCTCCTTCCGAGGGGAAACCACCGTTCCCGGAGAGCACGGGGGACGAGCGTCCGAGAGGTTCATCCCTCCGGGGTGTTCGTGCAGCATTTATAAGTCTTTCGTAAACAGATCGGGGAATATTAATAAAATCTCTAGTACCTGGTTCGTAATTGGACAAAGTTTCTTCTGAGTTGCTGTTCGAGAAATGAAGGTTGTCACTTTCGAAAAGATCGTCCATCCTAGCTGACATCTGCTTGAATTCTCTCGAGGACAGATATTATGGCGTTCCCACAGACGGCGCCACTTTGTTAACAGGTTTAGAATTATTCCCTATTTAACGGAAGATATTTATTTTGGGTTCGAACGCCCTGTCCGTGATTCAGAGGCAATGATGGATGGACATAATGAGATTAATTGCAAGAATATTCCCTTCCTTTATTCACTGAACATTTCCTCCTCTCTTATGTATTTGAATGTTAAATTGTAGTAAGTAAGCTAAGTGGCTTCAGCTTGTTCTTTTTTTCTAATGATCACCTCCCTTTATATAGACTTTGGTAGGGGCAGGTGTCATTGTGCATGCGTTTTGGTAAGGACAGGTGTTGTTGTTACCTTGATACAGGTGCGAAAATTAGGATAATGTTTATCTTTTATCTACTAGGCGCTGACTGGATTAGCTTTTGTGTCTTCTGATATCTCCGAGGGCTTCTGATGTAGCTTGTTCTGATAGGACTATTCTTCCGAGGGCTTTTATTTCTCCTTCTTGATTCGGGTATTTTCTTCAACAATCAGGAGTGATCTCTAAGGGGGTAAATGTGATCCCCGAGGACATGGTATAACTTCCGAGGACTATGATTTTGTGTCCGAGGGCTGTATTTACTTTACTGAAAGTGAGATTTCTTCACGAGAGTTCTCGGACTGTATTCACTGGATGTTCTTGTATTTATTTCTTGATTTTCTCCAAAATTGGGTCCTCGGATAAGTCCGAGTGTCGTCTTTTCCGAGGAGTGTTCAGCAAGGAAGTTTTCTTGTAAGTTCATAGGACTCGGGGTCCATCTTGGTCCCTCTTGGCGCATTTGGTGGATATCGGAGTCATACGGGTCCATCGGGGTTTGCTCTTTTTCCGATGCCGTGTTGATATCTGCTTTTCATTCACCGTTTGACTTTCCAAGGGACTCTTATGTTTCTCCTCGGGTGCTCTTATAAACCTTTTCGGGTCAGTGACCGAAAGGTAGGGCAATCCTCCGAGGGGTTTTCTTTATAGGTACATCTCATCGGAAGGACTCGTGACAATAGTATTGTCCATATATTGTTTTTCCGAGTAGGAGTAATCTCCTTTATTTTATTTTTTAGGGTTAACAACTATTATAATAGTGTCTATAATAACTATTATTACTATGCTAAATAGTAAGTCTAGATATAGGTACAACAATTTTTTTTAAAAAAGGGCCACATGTATGTACTATTATAAAACACTTTTAATATTAACAAATTGAAACATACCACGGAATGAAACTTTTATGATCTCCAAGCCCATGAATGAATAAAGCGTTTCAAGGCGACGGGAAAAAAACTTAGACCTGTTTCGTACAATTGCTTTACAGATTACACTTTAGTGTGACTTGGTCAAAATCATAAACCATCTTATTTTGCAGTATTTTCACGTGTGGGGGCAACAGGTGATGTATTCTTGTTTGGGCTTGGAGGAGAAAAGAAAAGTGTGTAGGCTTATGTTTCGGCTGTCTGACAAGTCAATAAACTCAGCCTACTACTTGCTGGTCCATAAAAGGAAAACATAATTAAAGAATAAGATCTCTTAGAATCTCTTTCGAAGGCATTGTTCAGAGATTAATTTCTATAGAAATTATGATTAATTGTTTTAGCTCAACTGTGACTTTTCTTCTTATACTTTGCGTTTTTATTTTTTATGACAACCACATGTGCACAAACCCTAAACCCTTATGCAATGTTGCTTACAAAATCATTTCAAAGATCTTAGCTAATCGGCTTAAACGTATTCTCCATAAATTTATTGCTCTCAATCAATTTGCTTTTGTGCCGGGTCGGGTGATTACGAAAAACTCTGTTATTTCCCAAGAAATTATGCATTACCTTAACCACAAAAAAGGAAAAAAAGGATTCATGGCGGTGAAAATTGACATGGCGAAAGCCTATGATCATGTTGAGTGGAACTTACTTTATGATCTTCTTCGAAGGTTTGGTTGTGATGAGAAATTTATCAGCTGGGTGTACCAGTGCATCTCTACGGCCTCGTTCTCAATTTTGATTAATGGCCCTTCCTTTTTATTGTTTACTTTGAACTTCTTTCGAGAACGCTCTTGCAAGAGGAACAAAAAGGCAATCTACAAGGCGTTAAAATCAGTCGTAACGCCCCATGGATTAATCACTTAATGTTTGCTAATGACATTATTGTCTTTTGTAGGGCGTCAGACGAGGATGCTCACGCGCTTGCGAGATGCATTGACTCCTTTTTTGAATGGACTGGACTTGCGCCAAATAATTCCAAATCTGTTGTTCACTTTAGTAAAAACTGCTCTACTGTTGTTCGCACTAAAATTCTTGATATTTTGCATTTTCAAGAATGCAATCACAATCAAAAGCACTTGGGGCTGCCCTTTTGTAACTTGCGTGGTCGAAATAATACTCATGGTGAGTTCTTGGATAAGTTTGATGTAAAATTTTCACCCTGGAAAGCTCGTTGCCTCTCCCAAGCAGGTAAACTCGTCCTTCTCAAGTCTGTTGCTCAATCCCACCCCATTTATCCTATGAGTACGGCTCTTTTTCCTCTAAAAGTCTGTCGTTATATAGACCAAGTGATGAGAAAGTTCTGGTGGTCTTCATCTTCAAATAGAAAGCCTCTGTATCTTTTGACTTGGGACCGTATCTGTCAACCAAAATCAAGGGGTGGCTTGGGGTTACGCAGAATGGAAGATCTGAATCAAGCCTTAAATGGCAAAACTCTCTTGGCAAATGGCTCTCGGGTCATCAAACTCCCTTGCAAACCGTGTTCTTTCATGTAAGTACCTTGGAGATCAGAATTTATTGGAGTGTTATAAGGAATTTAAGGGTTGTTCATGGTTATGGAACTGTGTCATGAAAGGTAGAGATCTCTTGTTGAAAGGGGATTGCTACACTATCACCGTCAACTCCCAAATCCGCACATGAGAAGTCCCGTGGATTCCATCGATCACGGGGTTTATCCCTCTTTTTTCTCATCTGTGTCAAAGAGATATTATCCAGTTCGCAAAAGTCTCTAGCTCATCAATGAGGAAACATGCCAATGGAATTACGACATTCTAACATCGATCTTTGAGATGCCAATAGTTAGAGCTATTCTTAAAGTACCTATCGTTCCTGTTGAGGACCAGCGCGCCTTATTTGGGTTCCCTCAAGTAAAGGAACCTTCTCAGTTAAGAGCATGTACCTTACAGATCAAGCTCACAGATTTAATTCGGAGAATCATGTGGTGTCACGAGTATGCAAAAACATTTGGTCACTTAGGATCCACAACCGAACTAAAGTTCTTATTTGGAAGGTAATCTCTAACTCTCTCCCTAATCGAGCTAAACTTAACTCTGTTTTTTCGATTGGTGATGTAGGTTGCCTCCTCTGTTCCGGCGAAGTGGAATCTTTAGAGCATTTTTTCGTGAATTGCCCCTTTGCTCGCTGTATTTGGTTTAAATCAGAGTGGAGCTTCCGGTTGGACCTGTTCTCCAATATGTCAATCACTGAATGGATTTCAATGCTTTGCAACAAAAATTCTCAAATTGTTCCGACCAATCGAAGCTCCAATTTTTGCTCATTTTTACTGGTGACGATGGCGGAAATTTGGAAACATCGAAATCAGGTCCTCCATGGCAAAACCAAACCTGGCCCTGTCCTTGTGGCGAAGAAGATCAAAGAAATTTAAGAGAGCTATTGTGTTGTCACTAATCCAATCCAAGATCATATTGCTGCTGACCCAAAGAATTGGAATCCTCCTTATCAAGGCTGCTTAAACTTAATGCAGATGTGTCGTTTGATAGCAGCACAGGAATTTCCTACGGTGCCTATTGTATTCATAATCATTCAGGTTTTCTTTTGTGGGCGGAAACAAATAGATCAACTATGGCAGGTCCGATTGCAGCTGAAGCGAGAAATCTTAAATTGGCCCTCTCGAAGCTTGATGCCCTTAAAATCGCTCAAGTGGTAATAGAAATAGATTGCAAAGAAGTTGTCCACCAGGTTTGCAATCATAATTGCCTGCTCAACTGGATGGCTAAAAATGATATCACGGATGCTCGCCTCTTCATGGATAAATGGCCGTTTTGGACGCTAACATTTATTCCTCGTGATGCAAATTCTAAAGCACATAATATCGCCCAATGGGGAAAAAAATAACTCACAGATTGGTCCGATTTCTTTAGATCTTTTGCCAAGAGATTGGCGTTAGATTTTGCCTCCGTTGTTGTGTTTCACTTTTGTTGATCAAGTATGATCTTTTTGAGGTTGTTCTTCAACGTGGCTGGTTTTGGCCTCTATGTATTTGTTAAACTCGGTTTATTTGAATGAATGAATGTGTTTACCCATCAAACAAAAATCACACATATATTATTAGTAAAAGAATTGTGGAATTGTAGAGATTAGTACTTAGTAGTTAGTAGCACAAGATTTGATCATGGTAACAAGAGTTTAACACACACTCTTATGTGAAAACTTAATAAGCTACAATGTTGGAACACGCATGATTAATAATTTATTTTAAATATAGCATAATTAATTTGTAAAGTAAAAATTATAACTTAAATTTGAATAGAAAAATATATATATTAACTTTCCTTTTATGTAAGAGAATTAAATAATAAAAAAATGTTAAAATAAATTACATTTATATCCCAATTACAACAAAATATAATAGTGTGTCGACTGTCGGATAAATAAGGAAATCAAAAGATTGGTCTCAACATAACCTCTTTTATATCATAGAATATGTGTTAAATGTAAACTCATATGATATTTGAACTCAAGATTCATCACATTTTAAATTTTGTCTAAATTAAATATGAAGCAATATTTGCTCAAAAACCTTGAAGTAAAGTGTGATTATATAGATCGCTTGTCAAGTTTCAAAAGTAATACTGGGCATCCCTCAAAATGAATTGCAGCGGAAAATATAAATATATCTATGGTATTGTAATGCTCATATTTTGCTAGAAGTTAATTAGAAGGTAAGAATGTATATACGATGTGTACGGTTGGACTTCGTGGGAGACCAAAAAAAAAGTGAATGAAGGTCATAAGGAACAAAATGAAGCTCTTAGACCTAAATGAAGATGTACTTCTCAACCGCAATGAATGAAGACAACTAATTCACTACATGACTCGACATGATTCATTCATGGTTATGGTATACAAATTCGCTCCATTTTGTACGAAATGGCAAAATATTTTGAATGAACCTGCACTTCTAAGTACTTAATGATCGCCCCCATTTAATTATTAGGGAAAAAAGCATATCAGCACCTAACCTTTCAGCCGTTTTGCATTTTGTCCCACTAGCTTTGATTTTTAGCACTTTGCCACCCAGCTTTGTATTCCGTCAAACGTTACCCCCCCCCCCCCCCAACGGGAATATTCCGTCAAAAAAAACGAATGTTCCGTTAAATTTTGACACTTTGCCCCTAGTTTTCGGCATTTTTAGCGGAATATTTGTTTTTTTAACGGTCATGCTGGGGAGGGTAACGTTTGACAGAATACAAAGTTGGAGGGGCAAAGTGCTAAAAATCAAAGTTGGGGGGCAAAGTGCAAAATGGCCGAAAGCTAAGGGGTCGTCTGCTTTTTTTCCTAATTATTAATTATTTAAATGTTGTGTGTAAGTAATACCATTACAATTCTGATTGCTTAGATTTTATGTGATATTGTGTCCTCTTGTCATTACATATTACTTTTTTTTTACGATCATTATATATTATATTTTGACAAATAACATATCAAAATACTAGTAATATTATGTGTAAACATCGATGGTGTATTAGTATTGTTGGTTTATTTTATAATGTCATAATGAGAATAATATTAAGATTTTATCTGAATTTATAGTAATTGATGTTCTCCTATTGAATTTTATTATACTTTTATCCATGGAATTCTATTAAATGTTTTTTATGTATGATAAATAAAAGTAATGAACTTATGATATTTATTGACTCTTAAGAAATAAAACTAATAATGCCCCTTTTTAAATAATTTAGCATATTTTATATTTTTTAATATTATTTACGAAACCTTTCGAAACGTTTCTGAAATTTTTCTAAACGTTTCTAATATTATGATCTACCGAAATATAACATGACACCAAAACTTCAATCCATATTCATGGTTCATATAGCCTACCCCATTTTTTTATGATTACATGATTAATAGCTGTTGTTGTTGTTGTTAATGTATATACAATGCGTGTTATGTAAAGCTTGGATAATTTTATTTTAAAATCACTAGTTAAAACGGTAAGTTTTTTTTCCAGATTAAATAAAACTAATATGAAAACAAGTTTATTCAATTATAACATATACTAAATATTATTATTATTATCTTTTAACAAGTTAATGGCACTATATTTCGATATTACAATTCTACCTTTTAGAAATATAAACTTTCTTTCACGTTTTCAATCATGTTCTTCTGTTGAAATGATTAAATAAACAACTGATGCTTTTTATGATTTTATTACACTTCCTTACATCCTATTATTAGTTATGAAAAAAAAACCACGAAGAACTAAAGTATCAAATATCACTGCTTTTGTCTTCAACTATTTTCAACATCGTCGCTTTATTACTTTATCTTTATTAAGCAATTTTCCTAACAACAAAAGTACAAGAAGTACTCTTGACAAAAAAATAGCAACAAAGTTACAACATAAAGAAAACGAGAACAGTGACAGAAAAATTACAGATTACCTAAGCAAGACCTCAACTAAGAGAACCAATTTGTAAAAGAGTTTTTTGGGTTTTGGTTTTTGTTTTTTTTAACCTTGATCCATAACCACGTTTAAACTTTGATTGAATCAACCACTTTGTCGATCACGATCTTTTTTTGTTGAAAACAACATCACTTTTCAATCTGCAAATATTCTAAATCGCATAATACCACACACTTCCCGTTTTTCCAATAATAAAGCTCATGAGCTTTCCAAAAATAAATTTTCACCCCCATGTGAACACCAAAGAAAAGTCATATCATTCAAGAACCTTCATCCACACAAGATAAGAGATTTTACATCCAAAAGATAAATGATTAACCTCATCCCACTTTACACAAGTCACAACTCAACCTCATGTCCGAACCGAGTGCACTTCTTTGTTGTAATTTGGTTTTAGATGAAATTCTCTTAAGAGCCAACTTCCCACAAAGAGTTTTAATTTTAAGAGGTACCATAGCCTTCAACGTTGCTTGAAAAAAAATCGATTACCCCGAAGAATCTTCCAAACTCCTCAACATCTCATAAGCTAGTTTCACCGTGTACACCCTAGAAGTATCATATTTTCAAATTCACTTGTCCCTCACTCTCGCACACGACTGCAAATTTTGAATTTATGACTCCAAATCTTTAACGAGATCTAACTCCCATTCAAAAAGAGCTCTCCTTCACCCCCACTTCATGTCCACGTTCTTTACCTCCATTCTTCATTCTCGACAATAGTGCAAAACTTGTCAGTCAATATAAAGAAAACACAATTGTCGAAACTGTTCACACAAAGAAGAATTACCAGACCACCCATCGCACCAAAAGAACATGCGTGTAACATCACCAATGCTCTGCTCAATACCGCCCGAAAATCAATCACCTCATCGAGTTCTTAAGTAAAGTCGGCCTCACATCGTGCCACTAAAGAGATTAAGAGAAACTTCTTTGAACACTACCAATCTGCCAAGAAAGTCCATCGAAGCCGCTATATTTAGAAGGAAAAAATCCCTCAAATGGGTTGTGTTTGGTGAGGAATCTCCATCTCCACTTACCCAACATTGTGGTCGTTGCCAACCTTGATAGGAATGGGCACCCGTGTGGGCATGAATTGTTTCCTTCCATCACCAAAAGACATCATTGGCTGGATGAATTCAATTAGTTGAGATCCAACTTATTCATTTGATTTGCAAGGGATTTTGATGCCTCATAAAGGAACTTTGATCCAATGCAAAAACTAACTGAAAATAAGTCTTCACTTCTCTCTCTCTCTCTCTCTCTTTGTGTGTGTGTGTGTGTGTATATATCGTGTAGTTTTTTTATTGTTGGGGTTTTTAGTTTATGAGTCGTGCGAATATTATTCTTGTAATATATTCCACCGTTGAGTTCGAGTAAAGCGATGGTTTTGGCTTCAAATTCGACGCGAAGGATCAACGAGGTAAAAACAATGCTATTATTGACTTATGGCAGTATAAATTATTTAATGTTTATATCTCGTAATTTTGATGCGTAAATTTATACCAGTAGTCGTAACGACATTATTATTTATTTAATGTCCAACAATGGCGTTTGATTTTTCTAGGTCCCGAAGATTAAGACCATTTTTTTTCTCCTTTGTTACAAACCACCTTCAATTTCACCCAATGTATCCTACTTTCGCCTTCTCTTCCTCCCCACAAAATATTTCTTTGCAAGTGAATGAGTTTATTAACAACACCTTTCAAAGATTTACAAAATACAAAGAAGTAGGATGGTAAGGCTGCTAATACCAAATTGTGGAGGATAGATCTACCACCCACCGAAATATCCCTCGAATTATGTTTTTTGAGCATTTCTTGAGACGAGCCAAGTACAAGATCCCAAGTAGCATAGCATCTTGGATTAGCACCAACCGGCACCCTCAAATAACTAAATGGTAAGGTTCCCAAATGGACTGGCAAAAAAACTTCTTCTCTACCTTTATCAACTTTCTTTTTGCAAAATTAACCTTCAAACCTGAAAGGAGCTCAAACAACCTTAAGATGCTCTTCAAGGTACGGATATTGCATTCGTTACTTTTCACAAGTAAACTAATATCATCTGCAAATTATTTGTGAGTAACCTCGGTTCTCTCTCTTCCAACTTTAACCCCGGATAAAAGACCCACCTCTCTCGTTTTCTTGATAAAACCATTTAACCTCTCTCTAACGATATGGAAAAGAAAGGACGATAATGGATTCCCTTGCCGAAGACCCATTTGAAGCAAATATTGGGATGTGGGGCTCCCATTCAGTAAGCCTGAGGTCGTCGTTGTATAAATGCACTCCTTAACCCATCATCCCCTCTCACCACAAAATCCTAACAAGGTCAGCATGTTGTTAAGGAACTTTCACTTCACATGGTCATAAGCTTTCTCGAAGTCAACCTTGAACACCACACATTGTTCTTTGTTTCCTTTAACTCCATCAATCACTTCATTAGTTATCAAAATGTGAAACTTGCCTATCTTCAATGAAAGAAATTTGTTCATACGAATGTCTTATGCATAATGCTCCTTACTCTTCCCACCAAGAATTTTGACAAAGCCTTGTACAAACATCCGATAAAGGAAATGGGCCTTTACTCATTGACATATTGTGGGTTATTATCTTTAGGGATAAGAATGATAAACGAGGGATTGAAACCCTTCACCAATTTGTCAACTGCATGAAATTTCTAATGAATTTACAAAATTCCTCTTTTAACACATCCCACAATCATTTGATGAATCGAAGATTGTATCCATCATATCCGGGGCTCCAGTCTCATTGCACTAGTAAATTTCCTTTCTAATTTCCTCTTTTGAAAGTTCTTCAGCTAATCTTATGTTGTGTTCCTCATCGAGGCTATAAAAAATAAAATTTTCTAAAAAGCTATCTCTCAAAAGTCAATTTCTTTGAATCTAAGTTCAAAGAATTTCCTCACTTCTCCGTCAACTTCCTTTGGTTCCTATACCCAAATTTCATTCACATGCAACCCTTGGATCCCGTGACTCCTCTTGTGTTAATACATTTGTGAAAAAAACTTGAGTTGACATTACCCTCTTTTAGCCAAAATTTATCATAGCTCTTCATATGATTTTTTCCTTTTCACAATTTCCATTCTTGTGATGGTATTATCCTCGTATTTATTTTCTTCCTCCTCCATTATAAATCAATACCTCAATTTAATAATTTTTTTTATTTATTTGTACATCTAGGAAACGTTTGATAGCTTATATTCTATAATAGCTCCAGATTAAAGAGTATTTACTTCAACCTTTAAGTACTATAAGGTAAAACTATTATCGATTCATATTATAACCATGCACATCTTTTAATTACACAAAGTCTCATTATGCAGTGTGGCAAAGCGT
This sequence comes from Linaria vulgaris, assembly GCA_948329865.1. Classification (NCBI taxonomy): domain Eukaryota; kingdom Viridiplantae; phylum Streptophyta; class Magnoliopsida; order Lamiales; family Plantaginaceae; genus Linaria; species Linaria vulgaris. The sequence continues at coordinate 82,844,658 of OX415249.1, read as the reverse complement.
GTAGTTTCTCAATTTGTATGCAAATAATTGCTAAGCCTACAGATTCGGAAGTGCACGGTCAAGTAATTATAAAATAGAGAGTAAATTACGTCCCAAGTATCGATCTCATAGAGATTGTATATATAGTGTTCGTTTAATAGATAACAATAAAATAAATAAGACGAAGATTTAATTAAGAAGGATATGATTATAATTAAACAACAAGAACTAATCAGAGTGTATTTGAAGATAGGTTTCATAACTATTTAATATGTGTTTCATAGAAAACTATCAATTCTTCTCTAATTAGTTTCATCATATTAAGTTCATATGTATTCAATGAACCACCAGAATTCTAGAGCGACGCAAGTGACTCCTAAAATTCCCCCGCTTCCCTCTAAAGATCAGCTCATAAGGCGATCAATCCAAAAGAAGTAAAGTTCAGTAACCAATTCAACCTTCTCAGATGTTAACTATTTAATAACCAAAGACATGGACTCGTGTGACCTAGCTTATGTGCGAGTTGCGGTAGTCTACTTTTAGCACATCAATCAGACAAGTAGTTTAGCCACGTGGCACATTAGCGCTCATCAAATGTATAAATCAAACATGTCGAATATAAAACGAATCAATCTAATCATATAAGGTTCAACATGAATTCATAACTAGAAGTTCATTGTGCATAAATAGTCATTACTTTGTTCTCCAAATACGGAGATGATTACCACATAACGATTGCAAGTTCAACAATAAAAATGGAAGAGGACATCATAGTAAAAGAGTAAAGAAAAGACATACTCTCAATCCGAGAGGGACTTGGTGTTGCTGTCTTCAATCTTTGCAACTTTGCTTCTCTCGTTTGGATCTTGACTTGAATTCTCTTCTCAATGATCTCAAAAGATTGATGGATGATGTTTAGAGGAGATTATGGAGTCGTGGGATGTGTTTAAGATGATTTTTGATATGATTGAGATTGATTGTGGTGTCTCAACTGCCGAAAATCTCATAGCTCTAGTCTTATTAATAGGCAAAAGTAGCAGCTAGGCTGAAATAAGGGTTCTCGGATGTTTCAGGGCCATGTCGCACATCCGAGGCGTGAGTCACGCCAGGTATGGTTGCGCTGCTATTTGCCCAAACAGCGTGAGTCGCGCGTCTGTCAGGCGCTAGTCGCGCCGCGTTCTGCCTACTTTGCGTGATATCATGGTTTTGACTCTCCCTTCTTTGCTGGATCTCGGAATCAACATCCGCTTTTTGTGTTGGATCATTGACTTCCGTGGATCTTCAGTGGTATGTAGAAAGACCTTTAATTTCACATCTAATTTTGTCACTATGTCTTTGAATTAATGGCTTCATTCAACTTCTCCTCATTGTGTAACTTTGGTGCTTTGGCTCTACCTCCTTCGTTCCTTGCCCAAATCATTTGTCGTTTCATCCATTGGAATCTTCCTTTGATCCTCATTTGTATACTTGCGTGAATTCGTTCTATTTTAGTTTGGTTTTTCACGAAATTACTATGTTTTCACCAAACGACTCTAAAAACCTGAAATACACGAAAGCGTACTGAAATAAACTAATTACTTAAGTAATTCTACTTTTATTTCCTTATAATGAGGTCTAATAATGCCTACTTTAGACACTAATTAGTTAAGTAATTCTCTATTTATCTCCTTATAATGAGGTCTAATAATGCATACTTTAGACACTCATCACATTATATAAGTGTATGTCAAATGTTAGTATAATAAACACGAAATATTATAGTATGCAATGATTATAATTTGAATTTAATCCTTATTTTATTTTATCAAACTACTCCCCATAATTTTATCCAACATATTTAAGACGCATTTGCTTGGGGATTAAGAGGGGGTTTAAATTCTTAAATACAGAAGATAATGGGGTGTTTTCTTGCATTTGTTAATACTAGGATGTTGATGTGTCAATCTTTAACTCCTCATTGCTTTAATGAGCTCACCTCTTCTTTTTAACAATTCTTCATTTATTTAATTATGCCGAATTACCATTCTATTCTCCTCTTGATTGAAAATGACTAAATTAACACATTCTTGCATTTCTAAGATTAAATAGAATAAATTTGGGGAAAATAAATAAGAAAGCTTCTAAAAAGGTTTCAATTCGGACAACCAAGAATTCATGATAAGATACGACAAGGGAAATTGGCTACTCACTCTAATTGTTGATTAGGAAAGGCGGTGAATAATATGCATGAATGTTCAACAGAAAACCAACATATATGCATATTTAAAGAATCACGAATGTTGGAAAATAAAGAATTGCTCACACGTCAAATGATACGCGCACTCACAAAGTATATAAAATTTCTTCGACTTGTCATACAAAATCTCAAATTTCTCCGTGCTTGTTTCTACTCATGAACTTCTGACCCAACGTGCAAATTCATCCTAACGTTCTTCTAATTGTGTAATCTTCTCTCTAAGTTGATTTTGCGTAAGTAGGACATGTGGGTGTTTCAAGTTCTCAAACTCAAAGCAGGTAGCTCTCTCTATAGTTTCACTATAGAACGAACTTGGTTCCCTTTTACGAACGAATTTAATGATCTGTTTTAGGAGCTAGCCTCCTAACGGATGCTTCATTTTGGGCGGCTAATATGAAATTACTCATTTTATTTTCTTCAAACTTAACTAAAAATCAAGATTGCACAATAACGATTCAAGTAGGATATCAATGAAACCATTGTTCTGAACTTTTTTCGGTACAACCAAAGTAGCAAATTTCCCACAATAACTCTCACCCAATACATTTTAATCCTAAAAGGAGTACCTAAATCACCAACTAAAGTTCTACAATTGTAGTCACTCCAAATCTACGGCACAAATCTGAAAATTAAGTTAAACTCTAACACTTTAGTGTATTTCATGAATTCATTACGAATTTGTAAAAAAAAAATGTTCAATGCTAACAATACATCAAATAAATTGCGTAGCTGAATTGAAACACTAATCGATTTAAAACATACATACTTGAACAAGAAGAATCGTGAGAATACGACACAGATTGAGAAGAAGAAACAAAGAATATAGTTTCTTAGTAAAAAAGAAAGGGAGTTTTTAATAACATTTTCATTCATAATTAGTGTATTTCCAATATTCCACTTTTATACAAATGAAATGGAAATAACAAAAACATAAAAGACACGTGGCTAGCCTTATAGGCTGCTTACTAACTTGAGTAATAAAATCATGGGAAAACGACACTTACCCTCCTGAACTTTTTGCTCGCGAGCACTTACCTCCCTGAACTTTTTTTTTGGAGCACTAACACCCCCAAGCTTAATTTTTGAAAGTTTTGTACCCCCCGTGACACCCCTTACACGTGCGAAAGGGAATATTCTATGGAATATTTGGGTTTGCGTGAAACACTAAGGACACTTACCCCCCTAAACTATTGGCTCGCGAGCACTTACACCCCTGAATTACCGATTTTGTCCTTAGTCTTGGACGACACGTGCACGAAGAGACCAAGATTCTGTGGAATATTCCCTTTCACACGTGTGGGGGTGTCACGGGGGGTACAAAACTTTCAAAAATTAAGCTTGGGGTGTTAGTGCTCAAAAAAAAGTTCAGGGGGGGTAAGTGCTCGCAGGCTAAAAGTTCAGGGGTGTAAGTGTCGTTTTCCCTAAAATCATCCCTAACTTTTTTCCAATCACAAAATTACTCCTCCCTTCAAGAAGGCTTGCCCTCTAGCCTTGATTCACAATTGTTACCCTTAAACTTTGTATATTGTGGTTCTGAGTTGTTGTGCAACGAATCGAAACAAAAGTACAACAACTCCATGTTGGACATGAAAGCCAAACGAAGAGTTTATACATCTTGTACACTTGATTGTAACCCAGAACTGCCAAACTAACCTCCAATTAATATCTTAATGTCATCAAGATTCCGACTTCTAGTTGCACCAATCTCCAAGGTTTTCCTCAACTTGTTCACAACAAGATTCTCCGAGATTCTTGTTCATTATCTTTTGTCAATATGTGAGCCTCATATTTACCTCTAATAGCATCTTCCAAAGTTTTAATGAGATCTGTTGCATTTGATGTATTATTGCAGTCACTTCGATTCTCTTCAAGAGTTGTAACACATTTTCTTCTAACATTGCTTAAATGTTCAAATATCATACTACCACCATCATTGTTGTTTAAAGCATGCAATGCCCAATCATGAGCTCACTTTAATCAGAACAAGGGTATTTAACTTCATTGAACTATCACCCTCAAAAACAAAATCTGAGAAACTAAAACTATATCTCTTCTGTTACATACAACAACCTTCATCTCGATGTTAAGCTCTTCGAATCTCAGCAAGACACTCCAATCTTCCCTCAACAGTTTGGAGTTAGTTTGTTTCATCCACTTCTTGTACTTGATAAGAAAAACAAGTAGAATAATTTCGGGGTTCATAATTTTTCTTCTCATTTTTCTAGAAGTAAAAATGTCTTTGTTAAGCATGACTACTCTCAGAATCTTAGTCCAACTAAGTGCACTTGTTAACGTGTTCGTGTGCCTCCCAATACATCCTTAGTTCTTTTCCTCACTACCCTGACTATCAAAGTGAAGTGCCACATACATCTCATGAGATAATATGTTCTCTAATAATTTTTCACCAGATATGGTACTTATCTGTTCATCAAACTTAAAATAAACTTGCTATTCTGGATGCTTGACCAAATATGTTACAATCTTTACTTTGTTCTTATAGATCATGTAATTAGTGTAAGGATAAAATGAATTTACTACTTAGTGTATGGATAAAATGATAAAATGGTACTTAGTGTAAGGATAAAATGAACTTGCTATTCTGGATGCTTGACCAAATATGTTACAATCTTTACTTCTTTATGATGTTCTTATAGATCATGTAATTCGCATGTACAAAATCAATAAGCAACCCACCATCTGGTTTAAGGAAATATGGTTTTAAATTTGGAAAGTATAAACCTGTCATTTTATTGTCTTTAGGTTCCACCAACAACTTAAGACCTTGAAATTCTAACACAAGCTCAGTTGTACCAAATGCACTCACGTGATTCTTTTGAAGTTGCAGCTCTACCTTCAATCAAGCACCGATGACTCATTTTTTTTTCCTTTTGGGAAAGTCTTCTCCAAATGACCATCAAGGGCCCTATCTAACTTCCACTACTTGAGCAATAATGTGGAAGTTTCTCCAATTTCCTAGCTCTTCAAGTGTAATTTTATCAACCTTGTTGACATCACAGATGAAAAGTATATATATTTTTCGTCCCTCGCTACATCTATGAGGCCATCACTTGTTTCATCACGTCTAAGACTAGTATCCACAATTAAATCTCCATTATTACATCCTCCCTTAGATGTTGGTGTAAGAAATTCCCTCAAGTCCTTAACAAGTTCATTTAGTAAGACACAATGTAGCATAATATTGTTTTTAATATCATGGCAATTTTAATATCATTTAGTAAGACACAATGTAGCATAATATGTTACAGTGATAGGGTGGCAGTTTTGGTGGTGGCGACACCATTTTTGGATGCCTTTTCAGAAGTAGTTGCACAAATCGATGAAAAAAATCTTTTACCACATATTTGTTAGATAGGTCATCCAAGACATAATTATTCAGCGAGAATTCGTACATTTCTCCACAAGAGTGGAGCATAACAATTTGCTAACATTCAGATACTCAACTATTTCCAATATTGACAAAAAAATGAGTCATGAACCTAACAACACATCCGTTAGGGTAAAACAAATGTGTATACACTAAAGATAGTTTACCTTTTATGATTTCCTCCAACTCATCTTCTTGATCCTTCACAAGAATAACATCAAAAACTTGTGCCTCAATTTTCACCTTTTTCGCATATTTCATCTCATGGAAGTTAAATCCATCGACAATATGATTGAAGAATAGTTGCCCAACAACCACTTTGTTCACAATCATTTCATCGAGAATGAGGCAAATGTTGGATATTTGCACCGCCTCAAATACAACCTCTAGAATTTTTTCACAGTGTAAATACAAAGCAACACTAATAAAACATTGACGATAGTAACAAGACAAAGATTAACGTGGAAACTTAAAATCCGGAGAAAAACCACAGGGACCCGAGCAAAAATCACTATGTAAAAAATTTGTACAACTACATAGCTTTCACTCACACCAACGACCCCACAAAGTATTTTCACTTTCACCACTCTCTAACTACATCCTACAAGTATATAAATACTACATTGTATAATATCATAGAGAACCGAAAATAACTCTAATTTGGGACACTTTCCTTCAGCAAAACAAATGCATAATTATAGCAATTCTCATGAGAACAAATCGCTTGAGAATTAATTCTCCAAGCAAGCAAGAGACTCCTCACATGGAGACACATGCATGGATTTATCATTTCACATGCAAATGTCAACTTGACTCTAACAATCTTTACCTTGAAGAATTGATAGTGATGAATCAAATCTTCAAAATTATCTTCACCTCGGTGCCTAGACGACCGCATGCTCAATTGTGTCTCTGAAGATCTTCATAGCTTTCACTATCACTGATACATACAACCATACTTTGTAGAAGTACCATGCTCCACCATAAAGGATAACCACTTCGAATAAACCAATTTCAAGCATTCACTTTTCGGCCTATGTCGAACATAATCCTGCTGATATTATGGTGTAATTTCCCTTTTAGGGTCCTCCGGAAGTCATCAACCCGTCGACATGAATATCACACACCTTGCATTAAAGCCCAAAGTAATGTCCATATGTAAACTGAGCTGAGACCCACTAACATTAACGTTTTGTCTCATGGAAAATTTATAATCTAATGCCATCAAAATGTACCGCCACTTATAGAACGTCACTCATGTAACCAATGTTAGTTTCACCAGGGTTTGACTAACAGTCGCTCGCCGCATCGACTCATTGCCTCAGACAAATTTCTTTTTGTGGATCGAGTGTTTTGTGATAGTAACACCGCTATCTATAGTGATAACTCCACCAATTAAATTTTTGTGCAATCCGACCAAATCAACGTCTCTCTACTTGAATTTGCCACAAGTGACATTTGATTTTTCCGTCAACTTACGCCACGTCAAACTTCACCATATTAGTACCCTTGCTTCCCGATATAGCACCAATGAGTTGGTGACTTTCAGTAGATCAAAATAGTACAAAGTAAACCCCCGAAATGAGATAACTTGTCTTTCCTGACAGGGTTTCAAGGTTCTCAGGTAATTAGTGTGGTCACAACGGTCCTGCTTAATAACCAATTTCTTTGTACAAAACCGTCTTTATAGTACATATTTACACTACACCACACCACAACTCCTTCCCCCCCCCCATACCCCAACAAAAGCTCCACCTCCAGAAGAGTCTGGGCTCTAATACCACTATTGGTATTTGAACCTTCTCAAATACCGCCTCCAGGATCTACCCACAGGGTAAATAGAAGCAACACGAATAAAACGTTGATGAATAGTAATGACCCAATAGTTTAACATGTAAACTCCAAAACTGGAGAAAAACCACGGGTACTCGAGCAAAAATCTACTATGTAGAAAATTTATACAACTACATAATTTTCACTCACACTAATGACCCCCCATAGCCTTTTCACTTTCGCCACTCCCTAACCTACATCCCACAAGTATATAAATATTACATTGTATAGTATCAAGGAGAACAGAAAATAACTCTAAATTGGGATACTTTCCTTCAACAAAAGAATTACCTATTTATAGCAATTCTCATGAGAACAAACCACGTGGGAATTAATTCTCCAACCAAGCAAGAGTCTCCTCACATGGAGACACATTCATGCATTTATCATTTTACATGCTAATGCCAACTTGGTCCAACAGTAGCCACTTGGTTTCTCATTTGCATCCTTTGATTTATTTTTAGGAATTGCTCCTAACAATTTACATAAGCCAAATGAATCCTCCTCTAATTCATAGATAACATTACAAAGCTTACCGTAAACTTCGTCTGGTTTTGTGACTTTTATCAAATAGTTGGTAGATGTAAAAGTCATCTTCTAACTCTTCATTATAATTTCCAGTTTGGTTGTACGACATTTCATCAAACAAGTGATAGACGTTGAGTGCGTCATCCTCCATTCCTACATTTACCGCTTCACTTCCAACATCTCTCTGTTATTTTGCAGCGCATGACTTGATCATCTCGCCGTGCCTTTAATCGCTTCTCCATACCTTTCACAAGATCACACCAACTGGTTCACTTTTAAGGACAACACTAGGAAAACAAGAGTCAAGGATTCATACTGACTTTGCAGTGTTTGCCGCTGGTTTTGGTCGATTTGACCAGAGTATTGAGCCGGGACTACGACTTTGATGCCACTGTTATGAACGTCATCGAACGATCATAATCAAAACGACATTAAACGAAAAGAGATACTAGAAAATGGCAGAAATTGAGAAGAAGAAGAATGAAAATGAGAAGAAACAGATAAGATAGTTTCTTAGTGAAGGAGAAAGTGAGTGTTTGATAACTTTTTCATTCATAATTGGTGTGTTTTCCAAATTACACTTCTCGTACATATGAAATAGAAATAACAAAAGATGTAGAAGACACATGGCAAGCCTTTATAAGGTGCTTACTAACTTGAATAACAAAAACATCCCTAACCTTTTTCATAATCACAATAGTGGTGGTTGTACGACGATGTCATGGCATGCGACAGTGGATTAGTGGCACTCGATCTCTTTTTAGATTGGTTCGTGTGGAGTGAACGAGGCAGAGAGCAAATGGTTTGGAAAAGTAGGAGAGGGAAAACGTTATTTTGTTTGAAAGAGAGTTTCGAACAACATCAATATAGCGAGGAGAAGAATGTCATTTCACATAAATGTTATGAGGTGATTTTAGTTAATGTGTTGTTTCAAATGGGTTGAAGCAAACACCAACTTAAAAGTTATAGATGACTCTAGTTTTTGTGTTTTTAACAAATTAACCATATTTGAGTTAAGGCATGGCCTTAAATATTAGTAGGGCCTTTTTAATAGATGTGATTTTTTTTGGTTATGAAATTAATAGCATATGGTTTAGTTTGGCTTCAAGTAGAATCAAAGTACATGGAAGATAACGTTACATATTTGAGTACCGTACCGCTAACTCCACCCCCACACACTCCACCACTACAAAAAAGTGAAAAACCCATTTTAAATTTTTTTTTTTAAAATAAAATAAAATAAAAATGGAGCTACACTTGTTTCGATCTCCTTCAATTTCAAACCAATGTTCCCCCAAATTAACTTTCCGGTACCGGAATTGCAACTTCACTGTTCGAATTCCGAGTAAATCGCCACTAAAGTATCGAAATTACGAGGCCAATTTGGTAATTACCTGTAGCAATGGAGCAGAGACTGCGGCAGTGCTCGACAAGCCCCCGCCAGATCCGCCTCGTTTTGAGGTTTCATCCGGTTATCCGACGCCGTTTGGTGCCACTCTAAGAGACGGCGGAGTTAATTTCGCCGTGTTTTCCGCCAATGCCACCTCAGCTGCACTCTGTTTCATCACTCTTTCCGACTTACCGGAGGTCAATTTATTTTCATATTCTAGTTTTCATGTTTGCTTGGACGAAATTATTTAATGCAGTACAATGTAATGATTCAACAATTCAGTCGGTTATTTCTACCAATACACACACTGGCTCGATATTTTTTATAATTTAAGAAATTGTTTTGATATGAGTTTTTAATTTTTGATGAGGTGGCACTAGTAGGTTATTTCTAAAGTCATTGGGTGATTCATGATTGTTTCCTATAATTTAAGGAATTGTTGTGATATTTTCATTAGCTGCACCACATCATCGAAACAACCGTTGTATAAATATAAAGTGTAGTTTTTTTTTAGGGTGTGTTTTGTGTTTATTTTTATCGTGGATTAAAGTTTTTGTTTTCGAGTATGTTTAGGTCTGCCAAAGATTTTATAAATATATTTTCTTTCTTTTTGTAGTTGCAATGAACTGGATTTCTTTTATTAAGTTCTCTTTCGAATGATCTTTATTGAAAAATAATCTAAGATAGAAATGGTTCCTTTGTGCGGCAGAAGAGAGTGACAGAGCAGATTTCTCTAAATCCACTAACCAATAGAACGGGAGATGTTTGGCACGTGTTTGTGAGAGGTGATTTCAAAGATATGGCCTATGGATATCAATTTGGTGGGAGTTTCTCTCCTGAAGACGGAATGTACTTCGACTCTTCCCGAATACTGATCGATCCTTATGCAAATGTTAGTTTGGCTGGCAGCTGCCTGCTTTATGGATTGTACTCATGATGCATGAAATAAGAGGCTTTAGTATTCCATTAGTTTCAGGCTGCAATTTTATTTCCAAATGCAGGCTGTTGTGAGCAGAGGAGAATATGGCGTTTTAGGACCTGGGGATGATTGTTGGCCTCAAATGGCAGGGTTGGTGCCTTTCACAAACGATGAGGTATATGACAGCTCATATTTATGCCATACAAGCATGCAGTTATCTTTTTCGCTATGGCGCAAAAGTTAAGCGATTGGAGTGAGGGTAATGTTGGACACGTCTTGTTAAATTGGTTTATGAGTTCTCTGCATATGTTGGAAGTTTACCCATAGCTGACATGACTATAACTCTTCAATATTATTTTGATTATCTATGCGCTTTGGTATTTTATAATCAAATAAACTTGTGAGCTAACTTCTGTATTAGCTGTACTCCAAATGTGGTTTTGCATTATTCATGCTACACCCTGCATAAGCAAGAGCAAATTGGTTGCTTCCATTCCTAATTCTGAACTTAAAAAAAGGGCCTTGTATCACTTCCTAAATAAAAACGTGTCCATATGTATTGTTTCCTCTTAGTTTTTGCTATTTGTTGGCACTAATGATGGTGAGACTCAAATCAGCTGATCGGAAGACTTGATTGCCAATCTTGATTTAGTGGCTAGTATGATTCCTCACTTGTTTGAGACTGATCTCGTTCCCAAGAAATCAGTGATGTGATTATTGCGTCATCTAATCACATTTCATATTTTATTGATGTATCAGTTTGACTGGGAAGGAGATTTACCCCTAAAGTTCCCGCAAAGGAACCTGGTTATATATGAAATGCATGTTCGTGGATTTACACGGCACGAGTCAAGCAACTCGAAATTTCCTGGCACTTACCTTGGTGTGGTGGAGAAACTTGATTACTTGAAGGTACAATCTTTAATTTATGTTTCTATGGTTGGTTTTATGATGATGATATTGATATAAAACTGTACATCCTTACACATTAGTTAAGTAACATGCCTGAAACTGTAATTCTCAAAAGCATCATCACCATTACCCACAACAATCTGAAATGTATCCAAGCCACAGTTATTGAGCACTTGACCTTTGGTGTATGTTAAGCTTATTGGAGTCGAGCACCTTTTTGTTATTTCTCAAAGTAGATATATGTTTGTTATTGCTTCTTTCTAGCGATATTGATACTCCCACGATCAGAATTGACTCTCGAATGTCAATTCACAAGTTGCAGCAAAATGTTTGTAAAACATCTTTATGTTTTTGCTAAGTTTTGTTCAGCAGTTCACTGTATTGCTTCTGCAGAAACTTGGCATAAACTGCATTGAGCTGATGCCATGTCATGAATTCAATGAACTGGAGTACTATAGCTACAACTCTGTGTTGGGAGACTACAAGTAATTCCTCCTCTTTTTTATTTGGAATGTCTCAGAGGTTTTTCTTGGCTACCCAGATTTATTTATAATTTCTTAGAGACAAGGAATGTCACATTTTTGTTTCACCTGGTTGGTTCCCTGTTTGCAAAAACAAATTACCATTGATGGGTAAAGTGTTCTACACGTGAAAACTTGAATAATAACATGGAGCATAGTAAATAATAACATACAGCAAAAGTACTACCTTATTGGGTATTAATAGTACTCCAGGGTATTATCACGGTTTCCTATCATACTGCATTAGTTCATTGGCCCAATGCGATGAGAAAATGTTAGTCACTAAAGTTTAATTTAGAATATTTTTCATTCAAACTATCAAACCTAAGCTATTACTCTGACATAATCCATCTGATTAATCGTAGATGCCTCCATAAGAATTATTATATTGACTTGTGATTCGTTGCATTCATTCTTTTACTGAAAGTTGTATGCCTTCCATATATCTTTGTTTATGGAGTCATTGCTGATCGAATTACATTTATTTTCTTAATAATGGAAATGTCTTTGATCAACATTATGGTTCCATGATCCCTTCTTTTTCGGTCTTTCTCGATGTGTAAGTCATTGATTAGTCTCTGTTCAGGAAGAACTTCTGGGGGTATTCAACTATAAATTTCTTTTCACCAATGGCAAGATATTCATATGCCGGAATTAGGAATTATGGCCTTGGTGCAGTGAATGAGTTCAAGCATCTAGTCAAAGAAGCTCATAAACGTGGAATTGAGGTAAAAACTTCTGTAAATTGCCTTCAGCAATTTTCCAGGTGAGATTTTATTTTTCATCTGTTTTCAATTCCACAGGTGATTATGGATGTTGTGTTCAATCACACAGCTGAGGGAAATGAAAATGGTCCGATTTTATCATTCAGAGGTGTTGACAACAGTGTTTTTTATATGGTCGCACCCAAGGTATGTCCACTGTAGCATTCATGGTTCATAAGCATCCTTTGTAAGAGTACAAATGTTTAATACTGTTTTAATTACTAAAACGGCTATTCATATCAATATATTAAGTGCTTTTACCTAGATGATGTTTATGGAGTAAACTTTATAAGTTCATACTGTCTTTTATATTTCAGGTATGCTGATGTTATCCAGTAATTATACTGTCTCGGGATAAGTTTATGGAGCCAGAGTGCTTTTTTACTTTTAAAATTCTTTCTTTAAAAAACATAGCAAGTTTGTTTTTTAATAATTGAATGATTTTAGAATTTTTTATTCTGTTTGTCTTTCCGCTCGTATCTGATGGGGTGATTTTGTGTTAACACCTTTTTTTCCCTGATAACTTAATTAGTTGACCAATAATTAAGCCTTTAGCATATGCTGCATGATGTGTGCACAATAAGTGAAAAAAGTGGTAATTGAAGTTTCCCAACCAGCATTTCATCTATTTCCATGCAGCTTTAGTTTGCAAATTCTCATGTCAGATATTAATCAGCTTGAACGGTAGCCTTGTAGCTTGTTCATTTAATTGAAGTCTGTTACCATATCCTCTAAAGAACCTTTAGACCTGAAATTTTTATTATTCATTTTCAGGGAGAATTCTACAACTATTCAGGTTGCGGCAACACCTTGAACTGCAACCATCCCGTAGTACGACAGTTTATAGTGGACTGCTTAAGGTAGTATTACTTGATATCTTATCTGATCCTTCTAAATGGAAGCTTTTTACAGTACCACTCTTTCCAAGAAAGCAATACACGTCACAATAATTAGCAGGGGTTCAACCACTCGTTCACTTTGATAATTGAAACAGTTTTTATTTTCTTCCACAATGTGCGTAAATTAAAAAATAAACCATGTACGATATGAACACTACACGTAACATCAGCTATTGTTGCTTACTTACTTTTTATATTTGTCAATTCTGTGTGGTCTGCTATTTATTTTGTGGCGGATGTTGTCTACGTATTATGTCTTTTCTTTAATTATGGAGGCTTTTAAAGAGCTTAATAGCAGATAACTGCTAACTTTTGGTGTCAGCTTGCTTGTGCGTAAGTGTTTTATGTAAACACCTAACAATAAGTGGTCTTGTTTTGAAGATGTCAATACCAAGATTCTTGTTTTTGTTAGTTTAAGCTTTGGATCAGGGTTTCACTCGATGGTATATTTCCGAGTGATACTCCCTATACTTTAGCGTAAATATTGCAAGCTCTTGTTAATGTATAATGAAGTCCAACTTTAGATTTCTTTAACTTACTCAATTAATTTTTAATTTACTTTTATATGTCCAAATCTTAATAGTAAACAAATTAAGTAAATTGGTTTACGAAACTTTAACAATAATCATGTTGACATGTGGAAGATATCAAATATTGGTGGAAGGGGGTATATTTGCGATGAAGGTTTTCTGTTTGAGCCTATGTAAATCTTTTACACTAATGAAAAAATGTTCATATTATTCCTCTTGTAACCTATAGGAATCATTTTCAATCTTACTCCATTTTCATTTGGTATATTTTCTAATGTGCTTTATATATAGTGTTAGGGGACCTAACTGCTTTCTTTTGGTTTATTGTGTCAGTTATGCCTATTTAACTTGCATTAACCCAGTTGATATTTATTTATTGTTTCTTAGTCATGATTCTCTACAGATATTGGGTAACAGAAATGCATGTTGATGGATTTCGATTTGATCTTGCTTCGATCCTGACAAGGAGTAGCAGGTTGTTGGCTTTTTCTGCTGATATGGCTTGTTCATTTCAATGCTCATTCACCTTTTGTGTTTATCGGTTTCTTTTGTCTGTCCAGTCTCTGGGATGGCGTAAATGTCCATGGCAGTGCAGCTGAAGGTGACACACTCACCACTGGAACTCCTCTTAGTAGCTCGCCCCTTGTTCATATGATTAGCAATGACCCTGTACTCCGTGGAGTAAAGGTAGGCTAGTTGTTTCTTGTGCCGAGATGATTATTTCGAGTAAGTTAGGTTGTCCTTCTTTCTTGTTATGAACATCCATGAAAAGACACTTGGCTCTCAGCTAACTATGACTTAGATTTCCTGAAACTTGACCATCTCGTTTGAACTAGGGAATTGGTTATACCTAAGCTGTTTGGCTAGGGAAAAAGTGGCTATACTAGAAGTCCCCCACCCCCCGCACATTTTTCGGTAACCTGTGAATTTCTATGTTAGCCATCAGGCTATGTCATGAAACGAGTCGGGACTCTTGAGGAATTTACTCATGACCTTGTGCATATATACATGTTCCTTTATTTTTGCAAGTGTACACAAGATTAGATTACAACGTTTTTTTTTGTCCTTAATCAATAGCTTATAGCTGAAGCGTGGGACTGTGGAGGCCTTTATCAAGTAGGGATGTTCTCACGTTGGGGTCCCTGGTCTGAATGGAACGGGAAGGTATGTGAAAACATTTGTGACTAAATCTTCTGTAATGGGCTACCCAACTAGCTTATGTTCTTTGTTTCCATCTGTTCAGAACAAAATTAGTGAAGTTTTTCATTAGCAGAATTATGAAGGAAGTCCCTAGTTATGAATCACATTCTTAACTAATGTAACCACATTTCTTTTGGAGTGGTGCGTTGATGCTAAGCATTATGCTATTGAAACCTTATCTATATCTGCAATGGAAGTTATTGTCGGGTACCTATCTTTCAGGAAGCATTATAGCCAAGTCTGACATATAGTATACAAGCCTTGGTATTAGGAAGAGGGTTCATTTCAGCCAATAAGTCGCAGAGTTCTGATTCCTTTTGGCTCTTCATTCTTCTTTGTTCTGCTCTCAAATCAATAATGCAACTCCAAGTGAACAGTTTTTTTTTTTGGGGTTCTATTTCAGTACCGTGATGTTGTACGGCAATTTATGAAGGGTACGGATGGGTTTTCTGGTGCTTTTGCTGAATGTCTTTGTGGAAGCCCAAATGTATACCAGGTATCTACGCAAGGTTTCCTGGTTGTAATTATCTTTGAATGAGCGTGATTCTATAATCATCTGTCAATATTACTTCAAATTTCTCTTCTGTTTCTTTTTTGAGCTATGTTCTTTCTAATGTTGGCATCATGACAATGTAATAGATCTTCACACATCTGGGTGTCTTGATTGGTAATTATTTATGGATGTGAATCAGGAAGGTGGAGGGAAACCTTGGAACAGTATCAATTTTGTTTGTGCTCATGATGGTTTTACCTTAGCTGATTTAGTGACGTACAATAACAAGCACAATTTGGCCAATGGGGAAGACAACAAAGATGGAGAAAATCACAACAGTAGTTGGAATTGCGGCCAGGTAAGTTTTAAAACTGGTTTTATTGGTTCTCTTTACTTGGAAATGAAGTCGTGAAGTGCCTCTAGGTCCTTGCAAGTTTGAATAGCCATCGACTAAACTGAGATCTACGAAACTGGACCTTTGGTGGAAGCTAATATAGCGAACTAAAGGATGTAATTTTGTCTGTTTTCATACAAAATTCAATTAGGCGCCGACCTCAGTTCATATGGTTCTTCGTCGTAAGTGTTTCCTTGATATATGGTCTCCTCGAGTGATGTAATTTTCGGTATAAGTCTCTTTGACTACAGCCAAAGGAAGAAAGGTGGTTGTACTGAAAACTGCCGCAAGATTTTCTTTATTGATAGCAAACAACTGGTGTATGCTTATTTAGTAACTAGAATATAACTTCAGAGTTATGACAGAGCCACTGAAATATATGATGGAAGGTAGATTTTGTCTGTTGACTTCAAAAGTTGGTTAAACAGATTGATGTGCCCAGTAACATTTTGTGCGTGGAGTATTAGCCTCCTCTTAATAGTTATAGAAAGTTCCATATCTATATTTCCTTATCAAATTCTTTTGCAGGAAGGAGAATTTGCTAGTATTTCTGTGAAGAGATTGAGAAGACGCCAAATGAGAAATTTTTTTCTCTGTCTCATGGTTTCCCAGGTATAGTTTCCCCTTTAATCATTTCATTTGACCTACTCGTTTTACTGTCTCAGAGTCATTTAGTTGGTGCATGTAAACATGTTAAACTTTGCTAAAGCTCAAATTATTTTGTTCTCACGAGATCACAGACTTTAGGCTCTATACTTATTCCCGGCAACAATAAGAGGGAAAAGTAATTCGTGGCCATTTTAGGGATCAGAAATTTAGATGGATATCTAGTTTCAAATATGTCACCTCTCTCATGATGTGCTGATCATCATTTCTGATTATCTCCTCGTCGTATTCTTATACTAAACTTTCAACTATTTGATACTCGATTTGTATTGTTTCATATGACCAGGGTGTGCCAATGATCTACATGGGCGATGAGTATGGCCACACCAAAGGAGGAAACAACAATACGTATTGCCACGACAATTTTGTAATCCTCTTCATGGACACTCATCATTACATTTTGTATCCACTTCTCTCCCATGTGGATTTTTCATTGAACCTCTCTCTCTCTCTCTCCAGGTTAACTACTTTCGATGGGATAAAATGGAGGAGTCCTCGTCAGATTTCTTCAGATTTTGCTGCCTCATGACCAAGTTTCGCCAGTAAATATCATCCCACCCTTACAGATTCATTCTTTTTCTTGTCTTTCGATTTAATTCTTATGTGGTCTTTGTTGTATCAGTGAGTGTGAGTCCCTCGGCTTAAACGGCTTCCCAACAGCAGAGCGGCTGCAATGGCATGGCCATGCCCCAGAGACGCCAGATTGGTCTGAGACGAGCCGATTTGTAGCATTCACTCTGGTAACTTTCTGGATCTCTAGCAGAATCCCATTTTCTCATTTTCTTATGATGGAATTTCATTAGAAAGTTTGATATTGTAAATTGCTGCGTAGATACTAATTTTTTTTTCTTGAACTAGCTGAATTCTCATCATGTCGCACGCTACAAGTCCCAACCAGTAGTGTGGGGAAACTTTCTGAGGCTTTTCCTTTCATGATAGAAGGTCACTTGGGGGGCAATTGCATAAACACCCACTTGTGTTTTAAATATATGCACCAACTTCCCTTGTTAAAATTATTATTTTCGATAGAATCAGCTTTTTTATTTATTTTTTTCAAAAGATATGCACCAAAATTCCTCTCTTTTTTTTTTCATTATAACCCCCTGTTTTCTGAAACTTGCATCAAATCTCCTTATGTTCCAAGTAGTCTCCACAAAATCCCTTTCTTGTATGAAAATTAGGCACCATACAAAGTACAAACCCCTCTTAGTAAGAGGTTAAAATTGACAGTTCATATTTAACTGAGGTTTGGTGCATGGTTTTTTAAAATACGAGGAGGTTTCTTGCGCATAACATGAGGGGGTTTAGCCACAAGCTGGTCTAAGTAAGAATCACATAGCATTGACATCGTCTTCGTTGTCTCCTTAACCTGCGATTGATCATTTGACATTATTTGACAGATCGACTCAGTAAAGGGGGAATTATACATTGCTTTCAACACCAGCCATGTTGCTGTTACCGTTGCATTGCCTGAGCGGCCTGGTTATAAGTGGGAGCCCTTAGTGGACACCGCCAAGCCAGCACCTTTTGACTTTCTAACTGACGATACTCCAAACAGAGAGATTGCTACTATACAGTACGATCATTTTCTTGATAGCAATCTTTACCCCATGCTTAGTTATTCATCAGTTATTCTTCTGCTCTCTCCCTGTGACAGTAAATAGTTCTCAAGAGTTATAGCACATATTTATGAAATAAAACACGAGCATCGTGTAGCTTATGAGATGCTGAGAATGGTCACGTGTATGTGATGTTACAACCAAGCGCCGCACAAATTTTGGTCACAATAGGATTACTGTGGGAGAAGATGTACAACATGCAGATATAATTTAGCGATAGTAGTAGAACCATGGAGTTACCTCCTATTTATGAATTTCTGCCAATTTTATGATTGCAATTCTTCTTTTTTTTTTTGAATAGGATTGCAATTCTTCTTCCATTAATGGAATCAAAGAACTTTGAACATGAGTATAGGTGTAATTGGACCAAAAACGTAGGGGCGTCACAGTAATTCATCCTATTTATAACAATCTTCGGTTGAATCCACCATAGATTACTTTTCCGGAGTCCTTAAACTGTAAGGCCCCTATTGGCTTAGCTATGGTTGCTATTTGCTAACAATTGGGGATTATAATAGGAAAAAAATCAACTTTGGTCCTATAACTTGAGAAATCTATCAGTTTTGGTCCCATGACTAGTCATTCCTCTATTTTGGTTCCCTAATTTGGCCAGCAAACTTAATTTTGGTCCCAACGTGGCCGGCGCCTTTTAATTGCCACCGCAAACACATACCTCGATCATTGTTGAACTTAAGTTTCTCGAATTTTGACTTAAATTAACCCCATTTTTAGAACGTGGCATTTTGAAAACCGAAAAACCCCATATTGTGCAATATAATCCCAAAGTTTACAAAAAATGAAAATATACTCCAAAGCTTTAAAAAAAAAAAACCAAAAAGATATGAAAAGTCGAGAGAACCCCTCAAACATTCTTTTTTTTTTTGGTGTAAAAATAAAATTAAAAAGGGCCGTTAGGCCAAGTCCGCCTCATACAAATTGATAACGTGCGGGGGTGGGGAGACCCAGAAAAACTCCTTGTTACTACTATCAAACTTAATCCTACCAAGTGCATCCGCAACTCTATTCCTATCTCATTCTTTGCTAAGTAAAAATATATTGAATTTTGAAAATAGCAATTTGTGCTCGATTTATGGGATATAGAAATTTGACTTTTCTTGTTTCTAGTATCCCGATATCCTATAATAGCAGGAGGCAGATTACAATTAGCAAACTTTATACTATTCCTTTTCGTTTTCTTTGTAATCCTTAATAATAGGAGGTAGATTAGAGTATATGATTGTTACAATTTACAGGCGCAATTTTATTTTTCGTCTAATCTATTAAGTTAAGACAAGAAATTTCGTGGTTGCTGCACTCAACCCACATTTGATTCAGATTATGAAAAATAACTATTATAACACTGTTCCTTGTTTCCTAACTCAATCGATTAATAGCAATTAAGAAATTTAAAAAGTTACATTTAAATAAAACAAAGAAAAAAAAGGAAAATGGGTCTTCAACATTTTCCCCCAAACACATGTAAAAGACAGTCACACACACGAACGGTCGAACCAACAAACAACAATTGGAGGGGTTTTTGGCACGTTTAGTCCTTTATGTATACCCTTCTGCAATGTTAGTCCGTTATGTATACCTTGCTCGATTTTAATCCTTTATATACCACATGCTCGAATTTAGTCCTCCGGCCAATTTAATTTGAATTTTGACCGGAACACGTCAACGTGCCGCGCACGTGACGTCTGAGTCAACAATTATTTTTTTATTTATTTTTTTAAATTGAAATTATAGTCCTTTATATATACCACTCTGCAGATTTAGTCTTATATATATATATATATATATATATATATATATATATATATTGCTCAATTTTAGTCATTTATGTATACATTGCGCTCTATTTTGGTCCTTCAACCAAATTAATTTTAAATTCAGTCAAAAGACGTCAAGTGCGAGTCATGTGATGTTCGATACGGGTCTCATTATTTATTTATGTCTATGTTAACCTTAAATTTTAAGAAAAAATGTAGATTCGTCAACAAAAGGTAGATTTCGTCAAAATAAGTCGCGTGTCGAGCAAAATCTCAATCCATAATTTAGTTCAATGACACATGAAATAACATTATATATGAATTGACAATGTGTAACAAATCACTACAAGAATTCGGGTGTTTTCCCGACCGTAAAATCCCGACCAGAAAATCCCGACCGGATTTCGGTCGGGAAGTTTTAAAAGAGCATTCCCGACCGCGGTTCTATTCGCGACCGAAATTGGGTAGGGAATTAGGGTATTGGCGACCGATTTTCGGTAGGGAATAATATTCCATATTTTTAATTTCACAATTTCGTTCTCCATTTTAGATAAATCGTTGATTTAATGATCAAGTACATCAATATTAGTTATATATTACTTAAACAATCAAAAAACAATTAGTTGCACGTTGATGAATCGTTTGAAGCGTCGATTCATATTGGGAATACTCTATACTACGTATGATTAATATATATATAGAGAGAGGGAGGGAGGGGGGGTTGTTGACGAATCTACATTTTTTCTTAAATTCAGTCAAATGACATTTTTTTTGCTCGACACGCGACTTCTTTTGACAAAATCTACCTTTTGTTGACGAATCTACATTTTTTCTTAAAATTTAAGGTTAACATAGACATAAATAAATAATGAGACCCGTATCGAACATCACATGACTCGCACTTGACGTCTTTTGACTGAATTTAAAATTAATTTGGCTGAATGACTAAAATAGAGCGTAATGTATACATAAAAGACTAAAATTGAGCAGTATATATATAAAGGACTAAATCTGCAAAGTGGTATATATAAAGGACTATAATTTCAATTTTAAAAAAAAAAAAAATTGTTGACTCAGACGTCACGTGCGCGGCACGTTGACGTGTTCCGGTCAAAATTCAAATTAAATTGGCCGGAGGACTAGATTCGAGCATGTGGTATATATAAAGGACTAAAATCGAGCAAGGTATACATAACGGACTAACATTGCAGAAGGGTATACATAAAGGACTAAACATGCCAAAAACCCACAATTGGAGTATTGATCGATAGCTATTCAATTTCGCATGAAGTAGGACACTCGTACTATTGCAAGATAGTTCAATTTCGCATGAAGTAGGACACTCGTACTATTGCAAGATAGTAGCGATCACGAGCGATTTTCTTAGATGGGCACCAGAGATTCCGATCTCACTGTGCCAAACAACCGGACTTCAACAATCAAAGCAACATCGATATCAATTCAGAGAATTTGGCGCAGCTAGGGTTTGGAATGACAGAAGACTACAACGCAAAAACGATCTCGACAATCATACGAATTAAGGCTCTAAACACGAATATTCCGATGGAAAATTCAAAGAATAGCATTACGATCAACAACAAGCAATCATATGCAAGCAAAATCCGGCTAAATGACATGAGAGTTGATGAAAGTAAAACATCAGAGGAGCGCGATAAAATTAGGGTTAACCCACCAAGTGATGAAACTCCTTTCAAATGCATTGAATTCTCGGAAAATCTCAAGGAATTGATGCGTGAGCAATGAAAGGTAAACATGTTGGGCTCTTTTATGAGTATAATTTTGGTGTATTAAAGATTAGAGTGGAAGAATGGTGGGTATATATAGAATTTTGAGTGAAAATCTTGAAATTCCCATAAATTTGAAATTACTGCCGAATTCCGCCAATTTCAGGGGCTTTCGCGATCGCCAAACGGTTGCAAAAAGATCATTTTTTTAAAAAAAATTGAATGTTTCGCCAAATGCTATGTCTTTTGCGATAGCCGAGCGGTTGCAAATGACCCCTTACCCAGAACTTGCGACACCAAGCGGTCGCAACATTCATATGAAGTTTATTTGAATATTAATGGTAATCGCCAAGCAGTTGCAAAAGACCCTCATTTGCAATTATATTCAAGTTTTTTCGTTTGTGATTTTTTTTGAATGATCTTGATGTGTTTGTGATTTTTAACCAAGAATTTTTTTTATTATTACACGTGAATTGAAGTAATATATAATTAGTACACTAGTAATTGAGTTAACAAAATAGTAAACTAAATGTGATTAAGCGATTGAACTATTTTAGTTCTACAACTAATTATAATTATACCTAGTAGTTATAATTGCCTCATATGTGATTCATATCCGTTACAAATGTAAGTATAGATGTCATTATGTTGTTTAATTAGTATTTCATATATATATATATATAGTCATTACCTACATCGTCATTGTAATTAGTTAAAAATATAATGATGTAAAAAATATCACGGTGTATTAATTGCTACATTGATGTGAAAAATATTATCAAAGAATTTAATTGGATCTGCATGCTTAATTTTACTGGATTTTCTGAATTTGCGACAATAGTACTATATATATATATATATATATATATATATATATATATATATATATATATATATATATCTTTCACGATTCTATTAAAAAATGTTAACCTAGCAATATATAACTGTTTTAAGGTATAATATTAAAAAATCCAAAACGATATGGCATAATATGAAATAGTAAATAAATTATTAGACATTAATTCAATAATTCTGATGGATTATTTATTATTCTAATCGATACAAATTTTAGTATTTTAGACAAATCGATTGTTTGTATCATTAAAAAAGTGGAACTTGACCCCCTGAACCGACCAAATAACTCCATGATCTGAAAAGTCAACAGCTTCCACATTCATTTCTAATAATACAAGATATGTTAAAAGCGTACGTGAAAAAAAAATCAACTAATCATGTTACAAAAAAAAGATTGAAACTGCCCTGTAAAATATCTAGAAAAATCCAGAAAAATGAATAGCGCGCGATTTAGTTTGCTTTTCTAAGCTGAGACTTGTTGCATTGACATTTTGTTTTTTTGGTACGTATACACGACAAACTAAAAAAAAAAAAACCTAGTAAGTGGATAGTTCATCCGTTTCAGCTATTCACTCTGTTCACCAAATACTCATACAACTAACCTTTATGAACGGACGGTTTTGTTAGGTATTTGAGACGACAAATACGCACCCTCAGGATTTGCCCATCGTGGATATACGAAGCAAATATGAATAAAATATGACGATCGTAACAACACAAGGATTTTACGTGGAAACTCCAAAGCCGGAGAAAAAACCACGGGGCCCGAACAAAAATATATTATGTAGAAAATTGTTACAACTACACAATTTTCTCGCTCAACCCAAACCGATCCCCACAGAGCCTTTTTACCCGTAACACTCCCCGAAAACACCTCACACTAATATATAAATATTACAAGAGGAAATAAGAGTATTAGACTGCAAATACTACTCTGAATTGGATGATTCAAATAGCAGGCAATTGCCTGCTATTTATAGGAAGCAAATGAGCTGAAAACCGTGTGATATCCACTCCCAAGCTCCATTATCACAAAAGTGGGGGGGACAACACCATTAAGTGTTGTCCCCCACTTCCACCGCCCCACAATCTCCACCTTGAAGATGTGATTATTAGTGACTAACACTACAAGATTTCAGCACTTTTCCCGACCGGAAACTCCCGACCGGATTTCGGTCGGGAGCAATCCCGACCGCAATGCGGTCATTATAAAGTTTACCGACCGATATGCGGCCGGGATATTTATTAAAACCATTCCCGACCGCATTGCGGTCGGTACAAGTTGTCCCGACCGCATTGCGGTCGGGAATACTCTGGGCGAGAAATTTCCCGCCCAGAGTGTTGCCCTAATCTCGGCCCAGCTGGGCCGCGCAGCTGGGCCGAGACTTCCCGACCACAATGCGGTCGGGAAAGAGGGAGGTATTTCTATAAATACCTCCCTTATTCCCGACCGCAGCGCGGTCGGGAATAATACTAACCGTTGTTATTCCCGACCGCGTGGCGGGCGAGAATATTAGGGTTTAGTGTTTAGGGTTTAGGGTTTAGGGTTTAGGCTTATTGGCGACCGATTTTCGGTAGGGAATAATATTCATATTCTTAATTTCACAATTTCGCTCTCAATTTTAGGTAAATCGTTCATTTAATGATCGAGTAAATCAGTATTAGTTATATATTACTAAAAATCTCAAAAAAAATAAATTTAGTTGCACGTTGATGAATCGTTTGAAGCGTCGATTCATATTGTCACTTATAAATAGATTAGTATATGTAGTTGCTAATAATGTAACTACTTACGATTATGTTAAACAAATGTTAACATATATATATATATATCACAATTAGCCTCTCTATACTAACGTTCGTAACAAATGTTAATTGACAATTGTGAACTCCTATATACTACGTATGATTATTATAGGTAAAACTCCAAACTAACTTAACTTATACTCCGATAAACTATACTAATTTAATAATTAAAAGTACATTAAACTAACTAACTAATAGTGCAATTCATGAATTTAATGAGATTGTATAGTTATACTTAACAAACACATCAAGATTTTCCAAAAGATCGAAAAAAAGTAAAATTTACTATTTTTCCCGACCGCGTATCGGTCGGGAATTGCCATTATTGCCGACCGCATGGCGGTCGGAAATAAAATTTAAAGGTATTCCCGACCGCATGCCGGTCGGTACTAATATTTAAAGGCATTTCCGACTGCGGTGCGGTCGGGAATAAAATTTAAACTTATTCCCGACCGCAGTGCGGTCGGTATTTCGCGAGTTTCTGGGCTACAAAGTATTGCCGACCGAATTTCGGTCGGTATTTTTTGAAAAATTGGAGGTTTTTTGAAATTTTTGAAAAAATTCAACATTCCCGACCGAATATCGGTCGGGAATAATCGAAAAAAATGGCGGGACTTGGTGGGAAATTCAAATTTGACGAAAATTCAAAAAAATTCAACTTTTTCTATAAATACACTTCATTATTCTCCTCATTTTACCATCTCCACACACTTTGTTCCTCTTCAAAAAAAAATTCAAACACTTTTTTCATATTCATACACTTTTTCAAAACCTTCTTTCTTTCAACTTCAAAATTAAAATTTTTCACTTCTTTATTCAAATTTTCAATAATCAAAAACTTATTAATTTTTTTTGTGTTTTAGACTAAGCAATGAATCAAAAATTTAATTATTGCAAACACAAAAACTAAATAATGTTTTTCAAATATTGCAAAATATTAAAAAAATAATATTCCGATAATTTATTACCGGAATATTTTTTTTTTTTGTTCTGATGATTATTATTCCCGACCGCGAATCGGTCGGGATTGGTTTGAATATTATTCCCGACCGGGCCTCGGTCGGGAATAACATGAATTTTAATCCCGACCACTTTGCGGTCGGGAATAGTCCCGACCGCTATCCGTTCGGGACAAAAATTCATACAATCTCGACCGCAGAGCGGTCGGGAATAATATTCAAGTATTTCCCGACCGATATGCGATCGGAAAATATTCCGACCGTTGTGCGGTCGGAATAAGTTGGTCGGTAAATTTCCGACCGCATGCCGGTCGGGAAAGGCGGTCGGGACAAGTCCTTCCCGACCGAACGGCGGTCGAGAAACTTTTTCCGACCGAAGCAACGTCGACCGCCGCTTCCCGACCGCTATGGGTCATTCCCGACCGGCCCTGCGGTCGGGAATGACCCGATTTTTTTGTAGTGTAATCACGTCTTCAAAATCATCTCCATTCCGGCATTGGGCAATCGCACACCTGCTCCGCCTCAGAAGATCTCCATAGCTCCCGCTATCACTGCAACCACAGTTGTACTTTTAGAAGTACCATGCTCCACCATAAAGCATAACCACTCAGAATAAACCAATTCCAAGAATTTCCTTTTTCGGCCCATGTCGAACATTAACCTGCTGATAGGATGGTGCAACTTCCACTTTTGGCTCCTCCGGAAGTCATCAGCCCGCCGACATGAATATACCACACCTTGCATTAATGCCAAAAGCAATGCCCGTGTGCACACTAGACCCGCTAACATTAACGTCCTGTCTCATGGCAACTTTTAGGGTCTCATGCCATCAGGACGAGCATGCCTCTTACAGAACTTCAGAGTCACTGCAATAAGCAATGTTAGTATCTCCTCCAGTGTTTCCCTTTGATGCCTCGGAGCCAGTTGCCGAACCGGCTCCCTTTGTTGGACAATTTCTTCTAACGTGGCCAGATTGTCCACACCGCCAACACACTTTCGTCCTAGAGTTTGTCTTCCTGCCATCGTAAGTCACCAATGCATTGTTTACATGTGAACCGTTACCCCCGCTAAGCCTCCTCTCTTCAGACATAAGCTTGCCCGTAACTTCAGAGAGATTGATTTTCTCTTTCCCATGAATCAATATCGGTTTCATGTGTTCGTACGAACTTGGAAGAGACCAGATGAGTCTCAAGGCTTGATCCTCCTCATCAATTGCAACTCCAATGGATTCAAGCTCAGCAACGATTCCGTTCAGAACACTCAGATGATCTGAGATACTTGCACCCTCCGCCATTCGCAGTGTGTGAAACTACTCTTTTAGGTACACGCGATTCGACACGCCCTTCGCCTGGTACAACTCCTCTAATTTTTCCCAGAGCCCCTTAGCCGAAGAAATTCCATGCACGTTCGCAAGAATGTTTTTGGCCAGACACAGACGAATTACGCTCGCAGCTCGCAAATCTAGATCTTCCCACTCATCATCGTCCACCACAGCTTTTATACCAGCTGCTTCGGAACTCGTGCTAGTAGTGTCGCTACCTTTAGCGACCCTTCCTTTTAAAGCCTTGTGTAACCCTGACTGAATCAACACATCTCTGACTTGAACTTGCCACAAGCCAAAGTTGATTTTTCCGTCAAATTTTTCAACGTCAAATCTCACTGCACTCGTACCCTTGCTTCTTGACATTGCACCAGTGAGCCTTGGTGAATTTCAAGTAGATCTGAATAGCACAAAGTACACCCCCGGAAAGAGATAGCTCGTCTTTCCAGACAGGATTTCAAGGTTCCCAGGTAATTGGTGGGGTCACAACGGTCCCGCTTAATAACCAATTACCTTTGACAGAACCGCCTTTATCAGCGCTTATTCACACTACTATCACACCAGAACTCCACCCCAACAAAAGCTCCACCTCCAACAGTACCCGGGCTCTGATACCACTTGTTAGGTATTTGAGACGACAAATACGCACCCCCAGGATTTGCCCATCGTGGATATACGAAGCAAATATGAATAAAATATGACGATCGTAACAACACAAGGATTTTACGTGGAAACTCCAAAGCCGGAGAAAAAACCACGGGGCCCGAACAAAAATATATTATGTAGAAAATTGTTACAACTACACAATTTTCTCGCTCAACCCAAACCGATCCCCACAGAGCCTTTTTACCCATAACACTCCCCGAAAACACCTCACACTAATATATAAATATTACAAGAGGAAATAAGAGTATTAGACTGCAAATACTACTCTGAATTGGATGCTATTTATAGGAAGCAAATGAGCTGAAAACCGTGTGATATCCACTCCCAAGCTCCATTATCACAAAAGTGGGGGGACAACACCATTAAGTGTTGTCTCCCACTTCCACCGCCCCACAGGTTTTACCGTGAAACATTATTTTTCGCTGAGATATAATTGGAGGCCATTATTAATTTGTCGCTTGTAATTCATACAAACTAATTTCATGATATTATAGTTTGCTAAATTAGCTAGCCATATGTTTTAATTAACTATAAGAGCTCGTTTGGTTGCAATATGGCCTAATAGGCTTATTCCGATTAGGAGCTCTTACAGTCCATATTATCTCGCTTAATCTTTGGTTTGGTTGGCCATAATGTGCTAAACTAGACCTTGTGGGTCCTACCTTAATCTTTGCTTTGGTTGAAGTGTTATATCCCCATTTTAACATAAAACAACACATATGACCTGTTTTGCCCCTTTCCAATTTGACACGTAGCTTTGTTTCCCCAATTGCAAAATCCCAATCCCTAATTTCAGAGGATGCGCCTGGCTCAACGTCTCTTCGTTCAAATCCATCGGCACGACATCAAATTATAGTGAGTTACGTCTGCCCCGATCACGTACACGTATTCGTCGGTGCATCTCAGTGGATTGACATAATTGTAAGTAACCATTTACAGATCTCTTAGCTATTCAAAGAAATGTCGTCTGGTTAAATGATCATCAGGTAATTCTTGCCTAATTATAGAGAAATTTTTGTATCTAATTGGTATAAATTTTTGGTTTTATAAGTGATTTTGTTACTTTAGGGTCGGTGATTGCAATTATTGGAGCATGATTCAAACGCTATATGGTTACAAATTAAGTCAGATTCATATTTTGGTACTCGATTTGATGTTGATTGACTTTATTCCTAGGTGCGCAAAAGATGAATGTCCAAATTTTATCGCATGTCGTGTAGGTGCTGGAGTTTTTTTTGTATGTATAGCAGCGATATATGCGTTATATGTTATCCACTTGCTATTATGAAAGGAAAACCAGCTTCTTGTAGAATTATGAGGCTGCAAGATATCAGTAATGGAACAATTTAAAAACAAGAGGATAATCCATTTTTTCATCATGTACCTTATCTGTGGTTTTCCTAGTTTTATTCCAGTGTGCACTTGGTTAATCATAAGAGATGGTTATTGTCAAAACTCAAAGAGAAAACAATTAAAAAGATGAAAACCATAGCCAGTGACGACATTAATATATTACATAAGTTGCAACCAAAAATTCTTTCATGATTTGGCTCAAACCAAGTACTGCGATTTTGTCTAGACAACTCAAATACATTGAGCTCCACATCACTTGTTAGAGATTAAAATAGCAGCTCATACCAACCATGAGATCACAATGAGCATCCACAACGTTCTTAATTTTTTTTTTTGGACACTTCCAATTCTGCCTTCAATTGTTTGTTGTGGGCTTTAAGATTGACAATAATCTCCTCCCTTTTGGTTGATGACTCCAGTATAGTGGTTTGATTGGTCCTTAGATGACTCATTTTGGTACTTGTTAAGCTTTCTTAACAGGCCAGTGATTATTTTTTTGGCCCTCGAGCACATAGGGGGGTCGTGCCATTCTTTCTTTCCGCATTGAAGGGTTATCCACCATCTCAACGATACTTCTTCACCGGCGAACCGTTATGGAAAAAGATTTCATTCTTGTTTGATAGGGCCGAGGTATGGGAGGATGACACGCGTTTTATATATCCCGATGGTGATGAAGGATTGTTTCTTGTGCCAAATAGTTTTCCGATTTGCGACATACCAATTGTGGATCGCATCCGCGATAAGGAGTACAAGAAAATTTTCAACATTTGGTGGATGAGCATTCGTTAGTACAATAGGTTGTGCGAAGTCATGGGTGACAATTTTGATTTTGGACTGCCGGCTTTTGTGTTGCATGTATATGTATCGGTTTATATGCTGGACATGTATTTTGTTAGTAAGTCATGCAATAGTTAATGATAATTGGCAACTGGTCACCCATGGTTGCAGTTGTTGATCTATTTTGGTTATATTATTATGGGACATTTTGTATCATGGCTTACACTGCCCAAGTTATGTAATTTCATTAATATATATGATATATTTTAATCGGCTAGCAATGTAGTTGAAATTATATACAAATTTACTTGATCGATTTTATATCAAATGGTTGATATAACAATCCCTCTTTCCAAGTGAACCCTTCATAATCACACTTCGGGTTATTCTATTTGGCCGGTAATGTAACATATTGATAAGTTGAGATACTAGTTGCAAACAATCAAGGAAACATATAAAAGGTTGCATAGATTTATAACTATCTATACTAACGAATTAGTTCTTATAATATATGGTGAATTTTAATTATTGGTGATGGTGCTGCATTTGTTTGTAAATTGAATTCACGGAACAGAGCACATAAAGATCAAGGCATGATTAATATTTGACAACTTTTTTGTAGCTGTCAGTTTTTTCCTGGCAGATGAGGTGCAAAACGATAATCCTATAATTAATTAACAAAATGATGGGAATGGTGGTCAATTTTGAGTGCCGTATTGCAATTGAAATTCCAAGTGTGCACTCAATAGTTACCATACGAATTAATTAGGAAGTTGAACGTAAACAAAATCATAACAACCCGCAAAATATGCCTAATAGTGACAGCAGTTTAATCTGCAAATATATGAGTGCAGGGTTAGTGTGGATACTTGCTGTCTGATTGCAGGGGTGAATATGTCAATTTTCGAGCCAACAAAAAATACTGTGCAACCCATATTACGAAAACGTACCCCCAAGTGCTGTTAATGAAGCCGTCATAATCCAGGGTACGTCATTTTCAGCCGGGTCGACCCAGGATTCAATATGGAACACCAAAGCTAAAAAATTTATTGTTTATTCCACATTGGAGGCCATATTGGGACCTAATACAACTAAGTTTTGCTGATATAGTCATATAACATAATTTTAACCCGTTGGAACAAGTCCCAAATAACCCAAAATGTGACTTGTTAAACGCTGTATATGTCATAGTCCTACTCGAACTTCATGTTTGGCTTCGTATGAAGAATTAGATAGGTCAACATTACTGTATCTCAACTTGCAAACGGAACCGCCGTCTTTTGTTGTTTCATGTCAATATATTATCTGCATTTGGAGGCCCTACTGGTTAAGCAAATTAAGCTGTCACTTTTAATATAATTTGGTTTGACCACTCGATGTGGTCACATATACATCAAGGCTGCATGGGTTCGTCGTGAATTAAAGTTTTGCTGTAGAACTGGAATTTCAAATATTAGAAACTTCGTTGTTATAAGGTCTTCAAAATATTTGGAAAATATCATTAAAATGGTTATTTCATTTACCTAGGTTGAGCAATTATGATGCATTGATACTCAAAAAAGTGCATGAGCATGTTAACGTTGGACACAATTGGTGCTTCAGTATTCAAATATGACACGCGCTCTCTCACGCGCCCCCAAATGACATCCCACGCTAACCCCCTGTTCTCTCCGGTGATGGCAGATCCGCCGCCCTCCCCGGAGCAGCCCTCACACTCAGAAAAACGACCTCGAATTCAAGGCAGCACTCCTCTCATGTCCACAACAGATCATGATATGGACGATACACATGATCTCTCTGCAATGGATCACGATGCAATCGCGAACCCTACTCCCCTCATTGGACCATCCTATAGGGACAAGGTAATTAATCAACAGGATATCCACAATACTCCGATCACGGGTATTGTAGCTAAGAACTCATACACTAACGACGATGAAGCAGAATGGACCTCCATTGACGAAGACTTTGCAAATACTCTTCGTGATGATCCAATTGTGGAAAATCCTCCATGGCCGCAAATTCGACTCACGGCAACTGATTGGCGAAACATTTGCCAAAACATGGCAAGATGCCTCGTGATTAAACTCATGGGAAAATCCATTCGCTACGACACGCTTGCGCAGCGGCTCCCAAAACTTTGGTCCATGAAAGGGACATTTGAACTTGTTGAGATGGGAATGGGATTCTTCCTCGTTCGACTCCAAAAAAAGGGTGATTACGATTTCATTTTGCAAGGAGGACCCTGGGTTCTTTTCCAACACTATCTTACGGTTCGACGTTGGACTCCAGATTTTAAAGCATCAAGCGCGTCGATTACAAGCACCATGGTTTGGGTTCGTCTCCCAGAAATACCTTACCCCTTATTCTCTCAAGTTGGAGTTCTCCGAGAAATAGGAAACATGATCGGAAATTTTGTCAAGATAGATAATCACACCGAAGTCGCTTCTAAGGGCCGTTTTGCGAGAATTGCTGTAGAAATTGATTTAAAGAAGCCGCTGCTCCCTAAATATCTTATTGGCAATGCTGAATTCAATATCGAATACGAGGGCATTCGAATGATATGCTATCAATGTGGCGTATTTGGCCACCACCATGATGACTGCCCGCACTCGCCAACGGTTATTGAGAGACGAACTAAAGAAGCCGAAGCTACTGCTGCCCAAAAATCAGCCACAGAGGCGCAATCCTCGAAGAATGCCACGAACTACGGTCCGTGGATGTTGGTCAACAGTCGACGAAGACCGAATATTAACCAACAAAACTCTCGGGGTGGATTTACAAAATCTTCAAAGCCTCCCCATAACCCGAGATCGACTTTCCAAAATACGGGAAAAGAAACTAATGGAAAATCTTCCTTCTCGATCTTACGTGAGTTGGATGAGGACTTGTTAGGAGCAAATGAAAACTCTATTGAAGCAAACTCAGGTCGCCCCGCTTCAACTCAGACTACTCATAGAAGCTCTGAGCCGAGACAAAGATCTAAAAGTCCACCACTTCCTATCAAGAGACCAGTCGAAGTCCATACAGTCCAGCTTCTTACGAAGCCTAGTAGCATTGAAGCAACTCATAAACAGGCACATGAATCCTCTGTTATTGGTATGGGTGCAAAAACGACCCAAGATACTACTCCCATACTCACCCGCAGCCCATTAATGGATATGCCCAACCACCAGAACACAAATACTATCAACAGACATATCTCAAATTCTTCTACCATGGACCTTGATCCCACTGAAATCTCTCGGGAGCATGTAATTCCAGCAACCAAGTCTGCTCCACGAAAAGCCAGTGGAGAAGCACTCAAGAAACCGGAAAGAGGACGACCCTACGATAGAGGGCGCTTGGAAACGGCTCGTCGGGATTAAGCCTGAACACTCTTCTCATCATTGTTCCCTTATGGACAGACAACTAAAAATCATCTTTTGGAATACGCAAGGTGCAGGCAACGAGTCTTTTCTACGTAATGTGAAAGACTTAATTCGGTGTCATGATCCGTTTTTGCTCGTCTTGTCAGAAACTAAAATTAGCGGTAACAGAGCTGAAGAGGTTATCCGTAATATTGGTCTCCAAGGAAATGCTCGAGTCGAAGCTAGAGGCTTTGCTGGGGGCATATGGCTTATTTGGCAAAACAATAGAGTAAATATCTCTGTTTTGGGCGCTTCGACGCAAATGATTCATTCTAGAGTTACTGTTAATAACATGGAACCTTTTCTTTTTACTGCAATTTATGCATCTCCCGTGACTTCGCTTAAGGATGAATTATGGGATGATATGATTGCTATTGCTGCAAATATTGATACTCCGTGGGTAGTTGGGGGCGATTTGAATGATATTTCTCACCCGGATGAACGTATGGGTGGTTCTGGACGTAGCTCTAATAGATGTGCCATATTCAGCAAGCGCATAGAAAGGTGTGGACTTTCTGATCTTAATTTCATGGGGCCTAAATATACTTGGAGGGGTAAAGCCGGGGGTCACACGATCAGCTCTCGTATTGACAGAGTTTTGGTTAATGATGATTGGAAACTCTCATCCCCAGATTCATGTGTTCATCATTTACCCCGAACCCATTCTGATCATCGGCCAATAATGTTATGCTTTGGTTCTCAGCGTATCAGACGCGCTCAACCAAGATTTAGGTTCCAAGCTGCTTGGCTTCTCAACACCGAGCTGAATAAAACAGTTTCTAATCTTTGGAACTCGGAGAAAGATTTCTCGCTTGCTCTTAGTGATTGTGCTAAAGGGCTTACAGATTGGAATTCCAATACATTCGGGAACATTTTCAAAAAGAAAAAAAGACTTCAAGCTCGCATTCTAGGAATCCAAACAGCCTTGGACACCAAGATGACTAAGAATCTGCTCAAACTTGAACAAAAACTTATTCAAGAGTATAACGATGTACTGCTCCAGGAGCAAGTCTATTGGTTTCAGAAATCAAAAGAAGATGTTGCCACACTTCACGATAGAAATACCCGTTTCTTCCATCTCTCAGTTATTTCTCGGAGGCAAAGAATGACTATTGAGCGCCTTAAAAATGAAGATGACACTTGGGTTTCTGATACAGATCTCCTTAAAGACTTGGCTCAAAAATACTTTATTAATATCTACACAGCTGAACCCGTTCCGCATACTCAACTCCCGAATGCATTCCCTGTTCTTACACATCAGGAGATTTCTTTACTTGAGCGTGATGTAAGCCTTGATGAAGTTCGTGGTGCAATTTTCTCTATGGGGCCTTATAAAAGTGCAGGTCCAGATGGCTTCCAACCTTTATTTTTTCAGAAATTCTGGAGCGTTATCGGCAAAGATTTGCATTACTTGGTTCAGTCGGCCTTTAACACTGGTGTGTTCCCCGCTGCTCTTAACGACACTCATCTCCACCTTATACCGAAAATTGAACACCCCGAGACCATTCGTGACTTTCGGCCAATTGGGCTATGCAACGTGGCTTATAAGGCTATCACCAAAGTTATTGCAACTCGTCTTAAACCGGTTCTGATGCGTATTATCGGTCACGAACAGAGCAGTTTCTTACCGGGCCGTCAAACAAAAGACAATATTATTGTGGCTCAAGAACTCATTCACGTCATGCGGAAGAAAACCGGAAAGCACGGTTATATGGCCCTCAAGATCGATCTCGAAAAGGCTTTTGACCGCCTTTCATGGGATTTTATTGCCGACACTTTATCTCACGCTCATCTCCCGTCCAAAATAACACGCCTTATTATGTATTGCATCACAACTCCGCAGATTCGTGTTATTTGGAACGGTGAACTCACTGGCGCCTTCAAGCCTACCAGAGGCATCCGCCAAGGCGACTCTATTTCTCCGTATGTTTTCATTCTATGTATGGAGAGACTTGCTCATCTCATTCAAGCCAAGGTCACATGCAATCATTGGATCCCGATTACCGCATCCCGTCGTGGCCCTAAAGTTTCTCATTTGTTCTTTGCAGATGACTTACTTTTATTTGCTAGAGCTAACACTGATCAGATGAAGGTTATTCTTGAGTGCCTCAATATGTTCGCGGCTGCCTCGGAGCAGAAAATTAATCTGAAGAAATCTAGCATCATTTTCTCGGTTAATGTGGCTCGTTCGCTTGCGGGTAACATCTCTACTATGGCAGGCATCACCCAAGTTCATTCTCTAGGCCGTTATTTAGGTGTGAATCTTTGTGATGGCCGTATATCTAAGCCACTTTTTGTGAACGTGGTCGAACGCGTCCGTAAGCGTATGTCTTCCTTCCGGTGCAGATTCTTTTCCCTGGGTGGCCGC
This sequence comes from Linaria vulgaris, assembly GCA_948329865.1. NCBI lineage: Eukaryota > Viridiplantae > Streptophyta > Magnoliopsida > Lamiales > Plantaginaceae > Linaria > Linaria vulgaris. Next base: position 82,809,358 of record OX415249.1, on the reverse strand, counting down.
TACACTCTAATAAAATCTGTCTCTTCGTCTATTCCTCTACATACGATGCAAACGTACAAGATCCCAACATCTATTAATAATAAGCTTGATAAGCTTAATAGGGATTTTCTATGGGGAAGTCATGATAGACAGCGCCGAATCAGCCTAGTAAATTGGAGAACTATATGTCTTCCTAAGGACAAAGGCGGCCTTGGATTTGTGCCTATGGAAAAAATGAATAAAGCAATTTTAATGAAACTTGCATGGGACTTATTGAGGAAAAAAGACTCCCTCTGGACACAGATGCTCTTGGCCAAATATACAGATAATGGTGATATTATGTTGGCAAAGAAACCCTCTGGTTGTTCTCCTATTTGGCGCCAAATCTACTCTTGCTTAGAGCACCTCGACCATGGCATTAAATGGACAATTCGCAATGGTCGAAATACTAGATTTTGGAAAGATTGGTGGGTTGGCTCAGGACCTCTTGAAGAGCATACAACACAAATGCTTCCTGATAATTTGTGTAATCTCAAAATTGCAGATTACATCACTGATGATAATCAATGGGATTGGTTTTCCTTTCAACAATTTCTCCGGCCTCGCCAATTGGCTGAAATTGCAAGCATCTTTGTTAATAAGCATGGGGACACTCCTGACACGCCTTACTGGGGTCACACTAGCGACGGGAACTTTTCCGTTAAATCAGCTTGCGCAATGCTAAACGAGGATAACCAACCACGATCAACCTCGTGGAATCTTGCTTGGAAGCTCCGAACTAGACAGAAGGTTTGCACTTTTACTTGGCTAGCCTTGCACGATAAACTTCTAACTAACGAGAGACGGCTACACCGACACCTCACCGACGACCCGTCATGTTCTCGATGCCATTATGGAAATGAATCTCTTATCCATGTGCTTCGTGATTGTCCAGTTACCAGACAGATTTGGAATGGTCTTATCGATCCATCTTCCAAAGATCGTTTTTTCCAACTTCATCTCCATGACTGGCTTTGCGATAATCTTCGCCAAAGTAACTCCATTGATGATCATATTACGCCCTGGGCCACCGTCTTTGCCACAGCTTGTTGGAAGATTTGGAATTGGCGCTGCCAAAATATTTTTCAAGGCCTCACTATTACTCCTACCCGAGCCATTAATTGGATTCGTCAAATTGCAAAGGATGACTCTAATGCATGGATTAAACTCAGCGCATTACAACACCCTGGACGAATAAAAACTACGAAATCTCTTAGTTGGACAAGACCGAGCCATGGTATCGTCAAAATCAACGTGGATGGGAGTGCGAAAGGTAATCCCGGATCTCTAGCATGTGGTGGAGTAGCTCGTGACAGCACCGGTCATTGGCTTTTTGGCTTTTCTGCCAACGTCGGTTACGGAAATATTACATCTGCCGAGCTTTGGGGAGTGTACTACGGACTTCAAGAATCTCTGAACCATGGTTTTCGTCACATTTTGGTTGCTTGCGACTCTTTGATCGTTGTCAACTTACTAAATCAGGCCTCGCCGGACACCCACCCTTACCGTGCGCTGATTGATTCTTGTCGGACTCTCATGGCTGCTCATCTCTCTTGTGTTGTTAGACATGACTATCGAGAGACTAATGCGGTTGCGGATAGACTCGCCAACATGGGGCACTCTCTTGATTATGGCGTTCAGCTCTTCGAGCTCCCTCCAGAAATGCTTGCTCACCTGCTTTTGTTTGATGTCATTGGTGGTATAAGCTATCGCGATGTTCTAAACTAGCTGGTTTCTGCTCGGGTATCCCCCCTCCCTGTAACATAAAAAAAATGTTAATGTTGGACACAATAAGGTTTACGAAACTTTAGAAATTCGTGTCATTGTGTTCGCGTTGTGTTTGTGCATCATAATTATGCAGTAATTTAAATATATATAGTATGAGACTTAAGTCAGAATTTATTTAAACTTTCTACCCGTTTTGTGAGAATGACTATTGTGGCTCCTCTTCAAGCCAAAATTATTTAATTGGATCGACGATTTCTAGAACTACGTCACGCATAATTTTTTTTTAGTGAAAACCTTTAGAATTAATGTTTTGGCAAACATATATATATATATATATATATTGAAATTTTCATCTATAAATACCTATGCGCACGTAATGCGAAAATTCGAGAAGGTTTTTGAACCAAATTTTCTGAAATAAATGAAAACGAGTGGTGCCATGCTGTGCATGTAATAAATCTTGTTAGCGTGTCTGAACTAGGGTCAATGCACAATTTTGATTTCTTCAATATTTTTGGGTAATTAAGAGACAGATCGCAGAAGGGATAGCCCATCTCTAGGACCCCCAAAATATGAAAGAAGAGTGTCGATCATTTGACTTTTTATAGGAACAGCTTCTGTATGAATAAAAGTAACACAAAGTATACATACAATCACTACAAGATTTTTCGCCCTTTTCCGACCGGAAAATCCCGACCGGAATTCGGTCGGGAGCATTCCCGACTGCAATGCGGTCGGAAAAACTTTTCCCGACCGCAATGCGGTCGGTACTTTCTAAAAAATCATTCCCGACCGCAATGCGGTCGGGAAAACTCTGGGCGGGAAATTTCGCGCCCAGAGTGTCGCCCTAATCTCGGCCCAGCTGGGCCGCGTAGCTGGGCCGAGACTTCCCGACCGCCATGCGGTCGGGAATACCCTTTTTCCCAAGGGATGACTAATACTCCCGACCGCTCTGCGGTCGGGAATAATACTAATCGTTGTTATTCCCGACCGCATTGCGGTCGGGAATAATACTAATCGTTGTTATTCCCGACCGCGTGGCGGTCGGGAATATTAGGGTTTAGGGTTTAGGGTTTAGGGTTTAGGGTTTAGGGTTTAGGGTTTAGGGTTTAGGCTTATTGGCGACCGATTTTCGGTAGGGAATAATATTCATATTTTTAATTTCACAATTTCGCTCTCAATTTTAGGTAAATCGTTCATTTAATGATCGAGTAAATCAATATTAGTTATATATTACTAAAAATCTCAAAAAAAATTAAATTTAGTTGCACGTTGATGAATCGTTTGAAGCGTCGATTCATATTGTCACTTATAAATAGATTAGTATATGTAGTTGCTAATAATGTAACTACTTGCGATTATGTTAAACAAATGTTAACATATATATATCACAATTAGCCTCTCTATATTAACGTTCGTAACAAATGTTAATTGACAATTGTGAACTCCTATATACTACGTATGATTATTATAGGTAAAACTCCAAACTAACTTAACTTATACTAATTTAATAATTAAAAGTACATTAAACAAACTAACTAATAGTGCAATTCATGAATTTAATGAGATTCTATAGTTATACTTAACAAACACATCAAGATTTTCCAAAAGATCGAAAAAAGGAAAAATTTACCGACCGCATGGCGGGCGTAAATAAAATTTAAAGGTATTCCCGACCGCAATGCGGTCGGGACTAATATTTAAAGGAATTTCCGACCGCGGTGCGGTCGGGAATAAAATTTAAACTTATTCCCGACCGCAGTGCGGTCGGTATGTCGCGAGTTTCTGGGCTACAAAGTATTGCCGACCGAATTTCGGTCGGTATTTTTTGAAAATTTGGCGGTTTTTTGAAATTTTTGAAAAAATTCAACATTCCCGACCGAATATCGATCGGGAATAATCGAAAATAATGGCGGGACTTGGTGGGAAATTCAAATTTGACGAAAATTCAAAAAATTTCAACTTTTTCTATAAATACACTTCATTATTCTCCTCATTTTTTCATCTCCACACACTTTGTTCCTCTTCAAAAAAAATTTCAAACATTTTTTTCAAATTCATACACTTTTTCAAAAAATTCTTTCTTTCAACTTCAAAATTAAAAATTTTCACTTCTTTATTCAAATTTTCAATAATCAAAAACTTATTTATTTTTTTTGTGTTTTAGACTAAGCAATGAATCAAAAATTTAATTATTGCAAACACAAAAACTAAATAATGTTTTTCAAATATTGCAAAATATTAAAAAAATAATATTCCGGTAATTTATTACCGGAATATTATTTTTTTTGTTCTGATGATTATTATTCCCGACCGATATTCGGTCGGGAATAAGATGAATATTTTCCCCGACCGCGAATCGGTCGGGATTGATTTGAATATTATTCCCGACCGGGCCCCGGTCGGGAATAACATGAATTTTAATCCCGACCAATTTGCGGTCGGAAAAAGTCCCGACCGCTATCCGGTCGGGATAAAAATTCATATGATCCCGACCGCATAGCGGTCGGGAATAAAATTCAAGTATTTCCCGACCGCTATGCGGTCGGGAATAATTCCGACCGTTGTGCGGTCGGAATAATCGGTCGGTAAATTTCCGACCGTAATTCGGTCGGGAAATGCGGTCGGGAAAGGTCCGTGCCGACCGGAAGGCGGTCGGAAAACTTTTCCCGACCGAAGCAACACCGACCGCAGTTTCCCGACCGCAATGCGGTCGGGAAAGGGTCTTTCCCGACCGCAAAAGGGTTATTCCCGACCGGATTTGCGGTCGGGAAAGACCCAATTTTTTTGTAGTGAATAAGTAGTTTAAACGATCGAGCACACGAGTTGTCCCATAATGAAACATGAACGTACGTGCCCATACTCCTGAGTTAAATCTAGAGATTAATATTTGAGATTCATGCATATTCTTCACTTTGTGTTGGTCGAATGTATGTTAACTTGTTTCTTGTTTGTTATGGTACGATGAACTGAAAGTCGCTACAAACAAGATGAAATTGTATACATAAACACTGAACACATTCCTATTATTACATGCATATATACTTACAACATAACAACATTGTATCTATATAAACAATAACCAAGAGTGATGGGCTCTCGTAATGGGCTCATGTTAACTATAAGAGGACACTATTTTATCATATTCATTATTAATATTTAATTTCGATTGTTTTCTTAGCATACAGTCCTCATCGACTCACTTGTTGGTCTACTTTTGGGAGATTTAAATTAGCTTTCACTACCATTGAGCCGGTCACGATATCGTACCACAAAAAATAAAATATATTAATGTTGGAAAATTAATAAGAATGCACTTTCTTTTTGGGTTTATCAATAGCAATGCATTCTTAGCATGATAAGAATGTGTTTGCTAGTGTCTCCTCCCTCTCCTACGTGCGCGCAGGGGGGTGCAAATGCGAGCCAAAAATTAGTGCGACTAATGCGATTCGGGCTTACGCGCCGAATGTCGGTCCGTTTAGCCTGTCGGGCTCCCGCTCGCGTGGGCCTTGTTTTTGCACCTTCAAAAGATGATGATTATGTTATATATATATATATATATATTTATATATATATATATATTATTTTTACAAAATAGTTATATATATGTTTATTATTATTATTATTATTATTATATATGTTGGGTGCAAAGTGCAATTTGTTTTGGCAAGGGGATGCAAATACATTTTATTACTATATCATAAGTCTATAGATCAAACTTTCATTACAAAAGTATATCTCGGTCTACTAAACATCACACAAAAATTCGTAAATTTGAGTTCTTTTCGACATATTTTGTTTCATAGTAGAATCGAAATTGAAACGTTTTGGTTTCCATAGAAAAGAATACGTTTTGATCCAATTCATTACTACAACTATAGCTCCTATCGTCATATATAAGAATATTTGTTTTAGGAATAAGAAAAAAGAAATAGTAATTATTAAGCTTGCTCGAGTGCTACAAACAAAAAAAGGTTACACCACTACCAAATAAATATATAATTATAACTAGCATGACTTTTTTTTTATTATCGTGAAATAAAAATTTCAAGCGTTTCTTTGGAATTACAACACTTCAGTTCTAATCGACTGATCCCTAGAAATGAAATGTAACATGTTTTCTGATTTTATTACGAGAATTATATTTCTATGCAGTTTCTGCGAGATTTCGAAAAGCTCTCGATCGAGATCGAAACTATATAATAATGTCTTTTATATTTAGTTGGACCCAAACATAAACGACAAAAAAAAACTTTCATAACTAATTGTTATAGGGAGGAATTGCGAGCATGACAAACTGACAGCTGTTATATATATAAATTTATTTGGATATGTTGTTAGCTAGGAAATGCATATATAGTTACGTTCTACACTTTTTTATTTACTTTTTATATTGATAAGAATGCATACAAATATGTAGCTGTACCAGTTGGGGGGTTGACGGGGCCAAAGATCCTGAAAGTAGATAAGCGTGCAAATCTATGTCTAGCGTTTCAAGAATTTAGAGTTGATCAGGGTTTGAAATTAATTTAGGTCAACGGCCGGGCCATTTGCACAAATGATTTTAGTATGTTCAGTTGAGTCTTTTTCAATATCGGCAGTTGAAGGGTGATATTAATGCTATTAGTTGATCGGGGAGACCAGCAATCTAAATTTTCTCATCATTCCTTCTATTTCATATTTTATTCAAGAGAAGAGGAAAATGTTAGACATAGTTATGGATCAAAAATTAGCCTCGAGAATATGGCTTTGTCTGTTGAATATTTACAAGAAAACCACAATATTCGAGATATTTATGGCATGCCACAAAGATTAACAAATTTGATTTTTTCAAATAATTTTAAAAAATGTTTGTGTGATTCAGTAAAAGTGTAAAACTATAAATAGAAATATTTTTGTACTTTTCGAAAATAATAAGTAGAACAAAATGAACCTTGCCGATTAACTACACCATGTTTGTAGACCAGCCGATTAAATCACATTATATCAGTGCTAACGAGCTTTAGCATACAAAACAAAAACTCAA